>JAINUG010000030.1:5869940-6469940 GCA_029706075.1 Aldrovandia affinis | reverse complement strand
CGTCCGGCATCGCCCGAATGCTGCTTATTTTCCCCAAAGAAAAAGCCGCCTGGCAAATAATGATGCTTTCAATGGGGGGTCGGTGAGCACTGGCTGGCTTTAAGCCGTTATCGAATGATTACAAATTTAACACCTTGAGGAGGGCCGGAATTGATCTCCTCCCCTGGCTATAAATTGACGCCGTAAGCGCATTCTGGCGCCTGAAGCAAAAGCAAACCGGCGCGGCAGTGGGGGGATTCGCATTTGCATTTATTACAGGAAACTGCCGTTTCCAATGTGGAAAACATTTCAATAAAAACACGAGACTTAAACACTGAAGAACATGAAATTTGTACACTTTGGTAAGTATTCATTATTTATTTCCATGTTCATTATTATAAAGTGAGTAAAGGTTAAAAAAAAATCACAGCAAACATTACGCTCACATTGCAACTGGCCTCAAAACCCAGTCGGATCTGCTAAGATCTCAAGACACTCGCCTTACCATGGGGAACTTCCCCAGATGACTGCAGCAGTGATCCCTGCGCCAGCTGAGGCATTTTCCAGTTGTAATCCCCATCTTCAACTTAGACCTGCTTTCACTGAGTTGATGTGCTTGGTTGTAAAGTGTAAAGCCTGGTGTGCATGGCTACCTTCTGATCATCTTCAGTGTTGTATGAATTGGTAACCAAGACCTGTCTATATCTAATGTATATCACGTGTTAATTTACTTTAAATGAAATGAAGGACGCACGCACCAATGGTTAAATACCTGGTCAACAGTCAATGTAACTGTAACAGCTGATTGAATTAAAAACATTTTCACATTGGCAGAAAACTATTCGGAGATGAAAACATTCCAAAAAGCTTTGTTGAAGACTTTTCTAAATCACGCGTAACAGTTTCAGTTCCCCTGAAATAAGAATACAGTCATGGTGAACGTTTGCTTCACAGTCTGCCATTCAGGCAGTTCAAGAGACGAGGGAATATTGTTTGAACTGTTTTACAGTTTAACTGATTGCGCTGCATTAATTAGCACTATTATCACAATCTCTGTCTCTGCTCACATCTCCTTCTTCCAGGCTTGTGTTCGGCTGTTGACATAGCTCAGCAGGTAATGAGGTATTAGGCCTTCAGCATGTCATGTTAAGTATTAAAAAAAACAAATGTATTCAATGGAAGCAAAGCTACTCATGTGAGACACCTCAAACTTTGAGAAATGTGCCAAGTGTGGATTCCTCCCTATAACCCACTACACCACACCACACTACAACGTACCACAATAAACCGCACTACACTACACCACACCCCACTACACTACAATGTACCACACTACACTACACCACACCACACCCCACTACACCACACCACACTACAACGTACCACACTACAACGTACCACACCACTACACCACACCAAACCACACCACACTACAACACACCACACCACACCAGACCACATTACAACGCACCACACCACACTACACTACACTACACTACACTACACTACACTACAATGTACTACACTACACTATACCATAATACACCACACCACACTACACTACAATACAGTACAATGTACTACACTACATCACACCACACTACACTACACTACACTACACCACTTTGACCAATGGGCTGTGACACGGGCAGTGCCTTGGGGTGCAACTTTTCTCCACCCAGGGCTGCCCTTAATTCCTTTCATCTGTCCTACCGGATTGCCAAGGACAGCGTTCAGCGGAGTGGATGACTAGCATCCTGTCCAAGGCTCCTCATCGCCATTTCATTCTTCCCTGCCGGTGATCTTTCATTCCAGTGCGCAATTGGTTCTAGGACACTGTGGAGATTACATACGTGCATCTGAGCTCCGGGGCTGAATTATTTGTAACCCGTTACCTCATTAGTCCACTGGACTGGAAATGTGATTGGAATATTCCTTCCTGACACAGGTATGAAACATACATGTCACGTCTGCTTCATACGTATAGAAAAATGAAATGAGAACTTTAAAAGTGCCTCCTCTCCCAAAAAAAGAGAAAAAACATTCTGGTGGAGCTTGCACACAGTTTTCATCTCATTCTGTCTGGCCCCCAGGAAGGACGCGATCACACGTCATTTCACACTGTGTGAATGTACAGGAAACCAATGGCTGGCGTTTATTCCCTTATATGTTATTATATCTGAAGCTGCATTTGCCAAAATATCACTCAAAACGCCCGAGCAGGATATTTTGGGAGCTGCACGTTATCCAATTCTGGAGTATGAAACAAAAACAACAAAAAAAACCTCCCCTTGAGGTCTTGAGATATGCAATTCTGTTATCAAACGGTATCCTGCTATCTCCTACAGGAGACGGCAAGCTTTTTAGAGAGCTGACCGAAACCAATCATATCACTTCTGGGCATCTAATTGGACACAGCACCAAGGAGAGCTGGAGCTCTGCGGCAGAATTGCTTGGAGTGGCTCTGTCATCTAAATCACTTTTCTAAGCGCAGGGCCCGGATTGCTTTCAGAGTGGAGGTCTTCCCATCCCCCCATCCCCCCGTCCCCCGTCCCCCGTCCTTTCTTCGTGCGCCTCCAGAAGGCACAAATCACAGCCTGTGTTAATCAATAGTCATTGGAATCGGCTGAGTATCCCCTGTGTCTTAGCACACAGCTCGGAGCCCTTGGGCACAGTCTGTGATGATAAATCAAGATGCCCGATGTGTGCAGTGGATATCGGGCAACTTTAAAAGTAAACGACCCCCATGACCAAACTGCACAAACACTGAGCGGCCGGTCCTGTTCAGTGTACCGCGTCTGCACAGAAGGCACGCTGGTGTTTCAGTGCTTTCTGTCCGTAGCGACAGCCCACTTGGACTGTGAATTATTTTCATGATGAATAAACAACAACCGTACGCAATCGTATCAAAGGAAAACCACCCCCCCGCCCCACCCACAGAAAACGCTGTGCTCCTCATGATGCGTCTGCTTTGTCATTCGTACCAATGCATTGCAGCTCTAATTAATTGATTTCCTTTGTGCTCTTGAAAGAAACACAAGACAATGCCCGCACAGGGCGCTCAGCCCAAAGTTAATTAACCGTCCCTTAATTGACAATGAGAGTAGGGTTTCACCCAAGAAACGAGTGGGCGGCTACAGCCAGTGATGAATGGGTAATTTTAGCGAAGCACCGATAGGATTACGGGCACAATGTGAGCGCCGGCCGTGCTCGCACGCCTCGTTCCCCTGCAGTGCTCCGCTGTAATTCTTTCACCGCCCCGCCTGGCCCGGACCCTGCAGGGACACAAACATCAGCAGTCGTGTCAGGCTCCACCTCCCTCAGGTCGCCTCCCAATGCGGCCAAGGACATTCAGGCAAAGTCATTACAGCCCGGGCAATTTCATAGCCCGTCTGCCGGGGCTCGGCGTCGACCTGAGCCGATTGGTGACGTCACCCAGCCGGAAGAAGGTGACGAGAGATTGATCCCATGTGTGTGATATCCAGACCTTTTTTTAATCTAGGGAAGGTTTTTCTCATTTTCGGACGGTCTGTTGCTTTATTGCTTTGGGAGGATGGGCCCACTGAATGTGACTCCGCCCTTTCTGGTGCCGTGCTTACACAAGGTTGGTTTTGGCCGGGGAGAGTTGCACAATCGTCTTTTTCTCAGTCAGCTCATCTACTCGTGGTCTCATGGTTAGAAATGGTGTGGCAGGTTTGATGCTCAACTTCATTTTGGTGATTACCGAACTCTCCAAACTGTGTTTATCAAGAACAAAAAAGGATTGGGAGTTAAGGACAAATGTTGATTGAAACCAAGCCATGGTCCCATGTCGGAAATTGCTATGCGCCATAATTCTGAGTACATTACATTTTAATTCAAGGAGGTGTGTGTGCGTGTATGTGTATGTTGGGGAGAGGAGGTATGTGGGGCGTGTGTGTGTGTGGCATGTTTGTTGGGTAGAGGGGGTATGTGTGGGGAGTGTGTTTTTGTGTGGGGCGTGCGTGCTGGGGATAGAGGGTGTGTGTGTTGGGGCATGTGCGTTGGGGAGAATGGGTGTGTGTGTTTGTGCATTTGAAAACCGCTACAGAATTATGGTGGGCTCCGTTTGTATCTGCAGCCCGGCGGGGAGTCTCCTCTGCAGCTGGTGTATCTGTGCACTGTGTTCGAAAGAAATGCGTAGTTGTCACAAATGCTAATGTTTCGTACACTCACTTGCCCACAAAGTGTGCATGCGAGGAAAGAAAAACAGAAGGCCCTCGTTCATCTGTGGAAGGTTACATTGGTTCTGACTACTTTGTTAGATGCTGGGTTTGTTCTAAATATAATAACATCATTATAGCAAATATAAAGTATATGAATTGCAATCCCATTGTTATGGTGCAAATCACAATCAAGGAGCTGGGTCTGAATGATTATAGTTGTTCGCAGTGTTTAATCAACATGAAGCTCACCCAGTAATTTGGATGCAGATGCTGTGATTCATACTTGTAAGTGACCCCCTAAAAACAACAGTCAATGGAATAAAAATGAAGAAAGCTAAACCAGCATTTTTGTCATTTTAATTTAACAGTTTCTCCTGCTATTCGAGTCGAGTAATGAGATCTATGAAATAAATCTGCATTAACATGTTGTCTTTTGTAGTGTTTTATGAGATTGGTGAATGTTGGGGGTTATATTTGACCATTTCTCCCATACAGAATCTTTCAAGATCCTGTCTTCTCTTGTATACTGCCCTCTTCAATTCACCCCAAATCTTTTGATCGGGTTCCAGTGTGGAGATTGAGATGGCCATTGCAAAACAGTAATTTTGTGGTCAGTTGGTTGATTTTGAGGTATGCTTGGGATCATTGTCTTACTAAAAGATTTATTTATATATACATACATACATACATACATGTATGTATACATACATACATACATACATACAGCTATACATTTTAGCTTCCTGGCAGAGGGAACCAGGTTTTTGGCCAAAATGTCTTGGTACTTGCTGGAGATCATGAATCCATTTACCTTAAAAAGAGCCCCAGCATCAGTAGATGCAACACTATCCCATAACATCAAAGATCCACCACAATATTTCACCATATGTATAAGTTGTTTTCAATATAAGCATCCTTCTTCCAATGCTAAAACCCACCACTGGTGTAATTTTTAGTCTCATCTGACCATAACACCCGATTCCAGTCGGAGTTCCAATGCCACACTCCGATTGGGACTGGGTGTTACGATCAGATGAGACCAAAATGTAGCTTTTTGGCCATGTTGGAAACCTGCCAAGTTGGAAACCGCACCAAATGAGAAGTCAGGGCATTAAAGTCGTTGCCATGTGCATTAGCCAGCCATTTTTGGTCAAACTCAACCCGCTCCACTCCCCTACTCCCCTCAAACACATGTGAATGACTGCTACGTGACGTACAGTTGATATTTTATTGCTCTGCCAAGCTCATAAATCAACCAAGAACTCTTCTTCTTGTGCTTTAGTGCCTGTGTTTTAATTTCTCTTAACAGGATTTTATGCCTATCTTTTTTTCTTTTTCTCTCATTTTTAGAATGGCTAGTCGTAACCGAAGGCCCATCCCAATGATGCAGCGTCCTCCATTGATACGAGAGAGCGCCGACTAGCAGGTGCATCCTCTGAAACGTTTGTGTTCAAAGTGCCGGGCTGAGACAATATTTTATGTTGTGATTTAGCAGTTGGATGGTGGGGTGCAGCTGTAGACGGAGGCCCTGGTAACAATAGCTACAATTTCACATTCCGACAGTGTGCGGAGGCTCATCACAGCCCCGGAAATCAATGCGAGGGTGTCCGCGATGAGAGCCTCATGACCACATCTGCGAAAACAAATTTGGAACCGGGCACAGATCCATCTGCAGGGGGCAGAATGAGGGATTTATTTCTACCCACAATGCCTCGCTTCATTGTCATTCATCAATTGTTTAGCAGATGCTTTAATCTAGGGGCCACCACCACAGAGTGCATTTCAGACATTTCCCATTTATGCAGCTGCATGCCAACTGATTCAATTAAAGCAGCTGGCTCAAGGGTTCAACAACAGGGCAACAGTGAGATTTGAACTTTAAACATTTGCGGTTAAAAGGCCAGTTTCCCCTCCTGCGATAAAATCCTAGGAGACGATGGTTATGCCACCTGTTATCACAACCTTTTATACATCTTACTGTACTGCAAGAATTGTTAGTCAAACTGCAGGCTGTAAGATTAGTGCCGTTTTGCACAGGACCGGTAAAACTGGCATCCCTGGACCTGTCACCATGAGTGAGCAGTGCCAGGACATTACACACCGGGGACATTCACAGCCACAGGAGTGAAACACCCATTGGGTGCAGGGTAGAAAGTCTGTAACAGACTGAGTCTGAGTTTACCAGTTTTAAAAATTAATGCATGGTAGAAAGAAAGAAGCTTTTGCAGCCCAAGGCTCTAAAGGAGCGACTATGTTTTCTGTGATTCAACTCCTTTTCAAAATGCAGCCTGACACGCATTCAAATATGGATTCATAATTTTTATGGATTATTATGAATTCAATTCCCATTGGGGCCACATATACTGAAAAATGTATGCATTCACTACTGAAAGTCACTTTGGATGAAAGTGTCTGCAAAATGGTATATATATATATGTATCAGGTTCAGTGTTTAGTTGAAGTGGGAAGTGTTATCGGAAAGTATATACAGTAAGATATTTACTACCACTGTAGTAGCAAATAATATACAACATACAAGTACAAGTATAAAGTAAGAAATACACAATGTTCAAATTACAAATCCCACCCGCCCCTTTATATCCTATTACCAATTACAATATGCTCTTGCATCCTGTACACTCATCTGTCAGCCACACTGCTTACTGCTGTACAAAAGAGCTGGGATCGATCAGAGAAGAAGCATAACCTCTATGTTAAGGGTGGGCAAGGAGTGCCATCTCTGATTCTAGATTTCAGTCCAACTTCTGCTATCAATGATATACAGTAATTAGCCCAGGCATTTATGTGATTTACATTTTAGATACATTATTACATTTAAACTAAAGTAAAAAAAATAGATGTACTTTAGATTTTATGCTTCCCCCCCTTTTCTCACAATTTTGGAATCCCAGACTTGCTGCAACCCCTGCTATCAATTTCAGAGAGCGTAGATGAGCATGCACTCTCCTCCGAAACGCATCATGTCAGCCTCCACCTCCACCAACTGAACCAATCGGGAGCCCTATAAGAACTATATATTTAATGCTTGTCAACATTTAAAACATGTTTTTCTACATTTCAGAAAATGTATCCCTTGTTGCCCCTTTAATGTAACTTTATGCATAAATTGTAATCAAAATAGCTAAATTGCTTCAGTAAGGCATGGAGAAAGTTGCTTGTATTACTTTGGGGGCACTATTGTGCATGCCACAGTAGAATAAATTAAGGCTTGTCGTTTAAAGCATTCTTCCTCGCTTCCGTGAGAGGTTTGTGCCACTTTAAGAAGCCTGTGGAATCATCCTGCTTCTGTGTGACATATATGTGGGGAATTGAAGTCCAGAGGTGATTTCGTTCCCTGTAAGAATCTCACTGGGCGGAATTGAACGACACTCAGATTGAAAAAGATACAGGGCATGCACATATCTTCCGGCCATGTCTTTTTGTTAGTTTCCCTTTTCATTTTCCAACCCATATTCCTGCCCCCCCCCCCGCCCACATATAGTGCAGTGGTGAGAATAAAAAAGCCCTGGGGGGGGCGTTATTTCTTCCTGGCCATCCTGACCGGTCGTCCTCTTTGTTTCGGGCCATTAAGATGCGCTGCGTGTGTGCGTTGTATCAGTTGCATTGTGTGGATACGGGACCCTGTGGAGGCCTACCGGAGAGGCTGTTGCTGGAGGCACTGTAATCTTTGTCAATGCAATTATCCACAGCCCCCGCTACGTCGACTTTCAGGGGAGGACGGGGAGGGAAAAAAAGGCCTCCCAAGGAAATATCTTCGGTGGAGGAAAATGGTAGGGGGGGAGGGGAGGAGAAAAAAATCATCCATCGGACTCTTCGGATGGATCGTGGAGCTAAATTTAATTGCCACTCGTGGTACTTTGGCAGTAATAATGTTCCACCCCAGGAGCTTATGCTGCAAACTCTGGGGTTCGGGATGTAAGGATACATTATTCATGTATTTCGCATCTGATGTCAGGTGTGTAGGTGATGCCACTGCACGCTTTGAGCGATGCCAACTCGTAGAGACGAATTCAAGATTTAGCGGGGGTGCTTTTCACACGTTCAGCTTGAACGGGTGAACTCATCTGTCTTTTTTTTTTTTTTTTTTGGGGGAGTAGCGTCATCAGGTTCCTGATGGCCGCGTCAAAACGATCGAGACTCGCAGACTTCGCAAGAAACTGTGAATCCAATTTGAGGCGAATAGATGCAACATTACGCAAATACGAAACGTGTGCTGTCTGAGAATGTAAAAAAAAAAAAAAGAAGCAAAGTCATTGCCTTTGCTGTGCTGTCTGACACCAGTACAATAGGCCGTTAAACATAATGTGGTCCTTGGCGAGACATTAACACTGATAACTTCTGCCTCATGAATTCAACAATTAATTTTGCGTGCCTTTTCTTATTATTCTTTTTTTTTTTTTGGCTCGCGGTTTAATATCTGTAACGCTTCCGAGATGGAAGCAGTGGGAGGGGATCTGGCGACTTATCAGTTTCCGCACAGAGGCTCCCGCGTTGCGCGCGTCTTGCTGAGAGCGGCCTGCTGAACGTGGTAAATGAAAGCTGTGGAGCGCTTTAGAAAGTTCACTGGTGAAATACCAGTGCTTCCTGGTTGTGTGAGAGCTTTCATTTCTACAGGGACCCGAGGAGCCTGACAGGTCTGTCTGTTTGTCACTAATAAAACTGGGCGTGGATAATAATTGGCGTAATAACGATTTATCCTAATTATACAATGCAGATAGGAATATTGATAATTATAGTGATAATAATAGTCATTATTATAATTATTAGTCATTTAGAAAATGCCTTACTTACAAAACAAAAAGGCAACAACACAAAATATGAAAACAGAATGACAAAAGACACATTTATTCATAAATATATAATACTTAAATGCATCATAAACGACCTATGAGAGGTTTTAAGCAGAATGATCATTTATATGCAGTTCACATTAAAAACAGGCCAGTGAACAGCATCTGACGCTCGTCATCTGAATATGAAAGTCAGAGTCTGACAGCGGCGTGCGTCTCCACTGAGTAGGGCCGTGGGCTCGCAGGAAGAAGCCTGTCAGAGCAGAAACGCATCAGATGTGACTCACTGAATATCACACGGCCGCACGAATAACCATCCAAGTGAACTTTAGCAAACGGCTCGCGTCCAGCGCTTGTGAAAGGGTAGTCCACAGTGGTTCAGTGGTACTCGCTTCCTGTTTGTCGCTACATGAGAAAACAAAGCAGTGACTTTTAATCCACCACCAGGAGCCCCTGTTAAGATGATGTATTTATACTGACGTCGAAATGCCAGACGCACGGTGGAGTCATTGTTGCAGGGCTGTTTGGTCTAATTGCCTTGCCACACAGGCCGTGCGAGCCGCAACAAAAGGGCTGGCCTCCTCTGAACCCAGCACGATTAATCTTTGGCTGAGCCCTTGGTGATCGCACTTCTCTCAAAGAATGTCCCACGGATTTCAGCGACTGCTTAAAATTCAGGAAGGACCCAACACCTCTGCCCCCTCCCGACCACGGGAAGCATTTGCTTGAATGGAGCAGTTTTTTTGTGTGTGTAGGCCAGGATGTGATCCATACCATGGTCGGGGTCTCGACCATTCTATAGAATGGTGTACTTTCTGAGAATAGTGTGTTTTTGTGCACCATGAGTGGTATTTCTTATGAATACTGTGTAGATCTCAGGTTTTAGCAAGTCAAAGACCGTGTGAGATATTTGACGTGGTGGGGAGCAGAGGTGCGGACACATTTTTGAGGATTGGTGGGGGGTGGTGGATGAATTTTCGATGTGGGGCTTTGTGATATCATTTTTGACCGGGGGTGATGGTGATTGGTGACCCGTGGACACATTTCCATTTAAAACCTTTCAAATTTGCCATCAGAGCCACGTTAAAAGCTATAATGGGCAATCAGTTTGACAGATTTGAGCCAAACACCATATTTTTACTATGGCAAGCTATTTTTAACTTTGGCAGGGTAATAGAGAGGATGTGCGAGGCAGTGTGTGGCCCTCCCGATTCAGGGAGCAGGGTGCAGCAAGGGAACAGGCCTGAATCTGCAGGTATTCTGGGAACTGCGAAAAGGGAACGACCATCAGAAAAGGGTTGCTTCTCTGGCACACAGGCCACGTGAAGGAGCACCTGAAAAACAATAACTACATTTGGAAATGTGATTTTGTCAATATGTCTGTTTTCCTTACATCATCGTCATTTACATGCAATTTATGAAACGATACCTCGCAACACAAAATGAGGAGTACATTTTGAATCTTTTCATGCCTGTGTATCTAGGCCAATGGTAATTGAAAATGAATGAAACAGTTCTTCGTGTCCTTGGCAGCCTCTTCCTTCCTCCTTCAGCACCGTAAGTGCTAGAGAGAGAGAGACAGAGACTCAGTGTGTCTGTCATCTTCCCTGTGTGAGGCAGTCTCATATTTTATTCCCTCTTTCCTGCCCACTTTGTTGTTATGTTAAAAACTAAAACCCTGTTGCAAATTGTTGTCATGAATGCTATTGATGCAAAATGTGTGTTTTTTTTCCTGTGCCATAGTAAACCTTTTTGACATAACATTTATATTTAAATGATTGAAACCATGACTAGTTTATTTATGTATTTATTTTATTTGGGGGGCTGGGGGAGTACCCCAAGGTGACACAGTCCAGTGCAGTCGAAACCCCATTAGATGTGTGTGGAATATTATTGCTGGTGGGTAATGCCAAACTGTAAAGGAAACACATTCACTCGCAGAACAACTTTTTTTTTCATTCAAAATCTCAGTGTTAAACCAAAAGTGCTCTCCACCCCCCGACCCCAAAAGTGCCTACCTTTTGGGTGCAGTGTATCAACATTTCAACTTGTTATTATTTGTTCATTGTTACAGACATCTAAAATGAAAAACTGATGAAATTGTGAAAAAAACTTTACTTGAGCAATGATATTTTCTGAAACCTATTGGCTATAAAAACTTCCAATACACATACACACACACACACACACACACACACACACACACACACACACAGGCCTGCACGTACGCACACAAAATCTTTAAAAGCTATATATTGGAAAGATAGCTATAATATTTCAGTCTCTGAAGGCACTTTGTTATTTACAATAAAAGTAAAATGAAAGCAATATGATTTGATTCTGTGCTGTTACACTGTGTGAAATCAGCTCATCTTGTTTCCGCCTCGCTATTGTTTTATTGATCCAACTATCTAATTGAGATACAGCTTGTGAATTCCCGTCATATTAAATGTTCAGGCCATCCACATAGAACGGCATTCAGTGTTACCACAGCCGCTTTTTCAACTCAGTGATCTGAAAGGAATTTAAACACAGAGTGGCTACGCTGTATTTGGTATTTAATGATGTTTAAACAAATAACAGTGGGTGTATTGTGTTTAAAATGGGCAATCACATTTAGGAAAAGCTGCTATCCTCTCATGAAAAAAAAAAAAAAAAAAAAAACAGACAAAAGAAATGTTTGCAATGTTCTGTTTTATAATAATCACCTCTTGCTGTGAGTGAGCTTTGACGTGACAGGATGGGAAAAGTCCACATTAATCTGAGCCGACAGCTGTAAGACAAAAAGGGGAAAGAGGGATACGGGGGCCGGGGGCTTGGAATGCCATGGCTCCACTCCGAAAATCAAAACGATGGCAGAAATTTCCGCTTGTCCCCTCGCCCTTATCCTCCCCCCGCTCGGTCGAGCAAACACGGCGGATGGCCAGTGTGATGGCGTGCGGGAAGCGAGGATCACCCCCCCATTCCCCCCATACCCACATCCCCCGGAGCACGAAACTCCCAGAACCTCTAGAGACGGAGTCGCAGCGGTCACACTGTGGTGGCAGACAGCGCAAACAGAACGCCACTGTTCCTCTCTTTCGCCCGTCGCTGCACAAACACTGACTCTGCCGTCGGGGTGGGCTGTCGTGGTTTTACTGTTTGGTCTACTAATGAACAGGATGGAGGTGGGAGGGGGTCAACAGTACTGTCAGTATCATCTTGGTAACTGTAGGAACAGAGCCTGCTGCACAGCCCTGGCTGACCAGTTCCCAGCTCTCTGATGGAAATCCGCAGAGCTGTAGGAACAAAGCCCGGTTTTATGTAGCCTCCAGATTTATTTTCTTTTTGTAACAGAAGCTACAACAACAAAAGAGGCAGGGAGTGATGATCATTCGCAGTGAGTATCCTTGCCACTGGCGATGCCCACGGCTTCTCCCACCACTTAAATATAAAGCAGCGGCAGCTCTCCTTGTTCTCGCCGATGTTCCCGGGCTGCTGTAAACCCACTGAACCTGCAAACATGCTTTTTTCTGAAAGGGAAACAAAAGCCCAACAGGTCAACCGGATACTGTGATGATGACGATGTCAAATGGAATGTGCCATATGAAATAGTTTCCGAGCGCATGCTGAATAGTGTGGGCGACCGGTGGCCACGAGGAGCGGCGGTCGAGGAGCTGTGCTGGTGACCGAGATGTTGCAGGTTCGACTCTCAGGTCAGGGGCACTGCTGTTGAATTTCTTTAGCAAAGCATTTCAGTTGATTCGGTGAATGTTTTGTGAAAAGGGTGTCCATGTTAAGGAGACCCAATCAAAAAAAGGCATGAGCATGTGAGATGGAGCAGTGGGATTTCTGCGAGGGTTGAGAAACCCTGTAAGATGACGAGATATTTATGTCCGACGAACACAATTTTCCACTTCATTTACAGTTACAATTTGAGAGGCAGTACAGCGACGCTAAGCGACTGCTAATAGCATGTTTACAACCGCGCAGTGGAAAGAAACAAAGAGAAGGATGGCACTCGTTAACAGCCTAAAAGGCCTGGCGCATTTAGATCAGGGAAGTTCATTTAACATCTCAATCACTGCCAATGTTGGCCCCAGTCATATCCTGCAATATTTCACGGCTCAGCCATTTAATTTAAATCACACACATGCCTGGATTCTATAAACCTTTGCCCTTGAATTTGACTTACAATTAAACAGAAGTGTTCATTACGAGAGGTTTTATGTTTTTTGTTCTAAACTCAGTGAGTATGCGTAAGCTAACTCCAATAAATGCTAATTTGCTAGCACACATGGTTGCTCTCCTTTGACTGATTTTTTTTTTTTTAAATGAGGGGAAAAGGCAGATTAAACAGATTTGTTAAGAAAGGCCTGTGTTCATAAAGCACGCAGAGACACAGTGGGATTTGCAGACAGTGTGCTGTGGTTCCCTAACTGTGGCAGAGAGAAATTGCAGGCGACTCGCTCCTCTTTTCCGCCGGCCGTTTGCCAATGTGACACCCTGACATTTATCTTATTGAGCAGGTTTTATCCCCTCAGCCTATGTATGAGGGAATAACTGACCTTTGTGCTTCGCTGGTTGTCAGTTTAGATTGTCAGGGACGTCATCGCCCGTTACAGCAGCCCGCTGTGAGGCCGCACTCACCTTCGCCCGTTCCGATTACATATTTTCAATAAATCAGGCCCTTATCTGTGTCTGCCACCATCGCCAGCAAGATGGGAATGAAGATTTTGGCCTTCTTGATTGAACTGTTTAAACTCGTTCACCGGGGTTTTTGTCTGAGCGGAAAACACTTTTGACACATGACATTTCTGCTGCTTTCTTTCACCTGTCAATCCTGAAGGAAAAAGTTTGGCATGGCGTGCATAGTGCACGGACACATGACGCCCGGGCAAAACAAAAGCACCCCATCGTCACCCCCACAGTGTGCCTCGCACGTACATTCAAAGCGAAGGATGTGCTGGCGGAGTCGGCCATGGGTTTATCTTGCCATTACGATGTTCATTTGCTTGTGTCAGTCATCCTGAGATTCCTGTCGGTGTTACAGTAGGCAACGGTCTGAAATGCCAGATTGGTAAAGGACGTGACAGAGAGGGGTGTGACCTGGGTCGCGGGTGTGAGGGCACGTCAGCCGTGGGTGCGCTTTCAAGAATGCATTCAGCCAGGCTTGCAGCTGGGCCTCCACACCAGGGCGAGCGTCCTCAATCGCCCTCGCAGGCCACAGCAGCGTCCTGACCACACAACAGCGTGAATTTAACGAGGAAGCTAGTGACAGAGCCGAACGTGTTTGCTAACCTAAAGGGCAGACTGGGCCATCGCACTCACCCCCACTCCCATGAAGATGGCTCAGGTGTCCCGATTTACGCTTCTCACAAACCCATGGAAATTGTTTAGTTGGACGCACCGGCGATTTAACGATCATTCTCGCGAGGTGCCAGCGCCAACCATGGCTGGTAGTCCAACGGACGACGGAGAATTAGCCACAGTGTCGTCCAGTGAGAATGCTGTCAGTCACCAAGTAACACCTCATCAGTCAACAGTGCCTCTTCTGGTCGATCAGACTCCTGTGACCTGCCTGCACCAGATGTTTCAGTTGCCCAGTCCTCCGATGCAGTGACACAGAGTGAAAAACAGCACCAGTTGGCTGCACATGCTTCGGGGGACATTTGTATGTGCTTTCCCAAATTGACTGAATATTTGCAGGGATGGGATGCGCCCCCTTTCAGAAAAGAACAATGGGAAACTTTAAAATGACTCACATACATTGAACTAACATCAAAGAAATGTTCAGAGGCAAACTGAAAATACATTATGCTTCATGTTAATTTACCACTCTTCAATTCAACCATCTCTTTATAATGCTGTTTGCACCATTACCCTCACTGTCCTACTGTAGGTATACAACAATAACAATAGCAAACAATATGCTTCATGTTAATTTCCTCCTAATTTGAGTTTATCCTGTAGGTATACAACAATAACATTGTAATTTGAGAGTTTTTTTATTTTTCACTCACCAATGATCTGTCTTGAGTCTACAGTACGTTTCCTTTCATTGCCATGAATTACAGACATTCAGTGATAGAGGAGAGAAAATTAGATGTGATAAAGAAATCAATACCTTTCCTATCCTGAGTCGGGAATCCCTTTGCATCATTAACATAATAAATGTCAATATAGTTTCTTGCGTCTGACCTGTATTCAAAACCGATTCAGGGGTATTTATCAGCGTTGTTCGATACACCGTAACCTGCCTAGCTGCTGTTTTCTGTTTTATTTAGACAACTCTCGTTGCTCCAATATGTTCATACATTGGCTATGTCAAGATTTTAGGCCTGTAGTTGTGTGTAGGTAATATTGTAATTTGGTTTGTTTCCTCTTATTTTGCATCAGAATAATGTAATCGTCAGACATCATATGCTATTATGATAAATGCAGAAAATGTGAATGTAGTCTGATGCAAAAATACTGATACTAAACAAATTGTGCACATTTTTCAAATACATGCTCCTTTTACACATCTCCACTTTATATCCGTTGGCTGCTGAAACTCCCTGGAAACAGATGCACACTTTCCCTGGTTTAACTACTGCAAATATTCTGTTGGTGGTTCGTGGTGGCAGATGTTTAGCTTCAAGCGATACTGAATGGTCAATCAATCAATTGCTTTTATTTTTATACAGTACACTTTGAACCAAGCTATCCCAGGGCACTGAACAAATCCAAAAGCGCAATTCAGTCATTTACATGCATTCACATAAAAGCAAAAGTTAGTCTGGGTTATTTTGGTGTGGCAGTTATTTGAGAATTGACTTGCATTATATTTGCTTGGACGCTCATGACTAAGCTCAGCTCTGCTCCAACTGTAACTACTATGCAATAAACTGTTTATTTAATCACATTACCTCTGTCTTTTTCCTGTTTTTCCTCATCTTCTCTTCTTCTTTTTCTTCCCTGGGCACCAGAGGGCTTTGGTTTTTTTGACAGGATATTAAATGTGATAGTGTATTAGTGATATTAAATGCGCCACGTTCACTTAGTGACGGTCAGTGTCAGTAGTTAAGATAACTTGCCCATCCCCCCAGACTCCGGTAATGCTAGCGTTTTTCCACCCGACGGTACTGTACAGCACGGCACGGTTACCAATTCGTGCTCCCACGTTTTGTCGCTTTTTCCACCGCCAAGCGACCTGTACCGAACCTTAGTACCTGTGCTGAATTTAGCTACTGCTCTGTTTAGGTACTACCGAGCCAAACAGGGACCGAAGGGTAGAGCTAGCAATACTGCTGACCATTTATTGGTCAAGCGCAATCGTGACAGAATTGTCACACTAAATATCAGACCGGCTCAGACACAACCACCGTTTTTTTTAGCTTCACTTTGATTATTGGTAGGCTATTATTCAAAGAGTATTATAGAGTTTGGCATTATTGTCAGGTTTGCATGATTCCACGAGTTAGGTTTGTGTTAAGACAACTGAAATAAACAGGTTCTGTTTGAAATGACAAAGTATTTGTCATTTCATTCATTCATTCATTCACACAATTAGAATATGCATTTTCATAGTACAACATTCTCATTCCTCACATAAATATATTTTTGGAAAGATATAGGAATGGCTTCGATGCATTCCGATGATCGAGCTAAACCCAGGCCTTTGAAACAAAAGGATCTGAACTGGACAGTGTCAAATGACAAAGTGTTTGAACAATCTTACGAATTCATAAATCGACACTGGCATTTAATTATTTTTTTGCTCGTAGGCAGGGCTGCATGATATGGGCAAAATCTCATATTGCGATAATCTTGCTACATCTTGCGATTGCGATATGGTACTACGTGATGAAACAAAACACATGGGTTGAAAATGTATCATTGATATTATGTGTTCCAGACATCATAGAATAGGCATTATATTAAGTGAATTCATGGAACTCAAACAATACAATTTTCCCCAATATTAGTTTAGCCTACTGACATGTTGAAAAAAACTATTTAAACTGTTTCTGTCAAACTCCATAATAACATTATGCTACTGAATGAACACAGCTGTCCTACTGTTTCTTTCACCGTTGTGCCTTTCAGAGTTTTTTTCGTGAGGCATTGCATTTGCAAACGCATCCGAGATTGGTGCTTGCTTGTGCTGGGACTGAGTCTGGGATGTGATTTTGTTAAATAAGTTCTGGGAGACTGTTCCCCACACATACTAGTCTGCAAGTATGTGTGGGAAACAAATGTAGTCGAGCGTTCCTATAGATTTCTATCGCAAACTTTGGCGGTAGGATATTGCAAATAGCAATCTGAATATATAAGATATATCGTTCACTACTACTCGTAGCTCGTGCTGGACATATTTTTACAGCAACAAGCTACATAAAAGCACAAATGTAAACACAAAGACAAATATAGCTAATGTTTTATTTTTTTATACGATTGAAAAAATGTAGGCTACAGATGTAAGAAATATGAGGTATTAAATGTGACCCTGGTCAATTGAAATTCATTGGAGGACCAGGGCCGAATAGTAAATATAAGTCACTGCATGGTATCTCCTGCGCTCCCTGCCCCTGACATGACTCCCAAATGCCTCGGTAGAGGGAAGAAAATTGTAGCTAATGTTATGGGGAAAGCCGTGTTCTGCTTTTGTGAATTTGAGCTGGAATGTTTACAATGTCAATATTAATGGCACCACAGCGGTCGCATTCTTGCCACTTCAGATAACTCCTTCTACTGGAGCGGATGGGAGGGGGTGATGCTGCGCCACGGCCATGCGCAACCGAGAAAACAAAAACTTAAATATGTTGTAGTGGGCTTTTTTACATATTTGGAAATAGTATTTTAATCAAGAACATTTTGTTTAAAGAAGAGCGACACTGCGTGTATTTTTTTTTTTTTCCCTTTTATGTTTTTCCCTCTCCCTCATTTGGCGCTCCCCTATGGATGGACGGCGCCCCTAGCATTTGCCTATATCGCCTATGCCACGGGCCGGCTCTGTATAGAAATTCTATAAATGAATGATGTGTTAAATTCAGAGTGGTGATAGAACTACAGACAGCTGATGTCTCCCCAGATCCACACAATGGTAGTTACAGAAAACGCCACCGCAATAAAAAAGTACTGACAAACAAAAGATGATGTGAAGATCTCCAGAAGCTGTTGACAGCTCCAGTGAAGGCTTTTACTAAACACAAAAGGACTTTTCGAGAGAACACTAGTGATATTTGACTGGGTAAGGAAGAAGAGACTAAATAAACACAAGAATGAAACTGTAATCGTTCTTCTATGACTACTGATGCTGTAGGCACAAATCATTTTTTGTAAGAAAAAGAAAACCTTGCAAGAATTTAGTTAAAGATGCACTATCGATAATGGCCTGGGAGTTATTATGGTCAATTATAGATCTATTTAAAAAGCAGATAAAATGAATGAAAAAAACATTTTAAGATTGCATGCCTTTGCATGAAAAATGCATGATTTGAAAGGGCACTGTGACGAATAATCAGTGGGTACTTTCCATATAGAATAAATGCTTTTTCATTTCATAAAATTAAAGTAGCAGTGTTCCTTTGGGAAGAGCAGGTTAGGTTGTGCATGTCCAGCTATCAATTTTGTAATAGAGTGAACTGAACTGAGCTCATATAGTTGCCCAGAATGCAAAGCAAGTAAACTACTATCAAGACACTGATGGCGGTAGCCCGAGCACAGTGTTGGTACAATTTGAAAGGGGAGGTCGGGTTGGGCAATTATGGGGCCAAAAGATAGAGCAACACACATACAGTTAGGTCCGGAAATATTTGGACAGTGACACAATTTTCATAATTTTGGCCCTGTACGCTACCACAATGGATTTGAAATGAAATAATCGAGATGCAATTGAAGTGCAGACTTTAAGCTTTAATTTGAGGGTATTTACATCAAAATTGGAGGAAGGGTTTAGGAATTGCAACAATTTTAATACATAGACCCCTCATTTCAAGGGACCTAAAGTAATTGGACAAATGAATATAATCATAAATAAAATGTTCATTCTTAATACTTTGTTGAGAATCCTTTGCAGGCGATGACTGCCTGAAGTCTGGAACCCATGGACATCACCAAACGCTGGGTTTCCTCCTTTGTGATGCTTTGCCAGGCCTTGACTGCAGCTGTCTTCAGTTGTTGTTTGTTTGCAGGTCTTTCTGCCTTAAGTCTTGTCTTAAGCAAGTGGAATGCATGCTCAATCGGATTGAGATCAGGTGATTGACTCGGCCATTGTAGAATATTCCACTTCTTTGCCTTGTAAAACTCCTGGGTTGCTTTCGCAGTATGTTTTGGGTCATTGTCCATCTGTACTGTGAAGCGCCGTCCAATCAACTTTGCTGAATTTGGCTGAATGTGAGCAGACAGAATGTTCCTATAGACTTCAGAATTCATGCGGCTGCTTCCGTCTTCTGTCATATCATCAATAAACACTAGTGACCCAGTGCCATTGGAAGCCATGCATGCCCATGCCATCACACTACCTCCACCATGTTTTACAGATGATGTGGTGTGCTTTGGATCATGAGCCGTTCCAAGCCTTCTCCATACTTTTCTCTTCCCATCATTCTGGTACAGGTTGATCTTAGTTTCATCTGTCCAAAGAATGCTGTTCCAGAACTGGGCTGGCTTTTCTAGATGTGTTTTGGCGAACTCTAATCTGGCCTTTCTATTCTTGAGGCTTATGAATGGTTTGCACCTTGTGGTGAACCCTCTGTATTTGCTCTCGTGAAGTCTTCTCTTTATGGTAGACTTGGATAATGATACGCCTACTTCCTGGAGAGTCTTCCTCACTTCACTAGATGTTGTGAAGGGTTCTTCTTTACCATGGAAAGGATCCTGCGATCATCAACCGCTGTTGTCTTCCGTGGACGTCCGGGCCTTTTTTTGTTGCCGAGCTCACCAAGTGCGTTCCTTTTTTCTCAGAATGTACCAAACTGTTGATCTGGCCACTCCTACTGTTTCTGCCATCTCTCTGATGGATTTCTTCTTTTTTCGCAGCCTAAGGATGACCTGTTTCACTTGCATTGAGAGCTCCTTTGACCGCATGTTGTGGATTCGCAGCAACAGCTTCCAAATGAAAATGCCACACCTGAAATCAACTCCAGACCTTTTACCTGCTTAATTGATGATGAAATAACGAGGGAATAGCCCACACCTGCTCATGAAACAGCTTTTGAGTCAATTGTCCAATTACTTTAGGTCCCTTGAAATGAGGGGTCTATGTATGAAAATTGCAATTCCTAAACCCTTCCTCCAATTTTGATGTAAATACCCTCAAATTAAAGCTGAAAGTCTGCACTTCAATTGCATCTCCATTATTTCATTTCAAATCTATTGTGGTAGCGTACAGGGCCAAAATTATGAAAATTGTGTCACTGTCCAAATATTTCCGGACCTAACTGTAAGTGATAGAAAAGGACAAACGGAGGTGGTGACAGTGGAGGAGGAGAAGATGCACGTCTAGGTTGTGGGGATGGGTCCTGGACCATACAGCTGTGCTGGGGGGTGAGAGGAATTCTCATGAGGGAAAGGAATGACAGTTAGGGCACATTTAAAGAAGAAAAGTAGGCAATGGAGACCACCATTTTTGCTTGTCTGATAAGCTCTGCTTCTACACCTCCAGGAGGGCCCTGGCATTTAAAGGAGTGAAATCGCAACCCAAACGCAACAAAACTGCCCTGTCTTGGGGGTTGCCAGCTGAAGAGATAGTGGCAGGCCCGTTCAACAGCTTTCTACATAATGCTTGAATTTGAAGTCAAGGTTGAGGACAAATGTGTGGTCATTGTGCCTAGTCACTAACATTGTTTAACACCTTTTATACAAGCCCCTTTACACAGTGCTGAAATCAAAAGTGTTGCGTAAAATCTGCAGAGCGAGACACTTCCTCCAGTTCAGTCCCGAAAATCAAGGACAAGGTGCAAAGTGGTGGTTAGTCTACGTATTGGCCTGATTTTTCTTCCTTGTAGTAATCTGAAACTTACGGTTTCACGGTCGACTTTCGAGCCGCCGAACACGCCTGATTTACAAGAACGTGATTTCCTTCTCCTCTCGTGAGAGAGTGCGGCAGCGTCGCTGAAATTATCCTCCAGGTGATCCAGTAAATGTATCCTGTTCGGGAGTAAATGTTCAGAGAAAGCCTTAATCCATGACCGCGAGCGAGCCGCACCCGTCTGCCAGCCGCTCCACTGAATTCCAGTAATTGCCTATTGTGAGGTTCTGTTTTGCAGAGTTTTGCAAGGAACGCTCGAGCCCACGCGGCTCCGCTTTGGTGGGTCGGAGCTTATTAACAAAGCGCTTATGACGAAGTGCACGCATTCAGACCATGCGGCTCATTTAAATACATGCCCATACTTACAAAACTTGCTATGTGCCTCCATGTGTGTATACTTTTTACACAATTTGAAAACTAGGTGCTTTTAAGACCCATTATTGGTTTATCGTTTAAAAACAAACTACCCTCAGTAGAGCTGCCACCCATTGGAAATTGTTTTGGGTACCACTCCGGACAAAGTTGTTCTTTTGTTCATTTAAGAACCTTCAATATTTCCCCCGAAAATCTCCTTGTGTTTCGTTGCTATGCGTGACAAATGCTAGTTTGTGTGAGTGAACTTTGATTGGCCCAGGTCTACGTTAACTGAAAGCTAATTTTTGCCTAGTTTAAAGTGATACCCGTGTACTTGTTGTGCCTGATACACATGATGGTTTTTGCACTGATTCTTTTGGGGATTTACAGGGTTGGGAAAAAAACCAGACAATGAGAGTATTGACAGCACCGAGCAGATGCTGATGTTCTGAAGTTGGCTGCTAAGTGATATGGACTGCTGTAGCAATATGGAATCACTGATGCCATCTGTTATCTGACTTCTGATGGATACACAAGTACACAAAGTTAAGCAAGGCCAGGTAATTACTGGGGAAGGCAGTGTCTGTTTATACTTTGCAGGACCAGTATGGTCCAACCACAGTAACTGTAATCCCTCTCCCATCACAGGAACAGTGATCACTGTGATGTTATTGTCCAGGCAAATGGTTGTCTGTAACATGGCTGTCCTGCAGAAATGTAATTGAGAGTGTTTGGGTGGGTGTCGTTTGGAGAGAACTTAGAAAAGGCAACCACTGCTTCGCTTTGGCAGATCAATGTCCGTTTTCGGACTCAGGAAATTATCTGTGATGTAAACGTCATAGACCGTTGTCCCATCCAGGTTTTGAGATGCTTTGTTCATTTCGTTAAATCGGTGGACGGTATTATGATTAACAACGTACACGTGGTTGTGGGCCACAGCAGCACTTATGTCTACAGATGTTTTTGATGGAAACATTCAAGCTATCCACAAAGCGTCCTGACATGTTTGGAACGGCAGTTTTAGAGACGGACATTGCAGGTGGTGAAATAAAAGGAGCTTCCTTTGGAATGAAAGTTGGAAAAGGGTGCAGAAAAGTCATTCAAAGTAAATCACAATTTGCCCTGAACTCACAATTAAATGCAAGTACAAACCGTGTGACTTCAGCGATCACCAAAATGAAATGGCCAAACTGTTTAATAGTTATTCTAGCATTTAATTGCAAATAAATATTCCAAGACAAACCAGGCCCTGCTGTTGTGTGGCTCTCCTCACAGTACTGGCGAAGGAGAGGGAAGGGGACCGTTGATCTGCATCCTGGCACAAGTTTGAGAGCTCTTTCTGAGAGCTGCATGGATGGAAACTCACCCGTGCACACGGAGTTAATGTGCACGTCCAAATTGCGATTCGATTTTCCAAAAACAAGTTTTTAAAAACCTACTTTGGTAGTGTGCACATGTAAATGAACCAGACATGGCACCTCTTTTCCTCCCAAAAATACTTCCCATCAGACAAATGTACAAAAACAGTGCATTGTTGCACGACACAGTTGTCAAGTGATCCGCCTTCCTCAGATCAGGAAGTAGAAATGAAAAACATTCCTCTTCAAGCATTACCCTCAGCTCTTCTCATGGAGCTCTTATCAGGCCATGGTATTTGTTTAATCAGCTTGATTGTAGATTGTGCTTTTTTTCCTTTCATAATTTAGCCTTCCTAACCAGCATGTCTACTTCATAATACTTCATAAGGGCCTGTATTCAATCAAGGTACATCCTTCACTTTCACTCATAAAATAATGACTTATTTTGGTTTGTGAATAATAAAAAAACAAGTAAAACTTGAAATTAATTGAGTCAATGTTGACTGAATTCAGGCCAAGATTTTCAAAGCTTGGTTTCTATGAAAGGCTTATAGCAAGATACCTGTACCATGCAACACAAAGTGAAGCTGCTGTTGCATTTTCCTACACGGAGGGAGTTTTATGGCTTGAGGGACAGAATGAGGATAATAAATTAAATGGTATACTTTCTCTGCATGTACAATTTGTGCATAAAGTATTGATCGTGTGCATATGGCTTCAGAAAGTGCACGGCAAAGATTCTGTTCATTTATCAATTGAATAACATGTCGGAGCTGTATTTCCACAAAATGAATGTAAACTGATGTAACATATTTTTCTTCACATGAATATAAAATGCAGATGATTACATACAGTACTATGTATTTATAAATTTGAATACTATTTGATTTTGTCTGTATTGTAGTTGGCAAGTATGGTCATACATATCAATGGCCATGGTAGATGGCTCTAAAAATTGCTTTTATAATAGAGGGGCGGATTTGCTGACAGCATTTTCGACCCTGTGTGTGGGGGGGGGGGCACCTCACTTGCGAAGAAATGAGAATTGCTCATTCCTTTATTTTAAATAAAAAAAAAAGTAAATTTAATCCCTCTTTTAAAATGGGGTGCTGGGGACATGTCTCCAATATCCCCGATGGAAACGTCATCCATGGAAGGATCTTCCCTATGAGGGTGAGTTTGAACAAAATCATCATGCCTCCTACTTTACCCCTCCCCAGAAATGGACACAGCAAAGCACATTCAAAACTAGGACACAGCTTGTCAGAGAATACTGAAATTAAATAAGATAAATAAAAAGTCTTCATGCGATGATGGCTTCATATAGATGACCACTATACGTTGAATTGCCAACAGCTTTTTGAGGTTATTTTTTTATTGGTTACCAGCACCGTGTAAGCAGCTCATGCATTTTGTGAATTAGTCTGAATACTTGAACCTGAATATTTCAAGTACTTCAAATCACATATGTGATCGGATGCCAACAGGCACACTGATGCTGTCAGTGGAGAATAGTCATCTTGATTGATTCATCTTGACTTAAAACCCATTTTCAAGTCCTTTGTGGAGCCCACGTCTTTTTTTAGCTGTTTGTGGCCGTTTTTACTGTCACAAAGGAAGCGCAATCCTTCACTGAATCTACTGAGTCTTTTTTTTAATGACTAGAAACCTTCAGAAATAAATGATAATAAAAAAGAGATGTGCCCTTCATGGCTAAGTGAGCCTGTTGCTCCAGATTATATTGTGTGAACATATCATCTGTCTCATTCAGTAATGTAATGCGATTTCCCCCGGTATCCTGTTTTGTCTCCTCAGGATTAAGGCGAGTCCTCATGAATGCACTCACGGAAATACCTTTTCTTTTGATGCACCAGTGGTTTTCCTTCAAAAGAGGCACAGCAGTGCATTAATAAATAAAAAATTAAAAGGCCAACACTGTTCCCATTTAAGAATACATTATAATAACTGAGAGAAAAGCAACCCTTGTTAGGATGTTCCTTTTGGAGTTAACCTTTTTGGGTTTGTTTCTATATGGTTATATCATGATGTGCCTTTAAGCAGTGTTATGTTGGTATGGATCTAAGATGACTTTGTTTTTTGTGTTTTTAAGTCACTGTTGAGTCGTGATAAGCCACCTTTTTTTTGTGGTTCATCAAATTTAACAGCCAGTATTCAAGGCCAGTATCTTCCCCATGTATGTTCTTACACTTATATTGAAATGCGCACGCTGAAATGAGATCTGATACTGACACACAAACCAGCACGATTAAAAAGAGTTTGTCTATGCAACAGACAATGCCAACCAAAAATGATAAGATAGGGACAGGCACAGTGAATTAAGTTCTCTTTGTCCAACTAAACACTTCTCGGTTTGGAAGGCCGGAAGGCTTTAACATCATAGGCCGTTCATCAAAGTGCTGTGTGCACCACACAACGTAGAACGCCGTGACAACATCACCTGATGAGAGCAGTCATCATGCAAGACAGTTTGGTCAAAATTGATGTTCTATGTTCTAATAAGATATTCTGAAGTTTCAAGCTCCAATTAGATTTAGAGAGGTTGAATATTTTTTTGTTGGTAAACTACTGATCTTTTCTCAGTGAAGGGCGCTAAATTACCTTTACATAAAAAGAGCAAGCTAAAATGTATTTTACTCGGCCTCATTCAAGAGACCAGCGGTGCTGAGATTTGAACCTACAACCTTAAGGGCACAGGTTACCTTCCCTCATTTGTTATCTACAGGAATTCAAGCAGAGGAGATGGCACTACGATCCCTTAATAGTCCCTGTCACCGAAGGCCTGCCAGCCACCAATATCTGAAAATCTATCGTAATGACCTTCACTGTGGGCTGATAATTTAGAGCTGGCCTCAGAGAAACACGTGGAGAACTCCCGCCCAGACATTGACAAGACCTGTAAGCTCAATACAGATTTACACCACAGACAAAATGTGTTATCCTTGAGCAATGAGACATCCTCGGCAAACGCATATTTTCACAAGGTGCCCGTGGCCACAGCTAAAAATATTTATGACATTAGCATTTTCACAGGCAAGCTGTGCTAAAGTTGGGAGAGAGAGAATACCTACCGCTCACACCATAGAATTATCTTACACCAGGCACCCTGCGTAACTCAAAAAGGTCATTTTATTCATGATGCAGTCATTAAAATTGGCATCAACATGAGCATACTGGCATTTAAGATGATTTTTTTCCCTCTGAAGTACTGATGTAAAGTGTTATTGACTTTTGCAGAGAAAAATGACTATTTTTGTCCAAAAACTTTGACTGTTATATAGTGACATATATACAGAGATACGTGAACATGAATTGATTCCGCTAAGTTTGGTGTTGAAATTTCGAATGGCTGCAGTGGATTCTACCCACTGACACCACTATGATCACTATTATCACACACAACTGCTATGGATATGGGAGGTTTGTACAGACTCTGTCAGTTAGATGTGTGCTTGCCAGTCATCATGCTTTGTGTAACTCCCTGAACTGTTTGTAATTGATTAAACACTTGCATCTTATACTGTACTGATTGAGGTGATTAACTGCACGTTTTAGTTCAACAATGAACTCTGGCCTGGACTCAATCAACATTTGTCCTTAATTTTGACTTAAATAAATGCAAACACAAACCTTTTTCTTTTTCTTGTCAAACAATTTGGTGGTCATTGAACTTAAGAAATAACAAACATAGACCCTTTCCTATGGAAAGGTGCATAACTGTATGTATCTCAGAAATGTCCCATCCACAATTCAAACCTGATTTCTGGTTGCCATTTCTGGTTTGGAATTTGTTCCCGCAGGGGCGTGTTTAGGGGTGGCCTAGGGTGGCATGTGCCACCCCTGGAATCTGATTGGCCACCCCAGATGCTGCGGGCGCACCGGGCGCAAATGCAACCCCCATGCAACCCCGGTCAGTGCCCCACTTGGGCCACCCCAGTCAAAACAGTCTGGACACGCCACTGGCTCCCCGTAAGATGACCTCCAAAGCACAAAGTCATGTGTGACCTGATATACAACAGAAACCCTCAGCGGGTGAAAACCAACATGGTCAGAAGCCTATTATCCACAGAAACATCACTACAGCATATTGTAATTACGTAGCACATTACAGTGCCAAAGCCGGCCATGGGTTCATCTATACGGCTCTATAAATGATTTTGTTGTGCTTGGTTAATCCCGTTAATGAAAGCGTAAGTAGTTTTGGAAAAAGGGTAAATTGGCGGGGGTAACAGGGATTTAGTGGGGCTGCTCCCATGGCCTTGGGTGTTTAATTACGGTAAGTTTTCTTTGTATGACTTTATTTTTTCACGGTTTATTTATTATGGTTACCGCCACACCCCCCTCCCCGGGCCCCATGGGAGTTGCGCTCGGGTGATCAAAGACGTGGGGCCCTCTCCCCTGTCTGAGCGAGAAGGACAGTGATGCTGAGAGAGTGGTACCTATGGCGCGCTTCAGTAAGTGGGAGGTGCTCCAGTTTGGCAGGGACGTTTGATAGTGTTGTTTATTTGGGGGTGGGTGCCAGGCGCCAGGTGTGAAGGCTACTGCTGGCAACAATGAGCCAAATTGCAGGTACGTGTGCCCAAACCCTGCGGGAGGAGGATTGCCAGGCTGAGCGCCTCTGATAATCTAAATCCACGCATCTAATTCTAAATAAAGCGTGTCATTGAAAAGCTGTGATATTGTTTTTAGAGATTGGGGCTCAACAAATATTCCAAAAGCTCTTTTAAAGGGTGATTTTTGAATGTCGCCTTTGGAGAGAGATTAGTGGTCATCTGAAGGATGGCAAATTATTGGAAAATTGGAAATGAACCAAGTCAATGGCCCTTAAAAGGCGGATTGTGTTGGGTACATCCAACCAAGCACTGTCCCTGGGTTTTGTTTTTGCACTAGTTACCATTTAAACATTGCAGCCTTGCCCGCAGGAGGAAAGATACAGATGTAGTGGAGGCTAATACATTCAAAACTGTGTTAAGCGTGCTAAATCGCTTAAATGAAGTGACTTGACGCTCCCTGTATGACCCCCGGGAGAAGTTAACCATCCTTGAAAGGCTCCTTTTATTTGATCCAATTTTATTTTTGGAGCTGAAAGAGGAATCCATCAAGTGCAGGCTTCAAGCACAGGCTTGCGTTTGAGCGGTCTCTGAAAGGCTGTCTGTCCTTCCACAGCGTAATTTCCTACTGACGTACCTGTGGGGGTGGCGGTGGGGGGGCTATTTCTCAACAAATAATTTAAGGGAGTTTTTATGTGCGGGAAGTGGCGGCTGCTTGACCCGAACAATGGGCTGGCTCGATGTCCGTGGGCCAAGCAGGGGATTCCTTGCAGTCTCTACTGCGTTTAAGTCATCAGGATTCTTTGATCTGCATTAAGCAGTTAAAGTGGGCTGATGTTCTCTCCTGATCCCATTACGTGGTGGACTGGCCGCGTTTGATGTGCAGAGCGCTGGCATTATTGAAGATTGCCACGCTCGGCAGGGGAAGGCAGAAAGGGGGCTGTTTGGGGGCAGGAGATTTACAGCCATTCCTGCATGAATTAAATGAGAAAACTGCGCTTTTACGAGTCGGGCCAGCACCAAACCGCGATCGATACAGTCCGAGCGGCGGACAAGGGCGGCCCGCGCCCCTGGCAGTGCGCGCATTGTTTGGGATGCAAGGGAGCCGGTCCCTGGAGCCGAACATCAATCGGCATAAACGTTATGGGTTTCACACAACGTTTCTCAGTGAGCCCCGGCTCGAGCGGTATGCAAAGCGGCCAAGTGCAACAAACCTTTAATAATCCTCTGTTTCATTACACAATCCCCTCTCACAGTCATAATTTGCATTAAACCTTTTCCAAGTGGTGATTATTTAGCTTTCATCAATACCCCCCACCCCCACCCCCACAAATCTTGCCTTCTCCTTTAGTCTAAAATGCATATGATTCAAATGTGGACCTAGCTTATTAAAATCCATTGCTGTGATGTGAGAACACAGTAGGGAGCCAGCGAATCCGTGGGCTTACGGAGATACAAAACAGAAATCCATTAAGGCACAGGAATTTTTGTGTAACAACCATTATTCCTTATACATCTCCAGTGTATTGTTCCCCAAATCATAAAACATCTCGGTAAACATTGGAAAGCTGCTTGCAAACCGGGGTGTGATTGCTGCAAGAGCTGCCACTTGAGTAGTGGCCACTCACACAAAGGACCACTTGGCATGGAGCCTGACACAAGCGCCTCCCAGGAGGCTAAAGTCAATGTTATGGGATTACATTTTCACCAGCATGTAAATGGACATGAATGCGTGTGTGTCCATATTAAGCAGTCTGATAATTGGCCCACATTTCCACAGTACCAGAGTTTATGTTATATGGGAATATATCCCATCATAAAAACAGGATGTTTGACACACAGTTATTGGGCCCTATTTTCGTGCCGGTGCTAAGCAGCGTTATGCCCTAGCGCAGGCGAATTGCCAGTATCATCTGTCGCATACTGAATATTTCCCGTCTCCGCCGAGTTTGGCAATTTCGTGGTGCGCAATGAAGGCGTTTGCGCGACTATGGGTTGGGGAGCACAATAGAGGGTGTGACATAGCAAAAAGTATTGAGTATAAATCAAAGGAGGTTATATTAATGTTATATAATGCCTTTGTCAGACCTCACTTAGAATACTGTGTGCAGTTCTGGGCACCGCACTACAAGAAAGATATAGAAGCTCTTGAAAAAGTCCAAAGAAGGGCAACTAAACTGATACCGGGTATCAAAGTAAAAGTTATGATGATAGACTTAAGGCACTCAATCTATTTAAACTTAGCAAACGGAGACTTTGGGGGGATTTGATTTAGGTTTTTAAATTCCTAAAAGGGATTAACAAAGTAAAATACCAAAGATTTTTTAAGATAAGTGGGGTCAGCAGAACAAGAGGCCACAGGTGGAAATTAGTTAAAGGCAAATTCCACACAGATATTAGGACATTTTTCTTTACACAGAGAGTTGTCAATGCCTGGAACAGCTTACCAGGTCGGGTAGTAGAGGCAGAAACGCTTGGGCTATTCAAGTCCAGGCTAGATGTAGTACTTGATACTCTTTAGATTAGGACATGACGAGCCTAGATGGGCCGAACGGCCTGTTCTCGTCATTATGTATTCTTATGTTCTTATGTTCTTAATGAAAACAGTCGGGCGCTATGCAAGTTTGGTGTCAAATAATGAGTTTGCGTTAATGTCCAACTAGACCACCTCTTAGCGCAAACGCTGGCGCTCTGTGCAATTTGGTGACTTTATTGATGCGCACATATGAACATAAGGTTATCTGAAATCACATGAAAATGTTTTGTGAATATTGTGAATTTCCCCCCACGTTGAGGCAAATCGTCCAATCCATGGGTAACTTGCAAGCGTAATCAATTAAGCTAAAAACTATTTCACCACAGCTTGTGGTTATTCAATACACGGACATGAAAGACTGAAGCCAGCAGGCCATCCATCGCTACCGTTCAGTAAGATACACCTGTTAAATAAATATACAGTATGTTTGTATGCACATTGTTTTTCTTATGTGAAAGGGTTTTATTCTTTCCATTTGCACTACAGAAAATGGAGTACATAATTGGATGCCGAAGGCGATACTGTGAGCAATACCCTGGGTTTGGTAGCCCGTGTTGGCCAGACGTCTATCAGTTCGGCTGTACATGTAGTTTCTTCCAGTCTTGTCCAACATGCAAATTAGTTTATTACTTTTCCTACACCCAACAGCCAGCAGAGAACTAAACAGGATTTTTATATGCAATGTGGATTCCCTGGGGTCTTGGGTGCCATTGACTGCACACTTCTGATTACGGTATAATTTATGTGAATTGGAAGGGGGTCCACTCCATTAATATCCAGGTGGTTTGTGATGCACACTCCAGGGTGACGCATGTAGGCCTACTGCATGCCTAGTTGCAGTTGTGAGTTTGTTATTTATTGCTTTCCATTTAACAATTACATTAAGTTAGTTATTAAGTTATTACGTTTTTTTTTAAGTTGGAAAGCCTACAAATATGGAAAAAAAGAGATGGTAAAATAAAACACTTTCTTTTAACAATGTAGGTCTCAAAATATAAACTCAAATCATGAAAATAACAAATTAATGTGCGCCTTGTTTTCCCCCTCTGATTCGCACGCCAACTTTTCCGCACCTCTCGCACAAGCAAATCGCTCTCCTCTTTTGAGAAACGCTCCTGGTGCAGCCGCGCAAAACTGTCATCCATGTGAGGAAATTGCCAATTTGCTATAGCGTTAGCACACTGGTATTTAAAGGGATAGAAAATAGGTGTTCTGATTGGCCATTATGAAACCAAACCCCCACCATACCCACATGTATTTTTTAAAAGTTAATCCAACCTCTTTTACAACTGCGCCGGAGGTGCGCTATCGTCCTAAGTCACGAAATTACCGAAATTGCATTAGACATGTCCTAAAGCGCCACGGTCTTTGCTTTGCATCTGCGTTACCGACACCGTCCTAATTCACCAAAATAGGGCCCATTAAGTTAAATAATTTACTGAATTCACTATATATTGCCCCATTCTTAAGTACTTTTTAATGTACATATCGAGGCTTGGTGCTTGAATGGAAAACGTGCAGGCCTGCTGACCAAAGCAGCCTGGGCAGGGACTAGCCAGTGGTTTTATCAACGATATTAATGAGCCCCACGCATGAGGAGTCGAGCGACAAGCTTGTCTTTCATCAAGATCGATCCTCTCTTGCATGTTGGTCTGATAGAGACTCACACAGATCCCCCCCCCATGACTGTCTCCACACTGTAAGTGGAAGAGGGTGGCCTGGATTCATGTTGTCGAAATGATCAGCACCGATCGGTGAAGCACAAAGTTAACCCCTTCATGCATTAAGCAAGGCGAACCCCCTGTATCATTAATGATTTAATACATTAGTTCATGATTGTTTGTTGATTATAACCTTATTCTAAAGTGTTGCCTAAATTCATGACGTTGTTAAACGCGAAGCCCTGTGTTCTCAAAATGGAATGCTTTGTACAATTTTATGAACACTACAATGAAGGCCTCAATCCCAGCATGCAGCTGGCCCAGTAGCATGACCGTCCTTTGTAGTTTGTTACACACAGGTGCTTAAACATGAATGAAAATGTATTTTTCTATCGGTGACAGCCAGGGGAGAATTCAGGGCCGGGGAGAAGAGTCACGGGTACGAGGCCCATTTACCATTTCTGTCAGGGGGTGGGGGGCAGTTCAGTGTGGCTGACTTGACAGAATCAATTATTTAGGTGCAATCCAACAAATTGTCACAAATAAATGAACGGACTATATGGACTCACCACGTTTGTTTATCATTGTTTACTCCAATCTAAAACTCAAATCCTGCCCTCGTATTGCATTATCCACTTGGTACACAGAGGAATAGAGGCTATTTTGCACAGACAGGAGGTTTTCACAGTGCAGTGCCGCTCCATGACAGAACCAAATGATAATTCTTACGATTAATGTGATAACTTTTTTTCAGCATAACACTTAAAAACCTGAATTAATTATTGTTTACACTGAAGAGGTGTTATGCATCTAATACTTCTGATGATGTAAAAGTTGCAGTTTATTGGAAAATACTAACAAACGATAAAAATACCAGGAAAGAAAGAACATTGTAGTAGACACTAAGTAACACCTCCACGTACATTTGTGTTAATAACCATGTCAAACTCTCACTGCTACTAAATGAATACAACAAAATGCAGCTTCCCAAATAAAATATTTCTATATTTATATAAGTTTATTTTTTTCTTCTTCAGAATCTCTTACTGGCTGATTCATTTTACATTTTACATTTACATTTCATGCATTTAGCAGATGCTCGTATCCAGAGCGACTTACAAGATGCTAATTAATACATGGTATGATCAATCATTGTTCGCGCAAGAGATAAGTGCAGCAGTACAGCGAGAGACATCGTTGTTGGCAGCTGCATACCATACCTGTCACACCGGGAAGGAAAAGGTTAGTCAATTTTATTATTTATTTATAGGAAGTTTTAAACAACTATACATATACAAAAAACAGTAATAAACATTCAGTGATTCAGTGGTAGTGGAGTCTGAAAAGGTGGGTCTTGAGTCTCCTGCGGAAGATCGCAAGTGATTCCACAGTCCTGACCGAGTGCAGAAGATCATTCCACCATCGAAGGGTCAGGACAGAGAAAGGGCGAGACCGCGAGGAGTGGCTGCTGGGTGCCCGGAGGGATGGGACAGTCAGTTTGCCATAGGAGGCAGAGTGGAGGGGTCTGGCTGGGGTGTAGGGTGTGATGAGTGTGGAGATAAGGCGGAGCAGTTCCTCTAGCCGCTTGAAAAGCAAGCACCAGGGATTTTAATTTAATCCATGCTGTGATGGGGAGTCAGTGCAGAGAGGAGAGTAGAGGGGTGACATGTGTGAACTTGGGTTGATTGAACACCAGACGAGCGGCAGCATTCTAGACCAGTTGCAGTGGCTTGATGGCACAGGCCGGTAAGCCTGCCAGCAAAGAATTGCAGTAGTCCAGACGTGAGAGCATCAGGGCCTGGACCAGGAGTTGTGTGGCCTCTTGGGTGATTCAGTTGGAAATCATCTTCATATGTGTTCCACTGGTTTCATAGGAATCTCAGATGGTTGATAATGTCAGCCTGTGTTGGGACTGCACTGGAAAAAACATCCGTGCTATAAGGATTGAAAAGTATTTGCCAAATTACTTCTTCCAACTTATACCAATAAAATTTATGTTTAGTTACCTATCAATTAGGCAAAAGGCTCATCCGTATGCATTGAGACCTTATGTCTCAAAGGCTTTATTTAGCAACTAGTTTGACTTTGACCATCTGTGAAACTGTCCCTTGATGTGTCGTCTTTAGAGAGGGAAATTTCTCCAGCAGTTGCAGAATGCCGGTTAATGGGAAAGATAATTCACACAAAGGTTTGACTGGCTTCAAGTTGAACCGTCTCTTTTCTGTTGAGAGATGAAAGTAGTTAATCATCTGTCTGGGTTATGCTGGTGTAACATCGCTTCACACGTTGTCAAAAATTATTCCAAAAAAACATTACATTTGTCTTCACGGTGCACAATTTTAACTGTTCATGTTCCTCTATTTATTATGATTATTATTATTATTATTATGATACAATATTTGAGGTATTTTTTGGTACAGTGACTGACTAATAAATTACTCCAGTATGAGCGATTCCTGACTGTTGGACATTTTGACCCACACAAAGAACTGAGGCTTTGGTGCGAATGCATGGGGGCTTGGTTTGTTAGTAAAGTTTGCCCTTTTTTGACTCCAGGCTAAAACACAAAATATTCATTAGTTCATATTTTGTTTTGTAATGTCCTTTGACAGTGCATCCATAAATTATAAAGGGCTGTTGTGTTCTGGAATTCAAGTCTGCAGCTATGATATAATTTATACATGTCTCCACATATACATAAATAAACATTCTGCTTAATTGCCAGCGTGCTCTGTAAATGTGTCATCTGTTTAATATTTGATACCCCCAAGATCAGAACTCAGACTAACAAATGATAAACCGTGGAGAGACCCAAGGAAAATCCAATCTGCTACTTTTATTTTTACATTTACCAGTATGCAGAAGCAGTCAATAAATGCTTTTGACAATCAAACATTCATTATTCAATTCTTGGCAACCTGCACACATTGTGAAAGCACCCACCTGCGTACAACGTCAAGAATCGCTTCCAACCGATTTTAATTGCATGTTTCACTTTAGTCTTTCTTACAACACTTGCTCCTGTGTGCTTACTCATTTAAATGACGGATTCGTAGTTTGATGTTTCAGTGCGTGTTCCCTGCAAGGTGGCTTATTTTCTCCCCACTTCAATGGGTTCAGTTTCTGTTCTTGAGAATTCCAGTGAATTAATAATGGAGCGTGTATACTTTGTTCCCCAGTCAGGCTTGATTGGTATAATTACACGGCACCCAAAAAAAGCAAAATGGAACGGCATGCATTTTTCAACAAACCCCTTTAGTTGAAGGGGAAATGGCCCTGGTGTTTCTGGCTGGTAATTATCATGCGTATGTATCATTGTTTAATATGCAATTAACACATACTCCACCAAGAGATTTTGGGGCTGAATAACAATGAAGTAGTAATTACATAAGGGTCACATTATCCCAGCACGGGCGATTAACTCACTGTATGTCGCATATCATTACAGCCATTGTTTCCCCCCTTTGTGAATGAAGGTGGAATATTTCATTTGTGCTGTTGTGCGGAGGCCCTGCCAGGGGAACCAATGTGTGGATGTACCATCCCGTCACAAGACATTTCAAGAAAAGAAAGGGAAAACCATCCTCTCAAAAAAAAGCGTGTAGAGACCACAGCTACAATAATACGCCAGCAGCCATGCCACCCTGTGCCCTTATGTCAAACTGCTGAACCTCTAAGCAGGTGTGGGCTTGGTGAGTACTTCCAGGGAGACCTTCCAGGAGACCTTCCAGGGAAACTAAGCTGCTGCAGGTAGAGGTGTTGGTGGGCCAATAGGGGGCGCTCTACCCTCTGGACCAAAAATCCAATGTCCCAGCACAGTGATGGGGCAGTGTGCTGTAGAGGTGCCGTCCTACAAGTGGGACATTTAACTGAGGTCCTGAGTCACTGTGATCACTAAAGATCATATGGCATATTTCAAAGCGTAGGGGTGTTAACACCAGTCTGCTGGTCAAATTATCACAACACAGGCTCTCTACATCAATCCCTTGCATTTTCTACCCACTTTGATTCCCCAGGTTGTCACTGCAAATGAGAAATTTGTTCTCAGTTGGCTTACCTGTGACTTGTATAGCCTACAATTTTTGTTACATTTATTATTATTATTATTATCGTCATTATTATTATGTTTGTACATATTCTTGTGTTGAAATTAGGTTTTAAATCTGCAAACCTGCTACAATACAGTCCCTGTCCACTGCTGGGTATGGAACTATTTCACATTGACACCTTCATCACAGCATGAACCACACGAACCACAGAGCCACAGCATTTCAGAAGGACACAACAGGACAGTGTTGTGTTGGTGAAACAATGAAGAGCTTATCACCAATGTGCAAATCACATATAAAGCCTGAAATTGCGTTACCACTTGAATTGTAATACAACAGATATGCAGAGGCTGTATAATTAGTCTTTTGTTTGCACATTTTACTTATTTTACCGGTTTGTGGAGGGGACCATTTGCAACCAAGCTGGCATTATGCTATGAAATCCATCTCAAACCTATTCATTTAGCAGCAAAGCATGCACCTTTAATTACATAAATATCTTGTGACAGCAATGAATAACAGTGCCGTAAACAAATGGTGCAGGTGTTTAATGTCCTCTTAATGGTTTAAATAACTTTGCTTGGACATGGTTTAAATGCAGCACATGATCTACTTTGGAAGCGGGAGAATGTAGTTTCTGTGTAAATGGTGCAAAGTTACCAAATCACGTAGCAGAGGGGCGATTGCATTATAATACAGTCTGGGAAATAGTCAGTGTTCTAAGCCCCTGTTATCTGACTCAAAGCCTGCGGTCTCAGCTCCCTGTGCATAAACGATCCCTGGAATTCCATCAGTGTTTGATGGCCATTAATTCCATGTTTAGATTAACTGCCACTCTGAGTCTCTCTGCAGACTTTGCAGATAATCAACAGCTGCCTGACCGCTGCAGATGTTTTAATTAATTAAATTATTAAGGACTGAAGACGTGATTAGTCAAGCAGGAGAGCCAGGCGTATGCAAATGAATAGTCGGTACGGATTATGTTTTGTAGAATGCTTACAAAACATGGATTGTTGGAGGTAATACTTTTTTTTTTAAATGTATATTTTTTAACGTCCTTCCTACCCTGTATTGTCCTTCCTGTACTGTAGTACAAATGCAACTGTATATACTAATTTTGTATCGCAGGTAGAATTATTCTTGCTAAAGTGAGGTAGGGGCGAAAGTGGCATATGCCCAACACTACAGCTAACAGCTCGCTTCTCGTCGCACAATAACGGCACACGGCTCAGGGTTTGATTGTTGAGTATTGGTATTGATTGTTGATTATTAGTACTGATTGTTGAGAGCAATCATAGGTTTAAAGGTATGGGGTTTATCCTCCTTTATTTGAAGCTGACAAATCGCTACTGGTGAAAATGCACAGATAGGCTCTGGAGAATCAGAAACAGAGAACCATGCATTGTCTGGGACAAAGAGGCAGTGGGGAAAAGGAAATAATGGACCACTGGGTGTCTTGTGTACATTTTTGTTGTTGTTGTTGTTCATTTCCCCCCCTTTTTCTCCCAATTTAGTAGCCAATTGTCCTTTTTCAACGTCAACTATCCCCCGCTTGTACTACGAGCTATCAGCACAAGCTCTGGGACTGGCTGTGACAAAAGCAATGAACCGCCTCCTCCGAGACAGAACCCACCAAGCCGCCGACCTTAACTTCGGAACACACAGTGCCACTCTTATACGTGGCGAGCTCCTGCCGGCTTCCCTCCCCTGGTGCAGACATGTGTAAAGTGGGATGGTGAACAAAATTAGAAGAAGAAAAAAGATCACTTGCCCTTTAATTTTTTCTCTCGCAATTTAGTAGCCAATTCAACCCTCTATTTATTTTGACTCAACCTCCCGACTCTGTCCGTCAGTCCGGCTCCCGGTCAGAGTCGGAGTGACACAGTTGGGTTTCGAACTGCGACTACAGTAGGCAGCTTGCACTCCTGGCGGAGTGCGTTAGACCGCTACACTACCCGGGGCCCCCCGCCCTTTAATTCTTTGTGCGACAATCACAGTAAGACTGTCTCCACAGCTAGTAAGAAGAGACTGCACACGTTTTTGATATTTTAGGTGGTAATTAATATACAGTGGCTATAAAAAGTATTCAGTCCCTTTGGCATTTTTCACATGGAATCAAAATGGATTTAATTGGGATTTCTTGCCACTGATCAACACAAAATACTCTATAATGTCAAATTAAAAAAGACAACTCTAAAGCTTTTTCTTAATTACATATAAAAAGCATCCATTTTGATTCCATGAAGTAAGAAAATACTATGTGAAAAATGGGGGGTGGAAACCTTTTATAGCCACTGTAACTGGAGATGCACATAGAGAAATCATCCTTTTGAAGTGGCATTTCACACTGCACTGTCAGAGTGCATTGATTTTGGCATGTGTCTGTGCGTGTTTCACCTCCATTAAATGCACCGCATGAAATATTGGTGCGGGTTGGTTGAGATGTTCATCTTTCACATGGAAGGTTTGCCAGGGTTAAAGTGTCTAAAGGGCTGTCAGGGCCAGAGGAAGATGAACACGTATCTGAAGCCAGCTCTCCTCCACACTGCATTTCATGTGGAGGCAGCCAATATAAAGCCTTACACGACGTCTGGAACTTACAAATGAGCTATGTCCATCATTCAGTCCAGCGTAGGGGTCCAGGGTTTAATCAAGCAAAGAGGATCCCTGTTGGATTGGAATAGTCCTTTGCTCTCAAGCCTGTGGCTTGGCTTGAAGCAAAATTTGGCCTTAACTTTGATTTACAAATAAATGCAAGCACTGAGTTTGTGTAGAAAAGCTGCGCCCAACACGTGTACTAACCATAGTAAATGTTGTACTAACTATACGTTTAGAAAAGAAAAGTCCCAATCACGGCTAGCGTCATAGGTTTACGGGGGTTGTTGTGTAAGGTGAGAAAAGTAACTCACCCTGTCTAATGTTCTGTTCCCTGCAAACATTTTTTGCGATTGGTTTGGTGACAGGTGGAGTGAATAAACATATGGGGAAGAAGGAGTAGTTCTGAGGTGGGGAAGGGAGGAGGAAGGGAACGGGATATCGTAGTGTGGCCCCCGTGTGGCAGGCCCTGGCACGCGCCTCCATTTCCCTGTTTGCCGGCGGGCACGCTCTGCACATTTAATCACCCAGATGTGCCCCAGCCAGGCTCTTCATATCTCCTCAGCTCTTCACAGGCCGATCTTATTATCTGTGATATGGCCCTTCCCACGCCAGCCCTGTGCCCCTTTCAATGCATGTCGACAAATTGGGGACTACCGCCAACGGCAATGGCCATGTCTGCACTCTCAGGAGGAAAAAAAAAGGTTTAATATTACTCCAGGATTGTTATCATTCTGATAGGTACATCTTTTCCCCTGTCTCTGCATGAACTTTTCTGGAATGGAGAAATCAGTAAGGGCCACAGTATATTTTAAAGGTCAGTTTATCCCATTGGAAGACAGTCCACAAATACATTTAATGACAACTTAGTGAGTATGGCTTAAAGTAATTTGTTTAATATGAAATCCAAAATGTAAGGGGACTGCATGCACTGTTCATTTACATACACAGTGTTGCATTGGTTAAGTAGTAAATGACCCTGATACCGCTAAGGTCTGTTGTTTACTGTATTAAATTAGCCTGGTACAGGCTAACTTACGGTCAGTTTTACACACTGCATTTCCCATGAATGCAGATGGACATGCAGATTTACTGAAACAATTTAGGTCAAGTATCTCACTCATGAACAGCAGCAGTGTCCCAGCTCAGATTCAAACCGGCAACCCTCTGAGTACAAGGCTAGTATTTTAAGCACAATGCAGCTTACCGAACTTCGTGAGGCAATGTTTCAAATTGTCTTTAGGTTACCGGGAAGCGGACGAGAGAGCCGCACAGGGCTTTGAAGTGTGCCTTTAAAGCAAGAAGGCTCCCGGCTAAACCAGGCTGAATCACCGCATAAAAGAGAACAGATCACAGCATTTCTGATCCAAAAAAGGCATCGTCAATCTCTGTGACTAATGCTTTATGTAAAGCGATCAACAGCCCGGTTGCTCCATAAAGCCCTCTTACATGCAGCCAATTCCCTGACAACCTTTCAGCATTAAATGATGATTATTATTTTTTTCAATAACTGATCTGTTATTGAGATCCGGTGCAACGAGCCAACAATTAGAGGCAATTTGGTTCTGAGCTCTATAAATCCCGGTGGTAAACGTGTTGTCTGTGCTGTCAACAAGCGTGCACTCCTGAGAAGGGCGTTATAATGTGGCCCGTCACGCTCTGTCGAATCCAAACACGCTCTGGCCATAATGAGAAGGGTGATGGGCCATTTGCTTCACAAGGAGAAAATTAAATGCAGATTTGAACGCGCCAAGGTAAAGAGGAGCAAATAATCTTTGTGGGCATGCAAGTGACCTTTTGGCGCCGCGACACAACCTGTAAGTGAGAGCGTACACAAATGCCTTAATTTTCTCTCTCCTGGTCTTCACCATGGAATCATGGTGCACAGAATTCCGTTTACACCCAAGGCTATGTTAGCGTGGGGTCAGAGGGCAACGAGCTACGCTAACAGACGAAGATGTCAGGGTGAAACGAGGATGTTTAGCACAGCGCAGCTCTGCAGTCGCTCTTGTTTGCTTTATTGCGGAATGCTCCTGAAAAACACAAGTGAGATCTCGTGATGGATGTCTCTCGCGACAGCACAATTAGAATCGCAAATCCAAGGCAAAAGTATAGTAATTTACCCAGCCTGCTTCATCTCTGATCTGCTGTCTCAAACCGCCAGTTCAGGCTTTAATCCACTAATGTACACTACATTACACACACGTGCACGCTCATTTAAGCCCTTGCTCCTCTTGCAGGCATTATTGTCAGAAATTGTTATATGTATCATGCTATTTTTGCATTTTAAACTTTCATATGCTGCCTTCTTGGCCAGGTCTCACTTGGAAAGGATATTAATCGTAATAGGTATGACCTGGTTAAGTATAGGAATAGAAGCCCACCTGCAGGCAGTTTTGATATTATACCCGCCTTGTAGGTGGGACAGATCTGGAATCAGCCGCGAGCATCACAGTTCTTTGGGACCTGGGTATAACAAGAGGTGTGAAAACACAACAGAATTCTGTGCGTAAACCCAGAAGCAGACATTCATAAAATGGAGTCGTACGTGCGTACGGAGCATCTTGAACATAAACAGGGATACATACACTCATAAGTTGAGAGGTCGCACGATTGTTATTTTTAATTTACAAAGTGTGATTTGTGTATGTACGCATTTTTGACAGCGATTTCAGTCCATAGCGGTTTCCTTTTTTATAAAGATGTTTAATTGTACAGCAACTACAGCTCTGTGTTATTGTGGGTAATGTTAGCTGTTTCACGACACTTGCTTGTTGTTTGTATTCTGCTGTTGTGTAATCTAATATTTGTTGCCCTGGGTAAGCACTTCTCCCAAATAAATCCATAAATGACGTGACTGTGTACAGTACATGGGAAACGGCACTATCAGGGGCAGATGTTAACAAGTTAAAATGCATCCTGACGGAGTCACGCAAGGACTCAATCATATGTGTTTTGACCTGTGTATCCTGCCATATCTGTGCCTGAGGCGATCTGCCTTGTCAACAGGACTATCATGACCCTGGACAGTGGACAGTATTGATCTCAGACTCAATGTTAAATGTTAAATATTTATATTTCTGAAAGAGGCTGGTTTAGACATTGGGGCCTTGGGGCATCATGTGAATGCACTTCTGCAAGGTATGGCTGCGGTATTGGCCTGGCAAGTGAAGCCAAATGGTGGCAAAGCCAGGACGATTATGACCAGGTCATACCAGGACCATTTCCCTCTGTGACTTTTAAGGTCCACCATTGGAGAATGATGTGTTTCTCTGTCTGAGGTGTGGTCAGTATAATAAATGAACAACAATAATAATAGTGAAGAATAACGATGAACAATCTTCCCTAATAATCATCCTGTAGAGTCAGCCTGAATAATAAACCAGAAAATTCAATATGAAAAATCGGCCAGAAAAATCTGTCTCAAATCAGCCTGCAGAATGTCTCTCGGTTGTTAAGTCCTCATTGTGAAAGGCCCGACTGACTACACTACAGCTAATTTAAAGGTCACCTAGCACTATTCTCTGAAGCAGAGTTCTGATTTAATATGTCCATCTGTTTGGTGTTTGAATGTGATAACGTTTCGCCAGAAATAGTCTGAGCATGAAACTAGGACCTGGGGAAAAAGATTGGTTGGATGATTCAGAAACCTTTTTCTGTATCCAATTAAAAGTTTTACCCGTTTTCTTGTAGAACAAATCTAGGTGCATAATTGAGAGACTGAAGGGTTAATTTAAGCAGTCACTGAATACATTGCAGGAACAAACTGCAATCAGTTAAGCCGTGTTGAGTGGGCCCTTTCTTCACACCATCTTCGTTGCCAGGCACATCTGAACTGCCATGTCGCCGTCATCCATCGTTGGTGAGAAAGTCTCCTGAATAGGCAGAGGATGGGACAGCCATCTGTCAGGAGATTGGGTATTAACCACTGCTGATATTCCACAGCCTTACTGAGAAATTCGGAGGTGGCTACACCTGTACCTTTGTACTTCCACCTCCATGATGTGATTTTTTTTTAAAAACGTGGCCGTTAACTGCTCAAGATGTACCAGACATTGCTGGCTGAATGTCTTTCTCTTGACAGATCAGAGCATTCTCTACCATTCTGTTACAGAGCGTTCAACCAACATGGCTGTATTGTCATTTAGGTGCCTTCACACAAAATATTGCATTGTGTCTCATGGCACAGCATGCTCATTGCACTGCAAAGTTCAAACCCCAGTAAATTGATTTCACGTGATGTCACTTCCTGTATTTTCTCCCCTGTGAGGTCCTATAACAGGGATTTGCATGCTGCCTAAAGCCTGTCTAATTGCGCTTGTTTCAGGTCTGGGTTCGCGGTGCTAGGCATTAGGAAGCCAGATATGGAGGCGTGTGCTTGAATAGTCTCCTGGTGTGTAACCTGTGACTTGGTACTGTGCCCAAGGCATCGCTGCCATTGGGAGGAAAAAGTTAAAACTGACAGGATGAGACCCAGGGTGAAGCTCTTGTAGCCTTGGGAGAACTTTCCCAAAGCACCAAGAGTTCACTGTCGAATGTACTCTGCTCTTCAGGTGTCAGCCATCTTTTCGCGCACACAAAAAAAGTGCTGCGAGCAAATAAAACTCCCCGTAAGCCCCCGTTCATTCCAAACACGCACTCATCTCTGTTCCCTTTGCAAACTAAGCTGTGGCATCCAAGCATGCAATTTGAGAGCCAAAGCATGCAATTTGACTAATTTGACGCATTTCTAGAAGCAGGTCTAATAGCGTAGAATAATTCCACCCACAATTCCAAGTCTGAATGCGGGGGATATAATTAGCTCAGCAGAGACAGAAGCTTAGAAAAGATTCATTTTCAAAACCTCAAATGATCTCAAAATCCAATGACCTCAAATATCAAAAACATAATTATTTTGATGTTTACTGAGCAAGTTGTGGTGTTTTAGGACAAACATGAATTTTGACATTTATGACTTAATCCAGGGTTAGTCGACACGCGCGCACAATATTTACTAAATTTAATTCCAATTAAGAATTAAGTACCTGCTTTACCCTTTCTGCCACACTGTATAGTATACTTATAGTTAAAGTACTTGGATGTCATTTTTCCTGTATCAAAAATAAATTCCTAAAATTAAATAAAACACATTTATCATGAGATTTAATCAGTCAGAGGCCAGTTTTCTTCGGTCTAACACGGATAAAGTGATAAACATGGTGACCTCTCTCCCCCATCCACCCACGGTGCTACTGTAAATAGTCATCGCTATCTTGTTATCCAACCATGCTTGGCCTTGCATGCTTTCAGCACACGCACAAGATGTCTCCAACCTAAAGACAGCTTGATAATGTTAACAGGAACCGCACATTCACGTGAAATATTAATCACACTGAATTTTAAAACATGTAGGAAAGTGCACTAACTAATAGTTGGTAAAGTCAATAATATATATTTTGTTTTTGTTTACTGCAACATATCTACAACGGTCCAGTCAGAAGTGATTTGTGGCATACCTGTATTTTAAACAAAAGCGAGGTGTCACACTGTCAAATATCCCCAGGGAAACTTCATGGAAATTCAGCCATCTGCTGAGACTTCATAACATTTTGGCGGTGCTATAGCACCCCCCTTTTCTTGGACATTTACTTTGGCTGTGTAGTAACAGAGTAAACATGTAGACAAAACACTTATTTTGCCATTATTTCATGCAAAGCTGTTGAAAACTGAAATGTGCTGAAAAGAACTGTCTGCAAACAGAGTTGTGCTCTCTATTGTAGTAACAGAACAGCTTCAATATGCCTTGGCATAGATTCTGCAAGGGTTTGGATCTCTATTGGAGGTTTGAAACACCATTCTTCCTTGAGAAATTCCATCATTTGGTGTTCCATCATTTACTGTCTCAGGCACCACTCCAGAATCTCGCATAAATATATCCCCCATAGCTGTTCAATTGGGCTGATATCTGGCGATTAAGACGTATGGTTTACATTGTTTCCATGCTCATCAAACCATTCAGTGACCACTCGTGCCCTGTGGATGGGGGCATTGTCATCCTGGAAGAGACCACTCCCATCACAATATAAATGCTTCACCATAGGATGAAGGTGATCACTCAGAATGGCTCTAAGGAGCTGAGTGGATCTAATCCATGCTAGGAAAATGCAACCCACACCATAACAGAGTCTCCCATTATCCCTCATTTACTCAAGTGTTTCCTTTTATTTTTCAGTTCCATGCTCCTGATCTCTCCCCCTGCTGGAGATTGGGATAAATCGCATAACGTCTGTGAAATTACATAATTTAGAAAGGGAAATGGCCTTGCATTAAGTTTTCCACTTTACAAAGGCAAAATAGTTCCGGAATGCAGAAGGTATCCCTGATTTAAGACTAGATTTAATTTTTGATGCTTTACATTACAATAGAAGAGAACTGGCTTTGTCCATATAGGTTTCAAGAAGCAGGACATTCAGACTGATCATAACGTACCTGGCACTTGCTTTTTTGTGCAACTTTGTTGTGTCTATGGTGTACCTTGGAGAGGTAAAAAATATATGTTTTTATCCTCTCCTTAAAATAAGTCCTAGGGGCATGATGGGTGTTGGTGTCTAATCTTTGTGTTTTATGGGGAAGGCTGCAGATAACAGGTTAACACATTATGGTGTCAAGATTACAGCGACTCTCTTGCAGAGAACATTATCAATTGGAATACTGTCTGGGCTAAGGTATCTTTGTCTTTTAGAAATTGAAATCACCTAAATGATTCACTATAATTAAGCTCATAGGGTCTACTGCACCCCCCATGATCTGTTTCAAATGACAATAACTCCTCCTGCTCACTGTGCCCCCGTGGTGCCCCTGGCTCCTTTAGCTATATGCTCTAGAATGTCCTGCTGTTTGTTTCTCAAAAGAGCTCTGTCATTATCGCTGAAACCATATCATTTTGTCCAACTTTTTCTTGTTGTTAAATGCGTTCTCTTTTGTTTGAACTGTCTTTGAAGCGGAGGCAATTGGTGTTGGCTGTTCTGACAGCAGCTATAAAGATTCCAGCGTCGGCAGGCACTGAACTCCTTAGCTCTTCATCAGTAGCTGCCTTCGTTTTTGATATAGTAAACACATGGAGATGTCAGTCGCTCATGTGCATACCGCCAAATCAGTATCAGTAAATCAGTAAATAGTTTATTTTGTTCTACTGCTGTTGACAACCTAGCTACTGTTATTTTCTCTCCTGAAAGCTGTCTTGTGGTGTAGAGAGAAATAGGGTGTAGCAGGTGAGAGAGAGGGTGTAGCAGGTAGCATTGAGAGAGAGAGGGTGTAGCAGGTGAGAGAGAGGTGTAGCAGTTAAGATTGAGAAAGAGAGAGAGAGGTTGTAGCAGATGAGAGAGAGAGAGAGGGTGTAGCAGGTGAGATTGAGAGAGAGAGAGGGTATAGCAGGTGAGAGAGAGAGAGGGTGTAGCAGGTGAGAGAGAGAGAGGGTGTAACAGGTGAGAGAGAGGGTGTAGCAGGTGAGAGAGAGAGAGGGTGTAACAGGTGAGAGAGAGGGTGTAGCAGGTGAGAGAGAGAGAGGGTGTAACAGGTGAGAGAGAGGGTGTAGCAGGTGAGAGAGGGTGTAGCAGGTAAGATTGAGAGAGAGAGAGGGTGTAGCAGATGAGAGAGAGAGAGAGAGAGAGAGAGAGAGAGAGAGAGGGTGTAGCAGGTGTGTGTGAGAGAGAGAGAGAGAGAGGGTGTAGCAGGTGAGAGAGGGTGTAGCAGGTGAGAGAGAGAGAGAGAGGGTGTAGCAGGTGAGAGGGTGCAGCAAGTGAGACAGAGAGGGTGGTTATATATTCTGTGTACTGTATGTGTGCTTTAAGAGGTGCTGTGGGTGGGTGGTGTGTGGAAGTGTATTTATGGGTAGTTTTTATTTGTCCTTGCTTTGTCTTTTTTTGTGTAGAAAATAAAAATTGATCACAAAAAAAAGAATTTTCCTAATCTTAAATTAGTGTTCATTTAGCTACAGGAACAGAGAGTGAGACAACACTACCTGCCTGACCAGTGCAGAAGCCCCTTCTGAGACTGATGAAAGCAGCACAACCACAGCACAAGACTAAAAGAAGGGAGGCAGCACAAGGAGTAGGAATATCAACTTGGAAATAAAATGCAATGAATAATAAAATACACTGAATACATAGTAGTGGACCTAAATTGGTCTTAGAGACATGGCATATGGAGTCACATACATTTCATTGTTCACAACATGTGACCCCTTTTTATAGAAATTTGAATCTGTGACAGTTTTTTTAAGTCTTATTTATTTAACTCTTTTTCAGTTAGTCTGATAGCAGTAGCGAGCAAATTTTCAGCTTGTACGTCAGATAATAGCTACAACTTGCCACACTGTTCTTTATATGAAAATATGTTGTACTTACAAGGCTGTAAGGATGTATTGCTCTGGGCAAGGAGGGACGTATCTCTTTCTGGATTCCATGCTGACTTCTGCTGTTTAGGCCAGTTAGCCCACCCTTTGGGGAAAATGTCATTTTAGCTACATTATTGATAAGCTTGTGAATGCCAGCTGAAGACTGTTCTTGTGGCCCTATATGGAACATTTTACTGCGGGCTAATTAATGAGTGACTTGGCGTTGGTGTATACAGCTAATTATCTAAATGAGCCAGGGTAATTGGTCATTTCGGAAACAAAAGCCTGCATACACACCAGCCCTCCAGGACTGGAATTGCCCACCCCCTATCGTGAGCACATTATGCATTAGTTGATTAATTTTAATTGATTAATATGTTCATCATTAAAGCCATTTATTTATTTATATATATATATATATATATATATACTATATGGCCAAAAGTCAGTGGACACCCCTACTAATTATTGAGTTCAGGTGTTTCAGCCGCATTCAGCCCATTGCCAACAGGTGCATACAATCAAGCACATAGCCATGCAGTCTCCACACACAAACATTTAGAATTCAGAATGGTTCGTAAAGAGCTCAGTGACTTTAAACGCAGCACTCTCATAGGATGCCACCTTTGCCACAAGTCAGTCCGTGAAATTTCTGCCCTACTACGTAGATGTGCCTCAGTCAACTGTAAGTGCTATTATTGTGAAGTGGAAGCGCCTAGGAGTAACAGGAGCTCGGCCATGAGGTGGTAGACCACGCAAACTCACAGAGCGGGGCCGACGAGTGCTGAAGCACATAAAAATCGTGTAAGAATCACTTATCATCTGCTGCATCACTCACTACAGAGTACCAAACTGCCTCTGGAAGCACCATCAGCACAAGAACTGTGCGTCGGGAGCTTCATGGAATGGGTTTCCATGGCCGAGCAGCTGCACACAAGCCTCACATCACCATGCGCAATGCCAAGCGTCGGCTGAAGTGGTGTAAAGCACGACGCAACTGGACTCTGGAGCAGTGGAAACCTGTTCTTTGGAGTGATGAATCATGCTTCACTATCTGGCAGTCTGATGGAATTTGGGTTTGGCAGATGCCAGGAGAACGCTACCTTCTGGAATGCATAGTGCCTACTGTAAAGTTTGGTGGAGGAGGGATAATGGTCTGGGGCTGTTTCTCAGGGTTTGGGATAGGCCCCTTAGTTCCAGTGAAGGGTATTCTTAATGCTACAGGATACGAAGACATCTTAGCCAATTGGGTGCTTTCAACTTTGTGGCAACAGTTTGGGGAAGGCCCTTTGCTGTTCCAGCATGACTGTGCCCCTGTGCACAAAGCGAGGTTAAACGAGTTTGATGTGGAGAAACTTGATTGGCCTGCACAGAGCCCTGACCTCAACCCCATTGAACACCTTTGGGAGGAATTAGTACGCCGATTGTGAGCCAGGCCTTCTCATCCAACATCAGTGCCTGACCTCACAGATGCTCTTTTGGCTGAATCGGCACAAATTCCCACAGACACACTCCAAAATCTTGTGGAAAGCCTTCCCAGAAGAGTGGCAGCTGTCATAGCCGCAAAGGGGGGTCCAACTATATATTAATGGCCATGGTTTTAGAATGGGATGTCCAACAAGCTCATATAGGTGTGATGTTCAGGTGTCCACTGACTTTTGGCCATATAGTGTATGTTCACTCAGTGGCCACTTTATTAGGTACACCTTTCTAGTACTGGGTAGGACCCCCTTTGCCCCCAGAACAGCCTGAATTCTTCGTGGCATGGATTCAACAAGGTGCTGGAAACATTCCTCAGAGATTCTGGTCCATGTTGATAGCATCACGCAGTTGCTGCAGATTTGTTGGCTGCACATTCATGTTGCAAATCTCCTGTTCCACCACATCCCAAAGGTGCTCTATTGGACTGAGATCTGGTGACTGTGGAGGCCATTGGAGTACACTGAACTCATTGTCACTTTCCTGGAACCAGCTTCAGATGACGTGTGCTTTGTCACATGGCATATTATCCTGCTGGAAGTAACCATTAGAAGATGGGTAGACTGTGGCCATAAAGATATGCACATGGTCAGCAACAAGACTCAGGTAGGCTGTGGCATTTAAACGATGCTCAATTGGTATTAAGGGGCCTAATGTGTGCCAAGAAAACATTCCCCACACCATTACACCACCACCACCAGCCTGAACTGTGGCGTCAGGACAGAGGAGTGGTGATGACAATTGGGTAGATATACAGAATTCAGTGGGAATGGAGTCTGAAAAGGTGGGTTTTGTGTCGCGGTCCTGACCGACTGCGGAAGGTCATTCCACCACCGCGGCATCAGGACAGAGGAGAGGCGAGACCGCGAGGAGCGGCTGCCAGGCGCCCGGAGGGATGGGACAGTAAGTTTGCCAGAGGAGGCGGAGCGGAGTGGTCTGGCTGGGGTGTAGGGTGTGATGAGTGTCTGGAGGTAAGGGGGAGCACAGGCCGGTAAGCCTGCCAGCAAAGAATTGCAGTAGTCTAGACGTGAGATCATCAGGGCAAGCACCAGTGATTTGAATCTGATGCATGCTGAGATGGGGAGCCAGTGCAGAGAGGAGAGTAGAGGGGCGACATGGGTTCAATAAATTCAAGATTCAAGGAAGATTCAATAAATGTAGTGCACGTAACTCTCAATACCAAATGGAAGACGGTGTCGCAGTATCTTTATCGCTGAGCAGATGTGACACTGCCTAGTGCACGGATAGGCAGCCCTGGTCCTGGAGTGCTAAAGATGTTTCTGGTTTTCTGCTCCTTCTGAAGCCCTCACAACATAATTAGATGAATTTATTAGGGTATAAGATGAAGGCAGGTGACCCTGTGCTGGAGGAACTCGGCGTTTCACTCAATACTCAATTTCAAGACTCAATATTCAGGATCACAATCTTAAGCTGTGCAATTACGAGAAACAGAAACCAGAAACATCTCTGGTACTCCAGGACCAGGGCCGCCTAGCCCTGTCCTGGTGCCTTTAATTAACCGTTGAAATCCAAATGCAATTTGCACTTTTATACCACCCTCCCCCTTCTTTCCATACATCTTTCTTACACTTTAAATCTGGGTGCAACAGCTGTTCAACCGCTCATGGTTATTGCTTTTGTTTGAGGATGACTGACAGGAGGATCCATAGCTAATTAGAGCAGCTGGCTTTTAAGCCAGACAGTTTGACAAGAACATTAAAAAGCATTCCTGCTGCATGCGAATAATGTGCAAAAAGAGTCATTTAAAGTGTACACAATACACAAAAGCATAGAGACAGTCTCTTAACAGAGCACTTGCAATAACCGCCAGAAAGAAAAGCAAGCTTGATAGTCATTCCAACAGTATGAAAAGCAAACACTCTCTAAGCTCTTTCTAATTCGTCGTGTTTTGACAGTGTTACGATGTTGGATTTCACTATTTTGCTGCAGTTTGACTGCCATGCTCAACTCCCAGCTTACCAGCTTTACCAGCGCATAAATGTATCCTGCTTCTGTTCTGAAACGAGTTGAAGTCAAATCCTTTTCCTCTTCTGGAATGAAGCATTAATATGCACTAAAATAATCTGCTTAGACATATATTAATTGCAAAATGAATTATGGATTGCCTTGCCCGGTGCAAGACGGATGGATCTGGGCTCAAAGGAGCTGTTCATTATTTTAATCGTGCTTGTGAAGGACTGTCTATTTCTGGCACATCCATTGAGTCACTTACAGCTTATCAATAGAAACATAACGGGCAGGTAATGCCCGCTAATCAATTACGACACATTTCTCCACTTTTCTAACAAAGGAGCCCACATGCCACCGCTGGCAGGTGAATTTAAAAAAAGATGTAATGATTATGATTCTTTTAAAAGACCAACATTTGAAAAGAACATGAAGAATGAAAAGGATAAAAAAAAAAAAATGCCATGTGAAAGCCAGCATTTCCACAGCTATTCTGTCTACTTAATAGTTCAGTTCTGACTGCCATTGTTACAATAGGAACACTAACTGCTACTGTGAAAGTGTTCTACCCTGTCAAACGATGCAAAAAATTGAAATATAAATAAAACTTACTGCCATGCCATTGGATCTGAACTGCCTTTAAAGTCAAAGATTTCACCTGGGATTCAAATCTGCTCTGCAAAATATTCAGTATTAAATCAACTCTTTTAGTGTTTAATTAACACTGAACCATTCTACAGGGTTCAACCACAAGATCTGATCACAAGTCTAGTTCCCCAGCCACCACTCAATACTGTTAGCTGTATGCATTCTTGATAGTGGAGGCTCTTTTGCTAAGATGGTGTGGTCATATTTAGGAGTAACCTACAGAGTGAAAGTTGAGAGTTTGTGAATGCTGCACCACCAGAAGATGATGGGCATAATTCCCTGCAGTGGGGCCACAAAATAAGATACTTTTTGGTAAATGGTTTCCAGAATATTCCTCAGAATTTTGAACAATATCCTCCTCATTGGCTTATGCCTATGGACAGGGTAACCTAAAAGGGTCTGGAAAGACTGGAATGATACTTAGTGAAAATGGTTACTCAGGGGACAGGGAAGAAATGGTTCAATTGCTGGCTGCTTCTACTACAACAACAAAGTTAAGGTGTAGTGAGGTACGTACTGTACCAAACAGCACACTGTTTTATTTGTGTACTCATGTCTCTCATACTTATAACCCCAGGCCTCTTTGTCTTGTATAACCTAAAAAGTAATCTGTGAAGACATGTTCCACAGGCGATACGATGAAGGATTCGTGGAGGAACCTGACATCTCGCCATCTGTTCCCTGCCCTCTCGCCTTCTGTGTGTTCAGATCACGTCCCAGGCAACCAGCACCAGTCGGTAGTTATGAAAGGTTCATTCTATTTTCAATCAACTATTAATTGAAGGCTACAGTGTGATTAAGCCCTGGCTTTGAAGCCATAATTACAACGGGTGCAAATAGTAAAAACATTTCCATCGATGTCGACAACATATTTGGCAGACCGTCTCTCTTTGCGACTTCGGAACGATCATATGATGTGCCGACAAACCTGCGCCAATTTAAAATTGAAACTGTAGGTTTTTTTGCATAGACAGTAATTGCAGTAAAGTTGGATTCTGATTCATTGTTAGAATTGAATAATTCCCTGGGGCAAATTGTTATATATCATGCCCTTTTGGAAAAAAAAGAAAAAAATCAAAATGCATATCTATAGCCAGAGAAGGAAAGTCTAAAAAAAGGTTTCCTTTAGTGTAGCTCTGAACAGCCTTTAGCTGTGTAGCCCAGACTCATTATGAACTTTTGGGTAAAACATAATGGCTTTAGGAATATGCAGGGGACATTTAAGGAACAGGAACTCAGAGCTACGAAACGGCAGCTTTAGCGGATCCAACGGGACATTTTTTTAAATCTTAACAAAAGCAAAAATCTGTGTTCTGATGTCTCTCTGGAGGTGAATCGTCATGCAGCAGGATCAATTTAATTGCCTCTGCATGTGCGTCTTCCGGTTTTTGCCTTTACAGCTATGTTGGTTGCCATCCTGACATGAGCCTGAGTATTTTTTTAAACTGAATTTGACTTTAAAAGTGTGTGTGTGTGTGTGGGGGGCTGTCTCTCAATGTCAGCATGTCTAGTGTCGGACATGAATGTGTGTCTGGCCTTTTTTGGGGGATTGGACATTTCCAACTATACCAAACCTGGGTTGAGAGAAGTCAAACAAATGTGGTTTTGTGTTGAATTTTTTATTTTTCATTTATAAAAAAAAAAAAACACAAACAAAAAAACACTACGTTTATACTGTACGCATTCTTCCTTTGTTCTGTTGAGTGTATGTCTGGTGGTAAATGGTTGTTACTGGATAAATACATGGCTTGCCTGATATGCATGACTACCAACTTGGTGATTTATTGGAGATTGAAATGCGAGTGTTAATTTTCATGTTCAGCAATCACCAAAATGAACTTGTCAAAATGTGTTTGTGAAGAAAAAAAGGTAACACTTGAATGTATTTATAAGTAAACTTTAAAAAAGAAAAAATCCTTCAATCAATCCAGGAGAGCATAGACAAGCACGCGCTCTCCTCCAAAACCCATGATGTCAGCTGCCGCTTCTTTTCACACCAGTTTACCACCAAATGAAACTTGCGCAGACCTGAGTCGGAGGACAACATTTAATGTGCAGCTTTATACAGGCGGACTGTGGGCGCCAACAGGGGTCGCTGGGGTCTGACGAGATGCGGTCATCCCGGGAACTGAATCTCACCCTCCCAGGGTGACGCTAAGGCCAATTATGCATTGCCCCACGAGCTGCTGTTGTCAGTCAAAGTTATGGACAAATGCAGAATGAATTCGGGTGACAGTCTAAGGATAGGTCACTTTAAAGGTCCTGGAACAGAATAAGGTTCTTATGTTGCCTGGTCTGTTGCTTACGTCATCCACGGATGTTCTACTTGCAAAGTAAGAATTACACTGCTAACAAGTGGCATCAGAGCTGCAAAGTAATAACAACCAAATTTTCATCCTTTCGTGTCCTGTAATGGGACAAATATTTTAGTCACGATAGGGCAGATGGCATGAGGTTCTCATCGCTCCCCCCCTGCAATATTGCCTTCTAATGCAATTTTTTGGGGGAGTAGCATGCACAGACACAGATGCATGCATGCGCATACAGACACACACAGACACATGCAGACGCAGACACACACACACACACACACAAACACACAGAGACACACACAAACACATAGAGACACACACACAGTTTGGAAGATGTTGCATAATGGTTTTGTGAAGTTCTGTGTCCATCTGTCTTAGCTATTTCGGTCAATCACATCATTGTGTACTTTGTTAGTCTGAGTGCGTCTTAACCGTATTGATAATGGCTTTGGGGAGGGGGAGAGGGAGGGGTGCTTCTATAATTAAATACTCCTACTTGGAAGATGGCAGCTACAATGTCAGCTCCAAGCAGAATATGTAAGGGCTCCACATAAGAATGCATAATGACGAACAGGCTGTTCTATCTAGGTTCGTCATTTCCTAGTCTAAAGCATATCCAGTACTGCATAAAACTTGGACTTGAATGCCCCAAGTGCATCTGCCTCAACAACCTGATCTGGCAAGCTGTTTCATCCATTGACAACTCTCTGTGTAAAAAATAAAATAAAATAAAAAATTCCTGATATCTGTGCAGAATTTACCTTTAACTAACTAACCTTTGTCCTTTTGTTCTGCTAACCAATCTTCAAAAATCTTTGGTAGTTCACTTTGTTAATCCCTTTTAAAAATGTAAAAACCTCAATCAAATCCCCCCTAAGTCTCAGTTTGTTAAACTTGAATAGACTGAGTGTGTTAAGTCTTTCCTCATAACTTACCTTTCATACCAGGCACCAATTTAGTTGCCCTTCTTTATACTTTTTCAAGAGCTTCTATATATATCTTGTAGTGTGATGCCCAGAACTGCACACAGTACTCTAAATGAGGTCTGACAAAGACATTGTATAACATCAATATAACCTCCTTTGATTTATACTCAATACTTCTTGCTATATATCCCAGCATCCTGTTGGCCTATTTCACAGCTGCCGCACACTGCTTAGATGTGGATAGACTTTGATCAAGTCTTTTTCAAATTGAACACTTACAATGGGGGAAATAAGTATTGAACACATCAACATTTTTCCCAGTAAATGTATTTCCAATGAGGCCATTCAAGTGAAATTTGCACCAGACTTTGGTATTAACTCAAGAAACCCAGACAAAAAATCTAAACATTAAAGTCCATATGTAAATAAAGTTATGTATAATAAAGTGGAATGACATAGGAAAAAAAGTATTGAACACACTAACTGAAATTAATTAAATACTTAGTGGAGAAGCCTTTGTTTGTAATGACAGCCTCAAGGCGCTTTCTGTATGAAGTAACTAATCGCCCGCAGTATTCAGGTGTGATTTTGGCCCATTCCTCTACACAGATTGTCTTTAAATCTTGAAGATTGCAGGGGCCCTCTTGTGAATCTGGATCTTCAGATGCTTCCACAAATGTTCAATTGGGTTTAAGTCGGGTGATTGACTGGGCCATTCCAACAAGTTGATTTTCTTTCTCTGAAACCAATTGCGAGTTTCCTTTGCTGTATGCTTTGGATCGTTGTCTTGCTGGAAGGTCCACCCACGTCTCATCCTCTGCATCCTGGTCGATGGCAGCAGGTTCATTTCAAGAATCTCTCTGTACATGGCTCCATTCATTGTTCCTTCAATGATATGAAGTCTACCAGTACCACGAGAGGAGAAACAGCCCCACATCATGATACTTCCACCTCCAAACTTCACTGTTGGTATAGTGTTATTTGGGTGATGTGCAGTGCCATTTCTCCTCCAAACATGGTGTGTTGTGTGACAGCCAAAAAGTTCAATTTTGGTCTCATCTGACCAGAGTGCATGCTCCCAGTAGTTCACTGGCTTGTCCAAATGTTGTTTGGCAAACTTTAAACGAGCTTCAATATGTAGTTTTTTCAGTAGTGGAGTCTTGTGGGCTGAGCGTGCACAGAGGCCATGGCGGTGGAGTGCATTGCCTACTGTCCTTTCTGTCACAGTTGTACCTGCTGCCTCCAAGTCTTTCTGGAGCTCTTTCCTAGTGGTCCTTGGCTCTTTGGCTACTCTTCTAAGTATCCTTCTGACTCCCTGATCAGAAATCTTGCGAGGAGCTCCTGTGTGTGGTCGGTTGATGGTGGAGTGATGTTGCTTCCACTTACGGATAATGCCCCCAATGGTGCTTACTGGAAGATTCAGAAGTTGTGAAATACGTCTGTAGCCAATTCCATTTTCATGTTTTGCAACAATCTGGTTGCGAAGGTCTTGAGAGAGCTCTTTGCTTTTACCCATCATTAGATGTTTCTTGTGTGGCACCTTGGTAACAAAAAAAAACCTTTTATAGTCCATCAATATATTCTAACCCAGTTGACATTAATTAGCACAGATTGGAGGTAGAGTTGCCTCCTAATTAGTTATGGTTTTCAGCTGGTTCCTTGCCTTTCCTTGCTGTGGTGTACTGCTTTTTCTTAGTGTGTTCAATACTTTTTTCCTGTTTCATTCCATTTTATTACACATAACTTTATTTACATATGGACTTTAATGTTTAGATTTATTTTCCAGACCAAAGTCTGGTGCAAATTTCACTTGAATAGGCTCATTGGAAATACATTTACTGGACAAAATGTTGATGTGTTCAATACTTATTTCCCCCATTGTACATTTAATCCTCCCATAAAATGCACATGCACAACTTTACATTTAGCAATATTGAATGTCATCTGCCATGTTTCTGCCCATTTTTGGATTTAAATCACCTTGGATTACCTTAGTCGATTCCAAACTGTTTGCTAAACCCCAAAGTTTTGTATAATCTACAAATGTAACTATTTTCTACTAACATAATTTAAGATACTAAGATCATTTGTGTAAATAAGGAAGAGCAGAGGCCCTAGCACCGATCCCTGCGGGACTCCACTTCACACTGCATCTCACGCTCTCCAAAATGCACTGATACTGTAGTTTTCAGATACACTGATCCATTTAACAGACATTATTCCTTACACTTGTACTGTACGTGCTGCAGATTACAATTAGACCAAGGGGGGAGGGGGGGTGCAAAAAAATATATACAGAGCTTTTCAACATTTTGCTAAGTATTTGTTTTACTTTTATAACAGATGTAGTGGATTTTTCCTTGTTTTGTGAGTTTGGGGTTTGGGGTTTGAAATCCCAGAGAACCAGTACTTCACCTTTAAATTTGGGCTTGATTTAGAATCTAGACAGAAATTAAAGGAACTTTATAATTAAATATTAACTGCACGTCAAATGCTGCATTGTCCTCACCCACTAAAAGATTACACAATTATAATGTACTTGGTGAAGGGTTTATTTTTTTCAAAATTTCTCCAGAAAAGGAGAAATGTAGTTTTTGCTGAAAATCAATGCAGAAATCTCCTTGTTTTTTTGCTGAAAATCAATAATCTACTTGTAACGTGTGTAACACGTGAAGGCCAGCCACAAATGAGTTCAAAGTCTCACCATCATCAGCTTCGTAGAGAGACACACGTTGCGCCTGAGCAGACGTTCTGCGTTCCGATTCATTCTGGCTGGTATTGAAACGGAATCCAACATCAAAAAGAAAACAAAAAGGGAGGAAAACGTATCTCGTGCCAAAGGTCACCCCTCATCACCATTTCATGCCAGAACACAGAAACAACGAATAAAAGCCTTTGATCTTTGCAGAACCCCCCCCAGTTGATTAAAATGCAGTGTTCACCTGTGTGAGAGGCAGCACTCAAATCAACCATTATTTAGTTTCCAACATCACGATTTCTGCAGTTGGCAAGGAGCTCCTGAAATTTTGATTGCACCTTGTATTGTTCTGTAGGCATATATATATACTGTATATATATATATATATATATATTTATTTATTAAATGAAGAGGTAAAAAAATATCTAAATTGTTTATAATCCAATTTATTTTCTGAACAAGCTCAACAATTAGTTTTCTGAGGAAAAAACACAACACAACCAAAATAAATAAATAAATAAAGCAAATGGAAAAATCCACTTTGGGAATCCAATTATTTTCCAGTACTGCCATCCTCAGCCATCGACAAACAGCAGCATGACAAAATGAGTTTTGCAAAAACTGCTTCACTTACCCAGCTACAAGATCCCTCAGATCTCAAAAATAAATGTAACAAATGTAAGTGTTCAAATGTTAATAAGTCTCTTCGTGTCTTCAGGGATGAGAAGCCAGTGGTTTGTGACCAAACCCATACATTGTGGATGCTGAAGGGCTTTTCCCTAATGAAGCATTACCAATAGTCTGCTGCAAGGCATGTATTCTGTTATTACTCCCATCAGCTGTTGTAATTCATGTCGCAGTACAAAGTTGTGCCGTCCGCAAAATGTGGTGATGCAATCTTACCCTGTGTGGGCTGGTGTGTGCAGGCTTTTGTTCCAACTGAACAGTGACACACCTGATTCCACTAATCAAAGCCCTGATTGAAGACTTTGATTGCTGATTAGTCAAATCAGGTGAGCTACTGCTCGGCTGGAACAAAAGCCTGAGAGAAGTAATGGCGTCACAGCTGGATGTGCTACTGGGAAGTAATGGCGATGGATGTCCTCTGACATGTCCACAGCCTAATGAATACGGACGGGTGGGGTCAATGCAAAAACAACTGAAAAGGGGCCTTGCCGCCTCGTGTTAGGTTAAGCGGGAGGCTGGGAGGGGGTGATCGAACCCACGCGAAAAGCCCCGATAAAACATGTGGTGATTACTCCGATCCCCACAGGGCAGAACCCCGCAGTGCGGCCCATCCGTATCAGCGTGGAGCTGGGGAAAGGCACAGATACCATTCCAGAACACGTCAGCTCTGTCAACTGGCAGCAAGAGAGGGAAAACACTACAGCCCCCAGAGGAGGTGGGGACGAATCGATGAACGCGCCACTCCTAACTTTTGCTGAAAGGATGACAGCTGCCCCTTTCGCTTCTGGCAAATGGGCTGGTGACAGATTAGTGCGCCAGTTTCGAGCTCTGGTGACAGAAATCGGCTGCTGTCAAGTCACAGCGATGAACAGGAGGACAGCGAACTGGGCATGGAACCAGAAAGTTGCAAGTTCAAATCCCTGTTTCACCATTGTATAAGATACATAAATATGCACAGTAAGTGTGTACCTGATACACAGTGCACTGTAAAGAGCTATGGCAGTCCATAATGAAGACACGGGCAGTCTGTATTCACAAAATACAAACATGAGTCATGGCAAGATTGCAGTCTTGAGGTATATCGTATGTTCCCCCATCTCTGTACCTCTGTGGCCAGGTATAACACTCCTTAAGTCTGAATTTGACCTGCGGCAGATGACATTCCACTAGCCTTATGCACCGGGGTAATCTTTCAGCAAAGATCCGTTGAAGCGGTCTGTAACGACGGCCGGATCTCTACCAGCGGAGCTGGCGGCTGATCTTGCTGGAAAACAGATGTGGAGCTCGTTAACTGGGAAATTTGGGCCATGATCTCCGCAGATCAGCACTCCCCGAAGGTGCCGGCGGGCGTATCTCTCATAAATAAAACAGGTGCTGGCGATCCCACGCTGCAGGCGACCCGCAACACGCCACATTTGCGTCTGGACCCGGCGCCTCGTGGCAGATGCAGAGTGCATAATCGGCAGTTGTTTATTAGGGCTGGGTACAAAACAAATCAATAAACCAATACATATAAAAAATTAAAAAATCCAATTCAGTATCGATTCTTTAAATCCAGGTATCGATCTTTACATTATGAAACAAGAGCAGATTATTTATTTGTTTCAGATTTTTTCCCAGTTTTTCTCCGCCAGTTATACCCTCTATTTCTTTCAATTCACCCTCCCCCACGGACTCGCCACCCGTCACTACGGGGCAAGCTAATTCCCTGAGGCCAGCGATGATCCGCCTCCTCCGAGACGGAACTCACCCACCTACTTTCTAGAGACACCCTTTGTGCTTTGCACCGAGCTTGTGCTGCTTCATCCTCCCCCCTCCCCTGGGGCGGACAGCCAATCGCCGCCCCGATTGGGGCTCCTGGCCAGGATCAAATGGCACAGTTGGGTTTCGAACCGTGGTTGCAGTGGGCAACTTGCATTCCAGGTGAATGCTTTGACCGTTATGCTACCCGAGGCCCAGATTTAATTTAGTTCAAGAACTCTGCACCTGTACATGTCACCCTACCGATTGTTTCGCAGCTTCTTCGATTAGTACGGAAGCTGCGAAAGTCCGGGCATGAGCAATGGCGGACGCCACAAAGCCAGCGCCTGCTTGTCTCAAGGCAGATGTTTGGGCGCATTTTGGGTTCAAAACAGGATCACGGTGAACTTGATAAACATAAGCTTTGCCATTCGGTATTGAAATACTGGTACTGGTACGCGGTAACACGACAAACCTGCGCGCTCACCTGACTAGGCACCATGCGGATGTTTTCCCACAGTCAGCAGCTAAATCTGTGGATCCCAAACAGGCAAAACTGGATAGGCCTTCACCTACAAGCTGCCACCTAGCTCAGCACGAGCACAGCAAATAACAGACTGTGGCAGTTTTCATCTGTGAGGACATGCGCCCTTATAGTGTTGTGGGAAATGAGGGTTTCGGAAATGGAGGGATTTCGGACGCTTTTATCCAACAGTAGATGCTACGCCATACCAATGCGCAAACACATGACTGAAATAGCAGTTCCGAAGCGGAGGTGAAGAAACCCGTCATTGCATCGCTTGAGTCAGCGGCGAGAGTACAATTTTAGTTTCACTGGTTTTTATTATGTTCTGCACTGCAGTCTTATGTTACTTGTTTTCTACTTTTTTAAACAAAAATAACAACTGGTGGTTAAAAATAACTTTGTGCAAATTATTATAATTATTATTATACAGTGTGTGTGTTTGTTTTCATTTGCACTATTTTCAAAGGCATATAGAGAGAGTATATGTCACATTTGTGCATTTTGTTTACAATTTGTGCATGTGTTATGTATGTGTATGTATGTGTTAGCATTTATTCCAATGCACTATAGCACACAAGTGTGTATTGTTTACATTGTTTAACTTGCCAAATAAAGATGAAATGTTAAAATCAGTTTTTGGCTCAATTGGCGATTTGTCAAATGATATTATCTGACCATTGATATTATCTGAAATATTGAATCATATCGATATCATATTGTGACCCATAGTATCAAAATCGAATTGTATCGTGACCCTTGGTATTGAATTGTATCGTGAGGTTCTTGCAAATACCCAACTTCATTGTTTATAAATGTACTTTGCCGCCTTCCACACCCACATTAGCGAGGGTGCCCGGCGCTGGCCCAACAGGTGCTACTTACAAGGCGGTTTTGAAGCCTGACTTGCATGGATGCATTTATTTTTGCTAGCGGTAATCTCCTACGCTAAAGCTGTGTATGTTTGTTTCTTTTTTGCTAGAGCTGCTCTCTCTTGATTTATTTGGCATTGATAAGGCCACAGAACGATCCAGGGCCCTTCATTATTATCGGAACGAGCACCTAAGTGGATCAATGCACGCCACGGTAATCCATGCGCTCGATCGCACTTGCAGTGGATTTTCTCTCCTCTGCCTGTTTATCCAGCTGTGATGAATAAGAATGTAGAGCTCCCGCAGGGATCCGCATACAAGCACACCATTGTGGGGATTCGCCTCCACACACACACACACACACACATTTTGTTTACTCATCGGCTTATTGGAAATCCAAAGGCTGTCGATCACATTTGATTGACTGGCAGACCTGTGTTCTGGTACTCACTCCATAACAAAACATGATGACACAACAGAATCTTCTCCAACTGAACTGTGGATCGGTGCATTCCAACAGGAAAGATCTGTCAAAAACTGCAGGTGTCCTTCTCCTTTTAGATGCCAATGTTAAGCTTGGATTTGATTACCTCTTATAATGTTTATTTGTTTGAGGGACACATTAAATGGTATTATGTCAGAGATCTCGGCATGCAGAGATCTCGGTTAAAAGAATGCGGATCGTAAAGAAACGTTCGTAGTAGATGGTATCAATATCCAAGCTATGCGAGGCTAGTTAGCTATAGCTGGCTAGCAAGCTGTGTGGTACAGATATAAAAGCAGAAAACGCAATGAATACATTTGTGAATACATTGCGATGAATCCGTAGTGCTTTCTTTCCGTTGCTCGCGGGAGGGATTCGTCTTTCCTCTCGGTGAGTCGTCCCTGCAGCTTGTTGATGGATGTGGACTCAGTGGATGGTAGCTTGCATGCGTCTTTATGTTCACTTGCTATGTTGCACGTCAACTTTTACTTCAAAGAGTTTTATCTCAGTTAGATACAGCTGGCTTCGGCTCTAGAGCCTGTGAGAAAGAGAGATTACTCCGAGGAGAGTGAGGAGTCTCCCTCGGGTCTCTCCTCATAGTTTTTGCTCCTCTTCTCATAGAGAAGAGAGGGTGGACAATAGGTGCATGCTAGTTTTATTTAGAGTTACAGTAGGGAGGGGGGGGGGGGGAAGTGCTACTGTACCAGGTCACCCATTGGCTAACAGTCTTTTTCACTTGTCACTCAGTGTCGCGTGCAAGTGACGTCTGTTCATCCCTGTTGATCTGTCATGGACCCTACATTCATCATGCTAACTTACATTCATCAATGCCGACACTTAGGACATGCTGCTATATTAATAACAGATAACAGACTGGTGTGGGTGAGGCTTAACCGCCTCCGGACCGGCGTCGGGCGTTTCTGCTCATCGATGCACAGATGGGGCTTGGCCTCCTGCGCGGCCTGCGAGTGTGGCGCAGAGGAACAAACCGCAGACCATGTCATCCTGGATTGCCCGATTTATCGGGCACCCAATGGGATCCATGGTCTGTCGGCTTTGGACAACGACACGGTGACATGGCTGCTGGAGATGTGCCCCGAAATATAGTCCGGGTGAACCCCCCCTAGGCTTGAGGTGGTAAAAGGATAGCAGTATCACTATACCTCTTACCACCATGCGTTTTACGTGTATCATTTGAGTGCATCAGTTGAGCCCTCAAATGAGACTTGTTTTGTGCATACATGAGGATGACAGTGCATACACATGCTCGCTGGTAGGTTTCTTTCAAACATGGGCGGGAATGAACGACATGGTCTTGCTGCTTGGGATCAGTGTGCATTAAAGGAGAAACCAGTGAAGCATATTCAGGGTGGTATTCAGTCCTGTTGTGGTTTGTCTTTAAATCTTAGTGAAGGACAACCTGCAAGGACGGCTGAATTAATGTGCCCCTAGCTTTTACGGTTTGCATAGCCTCTTTTGTTAAGCTTATAACTATGAGTCTGTCTAGTTATTCACTTTGATGGGGAATGGCTGAATTAATGTGCCCCTAGCTTTTACGGTTTGCATAGCCTCTTTTGTTAAGCTTATAACTATGAGTCTGTCTAGTTATTCACTTTGATGGGGAATAACTTCCAGGAATGTGCTTTGTTGGTAAACTAATAGTCAATTACTATTTCTGACGATTCACAAGTACCGGGGGTGGGCATGCGAAATGATAAACCACCCTATCAAGCCTGTCAAGCCTATTAACCACCCTACCAAGCTGTCACACGCCAAGGGTTGGGCGACACTCACGGACCTTGCAGAGGGCGTAGGCAAGTTAAAGAACATGGAGGAGGCAGTATTCAAAACAAAACAATGATTTATTAAACTAATACATCTTGACAAACACTACACAAAACAAAGGGCGGAATACAAACACAAAGTCCACAATCTTTATCTTGTATTTGTACATGGTGGACTATACTGTTTTCACTCCTTGTGTGTAGTAGACAATTTTCAATCATTCTATGGTGTGCTTTGTTGTAAACTTGGAACAAAGAATATGAAAATATTTTTTCTACTACATTCCCAATACCATACATTGTGGAAATAAGGAATAAAAAGCTCGGTTGCGTTCTTTTTTGAAAAGCAATCGCACTCATTTTTAAGCTCTTAACTCAAAGTTGAGAACCAAGAGCGCTGTGATTCAACTGGGGAGATGTGACGGTGAAAGTTTTCATTATAGTTCTTACTCTAGTTAATGGCTTTTCCTCCCTGCAGACTGTTGCATGTTTCTGTGAAACAGTATTTGTGCTCATTTTTCCAGTACTCCCCGCATCTTTCTCCTTGCTCAAATATGACTCAAGCTGAATATGAGAGCAGTCGACGTGAGATGCTTTAAAACAACAAAGGTTAGCGAGCTGCAGAATCTGAGCGGAGATGGAGGAGAATCCTCGAAAACCGTAAGGAGAAAGAGAGACAGGATCTTCAAAAGCCCGGAGGCAGGCATCGGCAGTTGAGAGTCCTTGTCCAGAAGACGGACAGCAGCACAATTACGTAAACCCTCCGGCCCGAGCAACATTCAGGGCTCGCGATTGCACTTAAAAGCCAAGTTCCAGGGCGAGGCACGAGAATGTATTAATATTGCACCTCACACCGTGGGGAACACAGGGGATGTGGTGGCCTTTAAACAGACCTCAAAGCACTAACCCGAGAGCAATCAAGAGAAGAGCACGCAATCGCTTAATGAGCAGGCAGTCTTAAACGCTTCATCTGCGCCTTTGATCGGTGACACCTTTGCTTTAATCTCAGTGCTGTTGTGGCTTGGAGAAAGGATGAATCTTTTCAGTAACCTCATATGAAAATCATATACACTCTTAAAGGGCAGAGGGGGAAAATAAATGCTTAATGGCATTGCGATCTAAGCCAAGATAAAAACTTTTGCGATTGATCTACTGTGGCTTAGAAGATCTAATAAAGTATTTGCAGCCGGAATAAAATAAAAATGTAAAACAGAATTTGGCAAATTTTACAGACTACATTTCGAAATGAACAGAGATGCTATGCACAAAGGTTATACCGGAGGCTTTCCACTCCAGCATATACGTTTTGTTGTTCTATAGAAGCGTGTAGCCCAAGGATCGTTTCAATATTCCAAGCAGTTATGAATAAACCTTATACAAGCATTTTATTTGGTGTGTGCTTAAAGGAAAAAAATAACTCTTCCCTGGTTAATGGTCAAATAATGCATTCAATCAGCATCTGTCCTGTACTTTGATTTACAAATAAATGTGTTCATCAATCAGTCAATAAAGGTGTTACCTTCCCAAATATTTTTTGTGAAGAAAAACAAATGCTTGCAATTAATAGTTAAGAAAAACAAATTAAATTGATCCAGGCCTGGTTCACTTACCAAAATGCTTCAAATTCATTTCCAGCTCCAAAGGCATGCATAGATATGCATGTTAAATGATAATTGAGCTGCTGCTTTTGGTTACTTTTCAGAAAATAGTCTTGGGTGTATTTTTAAGCCATCATTTTCTTGATTACTAACACATTACAACACTAATAAATATCAGAGGTGTGAAAACCAGGGTTTAAATATCTAATAAGAGCAAATTTGCTTTTTTTGTGGAATTTCTCAGTATTAGAATATAATTAACAAAAAAACACACCTTGGATTGTGTTAAATGTTTTGTTTGCTATTGGGGTGCATGGCTATGTTGCTACACCAGCAATGGAAAGAGACTAATTGGTCAATCAAAGCTGCCAGCCTTCAAGAAGGTACAGTATAGAAATGTAGCAGACAATGGCAGTGCTTTTTCTGGCTTTGTGGTACAGAGTAATCTCAGGGACTTTTCAGTCAGGGACACTCACCCACAGCAGTGGCCTGGATTCTGTCTCCCCGCGTTCGGGTTCGCTGCTGACTCGAGCGCCAGGTATGATGGATAATCCATAGAACCTCAGCCCCCGGCCGTGGAGAACTTGGACGGAAAATAATTATCATCACAGAAACGTTCGTAGGGGTGGGGGTGGGGGGACGACGACGACATATTGATTGCAGTTCAAAGTACCGTTGGTTTCGATCCGTCGGTTTTAAGATCAATTTTGTTTCCGCTGGAGTTTGAGATTTCAATAAAAGCAGGCCTTTTTATCGGACTGATACTAATCTGTGAATTAATATAGAGGCAGCATCAAAGCTGTAACCTTTGACAAATCATTTTCCCTGTAGAAATATTCAGGAGAAAAAAAAAGTTTAATATCACCTTAGAAGACAAACACTAGAACATGTTCTAAATTCAGATGTAAAACTCTTGCATTCAATTACATTTGACGCAGTGAAGCGTAGATGGAAATTCACGGCAACGGTAAACACCTTCAGTCTCAGAACCGCAGATTCTGTCTGTCGCCATTTTTTAAGGATTTCCATCTGTCCATACTGAGGTGTCTTTGTTCAATACATTTAAACAAGGAGCCCTTTTCCACTGTGTGCACAATGCCCCCCCCTTTAGTATTGAAAGCTGCCAGTCATATTTAAGCAGTGATATGACCAAGCCCTTTAGTTTAAATGGGTGGAGTTGGTCACATTATACAGAGCATGTCCATTTGCATTTGCAGGCTCATGGCGTCGCAGTTTACCCAAAGGACAGATCCATGCTAACCTGTAGCACTATTACAACATTAATATTTGGAGCAAGATTTGTACATATTAACTATGTATGCTAATCAAAAACAACTTATATCAGATTAAGGACAAAAATGTAATTTGTTTTAAGAATACGTGACAATAGAAGCAAATATAGAAATGGGCAACTTATAGCATTATACTTTCGCTCCAATTGTACAAGAGTAAACTACAAATAAAAATATGGATTTTTGTAAAGGTCATTGTTTCAGTTTAAATAGTTTTTATGATGACTTATGGTAATACATTCATTAGTTGTGTTGCATTCATTCTACGGTTGTTTATATAAACCTGCAAAAACACACATACACATAGACTCACTCACATTGGATTACATGCACACATAAATGCACATACATGTGCATGTACAAACATATAAATGCACACACATATGCATAGACATGTGCCCAGGCACACTGACTTGCATGGACACACATAAATATACACACATACAGTAAATACATACAAACTTGCATAAACATGCATGTGAACACACACACACATACAGTCAAATACAAATACATTCACACCCTTTATAAAGATTAGAACAAAAGGCTGTATAAAATACAAAATGCGCTATGTTGTATGCTCAGAAAAATTGGAAAATTATATTATTTTATACTTACAAGAATTATTTTTTATAAAATCCAACAAAAAAAAATCACCATTAACATGTTATCTTCTATAGTGTTTTATGAGATTGGTGAACATTGCGGGGGGGGATCTTTGACCATTCCTCCACACAGAATCTTTCAAGATCCTTCAGCCTGCACTTGAGGACTGGTGTCTTCAATTAAAACCACAATTTTAGATCGGATTCAAGTCTGGAGACTGAGATGGCCATTTCATTATCCATTCATAATCATTTATTGGTATTCTTGGGATCATTGTCTTGCTGAGCGATCCATTGGTGGCCAGGTTTCATCTCCTCGGCAGGGGGAACCCGGTTTTTGTCCAAATGTCTTGGTACTTGCTGGAGTTCATGATTCCATTTACCTTAACAAGAGCCCCAGGACCAGTAGATGCAAAACATCCCCATAACATCAAAGATCCACCACCATATTTCACTGTAGGTATGGCCTTCTTTTCAACACAAGTGTCCTCCTTCTGTCCTCCTTCTGAAAGTGTACTTCTGCTAGCAGTGTAGGATAATGGTTAGCAAACTGGGCTTGTAATCCAAAGGTTGAAGGTTCAATTCCCAGGTGGGGCACTGCCGCTGTACCCTTGAGCAAGGCACATAACCTGAATTGCTTCAGTAAATAACCAGCTGTATAAATGGATTGTATGCAAATAAATGTAAATTGTGTGAGTTGCTCTGGATAAGAGCATCTTCTAAATGCCTGTAATGTAATGTAAGGATGCTAGAATCCACTGCTGGTGTGCATGGGCAAAAACCTTGGTTTGGTTTCCAAAAGTTTGGTTTCATCTGACAACAACACCTGGTTCCAATCAGAGTTTGCCATTGAACACTGGGCATTGGATTTTTTTAGTTAAACAAAATATTTTTCCCTGAGCAAATTATTATATTGCAAAACCAAATATCATTTCCCAATTTTTTGAGCACACAATATAGCTCATTACCCATATTGTTTGTTTTATATTGGTGCTCATCTTTAAATAGGGTGTGAATAATCTTGGAGTTTACTGTATGTACACACACGTGTGCATGCGCATCCACACACAAATGCACAAAAACACTTTCACACTCACACTCACTAACTACCAGTGTTTTTCGAGCTGGAACATTGAAGTGCGTTATAAATATTAAGCATGTTAAGCAAAAGCAAACAAACCACTCTGTTTTTAGTTTAGGTCCATTTTGGTGAAGCATGAACCCGAAACACTGGTTAATAATTCAGCGGGCCCACGTGCTAAAACTCACTTTAGTACTGGACGGGCTTTCACAATGAATTGCTCATCTTTTTTCGGCTGAGAGCTTCAGACTTCCTCAAATCACGGTCCTTGTGGGCTGAGCACTGCTGTTTTTCCGCCCTTCCTTTGCCTGGGAGTCAGGCGTGAAGACACTGGCCAATCAATAGCATTAATTCTTCAATACACTACCTGAAAGAAAGGAAAACCAGGACTGAATTTGGATTTGTGGGCCAGATTTGAGGAACACTGTCCTAGTCAATGCTGAGACTTTCCGTTATTTTCCTGAACTCCCCTCATTTTCATCAGGCCTGGAGTGTGTGTGTTCTGGTATGCGACACTCCTTCAAACCTGTGTGCCTATACTGTTTAAGATTAAGAGGGATGCATTTCCTTATGAAAGTCTTCAAAACATACGATTTCAAATATCCTAAATTAAGAAAAAAATGAATACAGATGCCCTTCTGTACGAGTCCAAATGTGCAGAGAGATTGCAAAAGGCTAGATATCGTCCTATTACCAGTCTATTGTCATTAGTACGGAAATAAATATTGATGGGAGACTCAAGAAGGAACGCTGAATGGTAAAATGTCCATCAATGTGGGGAGTACACACACACAAATGAACTACTGAATATTAAAATAAAGGGCTCAGGACAGATCAGATCAATGGTAAGGTGTGCAGCACAGCTGAGGAAAGTGACACACCTTCATCTGTGCAACCACACTGCCTTCCTTTAAGTTCTTTAATATAACAAATATAAAGGGAAGATAACCAAACTGATCAACTCTGTGAAGGCAGAGATTCAAACCATGTGTCAAATGTGTTACACTTCCACAAGCCACCCTCTGAGAATCTGACCAGTGTCTAAAATGGCCTGTCCCCGGCATTGCTACAGCAAGAGTGCTGTTCCCAGATGGTAAGGTGAGAGTCTATTTAGATTTCTCTAAATCTGACTGTTTGGGTTCTGAGACTGCCTGGAGGGTAGCCAAATGGAGAGAGAAATAGCTTTTCTCCTATTTGTTGTTGTAGCCCTGAATATGCAGACCATACATTTCCCAGTGGTCCGTGGTAATCGGTACCGGTACCTGCTTTACGACGCTGTGGGGCTAAAAAGGGATTCTGTCAGCGACCATACAATGTGTGAAGTGTGATGCTCTGCCAACTGTCACCAACAATCATGTCAGAAACCTTGAGCAAATCAACCGCTCTCCAACCCCCTTACCTTGCACACTACCCCCCGTGCACACGCACACTCGCTCACTCACTCACTCACACACCCACACTCAAACTCACACTCACTCTCACTTACTCATACACTCAGTCACACTCTCATTCTCACTCACTCATACACTCTCACTCACTTATACACTCACTCACTCACTCTCACTCTCACACTCAAGCTCACTCTTACTCGCTCATATGCTCACTGACTCACTCACTCAGTCACACTCACCCAACACACACACACACACACACGCACACTCACTCACTGACACACACACACACACACACACACTCACACACACACACACACACCACACTCACTCACACACACACACACACACACACGCACACACACACTCACACACATGCACACACACTCACTCACACACACACACACACACACACTCACTCACTCACAAACGGAAGCAAAGACAAATCTTGAATGAGCTTCACACAACAAACTGAAGCCCTTAGACAGAAGAAAGAAAATAATATATGACTGCTTTTTGAATTCAATTTTATCAACTGGCCTGAGCGAGTGGTTTTTTTCTTAATACAAGGGATACGTCACCGAAATGTCATGCGAGTTCATTGTTTCCATCCAGTTTGGTTTGAATGAAGTTTGGACAGCATGAGCTTGCCTGTCACTGGCTTATTTTTAAAAGAAATGTGAATAATTCATGACTATAGACAGAGGGCTGACACCGCTTCAGCTGAAGGTTAGCAGCAGAATGAACTTCTCAGAGACAAACTTGTACACTGATCAATGCGGACATGGAAATAGTGTTCGTGGTTGGTGGGTACTGAAGACACTCTTGACAGGGCTGAGCAGAGATAGACGTGCCACATACAGGAGCGGAATAGTCATATCAGCCATCAGGCCTGTGTCCCACCAGCTCAGTCACACTGCATACAAAAAGGTCCAAGACAGGGAGATGGATTTCAGTCATGTTCAAAAGGGATCCTTTACTACCTCGAATTGAAGAGGTCTTTAAATTCACTGTAACACTTACGTAACGCAAGCACAGTAATGAAAAATCATCCAAAATACCACACAAAAGTAAGGAATGGCATATGGAATGAGGCCTTTTTTCCTGTGCTGCACCTTTCTATGTCTATGGCATAATAAAAATAAAAATAAATGTATGCCAGTTCTGGGCAACATAGGGGATTACATTCCCAGTTTGAATGTGTGATTAAGATTTGTTGAAATTAATTTACAGTACAGAAGGGTTTGTTTACTCCAAGCCTGTATGTATAGTTAATTATGTCTGCATGTCAGTCAGAAGAAATAATAAAGCTAGGATATACATTGACAATCTGTTGGCAGATTTAGGAATGAATATTTATCAATCACATAATACCTTTTGTTCTGTCATTTAGGAATCATATTTATTGTAATACCTTTTGCTCTGTCATTATCAAAGAAAATATCTTGTGATGTGGGGTTGTTGTAATAAACAATTCTACAGGCAGTTCCTTGTGTTTTAGAAATCACAATCATATAAAACTTGAATTTATTCATAATGCAGCAGAATAAAAATTTATGAGACAAACTGTTGTCTAACTGAGCAGAAGTCCAAGCAATACTCAAAACGAGCTTAGTTCGGCCTCCCGGTTGGTCTAGTGGTTACAACGTTCGATGCTGGCCACTGCAACCGGGGTTCGATTCCACCAGCGATGCCAGAGTCAGCTCTGGCTGGGAGTGCCACCAGGGGGCAGCAATTGGCTGTCTACCCCAGGGAAGGGGGAGGGAAGCCGACATTTGCTGCGTACAGGAGTGGCTCTGGAGTACCGGAGTTATGGTCGTCAGCTTGGCGAGTGCCATCTCGGAGGAGACGATACTTTGCACGTGTCACTGCTGGTCACAGGGCTACGGCAGCAACCTCACAGTACAAGGGGGGGATTGACATGGAAAATAGAGGGTGTAATTGGCTACTAAATTGGGAGAAACAAATTCTTTAAAACAAAAAACGAGCTTAGTCCTCTCTCTTCTGTTATGTTATCGCTCAATTTTGGAACAAGACTCAAAACTACATCGATAGATTTGACTGGCAAGGAATCTGTGATATAATTGACAAAAGTCAGGAACTTCAGAAATGCTGAATCTCATTAGTGAGAGTGAGCTTTAGTCCGGTTTCAAATTTGGAGATTGCCAGCTGCATTTCCTCTTTTGAGTTCTTTGTTCAAATTCTTTTGAGAGTTTGTGAATCAAAGTGTTTTGTTGCTTTGTTATGCTCCTTCAATAGAAAATACAAAAACAATCTTCGTATTGGCACGTATTACAGAGCAGTGGGCTTTGGTGCAGTTTTATTTGTTTCCCCCCCAATCATCAGATGTCACATTCAAAACAAGCCCACTTTTAAAAGCCCACGCAAAATTAAACTCTAGCTCACGTAAATGACTTTGGAAATATTTGTGTCTCATCATGAAACACCTACAACAGCTTTCCTTTCTGAAACAAAAGTGAATTGCTCTAATGAAAATACATAATCTGTCCGGCTTCATTTTCTCGGAGTCTTCGTTTTTCATTTATATAAGCTCTTTATCTTGTGCATCAGTACTTGAGATCACAAAAGTGATTATGGGGCTTGGATATTAAGATTTATCTCTGAAAGCCATGCGCACCAAGTACACATGAAGGTCAACTGGTCTTGTTGAACATATACAGTGTGTCTAACTGGAGGTTGAAATAAATACGTTTGAAAAGCAACACCAGGGAAAGTGTTCATATGGTGTGGCAGAGTGTGCGGTGGCACTCTAGCTGCGGGCGTGGTGGAGGGGCAAGCGGACACAGGAGGCAAGCTTTCAAAAGTAAAACAGGAATGTGCACTGTTGTATATTTCATAAAAAAATGATAAAGATTCAAACTAAAGACATTTACATTTTACATTTTACATTTTAGCAGACGCTCTTATCCAGAGCGACTTACACAGTTTACATTTCTTTACATACAATCCATTTATACAGCTGGATATTTTACTGAAGCAATTCAGGTTAAGTTCCTTGCTCAAGGGTACAACGGCAGTGCCCCACCTGGGAATTGAACCTGCAACCTCTGAGTTACAAGCCCAGCTCCCTAACCATTACACTACACTGCCAGCCTGCTACCAGCCGACTTCACAAAATAAACCTAGCTCTCAATGAGAGCCTAATTTAACACAAAGTACAATTTTCAAAACCCACTCAGAACAACACGTTTCCATCATAATCCCAAAAGTTCAAACTCAAGTTGGGTGGCTGGCCAAATGACACACACACAGCCTTTGTTGTGCCAGCAGCATCCTGGTGAGGTGGAAATCTTCCCCTTTTGTTGGGCCAGGTCGATTGCCAGATGGCCATCAGGTGGAACTTCCTGTCAGAGCAGAAGGGGTTTTGGGAAATGAAGTCCTTTCCCCCCCAACCCACCCCTCAGGATGCCACAATGATGTATACCATCCACTTCCTGATTCAATGGCCCTCAGAGGGTTCATTTATAAAAGCGCAGTGTTCTCAGCCAAGCCCATTCCCTGGGTTTTAGGTCTGGATTCAATTATCGTTTGACTTTCAAATAAACGAGTGTTCATTTTCATTTTGAAAGAGAGGTTTCTTCATTATTGTGATCGCTGAAATTGAAACTCCTGTTGTATAGGGGAAAAAAACACTTCCATTTTATTGTGAGCTGATGCTTAAGGACAATATTTTTTTCCCTTGAGATAATACAGCCCATATTGTACAAAAGTGATAGTCCGCAAACCTCCACGAGATTTCAATGCCTCTGTTTTCATTTTGTTTTAAAACGAGATTGTGGATACTTAAAATGAGGGGTATCTTGATGCTGATGAATTGTTTGAAGAGTAGATTGTTTGAGACTCTCTTTGAGAATGTCTGGCAAGCGTTGAGCAGACAGAGAGACAGAGGTGCAGCTTGAGATGTGCACAGATGTTGTGCAGAGCTCCCTTTGACACCTGGGTGGTGGCTCAGCACTCAGACTTTGTCTTTGTCTTGCACAGTCAATTGTAATGCGATTCCCCCGCCTCATCAAACATCTCTCGATTCAGTCAGTTTGGGCATGCTATTGGGCAAATTAATGGGTTGTGGAAGCATATTGGACAATATCGGATATTGTTTTCAAAAGTATAATGACATTTAATTAAGGGTAAAGGTTACATGATTAGATTTGAAGAATAATACATTTTTTTATTTACTGTAAAGCGCTTTTCAAGGAGCATGCTCAAAGCCCTTCACAGAAAGAATACAGCAAGAAATACAATAAAGCAAACAAAGTTAAAGGTTGTGGAAGTAGGATACAGGATACATACATATGATTCACATAACTAGCAGGTAAATATCTAACGTGACTGTGGAAGGTGTCGGTGTTGGCACTGGGTGGGGGGGGGAATGGTGAAACATTGCCATCACTTGATGGATTGTGTTTTGTGAGTTGAGTGTGATTAGGTGTGTGAATTGCAGAGCGGGTGATTGCCTCACGAGCCCCACCTGAGCCGGACAGTAATTAAGTCTATTTAAAAGACTGGGGCATTCGGTGTGCGTTTTGTTGTTCATGTGGGTGCGACGTACTGTTTATTATTGAGGGGGTTTCCACCTCGGAGGAGGCGGAGAAGGTGTGTGTGTGTCTTGTCGTTTAATGTGAGTCTCGTCGTGGTACATGTGGCGTGACTCCGTAAAGTGCTTCCTGTGTGTTTGTGTGTGTGTGTGTGTGTGTGTGTGTAGAGAGTGTTTCTGTGTGCATGTGTGTGAAAGTTACTGAAAAGCTGCGGAACGTGTGTGGTGAAAGCATTTGAAAAGTCGCAAAATGTTTCTGTGCCTGTTGAGGTTAAAGAAGAACTCACTGAAGAGGCGTGGTGTCTGTTAAATGTTAAATCCTGTTAAATGTTGGGAAGCAACTGAAAAGTTGTGCCTGTCCGTGTGTGTCGGTGTTTTTGTTCGGTTGTCTCCTGAAAGGGGTTTCCATCTTGGAGGAGGCAGACTTTTATTTATTTAGTTTGTTATTTTTGTTTATTGTTTTCAAGAGAAAGCTTTGCGGCAAGTATGGCGAAGATTTTGTTAATTTTATTTATCTTACTCTCCCGCTCTGTTTCTCTCTCCTGTGTCTGGAAGAGAGATTCAAAAAGATCCAGGTCCGGAGACTGAAAAATACACTCCTAATATAATAATAATAATAATAATATAATATAATAATAATAATATAATATTATAATAATAATAATATAATAATAATAATAATAATAATAATATAATAATCATTATTATATTGGTCTCATGCTCCTGGTCTCATGCTGCTCTGTTCTCAACTTGGGGATTGTCAGCCAGGGATTGTCATGTGGCGTGCGACAATGGCATTACAGCAAATTAAAAAGCAAGGCAGTAAAGGTGAGTTGACTGGATTGGCGACCTGTCCAGGGTGTATTCCTGCCTCTCGCCCAATGCATGCTGGGATAGGCTCCAACCGCCCCGTGACCCTGACCAGGAATAAGCTAATAATAATAATAATATACACCATTTAGCAGACGCTTTTATCCAAAGCGACTTACAGTAGTGAATGCATACATTTTCAGTATATGTGGCCCCAGTGGGGATTGAACCCACACCCTAAGCATTGCCAACGCTGTGCTCTACCAACTAAGCCAGAGAGAACTATGGATATGGATATGATAGATAATGAATGAATGAATGAATGAATGAATGAATGAATGAATGAATGAATGAATGAATGAATGAATGAATGAATGAATGAATGAATGAATGAATGAATGAATGAATGAATGAATGAATGAATGAATGATATGATGCGTTACTTCAACAAACGTCCTGGAGTTCGAGAACAATGGACGAAAGGAACTTAAAAGCAAAGCAGGCAAAATGTAAATTGTGTTTGTGAGAGGGACGTGTGCACAGCCCTGCTTGAGCGTAGCCAGCCTCGGCTCTCGGCAGGAGAGAAGAGCGTACTACAGCAGAGCCAATCAGAACTCACTGACATGTGCAGGCTTTCTAACCGAACAAGGGGTCTGCAGGTTCACATGCAGTGGTGGCTCTCCTTTATCCCTCTTTGATACTCATCCTCTCTGACTGAGATGATTGAATCTCAGACTGACGAACGCTCAGAGCCGCTTCAAAGCTCTGCTGCATTATTATTGCCCAGCAGGGAGTCCAAGGTACTCACTTTCTGGGGAGAATCCATTGTGTCTTTATTCCCTAGGTGTTTCTGTTATTTTTCCAAAGCCATGCAGCATAGCACCGCATTGTAGTGGGCTGGGACTGTGCTGTATGGTGCATGATGCACATTATTGAGAAGAACATTTCATATGAGGAAGCCTTTGTTACTCTACACAAGCCCTCCAGCCACACAGGAACAATGGTACGGGTGGATCCCATGACTCCTCTAACCAGGGGTAGATCAGGTCTTGAGGACCACACCATGTAATGGAGGGGATGTGTGTGTGTGTGTGTGTGTGTGTGTGTGTGTGTTGTGTGTGTGTATGTGTTTGTGGGTGCGCGTGTACGTATGCGTGCGTGTGTTTGTGTGTGCGTGCTTGTGTGCGTGCGTGCGTGTTTGTATGTGTGTGTGTGTGTGTGTTTGTGGCCTGGAGGTGCAGAAAGGGTACCCAGGCCTCTACAGGACAGTTCCAATGTGCAAGCTGCCAGAACTTGCAAGTCAAGGATTGTCCTGTTCAGCCAATAACATGCTTGCTGGCAATCTAAAAGGACTGAAGCCCTTCCTTTTGTCTTTGCGTGTGAAGAATCAGCTGTTGTATGGGTGTGTGTGTGTGTGTGGATGTGTATGTTTGCATGTGTATTTGAGTATACAAACCTGAGTGTATATGAATGTGTGCACATTCACGTGCGCATGCCTACATGAGAGTGTGTGTGTGTGTGTGTGTGTGTGTGCATCCATATGTGTGCATCCGTACGTGCACGCGCCCCGTGTGTGTTTATGCATGTCCGTCTGTGCATGTGTGTGTAAGACAGTGCTCTGTCCCTTCCTTTGTTCCATTCTTTACATCAGTATCACAAAACAGTATCTGATTAAATCCTCATCCAGACGGTAGGGAAGCATGGCAGCTGTGAATCGTTGTGTAATAAGTACCACACGCACCAAGCACGCGTTCTGCTAATACGACAGCATTGTGTTGCGGTGAGTGTCCGTTCATCCCTGTCGCAAATGGGAACCTGCACTAATCTGGCGCTTCTCTCAACATCTCGATGGAGAAAATTACATTTCTATTTTAAATTTTTTTTTTTTTTACTGTTATCACTCTCCTCTGTGCAGGCGACAACCTATGACAAGATATTTCTTCGTTATTTGAGTCCTTTCCCATGTTCGCCCCATGCCCCCAATTATGCACGCCTCTCTTCGTGAGCTAGGAGCGAGGCAGCACAGAGCATCAGGAAGAGAAAGGGAATGGGAGAATGATACAGCAATTGGGGTAGATGAACAGATGAACAGGGACTCCCTTTTTTCTTTTGTAAATGAAAAGGACAGGATTGAATTGTCTTAGAATGCTACCAAGGAGAGCCTGTCAGTGGCTGCAGCAGTGTTGAATAATGAGCTCTTTAATCAGAAGGCTGTCTGGAATCACCATGTGGCAGCAAACAGATCCCATCTTGTTTGTTGTTTTGTTGAATGCATGGAGCTTAATTACGTGCTGTAACTGTGACTGTGGAACACGGCAAGCACATCAAGATTGACACGGGGGGCAACTGAGTCTGAAATATAATCATCAAGTATAAAGTATAAATACAGGCCAGCTGCTGGACTTCATAAATGTAAAACCAAATGGGTATGAATGTGATGTAGTCGTTATTGTATACTTTTCAGTCATTTTTCACCACTGTTTATAACACTGCCACTGTAAATCAAGTGACACCACTTTTACTGACAAAAAGCTATTTGGTTGCTCTTGTCTTGGTAGAAAGGAAATTGCAAAGGAAATTTAGTCTGTGAGTTAAATCTATTTGATCTATTCATCAAATTCATTTTAGGGTGCTCATTCTATCACAATATGTTGGCCATTTATATTTTAAAACAGAATTGTTGCAATTTGACCCCAGCTGCTTTTATTCACCCTTTAGTTTCACAGAAATCTGGAAATCTTGCCAACTCAAGACTGGCCATGGGAATCACTCTAAAGCCCTAATCAAATTTTTTTGCATTTTGCTTCCCTCCATCAATCCTCCAAATCCCCCACAGAATCTTTATTTTGATTTTAAAAATCACACTTACTCTATAAGAGACCAGCAAGACGCATTCGGTCACTTTAATTGTTCCGTCTATTTTGTGAAAACAAATTTGTGTGGACTTTTGAAACATGCAAAGCTCCTCAGTGTGGGCCACACCGGAAAAAGAATTGCCCCAGGATGCCTCAGATAAGTGCATTACATTACTGCAACAAAACAAATCCGAACAAAACCGAACAAAAGGAGAATCGGCCTCCTCAGTCGGGGCGTATTTATCTGTGGGAACACAAGCGGCAGTTTGCCGCCAGCAGGAGCTGGCAGAAAGGGTCCGGAGACGCAGGTTGTCCTCTGCGCTCTTATCGAGCCGCTCAGCGTCTTTGGCAGCGCTCCACCCACCTCACGGCGCTCCTTGTCGCTGACGTGCAGTCAGGATTTTCCATTTGGGCTTTTCTCCGTGGGCCTCCAACAACCTGTGAATTCCACTGTCTGGGAATCTCAAGAGTTTCCAATAGGTTTTCTTCTCCTCCGGAATGAATGGATCTCCCTCACCGACGGGTTTAGAAAGGGACAATTAAAGCAGCTTTATTGTTGGCGATATTTCGGGGATGGGGTTTAAACCGGTTGAACATTTACCGGCACGTGAACCCGCACACAGCTCTCTGATCCGAGTGTAGACTTGTGTGCCCCTCCCCACGATTTCAGAGTGAGGCTGAGCACGTTGTGGTTGGAAGTGCGTCCGTCCGCTCTCTCGCCGCTAGCTCGTCCGGCCACCGCAGGCGGTCTGAAAACAGTCCCTGGCTCGAGTGTTCTAATCGAGAAGCGCTCTCTGTCTCCCTTGCTCGCAGGTGCCAGAACTGCACTTTTGGAAGGAACGCGGTGTCACTTTCCATATTTCACACGCAGTGGAAGTGGCAGAGCAGCCTGTTCCTCAAAGGTCGCGTTTGTAAATGTAGCATAACATCCTGCTGGGCTTAATGCCTTCACATACTTATGCTTCCTTTCAAAATTTGTAATAATTACTTGAGGATGAATGAATATTTTATGTTTAACTGCATTTTCTCTGGGCAAGTAGCGGTAATGGCTCTGCTTTCTTAGCCATTAAATTGAAATTATGTTTTCTCTTAATCCAAGTACTTTTGGAGGGGGGGTGGGGGTTGGTGTTGGGGGCTTTATTCATCTCACTCATGTTGCATCATCCTTCCTTTTATCTTCACCTCTGTCTCCCTCTCCATTCCTACATTATGAGTAAAAAGTAATGGAATCGAACAAAACAATATCCAGTAAATAGCTATTCTCTGGGGAAAAAAGTGTCAGATTCATTTAATTGCATATGCATGCACACACACACACACACACACACATTTTAAATGTCACTCCCTTTAAAGCAACTCAATGTAATAGACTCAAGGGCTTTGTTGTACACGCCACATGCAGACAGGCCTTACACGCATAGTTGCGGCTTGCCATGCACCACCAGACATTTTCCAAGAGTATTTTTTCAGACAGCCACTCTAGGTGACCTGTAACTGATAATGCCGAAGCTTACATGGCCCCGACTGAATGAAACCTCGGCTTTGCTTAACTCTGTCCACTAGCACTTTCACACCAAGCTCACTTCCAAATGAAGTCATTTTTGGAAAAAGGTACTTTCATGATGGAGAATATTATCACCCTGCATGCTGTGCTGTTGCTTATCAGAGCTTTAACCAATGAATGGCAGTGGAAGTGCAACGTACTGACAGAGCGCTGTGTATGTGTGACACTGTCCTCTATATGAGGTGGCATACACGAATGGAAAATATGTTTTTCCATTACATTACATTACAGGCACTTAGCAGACGCTCTTATCCAGAGCGACTTACACAGTTTCACATTTTCTTTTTACATACAATCCATTTGTACAGCTGGATATTTTACTGAAGCAATCCAGGTTAAGTACCTTGCTCAAGGGCACAACGGCAGTGCCCCACCTGGGATCGAACCTGCAACCTTTGCATTACAAGCCCAGTTCCTTAACCATTATGCTCACACTGCCGCCTACGACAGCATGAAAGGGTATTTTCCCTCCACGAGCGGTCATCCACAGTCTGGAGCTCCTTTTGATTGCTCCTTTCGAAGTGAACTTTGTTTGTTGTTTCCTACTGCACATGTCTTTGGTGGGGAAAGGTGCTATGGTGCTTAGCGGTCTTGGTTCAGCTGTTTTAATTCACGCCTTTGTGCGATTGCGTCGTACATACTCTGAACAAACTGAACCACACTTTTGTTTGACAGAAATCTATTATTTAATAGTAAAACAAATGCCTTTAAATAATCATCATAATAATCATCATCATCATGAAAATAATAAATACATTTTGTTGTGGAATTAAACTTTGAAATCCTGTCACTCTGTGTAACGTTATTGCACTTCGCACGTAGGCAGTTCCACGTCGAGAGCACTCTCATATAAATGTAAATTGCAACTGGAATTAAGACATGGACTCTGGATTTCAGCTTGTAATATGAAACACAATCATTTTCAGGACTTGTTTTTCTTTCTTCAGGTGGCTTTCTGCTACATATTTGTTTCCAGCCTGCTAGGATTTGAATTAATGGGACGCTGCTTTTCCATTGTGCGGCAATAACATTTCACATGGATTTTTTTTGTCACAATAATGAAGACAAAATCATTTCATCAGGGGACGGGATGGGCTTTCAGAGCTGTTCTGACTCGGAGCAGAGGCCGCTGTTTGTAACATGCTGCCGAATGATGTCTGTGCCGGTCATTTTACAAAGCTAGGATATGTCTGCAGGCTTGTACAAATACCATTTCAGCAGAGGAATTTCTGTATCTGTGTATTATCATACACATGGATATATATCTCTCGTGGCCTCCTTTTGGAAAAGCACTGAGGTGAAACAAAAACAAATGAATATTGCTGGAATGTTTCACAACAGTCATTTATAAGCATACAGTACTGCCTGCTTCTGTAATCTACAATAAGGCATTTGACAAACATGCTTTTCAGCTTAGCTTTTGTTGAACCTTTATGACTAGAAAATCCATATTTAGACAGATGCTGTGCTTTAAAAAGGAAAGAAAAAATAACATTAACAGTTCAGGTTATGCATACAAAAAAACCCCTGCAATTCTGCAAGTGAATGTGTGACGCACTTTATGTGTAATAAATATTCTCACATTTCCTCACATCAACATTTAATAAACTTACAATAATACAATTGTGCTTTTTGTTTTACTTCAGGTACATACTTTTAAATAAAATAAACATAAACTTAAACAAGAAATGTACACACATTCCACAACTTGAAAAGTATTCATAGTGCTTTTTATTTTCTTAATCCAATTTAGACAGAGCTAGTACAAAGAAACTCAATGTTTCCACCGAAGCCTTTCAGAAGTCAGTCATTTGCGGGAGGACCTGCACTTTTTTCATTGGACAGAGAAAGATAGGCAGGTGTGAAATGTGACTTGCTGTCAGTTTGGGCAAAGAAAGTAACTGTGGTACCATAAGTGACCCCCTTCAATAAGACAGGGGGAAAATGCTCTCCCTGGTCTATGAGTGGTCACTCTCAACCAGTAATCACAGAGGCGAGACGAAGCAAGACTCTCACCAAGTTTCATCCTACAACACATGCTGAGCTTGACTTCCCAGATTCACTTTGATTTGGAGAACTTTTAGCCCTCATCAGAGTGCCAGCCAAGTGTTTTTCAATCTTTCTTTGACAGATCTTCTATCAAGGAGTTGAAGAGGCCGTGAACTGCCTCGGTTTCGGTCCCGACACTGACGCCATCGCCATCTGAGTGTAGACAGGCGATGGTTCTCATATGAAGCAGGTGCAAACCAGATGCTGAGAAACCTACGATTTGGGAATCTTCTAAAATGTATACATTAACCAGTATTAAACATTAAGGGGGGCACCTTGGTGGCATAGCAGGCTAAAATGCTCGTGTTTTGTAAGGTGTTGCACCCCAAACAAATCCTGACCGAGCCAGTTCTGCAAGGCAGTCCATTACTGGCCATTCTGGGAGGGAGGGTTTCATTTGTCAGGGTATCTCCCACATTCGTGCAGTATTGACTCCTCTGGTTAATTAGTCGCCTTCGATCTGCATGCACCAATTGTCCTCCGATGCACTGACTGCAACTCTGCCGTTGGTTTTTATAACTTTTTTGAAAAACAGCTCACACTTTTAATACTTCCAACGTACGAATCCCTTTGAGCACAAACATAAATGCAGAGAGGGAAGATGGAGTAGCCTAAACCGCCACATTGTTTGCGCGTACGGGATGATGCACAACGCTCGAGTTCAAAGATAATGTGGGAGGTTTGTGTTCGTGGGCGGACAAGTACGCGCTTACATGCACACTGTACAGAGAGAGCCAATGAAAGCATATAATTGCGCACGACCGTAGTTTACCCTCATTTTCATCTGAAAATGCACGCTTGAGCAAACAAAAGCAATAAGCATCTTGTCAGGTATTGCTTTCCAATAAGCACAGTCTGTGCATTTGCATTAATACTGAGCATCCCGAAGTGCAACATTTAAGTGGGTAGTTTAATGAAGCAGCAAAACAAGGAGACGAGAGACAAATTATGTTATGTATATTTAAATGGGTGTCCTTATTGCATGCTGTAATGATACCCCATGGAATAGAGCTTGGGTCCCCACAAAGCTACTAAATATTTCCTGTGATGAGGTAACACATGTGCATATGGGTTCCTCCCTTGCAACACAATCCCCAGTTAGGCAAAACTTCTTAAGATGATGCTCTCTTAGGGTATACTTTGCAAAAACACCTCCATATTTTTTATTTAGTGAGGAAAAACACAAGGGATTTTCAGTATAGCAATATGTGGTTGAGGTCAAAAATGGAACTACAACAGAAGTAGGGAAATGCAAAAAAATGATTAACTGCAAGCTAATAACTATAAACCAAACACCTAACATAGGGTTAGGCACTGGGAGAAGGCCCACACAAACAAACAGACCAGATAAAGATGAGCAACACCCCGGACTGATCACCAGTAAACCTCAGCTGTGCTCTTACAGGAGACAATGCTGCCGCTGTCCGTGGTCCTGAAGGGCTGCCTGGCTGTGGGACTGCAGGAATGCCTGACAGCACTCTGGCAGGAGAGCTAGCAGGCCTCTCTGCTCCCACACCACTGCTCTAAGCAACACAGAATGTTTTCTACAAAAGCCGTGTCGTTCATTTCCAATGAAATCTCTCCTTTTGTCCTCCTCGTCCTCTAAAAATGATGCTATTAACTATCAACGTTGATATTTTGTTGTCTACGGAATTTTAACAATTGTCTTTCACTAAAAAATTCAATCTGGACTATTTTTCTGGGTATATATGTCAAATGTTTTGGTGCATATTTAAAACAAATTTCAAGTAGTATGTAATATGTTGTATTGAATAGATATTGTTAACAAACAAGGGCATACTTACTTAAGTGTTTACTATGTGAGTTGTGTTCCTTAAGAATTAAAGCAGTCTAAGGGGCAGATTTACTAAACATGCTGCAAATGACCACTAGGGCAGTAAATTCTGCATTCCCCTTCAGGGGGCGGAGGGGACCGGCGCAGAGCCCCCCCTCACTCTTAGCGCAGTGGTGATGCTTCTCTAATACAGAGATTGAGAAAAAAAGAGCAAAGGACTCTCTGTCAACTAGGTCCTTTCACACCTCTTTGACCATGACAGTGAAGTAGAGGAGGAAGTGTCGGAAACAGAGGACAATGTTAATCCTGATTATCAAGAATCGTCCTCTGATTAAAACGAGACTCCTAGAGTTTCTCAGTCACAAACCAAAAAATGTACTTCTAAGCCACCACCTATAAGAGTGGCAAAAATGGCCAAAAATGGCAAAATGGTATGGTCCGCTGCTAACATCATCAAAATGGTCCCAGGGCATACCAGATTCACTGTCGACCATGTCCGTGATATAAAATCTGCCTCACTCTGCCAGGGGTTCTAGCTGGGAAAACGTGCAAGATGCCAGGTCTGTCCCTCATAATGATTCCGAGACCAGCATCACATGGGTGAAATACAGAATGTGCATCTGCAAACAGCACACACACACACACACACACTCTGTTCATCATATGCTGTGTGATATGAATAGGTGACACTATACTATAGGGCATAGTACTGTTAATGTATTGTACATTGATTAAAATTGTATTTTTCTTAGCATTTTATTTTTCTTATAACAGTGCAGTATAGACATTAAAACAATACGCATTGACAAGAAATAAGAAATGGGGGTGGGTAGCATACAAATTATGTTTTTAACTAATTGGGCCAAATTGCCATGCAACATAATATATGTTATTAAACTCACATATTATCAAGTGTCCTTTTTCAAGATCAAAAACACAATAACCTAAAATACCTAATACCTAAAAATGTTCTTTATCTTTTTTTTGTGGTAATTACAGGAGAATAACATGATTAACATTTAGGACATTATCATTGCAGTTTTCTGGGGTAAAATATGATTGTATGACTGTTCTGAGTTGGTTTATAATACTGAACCAACTCTATAATACTATAATACTGGTTTATAATACCCCAAACATAATAATACCATTCGATTTAAACATAACAGGAGGGTTAAGAACTGAAACACACAGAAAAACATTTCATTTCTAGTTAATGGCCTACCCTGCTTTTATTTTTCAATTTCTGTATCCATTATGTATCTGCAAGCTATCTTACTACTTTTTGCATGGAATTACATGGTTAGAATGCTTTTTGTCTCATCTGCACGGAACAGTGAAAGAAAAAGATTACGCCGTTTGCCATCAAATTCAAACCTTGTTCCGTTTCATTGTTTGCCCTATTGAATCTTGCCAGCTACATTTGAGACTTATTTATTTTTTAGTTTTTTTGACTGGCCCATCTGGCCCAGATGTCTCACAAAGGCTAAACTCTCTGACCCAGCCTTGGGCCTATAAACTGTGACAATCACTGTCGATTTGGCCAAAGAAAATCAATCTGAGGTACAGTACAGTCCCCCCCCTCAATCAGACAGAGGGAAAATTGCTCTCCCTGGTCCATCAGCAGTCACACACAACCAGTAATCACAGGGGTGGGACTCACCCAAGACTTTCATCAAGCCCCATCCCGCGAAACATGCTGAGGTCGACTTCTGACTGCCTGCAATTTACAGAACTTTCACCATCGTCAGCGCCAGCCCTTAACTCAAAGCCTTTCTGTGTCACAATGAAAGGTCCGATATCAAAGAGGTGGAGAGGCAGGGAGTGCCATCCAGTTTAGATATGAACACCATGGACAACAACGACAACAGGGGGATTTGTTCAGAAGGCCTCTGAAACAATCATCAAAGACGAATTCGGTGTGAATGAGTGGGGCTTTCGTCGGCGGAAGAACAATTTTCATTAATAATGCATGTTCTCTTTTTTTCCGTCTAACCTCCTTTAAATTCCGATGCATTTTGACAGCACGCTCATTTTTCATTACAAAACAGTTGATCATTTTTTTAAAAACGTTCTTCTCAACTGGCATGTTCTTCGATCCCGCCTCGCGTCGCCTCTTTTGTCAGGTCAATATTATTTTGCGTTAGTATTCCCCGTGAGTCGGGGGCTTTTCTGTTTTCGACGACCGCGAAACAAATAAAAGCCTCTTTGTCAATCCATTCGTCATATCTCCCCATGCGATTTGCAGTGCTCTGCGGCTTAGTCTAATTTATTGCGTTGTTATGTTCTGTGGAGAAATCATTTCACACGGTTGCACCGCGGAGGTTTGGCACTTGAACCGTGGGTAATGCGATCCAGGGAATTGTGCAGTGTGTTGTCAGCACTCTAGATAGGAGGCAGAGAGAAAAATGATAACCACATCAACTGAATTATTAAATAATGGTCATTGGTAATTCGGAGCCGTGTCCCTCTAAAATAATACAATAAAATTGTTTTTAACTCTGGAAATTGTGCCATAGTATGGGGAGTGGGGTGAACAAGATGATTATTTGTGATTTACATTTTTTTTTACGTGTGTGTGTGTTTTAGTTTAATTTATACTTTTGATTGGGCATAAATATTTTATGTGAGACAAGCACTTAGGAATATGTTTCTGTTACTTATTGTTGGAGGGCCTCAGGGAGGCTAATTATGATACAGGGAATGGGAATCTGCCAGGGATGCCTTTTACACATTTATGATGCCTTTCGTGGCGTGTTTCATATGACATTACCACAGTCATTCCCAGGGCGGCAAAATGTTGGCTAAACAAACATTATCCCTTAATGAGATATCAAATGCATGTGCCAGGCTTCTAAGTATTACGCACATAGAAAAGCGCGACTTCACAATTTCGCCAGAAAATGGCGGAGTTTTTAAAAGTTACGGATGTTTACAGGTAATAATCAGAAGGGCCTATTCCGAAGTCATTCAATTTCAAAGTGAAATTACACTGTCAACCTAAAATGCTTTTAGGGTCTGCTAGAGCATGAAATAGACCTACCATATCGACGGAATTTTACGGAGAATGCCCACACTCACGAAGAATAGAAGAAATGAAGTGCAGCAGTTTTTTTTAATGTTTTTTGAAAATACACTTTTTAATCCACTCCAGACTGCAGGCTACATATGTACTGTAATTGCAAACCTAAATCCACTTTGGCCACAGCCCTCCTCTCTCCTGGGAGTTTAAATCTTTCTGTTGTACAGTATTTGCATGGTAATTCCTGCTTCGCAATGGCAGACTTATTTGCCACGATCTCATGATTATGGCAAAGAGCAATAATTCCCCAGTATAATAGGTACAATTCACAACGGGAGGGGGAAAACCGTGCACTGCAGCCCTTGAGCCCACAGTAAGCCTTGCGAGTGCTCCTTGCGATGATAAAATGCGATATGGTCGCAATATGTTCATGGTTGGTAAAAGAAAGGACGAAAATTACAGTGATCGTTAACAAGAACCCTGTCCTTGAATCGCTGAATTTAATTCACCCTGTCACAGTATGGAAATAGCCTTCCCCCGAATGGCGCAGAGACGGTGTAATCTGTTTGACCTTTTGTTGAATAATTTGCTTGACACATTTACAGCATGCAAAGTGATTTGAAGAAGCAGTCACCCAAGTCTACAGATTCACTTTTTTTTATTGGAGGAATCTAGATCAGATATCTCAGTCAAGGGCACAGGGGCTGATTTAAAACAGGATGTGAGGTGTTGTATTCACAATCACAAAATGCATCAGTACACATCTAGAGCTCAATGCCCCAGCACTCCACCAAAATAAGATGGCCTACGTGGCCATCACATTATGAGGAATCTAAATAGATGTTTGTATATAAATGCAGATTTCTATCTCTCACAGCAATTTCTGGGGGTTACATTAGAAAGATTCCATTATCGTGCTTGACATTGGAAGTGATTCTAAGAGTGCATTATTAAAACTGTACAGCACGCACATCACATTCTTGCATAGTAGCTTTTTTTTCCTTCTGAAACATTTGTTCGTATCCCCCAGACAGCCTTGTCTCCTCTCCTATCTATGAATATCTGATTTTTTGCCGGATGCCTCAGTATATCACCCCTGATATTTCTACAGAGATGGGAGCTTGCTCAATCGGTGCCTCCTGTACAGCAAGATAAATACCATCCTTTCAGGGGGGAAAAAAAGCACAATCTAATATCTACAGTATCCGTAACCCGCAAGAGCCCAGCTGGCTGGCGCGCAGCTCTATTACTGCGGCCCAGTGGGAAACCAAACAATTTCTCTCTCTGGCCTCTATATAACAGCTGAACTGACATCCACCAAAGCCAGATTGGCAATATTTATCTTGGGGAGAACACAAACATCCTGGCCATCCATAACCTGAGGGAAGCCTTAAATAGAATTGGAATTGGACTTCATTTTAGCACACCAGAGTGAAAGATTACACTCCCACGTTTTGTTGTTTTGTTCTTTTTTACTTCCTGAAGCGGGAGCATCAGCATACGTTGATTGTGAGGTGTTGTTTTCCCTTCTCAATCTTCAGAGGGGATTTCAGCAAGCAGCAGGGTCACACTCATTATCCTCTACCTTTGTGTCGTCCTGGGTAAACCTAAACCAACCCATGTGCCAATTTACTGTGAAATTAATGTTTTTTTCCGCTGCCATCGAAAGAAAGCGAAAAATTGCTGCGGCAGTGGAAGGCTCGGAGCTCCACTCTCATGGGTATTGTCATACGGTCGTTTTTCGTCTGAACTCCAATCAATAGGACTCTCAGAACCTATTAGCCTTCCTGAACTGTTTAACTCTGGTAGCCCATTGCCCCCAAACAGTCAATATCGCATGTCAGTTTTAATGCAATTAGCAATATCGTCCATTATGGCTATCACGGAAAGGTAGACCACCTACACCGACTTTATTTAGGTCTTAATCAGCACTAAACACTGCAAAACCTGTGTCGACCACCAAATACAATCGCTTAGCTTTACAAGCTATTTCCAGTGTCTCTCTCTCGACTCCATGTACCACTCCTTCACAATAGCTAGTGAAGACATAGGCAGGCCCTAAAGGGTAACAGCCTTAAGAGGTCAGAATTACAGCTGATGAGATGTTTGTTGAAAGTACTTTATTTTATATTTCTGATTTGAGATAGAGAGAGACGATGATACTGTTTCCCTGCTCCTGATACTCTTCTTTTTCTTGACTTGTTTTTATTATCTAACAAATCACCACTTCTTACCAATTCTAATTCCAAAATTTGATTAGATATTAGTCATATTTACCACTATTTAAATTTTAATATGACAGTTTTTCCTGTAATATCTTGTAATTGTTACATAATAGTGCAAATGGTGATGCATTTTCATTTTATTGTATTTTTTTCATGTGCACCAATGTAAATATATGTAAATGTATTCACTGGTGTGCTGTCTATACTAGTAATTCTGTTATTACCATTTCTATGTGTGCCTGATATTATACGAGTATGCTAAATAACTATTTAAATATTTATGTCTTATCATTATTCTGCTTCACAAAGCAGCCATTATTTTATTGCATTACGAGGCAATGCATGGTGCCTCTAATTAGACGCTACAGTAGTTTAACCACCTCCATGCAGGATGGATCATTTTGCTGTTTGCCAAGGAACTGTCAGAACCTCATAGTGTCTGGATTTTGTGCACTGCACTGCTCTTTCAAACACAGAAATTCTACTTTTACTTTTGCAAGTAAAAACATGGCCCAAAATATTGAGGGCGTAGAATTACAGGATTCTATCCACTTTTGTCAAAAATTAAGTAGTAAAATGGGAATATTCTTTGTGTCCTTTTGCTATACAACAGATGAACCCCTGGAACGACTTGGTAAATCTAGCATAGATGTAATACAAAATAATTCTGTGATATGGCACTTGCGATATCAATGATATGTGGAAAAACTGTCCTATTTGCAGAAAGAACCATGTAGTATTAAGCTTTCAGGATGCAGTGTGTTGTCCTTCATTTTCAGAGTCCGAAATGGAGAGACATTTTCAGACAGAGCAGTACAGAGGGAGAGCGCAGGGAGCGTGATATAGTGGTTTAGGACAGGCGTTGTATCGATCTGAGAGAGAGGACAACATGAAGAGGAATGTGTTGTGTTTAGCGAGATAATGCAAGGATGGCTTTATCAGGGTGTTTGTGCTTTCTGTGCGTGCACCAGGAAAGTATGATATATTTTGTACTTCACAAAAAAAAATGGAAACATGAATATAATAAGCTGCAAGTCTATGCTACTTCGGCCATAACTGTGTTTATATATCAAACTAAAGGCGAGCTCTCACCACACACGATCTCCCTGCCACACCATAGAGGCTGCATGGACAAACCTTCCCCCGGCTTTCACACCGGTGCGCTATCCCAGGATGAAGGGAAGGTTAATTGTACATTAAACAAAAGTGAAATGGATGGATGTGCTGCACTCCATCTCTCCCTGTGCTGGTCTCCGAACGTCAGCTCAGTTTCGGGCTGGGGCTGTGGGTAAGGGTGGAATTACGCTTCTGCGCCTGCGAATCTGAGAACGAGTACGCGTCTCCTACGCTGACGTACGGACGTAGGGGTTTGCCAACATACTTTCACGTAACATTAAAACGTGCAGTAGGAGGCAGTGTCACATTTAATAAACTAAAGAATGCACAGATAATGAAGAAGAAGCCCAGAAACGGAAATCCGTTTTCACCCCTGGCAGATATACTTCCCTGCTCAGCCAGTCAGCGTTTTTTTTGACGCACATGACCACAGCTACGCACGACGCGTTGTTGAAATTTTGGAGGTGTGCATGTCGGCTGCTCTGCGAGCCTCTGTGGGCTACAGTTACCCATAAACCCCTTCTCTGCATGGCTACGCAGAGGCATTTACATGTATCTTCGCAGAAGCATGATTCTGCCTTAAGAATGGCGAGTCTTCCTGCACGGATCGACGGATGGCGTTCTCCCTCGCGGTCTGCGACCGGAGAGAAACGGGCTGCGAAAGACCTGGGCGAGTCTCAATCCTGAGGAGGGCCAGAGGGTATTCGAGCAAAATTGAGAGCTATTAATATAATTATAGAGGTCTGTATTATGTTTTTATCAAAACCTAGTTATTAAAACAGGAGAATTCTTCAGACCGGGCGCAGATCCTGCCCGGTCTGCACCCAGTGCAAGGACCCTAGGACCCATCATTATGGTCTTCTATGCCCATTCCCTATTCCCACTCGTCCGTGGTCACACATCTCTCTGGATTTCGTCACCGGCCTGCCTCTGTCCCACGGTCACACCGCCATTCTGGTGGTCATGGATTGCTTCTCCAAGGCATGTCACCTCATTCCCCTCCCTAAACTCCCGTCTGCCCAGGAAACAGCCGAGCTGCTGGTGCAGCACATCTTCCGCGCTCATGGTCTCCCCCTGGATGTGGTCTCCGACCGTGGTCCCCAATTCTCCTCCAGGTTCTGGAAAGCGTTCTGTAATCTGCTAGGTGCCAAGGTCAGCCTCTCATCTGGCTACCATCCCCAGTCTAATGGACAAACCAGGATATGGAGGCTACCCTTCGCTGCGTCACCTCTGCCAACCCCCTCTTCCTGGAGCGCCTGCTGGCGTGGGTGGAATACGCCCGCAACACTCTCTGTAGCTCCTCCACAGGTATGTCACCATGAGTGTCAGCTGGGTTACCAGTCACCTCTTTTTCCCGAACAAGAGCCGGAAGTGGGTGTCCCGTCGGCCTTGGCTTTTGTCCGAGGCTGTTGGCGCACTTGGAAGAAGGCTCGGGCATCCCTGCTGCTCGCTTCGCACCGCCAATGGATTCAGGCAGTCCGACACCGCCATCCCGCTCCGTTACTGCGTCCTGGTCAGCCCGTCTGGCTCTCCACCCGTGACCTCACTCTGGGCGTGGAGTCCAGGAAGCTGGTGCCTTGGTTCATTGGACCTTTTAAGATTGACCGCAAGATCAACCCGGTTACTTTCTGCCTGCTCCTGCCCCGGTCCATGCGCATCCATCTTTTCACCCTCCAGTGTGTTTTCATCCGTTCCCCTCCTCCTCCCAGGATCATCGCCGGCCTACCGGCCTACACTGTTCGACGCATCTTGCGGTCCCGGCGGGTGGCGTTCGGAGCAGTTCCTGGTGGACTGGGAGGGCTATGGGCCTGAGGAGCGGTCCTGGGTTCCCTGGCATGACATCCTGGCCTGACTTATTTCCAGGTGCCCCCCCCCCCCCTCTCGCCATCATTCTCCCCTAACTGAAACAAAATATATTGAATAAAAAGCATTACAAAAATAATGAAAACATGAAAGCATGCGTGTGTGATTATTGTGATGTCATTCCAGCTTACAATTCACTTCCAGAACATCACTCATCTGGGAACTCAAGTGACTTGACTGTGCAGTTGTTTTCAGATGAATTTACTTTTTTTTTGTTTCAGAACCATGAATCCAAGAATAAGCCTCTTTACAGGGAGCTAAATATGCTTTGTAATCCAAGAGTTTGGAATAATAAACATCTCATGAATAAAAATGATAATGAGAAATATGATAATGAAAAGGTATGTCCATCCATTGTTTTGTCAGTGGCATGTCTTCAATATTTTCTGTATAACATAGGCCTATATTAAAAATAAAAATAAACTAGATACAGCAATAGGGTACCACTTTTCTTGTTACCACATAATGGATATAAGTAATTTCAGATTCACCTCCAAGCTCTGCCTGCCAAAATGCTATTAAGTAAATTCCATCTGTCTTAACCCCGCAGGACGAACTTCCCTATTGTCGCGCTGCCGCTTGCCGCCATCAGCATTCCATCTGCACACCCCGCATGTGCTAATTAAGATGAACCACATCGCATTTACATTATCTTAACCAGAGCGTGGCTAATCTAACAAATGTAGATTATTTGGATAAAAATATTCCCGATGCAGCTGAATATTTTAGGGACGAATAAAAGTGCTAATGATAAAACATTCCACCACTTCAAGGAAGTAAAAAAATAAAAAGCAAGGCACTCATTGTGCTGATCAGGCTGTAATTGTTTTTAGTGCATTTCTATAATTATGCTGCTAATTTGTTACTAGGCTCTGTCAAAATAGTCACTTTCTGCATTCATGATACCTCTGAAAGGGATGAGACACCAGATAAGACACAGATTGAAACGAGGCCAGCACACCCTGTGTGCGGTACACCCTGTACCCTTCTCGTGTCAAACTGCTCGGCTGGCCATGGTGATTATTTGGATGGGAGACCTAGTGGGAGAGAAACTTTAAGTTGCTGCTGCTGCTGCTGTAACACTTTGTTGTGCGTCGCTCTGGATAAGAGCGTCTGCCAAATGCCTGTAATGTAATGTAATGTAATGTAAGAGGTGTTGGTGGGCCTGTAGGGGGCACTCATACTTCTGGACCAAATAAACCCCAATGCTTCAGCACAGTGATGGGAGCACTGTGCTGTAGGAGGTGCTGTCCTTCAGATGAGACATTAAACAAAGATCCTGACTCACTGTGGTCATTAAAGGTCCTGGTCAAATTCCCACAAAACCTGCTCTCTACATCCAGGCACCTAATCGTCATTGCCCCTCATTAGCCACACAATCTCTTGCATTCCCTACCACTTTCATTCCCCAGCTCATCACTGCAAAAGAGAATTAAGTTCTGAGTGGACCTACAGAGTTAAATAAAGGTAAAATAAAACAAATTAAATCTAACTCTAATTTATGCAAGGCACTTGGGGTCATTCTTAAAAAATATACAGATATCTGGCTTCCATATATCATTAATTTCTTACTGTAATTGGAGCTTGGCCTTAATTTTAAGGTAATTATAATGAACTAATTATATTTACACTTAAACTCTGGGAAAGTGCATGCACACAATCAAAGATGATTGATAGATGTTTGATATATATTTCCCTTGGAAAAGTGAGAGGAAGTGGGAGGAACCTTGGGATGAGCAGTCTCCTAGCAATGCAATGTATTGACCAGGGATAATTTCTCCTTTATGTTCCACTAATAGAGAGCAGCAGGTTCTTTATCTCTAGTCAGGTGGTTACAATATTATGTGCTGCCATTGTCAGTGGTAACAGTGCTGACAGTGGAGTGCTTAAACTGTACTCTAGTTCTTCATGGAGAACTCTCTCTCTGTAGGAGTCCATAGGGGGAGGGCGTGGGGGGAATCAAATTCCCTAGGCAGGTAGGATAAATGGCAGCATTAAGAATGGCATTAAAATGTATGCCTATATCACCAGGAACTTTGCTCTGCCATAAAATCTAAACCATCCCCTCAGTATCAGTTATCTGTCGAAAAGTAGGACTATCTAGTGTCTCCAAAAAAAGGGCTCTATTTTTAGCCAATACCGCTTGAGGCGCCTTTAGTTGGTCGAGCACTTTTGAGACATTGAATAAAAACACTTTTTCTGTTTGCAACGTGGCATTTTCTGCCCACAGATTCTGAGCTCCAAGCCACTCAGAAGCTGACCAGAAGTGTCCGAGGGTGGCGACTGGCGGGCCGCCTGATCTTCACAGGTATTCTGGGAGTTTGGGAGATGAGCCAGGTGCACGAGCAGGCTTTTTAATCTTTTCTCCCCCGAATGCAAAATCTGCCGCTAATCAAACCGCCCCAGGTAATCCGTCCACCTATCTCCGTCATGACGGCTAACGGTGCGCCGGGATAATTGGCCCCATTTCCGCAAGTCACATTCAAACGGGCAGTGTGCACAAAGCTGAAATATATCAGACGGAATGAAATTTGCCAAACTGTCATCACAAGTGAATGTTCTGCATGGGGGTGGGGACAGGGGGTGGATTGAAGGCCTGCATGCCTGGGGCCAGCAGAGACGTGTTGTCATACCGCTGTCGCAGAGCCCTGCTTGTGATCGCCGTTCCCTGGAGATCATAACGCTTGGTTCAGGTCCTTTATGTTGGCGCTGCATTGGCATCTGCCCCTCCCTGACTGATGCTGAGGAAGGCGACCAGACATTGTTTATTTTTCTTGACACCAAGATGGGTCGAATAATATGGGGTGATAAAATATAGACAAAGAAAGAGATTGAAAACAACACATATTGGTAACATGCATTATACTGTATTAAGCCCTTATCAAGTATTAATAAGACATTAATAACTGTCACGGCAGGGACCAGAAAACCAGGCGCGGACCCAGAAATGCAGAAACTTCTTTTATTCGGTGAACAGGCAAAGGTCAGGCAGGAGTAATCAGGGCAATGCAGAGATCCAAAGGATGGTCGGGGACAGGCAGAGTTCGTTGCGGGCTTCAGGGGTATCAGGGGCAGGCAAGGCGTGGTCAGTGGGCAGGCGAAGGTCGAAAACGAGAAGGCAGTCCAGGGAACACAGGGAGGAGCGGGAACGAGACTGGGGTACTGACGAACACTGGAGCACAAGCACGAACACGAACACGAAGCAACAAAACGCTGGGAAACAGAGATAACGCGGGAGAGTAATGTGAGCATAACGCAAAGCACAAGACAATCTGGCAACGAACATGGGAAACACACAGCTTAAATACATTTAGACCTAACAAGAAACAATCAGGAATAAACATGAATGCAGCTGACTGCAATCAGACACATGAGGAATTAAGTGGAAACGATAATACAATAACGAGACAATCAGAAATGAACAGTAACCACATCAGACATAACGAGAAACAGGTGAAACAGATAATACACTGACGAGACTGGAACAGGTAAGCGAAAGTAAAAACACGGACCAGACACCAAGGAAACATGGAACAAACTACAAACGCTTAGTTAGGGGAAACACGAACACGAGACGTGACAGTACCCCCCCCCCTAGGGACGCCACCTGGCGGATCACCAACCTGTACTGGATGCCGAGACAGGAATTCCTGGATAAGGGAGGGGTCGACGATATGTCTCTCAGGTACCCAACTGCGTTCCTCGGGACCATACCCCTCCCAATCCACCAGAAATTGGCGACCACGGCCCCTGCGTCGGACATCCAGCAGGCGCGAACAGTGTAGACTGGGCCCCCTTCGATGAGCCGGGGGAGGTGGGGTGCGGACAGGAGGGCTAAAACGGGAGACAACATAGGGTTTTAGACGAGACACGTGAAACACAGGGTGGATGCGGCGTAGGGGAGGAGGGAGGCGCAACTGTATGGCTTGAGGGGGTGATAACACGAACAATGGAGTAGGGACCAATAAATCTGGGGGATAATTTTTACACAAACTACGCAGGGGAATGTCTTTAGCAGATAGCCAAACTTTCTGACCGACTCTGTAGTGAGGAGCAGGGCGGCGGCGGCGGTCGGCCTGGCTCTTCATAGCCGAGACATGACGAAGCAGGGTGGCACGCGCTCTCCTCCAAGTCTTCTGGGCTCTAGTCACAAAAACTTTGGCAGATGGCACCTCCACCTCTCTCTCCTCCTCCGGAAATAGAGGAGGTTGGTACCCTAGACTGCACTGAAAAGGAGACATACCAGTGGAGGAAACGGGAGGAATTGTGTGCGTACTCCACCCAGGGCAGGGAGCGTGACCAAGTGGTAGGGGTTTGTTCGGCTAGACAGCGCAGTCCCTTCCCCAACTCCTGGTTGTAACGTTCCGTCTGGCCATTGGTCTCTGGATGGAAACCGGAAGAGAGGTTAGGTTTGGCGCCAATGGGAGCAGAACGCTCTCCAGAACCCGCTGGAAAACTGGGGACCCCGATCCGAGGTCATCTCCTGTGGCAATCCATGGAGGCGAAAAACATGTTTGATCATGAGTTCTGCGGTCTCTTTAGCAGAGGGGAGTTTGGGCAGGGGAATGAAATGAACACTTTTAGAAAACCGGTCACCACCGTAAGGACGACTGTGTTACCTTCTGATGGTGGTAGACCGGTCACAAAGTCTAGGGCGACGTGGGACCATGGGCGTTGTGGAACCGCCAAGGGCTGAAGGAGACCACTGGGACGAGCGTTGGAGGACTTGGACCGGGCACAGGGCACACAGGCTGTCACGAATTCGACCGTGCGTTCCTCATAGTGGGCCACCAAAACCTACGTGAAAGAAAGGCTAGGGTGCGTGAAACCCCGGGTGACAGGCCATCGGGAGGAATGGGCCCACTCCAGTACTTGAGACCGGACGGTCTCAGGAACGAATAGGCGGTTGGCCGGCGTCTCCCTGTGAGACCGTGTAGTGAGAGCGCCTCCTCCACCGCCCGAACAATGTCAAATTTGGCTGCCGCTAACACGCAGCTAGGGGCAGGATAGGTTCAGGGCTACTCTCCTCTTCTGGAGAGTCGTAGATCCGGATAGGGCATCAGGTTTTATATTCTTTGAACCTGGACAAAATGACAGAGTGAAAACAAAACGGGCAAAAAATAGGGACCATCTAGCTTGACGCGGGTTAAGCCGCTGAGCTGAGTGGAGATACTCCAAGTTACGATGATCTGTCCAAACCAAGAACGGCACAGTGGCTCCCTCTAACCAGTGTCTCCACTCCTCGAAAGCTAATTTAATGGCCAGGAGTTCTCGGTCGCCAATAGTGTAGTTCCTTTCTGTAGTGGAGAGGCGGTGTGAAAAGAAGGCGCAAGGGTGTACCTTATTGTCCTTGGTTCGTTGAGATAGGATTGCCCCAGTGCCTGAGTCGGAGGCATCCACCTCCACAATGAACTGACGTGTGGGATCCGGGAGTGCGAGGATGGGGGCAGATGTAAACCGGGACTTGAGTCTCTCGAAGGCCTCCTGGGCATCGGGGTTCCAACGAAAGGAAAACTTGGTGGAAGTGAGAGAGATTAACGGTGCGGCGATAGTGCTGTAACTCCGTACAAACCGTCTGTAAAAGTTGGCGAATCCTAAAAAGCGTTGGAGTTGTTTACGGTCGGTGGGTACGGGCCATTCCTGTACCGCCTGCACCTCCAGGGTCCATCTCCAGATGGCCTCGGGAGATGATAAAACCCAGAAATTGAACGGAGGTCTTGTGGAATTCACACTTCTCGGCTTTGATAAATAGCTGGTTTTCGAGAAGTCTCTGGATGACTTGACGCACATGCTGTACATGTTCCTCCATAGTTTTGGAAAAATCAGGATGTCATCCAAATAAACATACGCAAAGCGGGACAACATGTCCCGGAGTACATCGTTCACCAATCCCTGAAAGACAGCAGGGGCATTGGTGAGACCGAAAGGCATGGCCAGGTATTCATAATGACCTGTGTGGGTGTTGAAGGCCGTCTTCCACTCATCCCCTCCCGAATCCGGACCAAGTGGTAAGCGTTGCGGAGATCCAATTTAGTGAAGAACTGCCCCTCCTGAAGGTTGTCGAATGCCGATGACATCAATGGGAGTGGGTAGCGGTTTTTAATAGTGATGGCGTTGAGCCCCTGTAGTCAATACAAGGACGCAGGGTTCCATCTTTCTTTTAACAAAGAAAATCCTGCGCCAGCAGGGGATGACGAAGGGCGGATGATACCTGAGGTTAGAGACGTGGAGATGTACTCCTCCATAGCTTTGTTTTCTGGGGCGGATAAAGAATACAGGTGGCCTCTGGGTGGAGTAGAACCAGGAAGAAGGTTAATAGGACAGTCATAGGCACGATGAGGTGGTAATGTGCAGGCACGGGACTTACTGAACGCCTGGCCGAGATCGTGATATTCGGGGCACTAGTGACAGGTCAACTGGTCTCTCCTAGCCATGGACGAGGGATCCCCAGGGGTAGTAGCGGAACGCAGGCATGACTTCTGGCAGAAAACACTCCACTCCCGGATGTTTCCAGTCGCCCAGTCAATGCTGGGGTTGTGGGTTGCCAGCCAGGGTCCGCCAAGCACTACAGGAGCAAGAGGGGATTCCATAAGGTAGAACGCCAGTTTTCTCCCTGTGATTCCCAGAAACTAGCAGATCCAGTGGCTGGGTGATCTCCTGGATCTCGGCTAGGGGCGTGCCCATCAGGGTCTTGGTTTGGAGGGGGGTCGCTAAACGAGATACTGGGACTCCTATGCGACGAACCAGGGTAGGGCAGATGAGGTTAGCATCGGACCCCGAGTCAATCAGAGCCTGCACCGGGAACAGTTCTCCTTGCCAGGAGAGAAGGACGTGGAGCATGGGGCGTTGAGGTCGGAAGGTAGAAAACTGAGAGGCGCCCGTCAGAACCTTCCTCTTCACTGACGGGCGCTGTCTTTTACCGGACAGGATAACGGAAATGTCCCTTGCCTCCGCAGTACAGGCAAAGTCCTCCTCTCCCGGCGGCGCTGGCGTTCGGTCTCGGACAGATGAGTCCGATTCACCTGCATGGCTCCGCAGTCGCCATGGGTTGAGCGGGAAGTCGGGTCGTGTCGTTGGGCGGAAACGGGGAAGCAGGAGACTCCTGACGCCTCTTTCCTCTCTCCTGCAGACGAGTGTCGATGCGGATAGCCAGGTCCACGAGTCTGTCCAGGTCCTGGGGTAGATCGCACACGGTTAGTTCGTCCAGAACCCGCTCGGAGAGGCCGTGCAAGAAGGCATCGTAGGTGGCCACGGCATTCCATCCTGCTGAGGTCGCCAGGGTCCGGAACTCGATGGAGTAGTCCGAGACGGATTGTCCTCCCTGGCGAAGCTGAAGCAGTTGACGTGCCGCCGCCCGTCCGACCGAGGACCGGTCGAAAACCCTTCTCATCTCCTCCGAAGGATGAGAAGGTTGTGAGAGTAGGGTGTCCAGACTCCCAGAGAGAGGTTCCCCATAGGCGAGCTTTTCCCCCAAGGAGTGTGAGTACATAGGCGACCCTCGCTTGTTCCGTAGGAAATGAGGAGGGTTGGAGTTCGAACACAAGCGAGCATTGACTCAAAAAGCGCGACATGAGTTGGGGTCGCCCAGGTAGCGTTCCCCGAGGGGGTAATCGTGGTTCGGACCCCCTCTGATAGCCAGCTTGCGTCTGCACCTGGATAGCTGCGTTCTGTGCAGAACGGGCCGTTTCTGCAGACTCTTGAGTGATACGGACCATGGACGAAAGCTGCTCCGCCAGAGCTTGGACGGTCTGCTGCAACGTCCGCAACTCCGCTTCGTGATGCCCAAGGCGAATTCCGTGGTAACGGGCAACGTCGCTGGGATCGGATCGGTCCGCTGGTTCCATCTTGGCCAGATTGTTCTGTCACGGCAGGGACCAGAAAACCAGGCGCGGACCCAGAAATGCAGAAACTTCTTTTATTCGGTGAACAGGCAAAGGTCAGGCAGGAGTAATCAGGGCAATGCAGAGATCCAAAGGATGGTCGGGGACAGGCAGAGTTCGTTGCGGGCTTCAGGGGTATCAGGGGCAGGCAAGGCGTGGTCAGTGGGCAGGCGAAGGTCGAAAACGAGAAGGCAGTCCAGGGAACACAGGGAGGAGCGGGAACGAGACTGGGGTACTGACGAACACTGGAGCACAAGCACGAACACGAACACGAACACGAACACGAACACGAACACGAACACGAACACGAACACGAACACGAACACGAACACGAACACGAACACGAACACGAACACGAAGCAACAAAACGCTGGGAAACAGAGATAACGCGGGAGAGTAATGTGAGCATAACGCAAAGCACAAGACAATCTGGCAACGAACATGGGAAAACACACAGCTTAAATACATTTAGACCTAACAAGAAACAATCAGGAATAAACATGAATGCAGCTGACTGCAATCAGACACATGAGGAATTAAGTGGAAACGATAATACAATAACGAGACAATCAGGAAATGAACAGTAACCACATCAGACATAACGAGAAACAGGTGAAACAGATAATACACTGACGAGACTGGAACAGGTAAGCGAAAGTAAAAACACGGACCAGACACCAAGGAAACATGGAACAAACTACAAACGCTTAGTTAGGGGAAACACGAACACGAGACGTGACAAATAACATGAATTCATTTGACATTTGTTCACTTTTTGTCCTTCTACCCTTCTGTCCAAAAGTAACTTGTAATGGGTGAGCTACGGAAAGGCTTCAATCAATATGTCTTTAACTTTGAATGACAAATAAATGCATGTTAGTTGTTTTTCTTAACAATTACAGTTGGCTTGTTAATGTTGGTGATCGCTGAACAAATAACTTAAGCGCAGTCAAAGTTGTCAAATATCGACTGAGTCGCAGCCTAAGACACAGAAGATGAACAATAGCAGAGGAGGCCCAACTTCACCTGCCTCGACCACTTCCTTAACAAGCAGGGAGGAAGAGATGAAGATGTCAGATCAGAAATACAGAAAGTGTGGGTAGTCTGGCCTCAAAGCAAGCTCAGGACTTTTCAAATCTGGACTGCTCCTCGGAGAGCTACCAACATGACTAAGAAAGATCTGAAAATGTCAAAAAATCCTCAAATGCATGTTGGCGCCATATTCCCTGTCGAAATGTGTTAGACAGACGAGCAATATGAGAGATGAGAGGAGAGGTGAGATCATACTTTATTGTCTGCTAACACATACAATTGTTTTGCATCCAAACAGCTTCCCATACACCACCATATTACATATACACAAACCATAACAACACAAACACATCAGTACATATTATACTATTATACATACAGTGTATAACATCAACCTCCTCCAATAGAGAACCATACAGCGAGAAGAAGTAGAGATGGAGATCCAAAGGAGGAGACAGAGATGAACTGGTCACCTCCTTTGGGACCCCCACCCTCATTCAGCACCACTAGGCACCAGTCCTTACCTGGCACCCACAATGAAGGTGAGGACAAGCAGACCGAAGAGCACCAGGCAGTTTCCCAGAGGATGATGGGATTGTAAATTGTTTTAATGGCGATATGTGCGGGAGGTGCTCTGGAACTGTCGGCACTGGCCTCTGCTCCAGTGCCGACAATGGCTAAAGTAAATGATGTCTACTTCAGGACAGGTGACACTGCTATAGGCATTCAAGAAAATGTATTCAACTTTATGAGAGGTTCATATCTTATAATTTTATCATTCCCTGTTAGTTCCTGATCCTGGGACAGAACATAATGCATAATCTACAATTTTAACTATTTAGGTGTGTGCACTTCAATTCTTTCAAACTTTTGAGGTGTGTGCACTTCAATTCCATATCTAGCTTTTGTGAAATTGATATTCTTCAGATAAAGTTTAAGCCTTAATCTCGGTCCTGGGGAACAAATATTTGAGTTTGAAAGACATGTTTGAGATGAACTCTGAATGTGGAAACCTTATGTGGAATTATCAAACAGGTGAGCTCCTGCCATCTGCATATAAACCGTTATTTCAAGAGTTCCCAACACAACCTTTCTTCAAATGTCACCTAAAATTGTCTTAATCTTTTCATCAAACTGCATATTTGTTAACCCAGGAAAAAAGAAAGAAACCCAGGACAAATAGAGCAGGCACAATCATACTTCTGATTCTTGCATTTTGCACTGAATGTTGTTGAATTGACAGATTTGGTGACGGCTTGATTTGCTGTTCTGAAATGTCTATGAAAAGGGAGGAGGAAAAGATGTGATTTGTGTCACAGTTTTGTTACACTTTGGTATTCAAGTATTCATGCTTGGAAGCAATCCCTATCCCCACAGTACAATGCACAAAGTATTACAAACCTCAAACTGCATTGGTCCACACATCCCACAATGCAACACTCTTACACCACAAGCCACACACCACATTTATATATTTTATTTCTTGAATTTATCACAGTTTCACAGTAAAAACGAAAGTACATTAAATGGGTTGTAAAAGTCATTTATGAGTGCAATATTTTCAATCAAAGATTTTTGTATTTGTGGCCATTTGTAGAACGTATTCCACAGAAATAGCAAGGGATTACTGTACTGATTTGTAATGTTTGTAGGTTTGAGCTGTACTACTGTGTTGAATACAAATGTCAGATTAATGTTTTGCGAAAAGAAAATAGGGCATGGTCCCCCCACACACATCTCCTAATGAAACTGCGCCATGTTTACTCCATGTGATGCGTCAAGATTTCGTACGGCATAATGGAGTGTAAGAAACCTAAGAATAGCTTAAGTGTTGACTGCAGTGAAAATGATTGTAATAAAATATATATTGTACGATATTCAGGCAAACAGATAAGCCTCTGCACTGTATGTAATCACTTCCAACCAGTGCGAGAGTCTATACTCTATTTTGCAAGTCAATAAGAAAGTTAGAGCAGATCTTTTCGAGGGTCTGGACAGGGAAATCATTTTGCGGCTATTTTACTGTACAGATTGCTTTGGGACGGCAGGGGGAACATGCGGAGCGGGCTTTTTGTCGAAGCATGATAAGAGTGACGTTCTAGCAGATGCCTGCCCTCCCAGGGGAACCTCATCTAATTTGCTTTGCCGTCACGTCTCTTGTGATTTCATGTTATAACAAAAAAAAATGCAAAAATTAATTCACGGAGCTGAATTACGGCGACTCACAGAATATAAATGGGGCCCTTGGCTTCTTCCCCCCTTTGGTAATTATCCCTGTCTGTGCTCAGAATTGACGGAGGAATGGGTGTTGGGGAGTGTGTGAATGCTAAACGGAAATAACACCTCTTTTTCCAGTAAAATGTTTCTCTTTTAGTCTCAGGTTAAACTCTGCCTTCTCTTTGGATTGATTTGTGATCTCGTTCATTTCTTCTGAATTGAGGACATGATCATTAATTGATAAATTGCTGTTTAATAAAGCAATTGACCTAATATTTTAAGGTTCGTTTTGCTTATGATACCAAAAAATTCTTAAAACAGACATGAACACTTAACACACACACACACACACACACACATATGTATATATTTCTAATTATTTTTTTGTCACCCAATAGCAAATTCATGAGAGGATAAAGATGACAAAGGTGTGACAAGAAAAGGATCAGGCCAGAATAAAGTGAGGTGCATTCAGCATATGTGCTTCACCACATCCTTTTCAGGCATCAATCTACGATCAGGTGAATGAGTGAGGATAAGGGGGGACATAGTGGTTTCTCCATGTAATTGACTACAGATGAGTGTCTGCTAACACCCCTGATAGATAGTCACGGTCCCTCCCAAACCTTTTCTAATACCCTGGAAAACCAGCTTGACGCTGACTTAATTATCAAAAGTATGGGTCACGTTGCCTGGGCCCTGGCCCATATTACACAAAGCTTATTTTGAATCCATTACAGTTAATTAAGGTGACACTGCTGGGCTGCCTTGCTTAGTTAAGTGAAGAGCAGAGTGACAGAACCAGTCCACCTTTTAAAATGAAATATCAGGGTCCTGTTGCAGTGGTAATGTTTGTCGTTTAAGTCAGAGGATCCATTTAACTGTCAAATTAGGCTCCCGTTTTCACGTCCAAAAAACAAACAAGTGATGTTAGGATTAACAGGCTTTCCACACTGATAATAAATTAAACTTAGTGTTGTTTATTGGAAAACCTCAGCACCTTTTCAGACCATTGAGAAAACACAAAGGAGTGGGCAGGCACGCATCTGCAGCCGGGGTGGATGAATCTGGGATAGATCTCTCTCAAATTGATAATGGTCTGACCTCTCTAACAAGTCCTACACAATAACTTTATCATTTACTAATTAGAGCAGCTCATCAAGAGACAAGTGAACAAACTTGGTTTGCCAATCAGCAAAGATTGCATGTGGGTTCCGGTTTATGGTAAGAACTTTCCAGAAGTATTGTAATAAATCTCAATATTCGGAAGTGCCCTTGAGCGGTCTGACCTGAGATCTTGACTGACGGTTAATGACCTGTCTTATACCACTCGGCTCCCACCACCTCCACACTGGACCCAGCTGTCCTTCAGCTAGACGACCGTTGGCAATATCTCACATGTATACATCATATAGCCTTCTATATAAAGTCGGTGCCACTGTGTTGTGACCCTGTTCATGTAGCTCTGTAGTCAAAGCTGGCAGTTTTACAGTCCAAATAAAAAATAAAAAAACACAGCACATTTAATTAAACAATATTTTGAGATATAAGCTTAGACATTCAGATGTAGGTACAAAGATGTGAATGTGGCAATATCAACACAATGTCTTGGTGAAGTAGTATTTATAGACATACAGCACGTAAAAGAGTTATTGGTTGCTATGTGGACCTGTTCCCGATCCCTTGCAAAAATGTTTAAATCGAAGAAATGGTTTATGTGATTAAGTGATAGTTACATTTTGATTTGTCTATCCAGTCTGTATGAATACAGTGTTTGATTTCCTTGGTCTGGACCTAAATAATTATTTCAGGGACCGGGAAGCATGTTATTATAGCCGGAGGCAGCTTTTTAACAAGCTGTAAACTGTCAAATTGAGATCTGGAGGTGTCTTCCAGCTTTGTGATTGGATCTGTACATTCATTTCATCATTTAACCAGCATTTCTGTTGTGTATTTTCAGAATCACCTGGCCCCCTCCACAAAATAGGGTAATACAGCAGGTAATTTGCCCCTTTTCCAAGTTTTATGTTTATTTTCTGCCATGATAATACAAAAATGAAAGGACTTGTATTTTTAGCATCTTATTAAAGGGGATGGCTTATGATTTTTTCACAATGATAGCATAACATCTGGATGTCTAGAGAAATACAATATGAGTCATACATATTTAAAAAAAATAATAACAAAGTTATCAAAAACCTGCTTTGATATCTAGCAAAATTTTGACAGCTCACCACTGTCTCTTATCATGGGCCTTTCCCTTACATTTGCAAACTCCGCAAACAGTGGGGTTTACCTACGCTCTGCCCCAGTTTATCTGTGTTGTCTTACAGTAGGGCTGAGGTGGGTGGAAACAATGAGAAAAAAAAAACGTCAATTTCAAAACAGTAGAGGCTAGGACGGGACGGTCATCGGCGCTTGCGTCGAGATGCGAGCTATGTGTGACGTTAGGGTTAGGGTTAGGGTGCATTAAGCTTCAGATGAAGTGATGCATGAAAACACAGCTGAAAGGCCCTGAAGAGTCATCGCATCTCGCCGCAAGCGCAGATGACTGTCCATCATCTTGCCTTCGTTAGGCCATTGTAAAAGCACAGCCTGCCATGCCTGATTGTTTTCTAGGCATGGAGGAAGAAGTGCTAGCTTTTTGTTACGGTTTGACCCTCTAAGTGATCGCATTTGATTTAATCGCATTTTTATGGTTTGTTTTATTTTATAAAGTTTAAGGAAAATATACTGGCCATTGGCCTATTAGAAAGCTATTTCGGGTTTGTCTTTCATCCACTCACCACCTAGCAGGGTGGCCACCCCTGCCACCTTGTGACAAGGGAAAAATATGGTTACTATCTAGCCATGACTGTTCCAAGTTGGCATTTCACATCGCGCAATGCTGCACATGTAAGCATTGTGGAACCAACAGCAGTACGGAATGAGGCAGTGTGCTCCTTTGCAATGGCACAGCGGTTGCCTAGGAAGATCCCCTTCAAAATTTGTGGAGGTGTGTCGCATTTAAGGCTGGGTGATAGCCCTTTTTTGATGATCAATAAATTGACCAGAAATCTATAAACATCAATAATATACATATTTAGCCAAGTCAAACTCATCAGTATGGGTGAGACATTCCATTCCAATCTGCAAATATTCTCTTTTTTATCAGATGGGGACCAAATAATTTATTTCCTGAGGGTTATACAATCTTGTTTAGAAAAGAGTAATGCAATTGTCACACGTGACAAACCCTGGACGGGAACAGAGCAGCCAGGAGACACGGAGTGGAGTTTGTCGGTCTACGGACCGGATTTTATTTATTTTTTCCTGTCTCTCCCCCCCAGACATGGGGAAGACACAGTGGGAGTAGCAGGTTAACATATAACAAAGACCAACACAAACACAGACACAAAATCTTCACCCTACTCGCCGCGAAGCTTTTGGGTAAAAACAACAAACTAAAATAACAAGCTAAAATAATCAGAACTTACGGGACAGTGCGCCTCTCCATCCAGAGTTCCCTTGGAACCTCCCCAGGCACACACATATCCAGTGACCTTTCAAGTGCTTCCCACCCATTCATACAGAGACACTGGCCACTCCCCACAGTGAGAGTTTTCTGGCAACCAGCCCAGAAACACTCTCCACTTCCCGAGAGTTCTCGGGCTGTTGCCCAGCTCTCTTCACTAAAACCGAGGGCTAAGAGGCGAGAGGACCCTCTTCCAGGGCACCCTCTCGCTCCTCCACAATCACACTGAGGAGAGAGGCAGACACTCTTAGTGCACCCCCTCTCCCTCTTCCCCACACACACAAGAAGCACTCTACTCAGTCACTTTCAACAAACGCACACAAAATTCCACAAACATCAAACATTCAAACATCAAACATTCAACATTTCCAACATTCACCATCAAACATTCAACATTCCACAACACTGCACACGCATGCACACACACACACATCAAGACAAGACTGACTCTACAATTATACTATGCACACAAGACTGACAATCCATTCCATACGCAATAAAAGTATATTACTATTTCTATGACACAACAAGACGTGACTTTCAGATTTTGGCCCCAAAAGTAAACTTGCCCTCTGTTTTTACCTGCTCTATTAAATAGGCTTAGTCTCTGCCAATGGCTCAGGTGGGACTCGTGAGGCAATCACCCAATCACAATCATTCACTCACATACTCACACAGACACCCAATCAGCCAATTGACGTGGATTTACCTGTTTACTTTATATCAATTGACTGATTGACACCAATTAAATCATTCAATAATAATTAAACCAATTATGGCCTTTGTTTTGAGTTTGTTTTCAATGAATCTTCCCAAATGAAAAAAAAAACTTCCATGGCTCACTGACCACGGCTTTTACTCTCACACCCTGTGAGAGTGCCAAACCTGCCCCCTGATAAAAACAGGTTTTTAGAAAGTCTACCTGCTCCATAGGCCTCCTTTATAACAACATGTAAAGACACAGACCATCATGCCACTCAGACCCACAAAAATGGCCAGAGGGAGACCGATGTCCTCCACAGTAATGTTATGGCAGCCAGCTACATCTGAAACTTAAGGATATGAATGATGTTGAATGTGTTGAAACTTAAGGATATGAATGTGTTGAATGTGTTCACGTTATACTTATACTAATGTACCACGAATAGTTGGCTTGCTACTGGCTAGCTAGCACTTGCTAGCTTTACTCTTCTTACCCTATGGGTTTCACTTGACCCACTACAAATATATAAATGAAAGAATTCTAAAGTTTTTTCATTCTATCAACATGCAAAATGTAGCGATGTTGAATTTCAAGCAATCTGTATTTGTAAACTAGAAAGCTGACTGGCTAGCTACATTGTAAAGTTTTTAGTTTTTTTACATTTTAAGCTTGGGACAGATGTAGCTATTTATTTTAAATTAGTTATATCAGCTCACTTATCAATAACAGGAAGTTATCACTATAATAACTATCGTTTTTTGATCAATGTTCTCAGCTTTAGTCACATTTACTTTGAAAATTACTCTTCTGTAAAAAACTAAAAATGATTTGTGAGGCAGATTTCTCCGTACAACAAACTACACTATTGAGTTGGAGGAGATGATGGTATCAGTGATATTGGGAGATAAGCACTACTGAAAGAGGTTTGTGGGTCACTTTTGAGACATTATGGCCAAAGTAAATTCAACGTAGAACAAAAAGATTCTTCCACTGAATCAATCTTATGAAACGAGCCCACATCCGAGTGGAATCAAATGTTTTTCCCGTAATATCCACTTTAAGTTTTAAAAAGCTCTGTCCAGGTTTCCACACGTTATTTGTCTAATCAGTTCTACTCCTGACTGCAATGGACATCTGCGCTTGTGTCGAGATGCGAGCAGGGTTAGGGATGCAGTAAGCTTCAGATGAAGCGATGCGTGAAAACACAGCTGAAAGGCCCTGAAGAGTCACATCACACGCACTGTAAAATCTAAACAAACCTACAGGTCAGTCGCATCTCTAAGAGGGTCATCTAGCCTCAGTGGCTGTTGGCTGTTGGCTTGTTAGCAGCCGTTTTGAACACCGTAGAGACTAACTTTTTTATTTATATATTTTTTATTTTTCCGATTTTATCCCGTTTTTTTCCCAATTTGGTAGCCAATTACTCCCGCTGGTCTTAGTTCAATCCCCTCCCTCGTAGTTCACTGCCGTAGCCCTGTGACCGGCAGTGACAATGGCGAAGCACTGCCTCCTCCTAGACAGTACTCGTCGTGCTGTCGACGGTAATTCCGGAACCACTCCTGTGCGCAGTAAACTGTGTCGGCTTCCCTCCCCCCTCCCTGGAGCAGACAGCCAATTGCCGCTCCGGTGGCACTCCCGGCCAGAGCCGACTCTGGCGGGACGGGGAATTGAACCCCGGTCGCCGTGACCAGCGTCGGACGTTGAAACCACTAGACCACGCGGGAGGCCAGAGACTCACTTTTTAACAGCAGTGTCTCCAGACGTTATCCCGGTAACACCATGATTTCTAGTTACTATGAATCCATTACAATGCTGAAGCTAATTTGCCTTGGAGCACTAAAAGTAATTGCTCAACAATTCTAATTCTATACAAAACAGCTACCAAGATGGGTGTCTCCAAATAGTTTTATCAGGTAAAAGTGGTATCACATGATTTGATGTGCATCTTGAAGTTAGACATGATTTCAATCATATAACAAAACAGTTCCCATTCACCTTATCTAATCCACATTTAGACCAGTCATTTTGTATTTTCCCAAGCTGCTGACTTGGTAAACACGCTCACCTGTGGCTTTTCATAAAGTTCATAACCTTTCATTTTTATGCATACAATACCAATTTCCAATGGGCAAATCGCCCAAAGTTGTGAGTAACCTTTTTTAATGTCATACTAATTCTCGCTAATGGAAACATAGCTTGTGAATTTTGGAAAAAGCACCCCTGTTTATCTCATTTTAACATCTGTCTGTAAAAATGACACCCTCCATGTCACCACTGTCCGTTCAAAACTGTGCAGTCCTCCATCTTCCAGCGTTGCTAACTCTCACAACAAAAAAGCAAGCCTAAAACAATCCCAGCATTTCAATCTGTAGCATAGCCAGGAAATAGGCTAATTTATTATTTAAATGGACTGAGCATTTGTAGTCCTGAAGAAGAGGTAGGTGTTCCTACAGAGATGGTCTGCCTCATTGGGCAGTGTAAAGGTGAGAGTGACTGAGTGTGGTATGCTGAAAAGCATGAGAAGGGGGCGGGGTGGTGGGGGGTGTCAGGAGGGCTACCAAAGTGGACTGTAGGGTAAGCCTGTTTAATTGAAAATGACAAAAATGGGAGGGGTTTTTATCAGTACCCATTTTGGTAGGATAAAGACATAAATGTTGACCAAATATTAAAAGACTACCAGCCTCTCCTCAATCTCCTACTTGGGCCTGAGGGTGATTGGGCCATCCAAGGTACTAGGACATCAGCCAAGGGTCTACTATCCAGTGCCCTAGGCAAACGGGACCACCCACCTGTACCACAGCTGTCCAGGTTTTCCCTGTGGCATTGTGTTTAAGGATCTGGACTCTGTAACTGGAGAGTTGGTTTAGTAAATGTCTTGCCAGAGGGAAAGTTTTAACTGTTCTGGAGAGGGCGCCCACCAAGCAAGTGAATGATAGCATGGCGGCTCACGTGCATTGTCTGTTTTATCTAGCGAAGAAATTCTATACATACCCTGATGCCTCGTTTCACAGTCCTGTTTTATTGACTTTGACATAATTGCATTTGGAAGAAGTAGACTTGATGTCTTACTTAGCGGGGTATTACCGCTGCCCTCCTGTGAGTAGGATCTGACAGGCTGGCTAATGTCTCTGTCACGCAGCGAGATGCGGCTCCCGCACAGAGCCCATCAAAGGGTGACGACGGCTTCAAGATTCGATCAATCAGACTCGATCACGTTCTCCTTACTGTAGCATTTTTACCAAATGAGTTGCCACATAGCGAGTTACTCATTAAAGATGTTCAATGAATGACTAGTGTGTGAACATGGGGGGTGACAGTGGCACAATGATAACCAGAGAATAACGGACCAAACACAAAACTAGAATGAAACACTATAGGATTTCAGCAGGATATACAGCAGTCAGAAAGCTCTGAAGTGGTTGTACGAGTGTAAACCCAGAGAAAATGCTTGGCTGGATGCACGGAGCATTTATATATTATTAGTCTTGCAAGGTCACATGACTTTGGGTTACCATGCGTCGGTTTTTCCCAGATATTTCCTCTTTTAGGGTCCAAAACTGTGCGTCTGGCTGGAATTTAGAAATATGGATAAGTGTCTGTGATGTGTAACCAACAATAACATTAACCGCCCCTCCCCATCCCCCCTCAACAATCTCAAACACCCCTCTCCTCACCAAACCGCCATCCCTCTGGATTGTTCAAATAAGATAACCCTAAGTTGATGCACATACAGCATGTCAACGGAAGTCTTTCCCTGGGGCTCGATATCCAATGCCCCAATATTGAATGTATTAAAGGGCTTTCCCCGTTTCATACAGATGAACATGTCCATTATGAACATGGCCATTATGAACATTATAATTATAGGTTAAATCACATGTGTGCGACGCTGAAGAAAAACCGTTTCACTCTGTGTTCAGAAGCAGGCAGGGGGTGGCCATTTAATACACTTCTCTAAATGCATGTGCATGAAATCAATATAAATGCAATTGCATTACAGTGCAAGCTGTTCTGGTGGAAAAAAACAGGCATGAAGAGCAAGTTGTTTCATTAGGAAATCAGAAATATGGTCAATTAGTGGGACATTTTTCTATACATTTGTAACGACAGAAAATATTAATGTCGTAAATTACTCCAAGTGGGAAAGTCATTTGGGTTTTCAAGCTACGGCGTGTCTTTTTTTCATTTTTGCTGGTCGTGCATTTTGATTAATGGAGGAGCGCATTCCTCGAAGACTAATTTAACAGAAATGAATTATTGCAAATTACGCTCATTATGATTACTCGGCATCAGTGTCAGCCGATCCGCGGCACGGGATGCGTGAAACGCGTTTCCAGAACCGTTTTCCCGAAACAGACCCAAAACTCTGCTGCACAGCACATTAACCAGAGCTAATGTAGCGACGCGTGGGGAGCGAAAATAGAATCGCGAACAAAAGGAAAAAAATGAACCCCAGCTCCACTGGAAACACTTCCTGTCAGTGCTCACAGCTCAAAATGAATCCAGCAATCAAGCGAATATCCGCAGACTGCGGCGCTCCACTGAGATTGTGTGAGATTTTCATATTTATTGTTAACAGTTTGCCCATTTGAAATGTAGACTGCTGACACAGGGAGAAAAAAAACAGGTACTCACAGAAAGTGGTCCAACTCAGCATTTCATGCTTCCCTGAGGGACTGACTCCGCACCTGAGCTATCCAGTACTACAATGTATTAATTACTGAGGTAACTACAAATTATGTTATGATGTATGACACTTTCAGAACGGGGGGTCAGATTCATAGTGTACGGATGCAACTTGAAGTAAACGCAGCATTACACATCCCTTCCCAGACTGTCCGTTTTCACATTGTTCCTTCAACACCAAAATAATAGTTGCAGGATGGATATCGTGTGTGAGTCATTAGAGGTAGAGGAAAATAAAGGCAATTGTTTTCACAGCGACAACATAAAAAAGACCTTTGGCCCCTGAAAAGGTTTGCGTTCAAATGGGCCCTTTTCAATTACAGGAAAAGGATCTGTGACTCTAACGGTCGCCCAGCCACGCTCCTGCTCTTTCTCGTCTTTATTTGAGTTTTCCTCCATCGCTTTGAGGAAAATGACTGCACTTGGGGCGGAAGGGGCTCAGTTTCCTCCCTCGTTAAGGAGGAAAGGTGGAGGTGTCCCGCGGCGCAGTAACGATGCAGGTTATTAGATCAGAAATGTAGTAATCGAGTTCCCCCGATTTATCATTGCTTCGGCGAGCGCGGGCGCCCGCGCGCAAACCCTGGAAACGGGATTAATCACCGCGGCGTGGCGTTCCTGCACCATCAGAAGCACGACGTGGCCCCCATACGCGTGTGATTTATAATGCATCTCTTTCCAGCGTCAATCACTCTGAAGACGATCCTCCAGTGTAATTACGGAAAAGCAAATCCTCTGACAAGGCCGAGTCTTTCCCCTCATTTCCATTCCCATAATGCCGAGCTGCGGCCCGCTTCTCGTGCAGGGGCCGAGGTGGAGGGCTGCGGCTCATGCACTGCTTTGCGAGGCCTCTCGCATTTGTTCTGCATTTATTTCAGATCACGTGCTGTTCCACTGAATAATTTCAGAATAACTTAAAGTGATTGTTCAATTAGTCGCCCGTGAGTTCTCTATCGCATCAGAATCTAAAAGCGCTGAGCTAATTCAAACTCGTTGTTTCAGCTACTGTGGTCGTTGATGTATTTGTGCACAGAGTGCTTTCACGCTGCCTGATTTTTTGGTTCTATACTTTGTCTTGATTTTGCCTTCTTCACGACCACCTAAAGAGGACTTATCTGCAGCTGGGCACTGCTGTAGTGATTATAGGACAGGCAACACAGTGACATTAAGCTGCATGAAATTGTACTATATGTTCCTGTATGAGCATTTTAACCTCTTTAAAATATTGGCTTTTCAAATTATTTGATACACATGGGTTAGCATTAAAGTTACTGGTGTGACTACTAGTACACAAAATATTCATTCATTGATCATTAAAAATAATATCACTGATTTGCATGCCTGAGGAACTCCTTGCTTTTTAAAAATGATAAAACCAGACCAGCACTATGAACGCGAGGTGACTGCGTTACAAATGGAAGGTCAAGGCGACAAGCAGTCACGTCTGTGTTGGACATGCACACCTCACACCAGGTCAGTGGCTGGCAGGCATATTTTCTGGGGGGTGGGGTGGTGGTGGGGAAGGCGCACGAGAGGAAATATGAACTCATTGTGCAATCAGAGTGGATGTATTACAGATAAGAGGATTAAAGCAGAGCTTCGTCTTACTCCTCATTTGAGGATTCAAAGCCCCCTCAATCCTCCAGGGGATTGAACTTGCCAAAGTGCTAATCTGGCACATTGACAGTGGGACCAGAAAACGTGATGACTCTGGGCTGTCATTACTAAGGTTCAGATGGCTGGGGTTCTACCTGGCTGGTCCAAAGCCGGGGGAAAGAGGAGATTGTTTGGGTGGAACCGCAGCGTGTCCACAAATAATCCCAGGCCAAAGCAAAGGGGTCTGCTGTGTTCTCTCCACTGCACTGTGATGACCCAGTATTAAAATATATATACAATTAAAACAGGATTTCTATCTGCCCTTTCCTGTTTTTTTCCTCTTTTTTGGTGTGGGGTTGGTAGGCAGTTTAATGGTTTTATTTAATACATGGTTAATTTGAACCATATTATTTAAACACATGAGCAATACAATGCATCTGGAATCCTACTATAGTATTTACAGGGGGTAAATTCCACACAATTCTATTAAATTCCCTCTCCCCCTACATTCCATTCAATTGAAATTCCACTTCAGTTTTTTTCTCATTCAGAGTCAATTCAATTCCAAATTGAAGTAAATTCAAAAAGTACATTGTTAATTTAACATTCTCCCACAACAATTCCCTTAATTCAATTCCCCCTCTAGTCCAATTAAATTCAATTAATTAAATGCCCTTACGTCCCTCAGTGCAAACCCATATGCTGATACCACAAAGACTCTTCATGAAAGCCTATTAAGTAGGTCATTTAAAAAGAGAATTTGTGTAAATCCAACATAATATATTAAAATTTACTTGCAATAATAAGTGTTGAATTTATTTAATTAAATTGATTTACTGACAAAAGTAAAAATGTACCAATAAAAGTGAAAATGTGAATATTATTCATTTGAAATATATAACATGAAAGAAAGTTTAAATGATTTAAAACAAATGTTGCTGCCAATTTCAACACAAAGTGTACTCTAAAAAGCCAGTTCCACCAATTCCAAAGTATGAAGCATGCACAATTGTAATTCAATTCAAGTTTAAATTCAGTCAATTCTAATTCAAATCTAAATTCTGATTCAATGCAAATTCCATTGCATGAATTCATGAATTGTACAATGAATTCTAATTCAGCCCTGCTGCAGTGGTTACCCACTGATGAGTTTGGAAGGAAAAAAATGTTCTCTGTATAATGTTGAAATTCTGAGCAAATCTGTAATTGTTAAATAACCACAGTTTCTGTTCTCCTTTAGACAAAAGGTTTTCACACTCAAAGATCAAGAGGACATTTGTCCCTACGTGGCCCATTCGCACCGTAGGGTGTAATCGCACGTTGGGGTCTGAGCCTTTACAACTGCAGTAGTTTTCCATCCAGTAGTTTTCCATCCTGTTCTTCCATTTCCCTGTCTCATCCCATTTTATTTGGTTCCCTCCCCTTCCGGTTTGTTGGTTATAAATAGGGCATTTAAACCTGAAGGCGGGAGATTCCGTGTCCTCCAAGATGCGGGTCTCCGTGCAGCTGTGCGTAATAAAAGCTTTTAATACTGTTTAAGAAATCCTCTCAGACCCTAGTGAGTTATTTTCCACAACATGAGTTATGGGAGGAGTTGTGGTGGGTCACCAGGTGACACATGAAAAGAATACCGTACTGTATATAATACTCTTCCTATTGACATTCGCTCCAGCCAAATGAAACATTGCACAAGGAAAAGTATACGTGCAGTTATTTTGAACATTTTAATTTCATGTTCTAACTGTCTAAGATGTATGGCTACATTTTAATAAGGAGTGGCATGGGTCCATGTAAATCTATTAGATCAGAAAGTTTGGGAACCACCGCTGTATGCTACATATGAGGTCAGCAGAGTGCACAGGTAGGTGTTAGGACTCATGACCACAGGATCACACTTCTGTCTCTGGGCACTGTCTCCCCCACTGCGCCACCTATGTAACCTGCAGTATAATAGGTACAATACATGCGCAGCAATAAACAGAAAGTGCTCCAGGAAAAATCACAAATCGCTGACCCGATATAACTTTACAAGTGTTGCCCAGATGTCTTTATTTTTGCCTGTGTAGGATGGAGCTGCAATTACCCTTTGACTGAAGACTTAATAATGCAGAAGTGCTCTAAGCCCTGAGCTTTGAGTGAAATGTAGCCCGACACTGCCATCAGACACCCCATCAGAACCCCATCAGAACCGCACCATTGTGTGATTATGGGCTCTAGTTTGGTGAGGACGGTAGCGAAAATTCACCTGTGCAGGAGTGGAATTGCTAGAACAGATAGTGCAGACAAGTGAGAAATCCCCCATCACACAAGACTGCTTTGTGGATTCTCTGTATTTCACCTCAATCTGAGGCAAATCTTTAAATAAATGACTAGTTGAAATGCAGTCTGTATTCAACTAAGCAGTGCAAAGTATTTAAGCTTTCGAGTGGCTCAATGCACTTGAATGAGAGAGACATGAAAACGATGCCATAATGTTGCTGATTTAAGCTGAACCAATCACTACGCTGTCTTGAAAAGGTGAACTTTGCTTGTAATTCAATACTTTATGCTTTTAATTATCCACCCACTCTCGTGTGATCAGCTGAATAAGTCACTTAATAAAGAGAAGGAATCAATAAATGACAATATCTAGGAATACCAATGCTATGAATGGTCGTAATGTTCAATTTTATTTTTAATTTATTCGGCGGCCTTTGATTGCCGTCATGTCTCATGAAGCAGCACAATAAAAGTGATAAGATCAGCCTACTGTTAGCAGTGCTTTCATGATACCATAATGTTGAGTTGATTAATGTTACTCTTGCTGTTGGTCATGATTTATGCGTATGCCTACACGTGTCGAGTGTTAGCTAGTCTATTACTTGCCAGCTGACGTAAGCAGATTGTCACGATATGCAGAATGTTCAGTTATAAATATTCATATCTATATTCACATTAACACATCTGTGTGTCCAACCTCACCAGCAGTTAGAAAGGAATGGCGTGTGAAGTGTTTGATTTTGTTCTGGCCCATGTTTATATATAACATTCTTTATATAATAATAGACATTGCCCCATCAAGCTTGATGTTGATATGATGCAATTACATATTATGCTAAATTTGGGCTCATAGTCCATAACTCTGCGGTTTGTTCTACTCTGTATCAGTTTCCTACTGAGGAAAGCGCTTTCTCAGTAGGAAATTAATACACAGGCATGTTAGTTGAGATTAGTATCACCACATGATACGCCGTGCTCCATTTTATTGTAGGAAAACAAGTCTCTTCACAAGCCATGGAACTTGCTTTTCATCAGAAATGACTTGCCAGATCGCTATGGCAAAGTTATTCAAGGGAAAAACAATTATTGGCCATATTAATAATAATAATAATAAACAAGTTTATTTGTATAGCACCATTCGTACATGTAGCACAGGTCAAAGTGCTTCACAACGGGGAAAAGCAGGACATGGGAATGGCATATTAAAACATAAGCAATATCAATACAGTATATATAAGTATAGATGAGAGAATAATAAAAGATAAAATAAACAGAAACTAAGTACAGTTTTAATTAAAAGGTAAAAAGAGATGCTTTAAAAAATAAAAAAAAGTTATTTTGTTTCAGATTCTTTCCCAATTTGGTAGCCAATTACACCCTCTATTTACCCTCCCCACACGAGTCCACCACCCGTCTCTTCGAGGCAAGATAATTATCTGAGGGCAGCGAACTCCGCTTCCTTTGAAACAGAATTCTCCCACCCATGTTCTGGAGACCTCTTACGTGCTTCACGGCGGACCCGAGCCGGCTCACCCTCCCCCCTCCCCCTGGGGCAGACAGCCAAATGCCACCCCTGATGGGGGCTGACGACCAGGGCCGGTCTGGTAGAGACGGGTTTCGAACCGCGTCCCTGGCACGGTATCGGACCAGCCAAAATATGATGTGTTAGACTGCTACGCTATCCACCGCCCCCTTATCTGCTTTTTAAATCTGCTTACTGTGCCGACCTCTCTAAGATCCTTGGGTAATGTGTTCCATAGTTGTGGCCCAGGATGAGTTGTCCGATTGTACGTAGGTGCTAGACCATTAAGAGCTTTGTAAATGCCTTAAAATCTATTTTAAAAGACACAGGGATTGGCTGTCTGCCCCAGGGTGGGGGGAGGGAAGCCGACAGGAAGTTTGCTGCACACAGGAGCAGTTCTGTAGTACCGGAGTTACGGTCGACAGTCTGGCGAGTGCCGTCTCAGAGGAGACGATACTTTGCCTTTGTCACTACCGGTCACAGGGCTATGGCAGTGAACTCACAACACGAGGGGGGATTGACATGAAAATAGAAGGGTGTAATTGGCTACTAAATTGGGAGAAAATTGGATAGAATCAGAAACAAACCCCCCCCCCCCCAACCAAAAAAACATGGTTGCCGCATTCTGAATGGTTTGAAGTTTATCAATAGATTTCTTTGGAAGGCCAGTATAAAGTGCAGTACAATATTCCAGATGGCTATATCTGAAAGCATGTACCAACTTTTACAAACGGTCTTACTTTGGCAATATTTCTCAGGTGATAGAAGGCCATCTTAGTCACCTTATTGATGTGAGTTTTAAAATTGAGGTCAGAATCTAGAGTGACTCCCAGGTTTCTAATTTCTGATTTTGTCTGTGAAGCCAAGTCTGGTATATAGTACATCTTTCTTTGTTTATGGGCCGACATAGAACCTCAGGTGGTCCTCATTCAATTTCAAGGAATTGTTTTGCATCCAGCCATTTATAGCAGGGACACAGTCTGTCAGCACACAGAGAGCATTTTGATGGCCTGGCTCTACAGAAACGTACGGTTGTGTGTCATTTTACATGACATTTTACCTTTTAGGCATTTAGCAGACGCTCTTATCCAGAGCGACATACACAGTTTACATTTCTTAACATGCAATCCATTTATACAGCTGAATATTTTACTGAAGCAATTTAGGTTAAGTACCTTGCTCAAGGGTACAACGGCAGTGCTCCACCTGGGAATTGAACTAGCAACCCTTCAGTTGCAAGTCTAGTGCCCTAACCATTACACTACACTGCCACCCCTATTGTCGTCAACCTAACAGATAAGATTTACGTTATGCTGACGAATTGTATTGCCCAATGGGAAAAATTACCGCCTTGCGTAACACCCACATTCAATGTTAACAGTGTCTGAAACATGATCTCCCCGTTTAACAAATAAATGTATTCCAGTGACATATTAATAAAACCAGTTAAGAGCGGTGCCGGAAAGACGGTAGATTAAAATGCTGTGGCCTATCATGTCGAATATGGCACTAAGGTCCAAGAGAATGAGAATGGACACATTATTAGTGTCAGCTGTGACTGGCTCAAAAACCTGATTGGAAATTCTCCAGAATGCTGTTTTCATTGAGGTATTCATTTAATTGTTTAAAACACTCCACACAAAAACACCAGATTCTAAGGAAGAGTTTATAATGCACAATATAAATAATATAAATGTATATTGAAAGACAGGCTATCGAAGCTGTTTATGAAAAAGTTGGATGAAATAGGGTCAAGGGAACAAGTGGATGGCTTCATCCGCATAACAGTCTTCCTCACTAATCAATGCGAAACCAAACCCTCACCACACCCACACGTAATTTATTCTTCTTAAACCAACCTCTTTTACAATTGCGCTGCAGGTGTGCTACCGCCTATTGTCACTAAACTACCGGAATGCAATTGGACATGCCTTATTTTGCCTCCATCCTGGATTTAGGCTAGCATCTATGCATTGTGCTTTGACAATGAAACAAGAGCCATGATTGTGCATTGTGGGTGCTTCATTAATAGAAGTTAGAATCATGAAAGGTTCCAACACTTGACATTTCTGTCAAAATGTCCAAAGACCAATGTTTCTGTTAACATTAGTCTTTGTTACAACCTTTTCCTGTACTGCAGGTTTAAAGACCAGAAGTGTATGTTAAAAAATGTACATGTAGTGAACATGCAGTGAAGATGTACTGAACGTACATGTAGAATCATTAAACACGGGACGTGATGTTAGACTGTCCATTGTGCCAATAGATCTTATGCACTCATGAAAAAATTCTATGATATAAGACTTAAAGGCCTGGTTTTCAATCCACATGAAACATGAACATTCATTTACGTGTAAGTGTTCATTCGCTGAGTTCATTTTGGTGATTGCTAAACTAGCCAAACACACACAAAAAAAATCATTTGCATGTGGCTATATTGAAGATGAATGTTGTTGATTCCAGGCTGAACATTCCAAAGCTTGATATCTCAAAACTGTACTGTCTGCAGACAGAACCCTCTGATTCTGATCTCTTTTTTTGGTAAAGCTGTTTAATTTGATTTCTGGGGGTGCTAATTACATGGTCAGTTGATCTTATCAGGCATTCTTTAGTTAGCGACCTTTCGCCTGTACAGTGAAATATTACCAGTCATTCAGCAGAGATGCATTTCCGTCCTTATAGTTTTTCCCTTGTGCTCAACACTAGTAAAAGCTTTAGGCCCCGAGTGAGCACCCAGTTGGCTCAGATCACTGGGGTCTGTAATACGCGATCAGATAGATGGTTCAAAGCGTTTGGGGAGCTCTAGTGTTAGAGACACTGAAACATCATAAATCTGACACTTTATGACGCTTTATAAAACACTTTAGGACAACTAAAGTGCCTATGACAAAATATTGCTTCTAAACATACTGCACTTGAGGTCCTGTTTACAAGAGGTTATAGGGTTATAATGTTCATTTAAACATTTTAAAGTATTTTGAATGATGACATTACTATAATTAGGCTTAGCCAGGATTCTTCAACCTCAATATGTGAGGTACCAGTTTACATTGGCCCTTATACCTGCATAATTACACTGTAACTACATAATGTTGGTACATTGTAACTACTGTGTCTGTACCCATTGTTACATCGTACTTACAGCTATAAAAACATGCTTATGTACATATGTATTTGAAGTGCTTTTTTTTTTACTGCAGTCAAAATTAAGTCCCCGCCGGTCACAATCATAAGTGCTAGCTAGCTAATTCATTCTCCTTTTACTCTACAGTAATGGTATGAACTTCTAATGTTGAAATACAGTACAATGACAATGTACAAGTAACAATATGTACATGCACAGTAGTTACACTGTGTTGACCTCTGTAGTTACAGTGTACTTACATTGGGGTATTAGGGACACTTAATGTAAAATGGGGCCGGATTTCCCTCCCATATTGAACAAATCTGGGGGATTTCAATGTCTTGGGGGGATTTCAAGAAACTGTTGTGTGCATATACAGCATGTTTGTATTAACCTCTAGATCAGGGGTGTCAAACTCATTCCATCGAGGGCCGAGTGTATGCAGGTTTTTGTTGCAACCAGTGCACAACACCAGGTGATTTCAATTAGTTCCCCTCCTTGGTTGAAGAAGGAAGCTAATTAGTGAAATCACCTGGTGTAGTGCACTGGTTGCAACAAAAACCTGCATACACTCGGCCCACGATGGAATGAGTTTGACACCCTTGCTCTAGATTAACCTTTTGCGTTATTGCTTTCTGTGCACCTCAAAAGTATTCCGTAAATATGGAACAATACCATCATGATCATGTGGGACGCAGTTTGTTACCTATTTTTGTTTGTTGGAGGGCTTCTCAAACTTTGATGATGAAACAGTTGGTAATATCAAGCATATGATTATTGATCAAAATACAATGCCCTCCAGATTTATTCATACCCTGATTAAATGGGGAGGGGGGAGAATGACAAAAACATGTAATTGTTTTACATTTTAATCTTAAGAGAATTGCATAACAAACATAACAACTACAAATGACAAGTATCCATAAATGTACTCATGTCCAAGATTTGTTCACTAATTTGTTCACTAATTTGGTCAGTACTACTTACGTTTTGTCTTTCATTCGTGAACTGATTTGTTCACCAATTCGTTCAGTACTACTCTGGTTAGTCTTTAGTTTGCAAACGTTCGCATTCTTTCAGCACATATACGTTCAGTGACCCCTCGTGGCAGCAAAGTTTGTGTAGCAAGCTAGCTGATGTTAAAAAAGTTTGAAAGCCCATTCCTCACTACAACTCAATTGTGGTCTGTGTATACACATTTACATTGCGTATAAAAAGTACTCACCCCCTTTGCCTATTTTCACATTTTATTTTATTGCTTTCTGGAATCAAAATTGATTTATTTGAGATTTCTTGCCACTGATTAACACAAAATACTCTATAATGTCAAATATAAAACAACTATAAAGCCTTTTGTTAACTAATTACAAATGAAAAATGGACAATAATTGATTCCATAAGTATTTATAAGACACACCTACATAACCTCTGGTGCAATCAATTGTCTTCACAGGTCACATAATTATTTGATTGGTGTCCACCTGTGTACAATTAAGGTGTTTCAAATTATTTCAAATGAAAGACACCTGTCTGTGAAAGGTCTGACAATTGGTTAATTTTCAAACAAGACCTTCATCATGAAGACCAAAGAACATTCAAAGCAAATCTAAGAACAGATTTTTCAAAAGCAACAATCAGGGGAAAGATATAAGAAGATTTCAAAGACTCTAAATATCACCCAGAGTGCTGTTAAATCCATCATAAAGAAATGGAGAGAATATGGCACAACTGTGAATTTGGCTAGAAAAGGCCATTCTCCAAAACTAAGCATTTGTGTGAGAAGGGCACTTGTTAGGGAGCCCACCAAGAGGCCTATGGTAACTCTGACGGAGGTATAGTCTTCCATGGCAGAGATGGGAGAAACTGTTCACGGGACAACAATAGCCCAGGCGCTTCACAAATCTGTGCTTTATGGGAGGGTGGCAAAAAGAAAGCCATTGTTGAAAAAAACTCACATGAAATCTCACCTAGAGTTGGCCAGAAGGCATGTGGGAGACTGAAAAGTTGAGGAAGATTTTATGGACTGATGAGACCAAGATTGAACTTTTTGGCATCAGCGTTAGGCGATATGTTTGGTGCAAGCCTAACACTGTGCATCATCCACAAGAACAGTATCCCTGCCATGAAACATGCTGGTGGGAGCCTAATGCTATGGGGATGCTTCAGGGACTAGAAAACTTGCCAAAATAGAGGGCAAATTTGATTGCAGAATATGTAGACAAATCTTGGAGAAAACCTGCTGCAGTCTGCAAGAGACCTGTGACCTGAGAAAAGATTTATATTCCTGCAAGAAAATGACCAAAAGCATACAGCAAAAGCCACAAAGGAGTAGTTTAAAAATAAAAAAATCTATGTCCTGGAGTGGCCCAGTCAAAGCCCAGACCTCAATCCCATTGAGAATCTGTGGAAAGATTTGAAAATTGCTGTTCATTGCCGGTCCCTATCCAACCTGATGGAGCTTGAGCAATTTTGTAAAGAAAAATGAGCTTACTACTGTGACGCACTCAAAGTGCTGAACTGAGTGTTTCTCCTACTGTACCATAGTAACATGAAACCCATCTGGATTTTTCAGAATTCTGAATATGAATGCAATGAGTCAATAAATCTTTAGATTGTATAGATAGTACCATTTTACAATCTGCCACACACATTTTTTACACAAAGACATAACAACCGCCATTGAATCAGTGTGGCGATAAACTGGAAAATGATTCCCTGACCTATTAAAAGGTGAAGATGAACTCATGGAAAATACACACAATACACACAATTATACACTACAAACAGGTCATTTTAAGATGGGGATTCAAACTCAATCTCTGCATCACAATTGCCTTCAAAATGTATTTTAGTTTTGCATTTAGTGTGCAGAATCCTTACACAGTGCTTCAGGCCCTGTCATGGCCTTAATTGAAGTTATCAAAGAAGTCGGGCACTGCTGAAGACACATCACCAGATATAATTAGCAGGCCCACCAATGCGGAACGCTTCAGAGATTAACTGCTGTGTCACAGGTGTGTCTGACGTGGCAACAGAATGAAACAATATTCCTGTGATCAGAAACCAACCACATCTGAAAGGCAAGTGTTGGTGATGGAGTATTTTATTGAAGTAGTGTTGTATCGTTTTAGTAAGTATTGAATATCCCCAGTTGAATAATTGGAATTGGTAAAACGGAGAAGTTCAGTATATGATTAAGTGCATTAGTTGTTATAGTACGGCACATTTATTGTAAATTATATTTACTATATATGCCATGCTCTTTCCTGCTTTCCTGAATCTCTTGGGAAGTCGGAGCAGTTGAGTGGGGGCAGACACTTTGGATCTGTGGGAAGTCATTGAGGGCAAGCACTTTGGTTTCATTTTAACATTGTGGGGACACAGCTGCTTTCCCCAATGTTCAAAGCTGCTGTTTTGCATGGATACATCCGTTTTCACCTAGCTAGCTAACCAGCTATTCAGTTAGTTTGCAAGCTATCTTGCTAAATAACCCTTGTTTAAAAAAGAAAAGTAAATGTATTCCAACATCCTGTTGGCCTTTTTTTGGGCAACAGAGCATAACTTTTTAGGACCAGGCAGAAATGATTGAAGGGGACTATTTTACGCTCTGTCAACCTTGGGGGCGGTCCAATTATCCCCAAAACAAAAACCTACGCCTATGGTGAAGGGAGTCGAGCCTCTGCCGCTGAATGCAACTCCTTTTAGGGTGTATATCAAACAATCACTATGGACCAATTTGAATACAGAAATATCTCTGCTTATTAAAACACCATAAACTCAAGTCTCCCATCTGACTCAGTTGGTAAAGGCGCTCATTTCGGTCTATGTTATCAGAATTACTGGGATTCTGGTAGCTTGGAACTTTCGTCAGTCTGCGTAGTTATCTCCTGTACTACTGTGTGGACACAGCTTATGAATGTCCACTGAAGAATGTTCTTGTGTCCCTACATGAAACGTTTACTCTGATCTAATCCATGGGTGGACCGACATTGGTGTGTACAGCTAATTAGCTAATTGAGCCAGGGCAATTGATGGAGGAAAAATACCTACATACACGCCTGCCCTGTAGGAATGGAATTGCCCACCCCAGGACTATAGGTACTTCTCATTGCTCTGTAAAGACCAGGGTATTTTCCTGGTTTCATGAAAAAATTGATGTCCATAAAAACTGTGCTGTCAGATTTCAAGAAAGATAGAAGACATCCATTCAGGGGGAAATGATACATTTTATAAAGCCATCTAACCCCCCCCCCACCCCCACACCATCACAGGGGAATCATCAAATATTACAAAATGAAATTATTTCTTGAAGCCAGTGTTCGCCGTGGGGCAGGAAAGGGGGTCATTTTCCTCACTGCTCGTTGTTCTAATCGCACGCTTCAGGGATCAACAGAGAGGGCCTCTCCTTATCTGTAGTTGTCTTTGAAAGACATCCTTCCTAATGTTCATTATAATGTCTCCTTAGGCCAGGTGCCTCTTTTCTATCTCTTTTTTGTGTGAATAGGGATGAGTTGATCAAAGAATCGTCTGTTTTTGTGAACAGTCACAGGCAGCCCTTTTGTCAATGCTTCAGTGTGTGCTTTCTGGCCCCTCAGCCTACTGACACCCAGGCCCAGGCCCGTCTTCTCGTTAGTGAATACTCTGTGCTTCCTGGAGCTGCCATAACGGTCGTGCCCTATATGAATTTGCTCCTTATTCCAGGGGTTCCCAACCCCAATCCTGGAGAGTCACAAGGTCTATGCTGGTTTATGTTTTCACCTTAAAATCAGCAACTGATTTAGACTCAAGAAACCAGATGAGGTGCTGGGTAACAATGAAACCCAGCAGACCCTGTGGCACTGTTTTTTGTTTTACTGAATGCAGTTTGGCTACTGAACTATTATTATTAGTAATAATACAGAGTATATTTTCAGTCAGAAGCCAACAGGTCAGGATAGTTATTATATTGTTACTGACCAAAAACTCATAGATATTTCATTTACATTTACATCCTGATTTGTACGAAGACGTTATCTATGTAAGTATATGACACAACATGTAAAATATAAAAGGAGTGTTATTGTTCCAAATGTATGGCATATTTGCATTAGTTATTTTAATTAACTAGATGATATTATGCTATATATAAAATGGAACATATGAACATGTATATGTGTGTTTTTGTGTGTGTGTGTGTGTGTGTGTGTGTGTGTGTGTGTGTGTGTGTGTGTGTGTGTGTGTGTGTGTGTGTGTATGTGTGTGTGTGTGTGTGTGTGTGTGTGTGTTTGAGTAAATATAATTTAAATATATACCCATTTATATTTTGGTCTTACAAAAAATATTGCATGTACGGTGAGGCATTCCTCCATTCCCAGAGAATGATGCCCCCCTGCTCAAAACACACATTCATTATCAGCGTCTCAGCCAGCGGCAGGCAGTGTGCATACCCCATATGCTTGATTTGATTTGCCCTGCACCATCTACGCCACTGTCCTGCAGGAACAAGGGGTCTCAGGTCGCTGTTACTCATACATTTGCTATTGATCTGAGCGCAGATTGATGTGTGTCACCCTGCCTGTCTGTGCAGTGGTTAAGTCTAACAATTGCCTCCATAATGCATTCTCTGGCAGCACCTGATGCCCTCGTGCAGTGCATCTAGCATAATAACAGGAAGTGATATTTTGCTCAGAAAAACTTGTGTTTTCCATTCTAATTGTCACAAAGTGTCAGGTGTCTGGGAGGCGGCAACTGGGTCTAGGCACTCAGAAAGACTGATATAGCCACAGTTTTTATTATTAAAGTGATTATTATTTTTTAAAAACATTTGCACACCTGGGAACGCTTGTGCTGCAGGTTCGCTTGAGAAAAAGAAGGCTGCGTGCACAATGAGATGGCTCGCCGCTGCAGGAGAGCCTGTCTGGCACGTTGGCAATGCATGTCAAATGCAGTAGCTAGCACAGAGGCTAGCAGTTTCATATCATCAAGATCTTCAAGTAAAACTGTGTTTTTCTTTCCATGTGCATTCACTTGCCACTCATCACCCACTTGGAGACAGGGTGCCAATCACGATCACGGACACGCATATAGCCAATCAATCTCCCTTCCCTAGTCACATCACAATCACAGAGGAAATGGGCGAGACGTATACTTAGAAATGCTGTGTTTTTCAACAGTGCAGGTTGCTTTACTGTACAGCTAAAATGCCAAATATACAGTTATCATTGGCCAGAAAAGTTATTATATTTAGAATTTAATTCCTGCAGCAAATCAAGGATTACAGGGATTGAGGGAGACCTGTATGGTCACAGAAGTAAAGTATGGTACAAAAGTAATCGGGTCTTCCAATAAGATTGCAGTCTCATAAATCTATGTCTTAAGTGGAAGAGAGTCAGCCATATTGCACAGCAGTGGATTAGTGCGCTTAAGTTCAAATTCAAAATGTAATTATGTTGTTTCTGATAAAGGCCACTGTGGTAAAATGTTTGCGGGAGTTATATTCTTTTTTTAGGGAGCCTATTGTAACATCTGGCCAGGGACTGCAGATGTAAACTAGCCTTTTGGCTAACTCTGGCATATTTACAGAAATGTTAATTAATATGCATTGTCCCTGCAAAATAAAAATAAAATAAATAAATACAATATTAACCGGACTAATTCATCACATAAACCAGAGGAAAGCACTGCAGTACCCAACAAAAAATGAGCACAGGTCGGAAGATATCAAGCGGTCTGGGCCGTAGTTTCCTAGCAACAATTTTAAATTATTAGAAAATTCACTCTGGGTGAACTGAGAGTGTTGCTCTGTTGCTCTATTGCTTGCTATTAATTTTTGCAGCAAATTATGTTACATTACACTTTCCTGTTTTAATTTCATGTGGGAGACTTCTAATGAGAAAAATCGTTTTAATTGTTATTTTGGAGGGGTCGGGGAGAAGGGGCAGTTACGGAGTTAGTGAATGACAGCATGATTAAGAACCTAGCAACATTTCACCTCACTCGCAACCTGACAACTGCCCATTTCAGAACATACTGTCCCAGAAGAAGAGATATTCATGTTTAATGATGTCTCCGTCAGTTGGCCTGGATGCAGACATGGTTGTCCGATTTCCCTGCTGTAGCTCAGTCTGGCTTTTGGGTTCAGTGTCTGGCAGCCACAGGGCTTTTGCAGTCATAAGTTGAACTTTTGTTTTGCAACACGCAGTCAGCATTTGCTCCCATAATTAGCACCATTTTTCCTCGTATCTCACAGCCCCTGCCACCCCCCTCACGCGACAAACTAATCAGCCTTTTAGCATCCCTCGAAATAACACCTGAAGCTATTTTTGCCACAAAACTAAGTGGTGCCCGAGAGGGGACGTTTCGCCTGAGAAGAGTCGGGAGTCTGGGAGTGGAAGGGGTTAAAAGGGCCAATGATTCTGTCAACCCCTCCCGCCACTCTGCCGGACAGAAACGCTGAGCTCGAAGTTACTCCGGCAGAGGGACACGCTGTCTGGTTTGGAAAGCAATCTCGATCCCAATGAAGTATGTCTGTGGTTTCTGCTGTAAACTGGCCTCGTAAAAAAAAAAGCCTTTTGTTGGTGTTAAAACCCTGTGACCGATCAAGGATGAAAGCCGCTGCATGACCGGACAGCAAATCAGGGCCTGGTCCCTTTGAGTTTGCCCAGGGAGCGGACACCCTTTATCACTGTTATTCACTCGGGGGCTAGGGGTTGGCAGCCGGCACATCAATTCATCAAGTTCTAAATTAATTTAAGTGTCCAGGGATAGGCCGATTAAACAAATATGTTTATTTAGCTTGTAGTACATTTTATTCAGTCCTGGTCTTTGGATACCAATCTAATCAAGCGAGTGTCCTAAACAAAATTTCTTTAAATGTCTCCTGTCAATCAAATGTTCAGAGAGGCTGATTTCTAGAGATGGATGGGGCTTCGCAAACCCCAGAGCCAGTGGAGCTGTCAATAACTGGCATTGAATAAAAATACTTGTGCTCTCCACAGCAAAGCACTATGATTGTTGATGTATTGCTTTTATCTCCTTCTGAAATAAGAAGTATCAAATCATGTTGAACACAATTGGGAATGGCCAATTCGTACAGCTCTTCAGAATGATATACATTAAGATTGCTTTGAAATGTTTGTCTGTATCGCATGTGCTGTTATGATTACTATATTTATTTGTTAATCATATATCCTCATGGTTACTTATTGTCCATTCCTTCAGCTGAATATTTGCTGAAAAACAGTAGCTATGGCCTCTTGGGTGGCTAATCCAGCTGAAGCACCAATCCTTGAACCAGAGATGTACCCCATGGTCCGTAATCAAATCTTTACCATGCCTTTGTCAGCTGTGTCCGGGAGTCGGGCATGAATGGCAATGGTGTCAGTGAGCAAGGTTTCCTCTTTGCAACGTTTGCAGTGATGAAAAGGGCCTATTAACACAACTGGGAATTCCAAATTGGGAGATTATTTTAATAGGGGGAATAATGAATTAGTTTAAAAAAGGGTACCCCCTCAGACAAGTCTCACCGGGGATTCGAACCTGCAGCCTTCAGGTCACAACACCGTTTCCATAAATGTACACTGTAACCTACTTTGTGGCTTTTCAGTACCCAATGGTATTTAACAATTTAGTCCTGTAATGTGCTGAACTAATGTAATGAACTGAAAGCTAATGGGAAAAAAAAGACTGTCAAGGCAACGGAAGCCAGAGGCATTGATTACTTTACCGTGACTCTTACGACCTTCCCCTTCTCTGTTTGAAATGGCTGAATACCTTAGCCCACCAGCGAGAATCAAACACTAAAACACGTTGCATTCATTAGCAGTTTTAAATCTGTGGGAGAACTCTGCTGTCGAGGCCAGGGTCTGTCACTAATCCTGTCAAATAGGGACAGCGGCCCCCAGCAGCAGTAATCCCAAACGGATCTGCAGATGAGGACGACAATGGCAATGCTGTATTACTGTATCCAGCTCTGTTCTGGTCGCAGATACCCAAGGCAGTATTTTAGCACTCTTGATTTTTTTTGTCTTTGGTGTCTTTTCTAAACCCCCCCCACTGTAATTTCATGCAATACCTCAATAAAAATTATGAAACACATTGTACTGCATATATTTTAAAATGTCAGGTATTACAACATTCAAATTGACATTTGAATGTTGTGTGTATAGTATCGAATATATAAAAGAGACAACCATTTATTATATTATTTAAACATATGGTCATTTTACATTTCATATTATGATGTATTGACAGCTACTTTGTCATAGGGGTATGCAAACTATAAGGAACACCAACTGTCCCCCAGATTGATCTAAGTAGTGAGAGACTCCCTGCGGCGCAACACTGAATGCTAAACAGTCTAATTCTGGCAAGAGGGAGAGAATCTGTTTTGTGGATTCCTCTCTCATTGCAGGGGTTGTTTGCTGAAGTGCTCTCCTTCAAACTTCACTATTTCCACTTCTTGCCGGTCAAATAATTGGCTTCTCTGCAAGACGTGAAGTGAATTGATGGATTCTGCGACCAGATAAAAATCGCATTAAACTTACGCTGAAACTTTTAGTGACAGACTAATCAAGTGGTCCTTTTTTTCCCCTCACACAACTTTTCCTTCTTTAAATTGTGTGAACGCCTCCTGACATTGTATAACCCTGGATTTGCACCAGAGGTGTTGTTCCTGCTCCGCACAAGCCAGAGGTCATTCATTCTCGATGGGAGAGGGTGACGTGGTGCGATCCTGAGGCTTTTGCTGGACGTGTTGCGAATCTCGGGGTAAACGCTGTTCACTCTAGTAAAATATTTAAACGTCTCTGGGCAATCACCCTGAGAAGCAACCACCCTTGCTGTGTGAATCTGAGAGACGGAGACAGAAACCCCCATAACCCATAAAAGCTACAGGACTTTAAAAGCAATAACTTTATTTTTTCAGAGTAACACTGACCAGAGTAACTGACCTGTCATAGAAAACTTAACCCCAATCATCTAAAACGCCCAGAAATTTACCGAGTAAGCCACACTGGCGCAGTCAGTCATTTCAAAAGATAGTAGCTATCCCAGAACAGGCACAACAGCACCAAACAGAGTATCCAAACAGCAGAGTATCCAAACTATATTGGAGGGGATTGCCATGGCATTTGTGAAGCTGGGAATACAGTCCTTGATTGAATCTGTACAGCATCTTTGTGGCCGAGTGACTGCAGCTGACACAAGAATCTCCGTACTGGAGGACGAGTCAGAGTGAGACTTCAGGAGAGGGTATCGGATCTGAGCGAAAAACCTCTGGATCGCAAGACTTGTAAAATAAAATATGGAAAGGCAAACCGTCTATATCTCTCCTAAACAAACTTTCAGAATAAAGGTGGATGAACCCTTTGAGAGCCTAAGAGCACACTGATTATTAGGCCCCAAGAAAATCACAGGTCCACCAAGACACCCGATTGTACAGTTCCCTCCGCCTGATCAGGCGTGAAGGAGTGAAGGAAGCTGTTTTCCAAGCAGCAAGGGAGAAAGAGTCAGTAAGGGAAAGTGGCGAGACCAACAACCTTTTCATGATTACTCTGCAGTTGCGCAGGAGAAACACAGGCATTACGATGAGATAAGTATCCACTGCGAGGAAGGTGAATTCAATATTCTCTGATGTACCTGGCAACCCTGGTGTTCACGCTGAATGGAACTTATCACCGACTCACGAGCCCCGTGGACATGGAGGAAATGGAGAAAGCAACGCAGCTTAGTTGAACTTTCCTAGCTTTATTTTATGCTTTGTTTTGTCTTTCGAGAAACTCTCCTCAAATGTATAATTCAACTGGGAGCTTGGTTGCTGAAGATGCTGCTGCTGGTTGGAACATGTTCCGACTTCTTGATTTTATACACTTGTTTCAGAGAGTTTCTAATAGTTTTTTGGTAAATGTACGGTAAATTTCTTATTCACGTTGCTGTATTATGAGTTAAATCTAAATTTCTGCGCACTATATGGTATATATTCTGTTAAGCTGGTAAAGTTACAGGTAACTGCCAAAATAAAGGAAACACTTGAGTACATTAAGGGTTCTGGCGGCTCTGTTATGGAGTTGGGTGCATTTTCCTGACATGGTAAACACCAATAAATACAAAGCCATTCTGAGTGATCACCTTCATCCTATTGTGAAGCATTTCTATCCTGATGGGAGTGGTCTTTTCCAGGATGACAATGCCCTCATCCACAGGGCGTGAGTGGTGACGGAATGGCTTGAAGAGCTTGAAAACGATGTAAATCATATGCCATTGTTGTCTCCAGATCTCAACCCAATTGAATTCTTGAGATTCTGGAGCAGCACCTGAGGCAGCGTTTTCCATCACCATCAACAAAACACCAAATGATGGCATTTCTCATGGAAGAATGGTGTTTAATCCCTCCAATTGAGTTCCAGACACTTGTAGAATCTATGCCAAGGCATATTTAAGGTGTTTTGGTTGAGGGTGGGTTACTGTATGTTAGACATTATTTCTGTTTCTGTTATTTGTGGAACATCTAATTCACCTGATATCTATGATCAAGGCAGGGAATGGGCTATGGTCTGGTATTAATCCTGAATAGCCTCATGGTATATTGCCAGTTTAAGACAAGCCTTATTTTCCCTGACAACCTGCATCTTGCACATTTACCACTAAGTGAGAATGGGGGTGACTAAATTGGTTTCTTGGAACATATCTGGAATTAACCATGTTCTTAAGAGATAGAAAGTTCTCACATACCAGAAACAAAAGATAGCTGGCCTTGCTCTTTTGCAGGAAACAAATTGAAAAGAGGAAGATTAGATTCTGCCAGCTGGAGAGAGATTGGGTGGGCCAGGTGTTTCCCAGCACTTAATCCTCTATTCAAAGGGGGGTGGTCAGCATTTTGATGAGTAAAAATCTATATTCACAAGTACATAGACATTTCTCATATGACAGGTAGATGGGTTGCTTTGGATGCTGAGCTGGAGGGGTAGGGGAGTCTAACTATCTCTAACATATACGCACCGAATTCTGTCTCTCCAGAATTTTTTAATGGGGTTTGCAAAATTGTGAGGAACACACAGAGCCAATATAATAATTGGAGGGGATTTTTTTTTTATTTTTATAAATTTGTTTCAGATTTTTTCTTGTTTTTTTTCTCCCAATTTGGTAGCGAATTACACCCTCTATTTATTTCAATTTACCCTCCCTACATGAGTCTCTACGAGGCAAGCTAATTCTCCATGGGCAGCGAACTCCACTTCCTCCAACGGGATTCACCCACCCATGTTCTGAATGGTGTTTAATCCCTCCAATTGAGGAGTGCCTCCACCCATGTTCTGGAGACACCCTTACGTGCTTCACAGCGGACTCGAGCCTGCTCACCTTCCCCCCTTCCCCTGGTGCGGAGAGAGGGCTGGAAAGCTGCTGGCACAGAGGGCTAAATATCACCATGCCCAGAGTCTAATTATACTGGGTTGATCTACAGAAGGAACGCTTACAGAAAGCATGAGATCAGCCGTTATGACATTGCTACACAAAAAAGGAAGTACTGATCCAATAGTTGCCTTCTCTATTGATGCTGGAAAAGGCATTTGATTCCTTTTTTACAATTTGAATATATTTGGTATAGGCCCATATTTCATCTGTTTATAAAGATCCCATGGCAGTGGTTTTAACCAATTGAGTCATGTCGTCTCCTTTTCATCTTAAGAGAGGAACAAAGTAAGAGTGTCCCTTATCTCCTTTGAGCTTCATTCTTGTTTTAGAATCCCTGCCTGCATAATAATGTGTATATCACTGGAATGAGATCAGAGCAATGTGTGTATCACTGGGACGAGATCAGAGCAATGTGTGTATCACTGGAATGAGATCAGATCAAAAAGAGAGGATCTCTCTAGGATCTGTCCCCTATCCATTAGGGGAAATTGTCAGTTTGAGTGGATTCAACTGGGATGTCATTCCAAGGGATTACATTTACACCTGGAATGAATACTATGATGCAGAATAACGTTTCTCCTTTCCTCATGAATATTCATGCTGTGTCACAGAATTGGTCTGAAATAAATTGAGTAAAATTGATTTAATTAAGATGATAATTGCCACAAACATATTATTTGCCAATAACCCTCCCTCCTCATCCATTAAAAGACTACAATAGAGCAGTGGAGACATTTCTATGAGCAGGGAAAAGCCATTATGTAGTCAAGCTAACCTATATGCAGGAAAAGAAGATGGTGGACTGTCTCTTCCTAGAATAGATTATGCCTTAGATTGTCCCCTATGCCTTCTCAATAATTTGAGAAGTTGTTTCAGACATGTTTTCCCTCTGACCAGGCCCCAGCCTGGATTAGTTTGAAGGAACTGACCAATCTATCCCTAATGGGGGCTTTTCTCACTAACGGTTGACAAATAAAGAATCCATATTGTTTAACAAAAGACTGCTTGTAGGCAAAAAAACCTTTTATCCGGGGACAGTGGGTTCAGTCAGGAATCATGTATTTTTAAGACCTATATAATGGGGATTGCATGCTATCAATGGAACAAATCAAGGCAAAGAACTGCATTTCTAATACTGAAATATGGAAATGTGTCCGACAGAAGCTCTGCAGTGAAAATGAAACTAGACCCACTAACAGATATCCAGGAATCTCAAACGGTGTGGTGAAGGAGGGGTGGTGGCTCCTAGTTGTACCATAACATTAGAGGGATGCAGGCTCCTCCATTAGAAAGGTCTTTAATTGAGTGTGGAAGGGACCTGGAGGAAGGTATCACAGAAGACAAATGGGAGGAGGTTATTACTTCTTGGCATACATATTGACGGGAGACCCATTCTCAGTTTATTACTCTATAAGATTATAAATGGGTGTTACTGGACTCCTTGTTGGGTGGTCAGACTTAAATTAAACCCTAATTCACATTTTGTACCACTGTGATTTGTCAAAATATCTCTGGGCAGAAATTATACTATGTGTAGGTGAGGTAGTGAAAATATTATTGCTCCCAGAATCCTGCATTATGTCTGGTGAGGATTTTACCTGATTATATAAAGCTGAGTAAGCCAATGAGGACATGGTGCCGTCTGGCCCTAACTACAGGCTGAATAATAATTTCAAGGCACTCATCCCTCTATCCTTCAAAGACCTTATGATCAAGGTCACATCATATGAGCAGTACCCCTACAGAGCAGCCAGAAGGGAAAATACATTTTGAGAAGTGTGGGGCCCATTTCTAGCTTTAACAGGCTGGAATACACAGTGCCAGTCTATATGATAGATGCCAGACTTTGAACACTCCTCTTTGTATGAATGATGTTCTATTTTATATATTTGTTCATTGGCTTATGTTATGTTATGTTTATGACGGTGTTATGTTGCAAATAAATTATATCATGGGAAAGATTATCTGCTTTGTCAAAGTACACGGTTATCACTTTAAACTAAAAAATGAAGCTTCAGTTAAAACATAGTTATAATATAGAACTCGTTATGTTTGGACCCGAGCCTGTAAAACACCCGAACTAGCATTTCTCATGATTTGCAAAGAAAGTGAAACAACTTTTCCAGGAAATATTGAATACGTTTTTAAGCTAACAAAATGTAGGTCTGTAACAGGCAGAATCGAATACTACTGTAATGAATCTGCATGTTTTCTCTGAACATCAAACTGTATTTTTTTGGTAAAGTGACAGCCCTAGTTTGTACGGTAAAAGCATGTCTTTTATGTAATCAGGTGCCATCCCATCTTTGTCTTTAAATATAATTGTAAAATCAATTCTAACTAGGAGCCAGTGCAGGGATTTAAGCACTGGGGTAATGTGTTCCCTCTTCTTTGTCCTTGTCAGCACCCTAGCTGCTGCATTCTGGATAATCTGTAACTTTCCAATGCCATAGTTGGAAAGGCCAGAGAATAAAACATTGCAGTTGTCCAGTCTAGATGAAATAAAAACATGGGTAATCTTCTCAGGATCAGACAGGGATCAAAATTGCCTTCCTTTTGCTATATTTCTGAGGTGATTCAATTCTCTCTGCCCTTTGAGACCAAGTAAAAGAGCTTCTGTTTTCTTTTCATTTTGCTGAAGGAAATTTTGTGACATCCAGATTTTTATATCTGACAAACATTTTGTAAGGTAAGACCACAATTGAAGAGCTTTCCCCAGACATGTTTTTTGAGTAATGGCTTAACAATAGAAATATCCATGTGGACAGAGAAATATTTTAAAATTCTAAGACATCTCTGGATTAGATGCTAAAAAATGTAAATGACATATAAAAATGTAAATAGGTTGCTGATATCATCTGCAAAATTGTTTTAAGTAGGTCCTCTGCTTCGATTTGATTAAAAGTGCTAAATTTTGCTGACATCGCTGTCAGTATATTTAATGGTCTCAACTTTTTCTTGAAAGTAGCTAAGAAGTGCTCACATCTAGCAGAAGAGTGGTCCCTAACTGGTTGAGGGATATGGGATAAAAGAGAACCGTTTAATTGTTCTCTATTTTCATTCTGCTTTTCTACCGTTATATTTTCCATGCTGTTCTTGGTTTACACATTTACGCAATTTTTAAATCTATAAAAGAGGATTCCTGCAAACATTCTGCCTTCACAAACACTCCATTCTGCATAGAAAAGTTCCCTTGTGACTGTATGAGGGTACTGTGGTTCTCTGTGGCTCAGTAGGTAGAGCACGGCATTAGCAACGCTTAGGTTGTGGGTTCAATCCCCACTGGGGCCACATATACTGAAAAATGTATGCATTCACTACTGTAAGTCGCTTTGGATAAAAGCGTCTGCTAAATGGCATATATTATTATTATTATTATTACTGCAGGGAAGATGAGTAAAGATGAGATATATTTGAACAAAATAACTGTGGAAGGGAAGATGCTGAGAGAAAATGTAAGTCAACAATAATTTGGCTGTTATAATTCATTTTAATAAATGTAATATTTATTCGTAACTTTTAAAAACATATTATCCGTTCTCCTTTTTGTTGTTGTCCACATCATCAGCAAACAAAATAAAACACTAAATTTGAAATCATTCAAGAATAATTGTTAAAAGGGGACATAGTTTGCCCATCAAACTGTTCACCTTGTTGAATGCACATCAGTGCGTCTCAGCTTCAATCCATCGAAAAGCTACTCATTGTGGAATATGATTGTAGTGGGCAGTAAGAGCAGTACAGGCAAGTGGTACAGGCCCCCATGTTGTCCATTCATAGTCACCAAGATCACTCAATCTAGTCGCATGGCAAAATATAAACCCACATTCACACAAAAACTAGTACCAATATAAAAAAGGGAAAATACCAATATTCCATAGCAATTACATTGTAGTTGTACTATGAGAAATAGCTCTATTCTTGGTAACCAAATACAATTTATGTCTAGTATTACAAAAATTATAGAGTCTGATTTAGATTCAAGTGCCATATTCTCCCCATCTGACAATGTTGCCGTACCAACAGAAAATGGAAAATAATTTTATTTATAAAATCACCACCACTGATCAGTCAATACACAGAATGTGTGGTGCATGCTAATTAACATTTCTCCATTCAACATGAATAATTGAAACCATGAAAAAGGCAAGTTGGATTTAACATGTGTTCATCTGATCTAAAATGTAGGGTTCAACATATTTGACCGTGCTTAGTTTTTATTTTATTTTTTAGATCGTTCACTGAGATGCAGTGCCGTGCTGCGAGTGTGTTAATCCCAGGGTGAAGCACATCACTCTTTCCCCGCTGGCGTTCATGGAGACAGTCGCGCGAGGGCATGGTGATGCATCGGCACCAAAAGAAGATAACGAACCAAATGTTTCCGACTTTAACGACAGGCCGCCCTGTATCTTTATAATCCGCCTCTGCTCTCCATCGCGGACCGGCTGTAAATCTAGAGGCCGTTAAAAAGGCAAAAGACCGTTCGCTCCCGTTTCTGCCCTGGCAGCTCAAAGCTGTGTCATTTGTGGCTGTTCAAGGCTGTTGATGGATGTATCCATTTAACAAGAGACACTGTATCATCCGTGATTGACTGGGGCCCTTCTTTGTCGGCTGAATGAGCGCAAAGGCAAAAGGATGATCTGGTTCTCCGGATGGCTTGGCCCTTAGTGTCCGAGGCGACGTAAATATATTCAGAAAAATTTTATTGTTGAGTTTTAGCACTCAGGCCAATGTGAAACTCTAAATACTGCTGTAGACAGTACACGTTTTGACCACCACAGGGAAACAGGGTGAACTCACACAGACTTGTGGATCCAACGAAAGGGTAGGATCAGTGGGGCCTCTATTGACGCAGATGCTGTGGTGCTGGATATCGCTTACCACAGCGATCCAAGTCGGAGCAGGGATTGCATGCAACCTTTTATTGAATCAAGAAAGGCAGTTGAGAACATGCTCTCATTTTTACCGCAACCTGACAGCAAACAATAAATAATAAATCACAGCTCTTGTAGAAGTTCTAGTCATCCCAGCGTGCGTGTGTTTGTGTACGTGTGAGGGGGATTGTGAAAAAGGTGGGTTACATTGAGGTGCTATTACAGTGCTGATGATGCACTATGACAGAATGCACTGATGGAATATTCCAGCAGTTTTCTCCTGTCTGGTTAACTTTTCCTCTGGCTTCAGCAGCAGTCTACAACAGTATCACTGACATACTCAAGCTCCAAGTCTGTCTCCAAAGTTACAGCCTTGCATTGTTTTTGAAGACGTGTATTATCTTAATTACGTATATACTGTATGTACATAATTGAGTAATATGTAATATATGTATGGCTTATTTCTGAAAGTCAAGCGATGGCCTGATGGTGATCCAATAGTTTTTTTGCGATCCAGGGTTAACATTGCGTTGAGGAGCGACCAACCGCTTCTTCGTGGGCGAGTGCTATTTGTGTTTCTGCGAACATGATCAAAATCATCCTGGGCGCAGAATCAGCGTAGTACAGAGCATGTGCGCAATGTTTCCCTCGCAATGCTGGCTGCGGGCGTCCTGCTCAATTTTCCGTTGGAGGAGAGGGATAATATAAGGGCTCTTTAATTTGCCGGCCCGTCAGAGTGTCTGTACCTGGTCCCAATGGAGAAGCACAGGGTCAGCTTCAAAGGGCGCTTTGATGTTAGCCGCATGTGGGAGATTGAAAACTGTGTCATTGCAATTACAGCCCTTTCAAGGCTCAAGCACCATGTCTGGCCATCGAGATGAAGGCCGACCAACAGGAGTTTAAAGCTGCCTAGCTTTAAGTGGACACTGAGACTTCCTGCTCCCCTCTCCTGATTTTTCCTTCACAAATATTTGAGATTTGTCCCTCAGTCCCATGCCATCGACCCCAACCTGACCCGCCTGTCAAGATAAACTCCAGCACCCCCGCCCCCCCAACACCCCAGCCTTCTGCATCCTCTAATGTCCTTGTCACAATTCTTTCTCTGTCATCTGAACATTTTATCAGCTGCTACCCAGCTTGGTGACCATCTAGGCTGACTGTACAGGGCCTACTGATCTGAGATCAGTTAGCATGTTTCCCTTCTGTCAACAGATTGGTCCCTTACATGTTCTTAGTGGAGTGGATGAGTGTTGAAGGAGGGGGAGTGGGTGAGAGTTGAAAGAAGGGAGTGGGTGAGAGTTGAAGGAGGGGGAGTAGGTGGCAGGAGACAAGGGGCATGGGCGGCGATAGGTTCTATATTAGGGTACATTGAGTGTGATTTTTTTCAAAATGTGTAGAATTATTTTTAGTTCCTGTGAGGACAGACTAACAGGCATTGATTTTGTGAAAGCAAGCAAATTTGGTCACGTAGCCTGGCAGCAGGAAGCGAATTTCCTCAGTGTCATTTCTTTAACTGCTGCAAGACTGCTGGAGGGCAGAGGGAAGAGCTTATTTCTGTCTCCCCTGTACTTTGTTGCACTTTTTGACTGAAATGTGTTTGTTCTTCCTTTCCTGAAGTCCTAACAAGCAAGATTTTATTCTTGGATCCAAGGCGTTACTTAATCAGTCACTTAATCAATTGGGATGAGAGGGGCAGAGAATGGAGGAAACTTAATTTCACTTCAGATTAAAACTTGATTACTTTTTTTTTCCTGCAGTTCACCTAAAACTTGAAAGTTACTGTGCATGAAAAAATGCTCAGTATTCAGTGAGCTCTAACAGTTTACACGAACCAAACAGAGATCATTTTTGCTCATTTAATCAAAATAAACACCAACCTTTTTTTTTTGTGCTTAGTTTGTTGTGTACATCTTGGCCTTTGCGATATATTATCAACACACTTTAAAAAAATATATATATATATTATTAAAATAAGTCATTTATTTACTACTTTACAAAGTAGTTACTTTGTAAAAGTGATATTAATTACTAATATAGCTTTGTTGCCTTTCCTAATAGCCAGGTTATGCCACGAGGGACGCCTCTCTGCAGTAATAATGGTTTTTGCAGCAGGCCAGTAGGTTTTGGCGGATAAAAGGGAGAACAGAAGATGAAACACATATCAGAACGGAAAGGGAAGAGTGGCTAGAGACCCAATAAAGCCCAGAACAGAGGTTGTTGTTTTAACCCAGATACAACGCTGATGACAGCCCTTCCCAGTTTGCCATGGTTATTGTTGGAACTATCCCTTGTGTCCCGAAAATCGTACGTTGGCTTAAAGGCACACACCTTGTAATGTGTCTATGTAATGTGTCACAAGCTATGACTTTTGCACTTGCGGGCGCCAAAAGTCATTTTGAAAGTAAATCATTTTTGCCATCTTACAAGACTGACAGCAACCATGTGCCAGCAGCTGTTGTTCGGAAAGCTGTTTCTTGCCGAACAACAACAACAAGAAACAGTTGGGGAGGGCCGTGGAATAATTAAGATGCAGAAAACGAAAGCACAATGGCAAGAAATGCACACTGGACAGAAACAGAAGAGGAAGACCAGGAGTGCTTATTCAATGCATGTGCAGAGACCAAGCTACCACACCAAGTGCCATAAATGGTAGTAAATAACTCAGTGGATATGGCAGGCAAATTTGCATGTTCCACAGCTATGCTGTACGTAAAACCTGTGAGCAAGCTTGTTAATGCTCATATATGCAGTATGTTTTCATGGTAAGCTGGGTAATACCCGTATATACTGTATATATAGTACCTAATCATCTTGAGATGGCGACACATGCTACGACTCTCCCAATCTCAAACCTCATTGAGGCCTGTCAGCCTCGGCTCCATCGATTCGATTTTTGCCAGCCAAGCTGCAGTGTGTTGCAGGACCCCACTGGCACAGGGCTCTGAGTTTAAGCAGTGGTGGCTTCCCAGGGAACGGGGCAGTTCTGCAGCTCTCTCCCCTTGGTAAGTGCCGGTGAGGGCTGACGTACCTCACAAAGCCTCAGGGATGGGAGTGCACCAAGCAGACGGAGCCAGACGTCCCGAATAAGAAGGTGTAAATGATGGCGGCACATTCGATGCGGGGCGCACCGAGCAGCCATAAGTCACATTCGGGTCGTAAAGGGTTCATAACCGTGCGTCTGCCAGGGGGCAAGTGCAAGCCAGACATGGGGTATAAATTCTCTGTGTAAGGGGGGACCAATAACTCTGTTGCGATCCCATTGAGAAAGCCACTTTATTTACCAATTGATGAAATGATTGATCGACTGATTAAATGGATTATTGATTCATGGCCAATGTGTGCAAGCCACATTGGGTGTGTGTGCAGAATAAGAGGCCATACCAATCCCACAATCACAACACAGGCATGCCAGGGCGGACTTTGCTCTGGTGCAATTGGAAGGTACTGCACTGTCTTGTTTATTAGGAGAGGGGAAAGACCCAGAAGACAAAGGAAAAAAGGAGAACAAAAGGGAATTGGGGAATAATGGAAAGAGCGTACGTTTCTGTGATGTTCAAGGTATCTGATAAAGCCATAAAACAACAAGAGCAGAATATTAAAGCTGTTAGCTCGCTCCTTGTAGCACAAACATAGTGCTATATTATAGTAGATATGGTATGCATAGTTCATAGGTTCAGAGGTCATAAATGGCATACTGTGACTTACATCTGATTGGTGCCTCCCAGAGCATCCAGATGTGCCAAGCCAATAGAAATGCACTTCCTGGTTCTCAGATGTGCTGCCTCCTTTTTCTTGCCACATCTAATGATGAATCAAAAATCAGCAAACAAAAAAGCAAACCTTGTACTAGGTTTGATCTTATTATCACAGAAGTGGTAGTGGTACAACAGGTCTGTACAATATTCTACTTTTTTGGCTTCTGCTCTTGTTTCTTCAAATTATTCGGACTCTGCCAGCATCAAAGAGCTTTTTTCTGAAGGCGACCCATTCTATTATTAGACTGTCTGTCAAGAGCTTGTGCACATACTTGCCTCTGGATTTTTAATAGGGCGATATGGATTTGGCAAGAAGAGGGGCGAAAACACCCAGGTACTGAGGCTGAGAGAGGGGCAGAATGGGGCAAGGCCTCATTCCGCCCTGCGAGCCAGTGACATCGCAAACGTAAACCCAACACAGTAGGACAGGTGGCAACACTTCATTACATTTACATTTTTACATTTGAAGCATTTGGCAGATGCTCTTATCCAGAGCGACTTACAAGATGTGCATAAATACATGGTAGGAACAATCATAGTTTGCGCAATTGTAGCCACTGGGGCTCCAATCACAAGCAATGATGGACCAGGTGGGGCTCCAATCACAAGCAATGATGGACCAGGTGACAGAGACCAAAAAAACACAAATGGCAGCGGAATGGTGACAGGACTGACAGTGACTGAGCTCAATCAAAACAAACAAAAAACACAAACAGGAACAATGGAACAGCTGACAGGGCTGGTGATAGAAATTGGGTGGTGAAGGGAGGCCATGACATTGGAGGAAAAAAAACACAAATAAAGGTATAATTGATCAGGTGACAGAGCAGGTGAGAGAGATTAGGTGACAAAGCTAGGACGAGAACCCAAATAAAAACAAACTCATAGTTGTCACGGCACCTGCTCAGTCACCTGTTCCACTATGACAGTTTGTTTTTATTTCGGTGTAGAGTAGGTGACGAACCTAGGTCGACACAACAAATAAAAAACAAACCATCACAGTGGAACAAGTGACCAAGAAGCTGGGTGAGATTAGGTGACAGAGCTCAGCTGAAACAGAGAATAAAGAATAACTAGTGGTATTAATAGAACAGGCGACGGAGTGGAGTGGGAGATTGAAGGCAAAGGAGCTCACCCTTGCCACTTAGAACACAAACAACAGCAGAAAGAAAGTGCTGAATCAAACACCGGGGAGAGAAACAAAACAACAGACGAGAAAAGAGATGAAAAGACAGGCTCCTCAACGTGCTTGATTTTAAAAAACACTCGTTTTGCCCAACAGCAAAAAAATAAAAAGAATATATATATATATATATATATATATATATATATATATATATATAAACACCAAGCCTCCATCCACAGAAGGCCGTTTCAGTGAAAACATTGAGTGTCTTTCACTCAAATTCCCAGTTGTTTGCGAATAAAAGACGGCTGAGAGACATTTTGAAGTAATCTGCGAAGGCAATGCCAGCCAGAACTTCCAGGATCAGTGAGGCTACGTCGGGGTGAGTCGAGGACAGCTATTCCCACGCCAAAACTCCCCCCTCCCCCCCATCAGAAGCTCAACTTTTCCAATTTGGTTCTGTCACTGCAAAAAGTAAAGTGCGCAGCGCCTGGGCATGGCGTCCGCGGTGGAGGGTGTGGGAAACGGCAGGCAGACAGTTTCTGATCAGCCTGCCGAAAATGATGGAGCCCCAGGTGCAAGTTGGCTGCCCGAAGCTGAATAACATACCCCAGGTATCATTTTTCCATTTCAGCAGAAGCTGCAGTCAAAGGGTACCTAGGGCTAATTTATGATAAAATAAAAAATATATACATTTATTTATTCCCCCTTTTTAAAGAAAAAAATTCTACAAATTTGTGTTCGTGTAGGCAGCATGTCCCATGGCAGCAATGTCTAAGCAATTACCTGTGACAGTTATGGAAGCAGTCAATAAGTATTTGAAAAAGAGTCCCTGTGGAAAATTGAGAAAGTGTATGTGCCAAGCAGGCATCAAGCCCTGACAAGATGCAGTTAAAGGACACCACCCACAACTGTGCTCCGAGAAGCATCAGTAGTTTTTAAGATCTTTTTTTTTTTTTTTAAACCCCTACTTTTTATTTGTATTCCAATGTGGAATGCTCAATTGTGTTTGTAGGCCCGTCCCATCACTGCAACATGCTGCAACCTGTAATTTGCCTTAGTTATCACCGAGTGGAGATCACTACTGCCTACAACTTTTATAGAAAGATAGTGAATGAGTAGTATTTTAAAACTGGTCTCTTGGAAAATTGGTTTAGTTTATTTGGCAAGTAAAAATCGAGATTTGCAAGCACTTCCATGTCGAACCCATCCCTGGGGCTTGTGGTTTAGTCATTGCACTCCATTGTGCACCTTTTAAACGGTTCATCTATAAGACCATCATAAAATAATGTATGTTTCAGTGTCCAAATTATTAGCTCCATTAAGTAAATGAAAAACCTGGTTGTGAGTGCTATTCATGGATTAAAAAACACACACATTCTCCATTGTACATTATAAAACACAAAAGATCAAAAGCTAGATTTGATTTGAACCAAATATTTGATTTGTCATATTCAGGAGTAAATAGAAGCAGACAATATTGCGATTGTGATATGCTGCGAGTATAGTACAGAGATAGAGGTCACTCTCCCTCTGGGTTTGTTCTCTCTAGAGGTAAATGGTACAAAAACCTATTTTTTTCTGTGATAAGACACCTGCTCACCTTATAAAACAGATTTAGGACACAATTCATTATTGGCCGTGGTCCCAGAATGTCACAGCATGTTGATCATCTCTGTATATTTTTCCTGATAAACCTGCGCATGTGCATGCACCATACCAGGACAGTAGATTTAAACCCTTACATTAGGGACAACTGAGCTGCCACCAAATTAGGGGATTTTAACTTCAACGTGCTGCCAGTTCAAATTGGGATTTGTTAACGTGTACATTGAAGTTCAAAGGGACATAGTTGCTTAGTTTACACGTCTACTTGTTTATGTATTGTATTAGGCTTAGGCATTATTTCCTGCATTGAGTGCTTTACTGCTACCTCTGAATTGTGGCTACAGATTTACCTACAGGGTCCTAGTTTAACTATGTGGTTGCTCCTAGCACCCAGGAATTGTACTTCCCACTAGGGTGGCTTTCAGCTAAACTGTTCTTGACTACGGTTAACACTTTGTTGTACGTCGCTCTGGATAAGAGCGTCTGCCAAATGCCTATAATGTAATGTAATGTAATGTAAAAATGGCTCTCTCAGTTTATTGAAAAATATCATTGGGCTTTTGTGAAACACCAAAGACATTTGCAAGGACTCTTACAAGGCTCTGGGGGTGTAACCTTCTTGGGGGCATTATGCAGTATAACGAGAGATTATTTGTTTCATGGTAATGCATGCTAGTATTGTCATGCTGATTTCTTTTGGAACCTCCAACAGTAAAGCTAGAGTGTGTTTCAAACAGCATTTTGAGTTGTGGGACTACCAGTTATATACCAGCATTTTAAAGGTCATGTTATGAAACCATGACAAACACTATTTTTGAAAGAATTTGTGAACTTTTTTAGTTTCAAAAATGTTTTGCATGTGTATGCTTATATACAGAGAGTAGACATAATTATGTAAACAGAAAACAATATATTAATATTGGTTAACTAATAAAGAGTTGGGCTGCCCTTTTCCTTTAGAACAGCTGTAGTCGTTCTTGTAATGCTGTTGTACAGGTGTTGAACTGTTTCCAGTGTGATATTGAATCATTGTTCAAGAAGAAAAGCCTCCAGTTCTTTGAGTGTGTCATATTTGTCTTAATTGAATAAATAATGTTTGCAACAATGTCCACCTGGTCGCCTAAAATGGCTTCGCATTCCTTGGCCGTAAATGTACCATGCAGAGTAATTAACAGACTCAATGACTCCCACAAGATGGCTGACCTTACTATAACAGTTTCACCACCATGTTTAACAGTTGGGAATTGGCAATGTGGGTTGAAGTCACTGAGGTCTCATATTCTCAACATGCTTACCATAATTAGGTAGCCAGGCCAGGTCAGGCCAGTATTTTTGTACACCACCCTGAGCATGTTGGGATGTTAATTGCTTAATTAACTCAGGAAAAAAAGAATGTGGAAAACCCTGCTTTCAATATACTTTGTGTCCATAATTTACAATTAGTTTCCATCCACCTTTTTACCCACTACCTGTGTGTGTATATACATGTATAAATATATATATATATATACACACTCAGCGGCCACTTTATTAGGTGCACCTTTCTAGTACTGGGTAGGACCCCGCTTTGCCCCCAGAACAGCCTGAATTATTTGTGGCATGGATTCAACAAGGTGCTGGAAAAATTCCTCAGAGAATATTGTCCATGTTGACATGATAGCATCACGCAGTTGCTGCAGATTTGACGGCTGCACATTCATGTTGCGAATCTCCCATTCCACCACATCCCAAAGGTGCTCTATTGGAGTGAGATCTGGTGACTGTGGAGGCCATTAGAGTACACTGAACTCATTGTCACGTTTGTGGAACCAGCTTGAGATGACGTGTGCTTTGTGACATGGCGCATTATCCTGCTGGAAATAGCCATTAGAAGATGGGTAGACTGTGGCCATAAAGAGATGCACATGGTCAGCAACAAGACTCATGTAGGCTGTGGCATTTAAACAATGGTCAATTGGCATTAAGGGGCCTATTGTGTGCCAAGAAAACATTCCCCACACCATTACACCACCACCAGCAGCCTGAACCGTTGACACAAGGCAGGATTGATGCATGGATTCATGTTGTTTATGCCAAATTCTGACCCTACCATCTGCATGTCGCAGCAGAAATTTTGATTCCTCAGACCAGGCATCTGTCCAGTTTTGGTGAGCCTGTGCCCACTGTAGCCTCACTTTCCTGTTCTTAGCTGACAGGAGTGGAACCCGGTGTGGTCTTCTGCTCCTGTAGCCCATCCACTTCAAGGTTCAACGTGTTGTGCGTTCAGAGATGCTCTTCTGCATACCACTGTTGTAACGCGTGGTTATTTGAGTTACTATTGCCTTTCTCAGTCAAGCTTGACCTCTCTCATTAACAAGTCAACTGCCCCTCACTGGATGTTTTTTGTTTTTTGCACCATTCTCTGTAAAATCTAGAGACTGTTGTGTGTGAAACTCCTGTGAGATCAGCAGTTACTGAGATATTCACACCACCCCATCTGGCACTAACAATCATTCCACAGTCAAAGTCACTTAGATCACATTTCTTCCCCTTTTTTTGCTCTGAACAACAACTGAACCTCTTGAGTTGCTACCACATGATTGGCTGATTACATAATTGCATTAACGAGCAGGTGTACAGGTGTACCTAATAAAGTGGCCATTGAGTGTATACACCGATCAGCCACAACATTAAAACCACCTGCCTAATATTGTGTAGGTCCCCCTCATGCCACCAAAACAGCTCTGACCCGTCGAGGCATGGACTCCACAAGACCTCTGAAGGTGTCCTGTGGTATCTGGCACCAAGACGTTAGCAGCAGATCCTTTAAGTCCTGTAAGTTGCGAGGTGATGCCAACATGGATCATTGTTGGTCCAGCACATCCCACAGATGCTCCATCGGATTGAGATCTGGGGAATTTGGAGGCCAAGTCAACACCTTGAACTCTTTGTCATGTTCCTCAAACCATTCCTGAACAATTTTTTCAGTGTGGCAGGGCGCATTATTCTGCTGAAAGAGGCCACTGCCATCAGGGAATACCGTTGCCATGAAGGGGTGTACTTAGTCTGCAACAATGTTTAGGTAGGTGGTACGTGTCAAAGTAACATCCACATGAATGCCAGGACCCAAGGTTTCCCAGCAGAACATTGCCCAGAGCATCACATCCCATAGTGCATCCTGGTGCCATCTCTTCCCCAGGTAAATGACGCACACGCACCCGGTCATCACATGATGTAAAAGAAAACATGATTAATCAGAACAGCCCACCTTCTTCCATTGCTCCATGGTCCAGTTCTGACATTCACGTGCCCATTGTAGGCACTTTCGGCGGTGGACAGGGGTCAGCATGGGCACTCTGACCGGTCTGCGGCTATGCAGCCCCATACGCAGCCCCATACGCAGCAAGCTGTGATGCACTGTGTGTTCTGACACCTTTCTATCATAGCCAGCATTAACTTTTTCAGCAATTAGCTCTTCTGTGGGATCAGACCAGACGGGCTAGCCTTCGCTTCCCACGCGTATCAATGAGCCTTGGGCGCCCATGACCCTGTCACCTGTTGTCCTTCCTTGGACCACTTTTGGTAGGTACTAACCACTGCATACCAGGAACACCCCACAAGACCTGCCGTTTTGGAAATGCTCTGACCCAGTCCTCTAGCCATCACAATTTGGCCCTTGTCAAAGTTGCTCAGATCCTTTGGCTTGCCCATTTTTCCTGCTTCCAACACATCAACTTCAAGAACTGACTGTTCACATGCTAATATATCCCATCCCTTGACAGGTGCCATTGTAACGAGATGGTCAATGTTATTCACTTCACCTGTCAGTGGTTTTAATGTTGTGGCTGATCAGTGTATATATACAGTGCCTTGCAGAAGTACTCTTTACCCTTGGAAAGTTTGCAGGAACTTTGCTGGATTACAAATGAAAAAAAATTCCATTTAACATTTTTTATTGAAAACTCACATGCTCCAACAGAATTTTTATAAAGAAGAAATAATTATATCAGCAAATATTTGAAAGTAAAATAAAAACTGAAATATGCTGCTTGCATAAGTATTCAGACCCCTCACATTAATATTTAGTGGAGGCACCATTCACTGCAATAACAGTGTGGAGGGCATCGGTCTTGGCAACATGTTGTTTGTTTTCCCATGCTGTGGAGGCCTTTGGAGTAGTGAGACTTTCTGGGGGCAGGTTTGGCACTCTCGCAGGGTGTGAGAGTGTGAACTGTCCCGGAAGGTTGCTCCAAAGGTATATCATTGGTGTTGATTGGTGTGGATGGTAAGTGATTATTCACTTATCTGTTTGTGTGTGAAAAGGGAGTGGGTGTGGTTTGTCAATTGTTTAGTGTTTTGTGATTAGGTGTGTGAATGTTACAGGTGATTGCCTCAGGAGTCCCACCTGCACCAGGCAGAAAGTAAAATTTAAGAGCAGGTGGGGGTGTGGGGGTTCAGTTAGTCTTTGTCTTGTCATTCATGTGTGTGTATCAAGAGCGTGCGTTTGGGAAGCACTTGAAAAGTCACTGAATATGTGTGTGCCTGGGGAGGTTCTAGTGGAACTCCGGACTGAAGAGGCATGGTGTCCTGTTGAGATGTGTGTTGAGTGTGTGTTGGGACAATGCATAGAGTTCTACCCTGCCCGTTAAGTGCTGATGCGTGTTAAATGCGTATGCATGGAAGTGGTGTGGAAAGCCGCTGACTGTCTGTTGTTGTGTGTTCCCCGAAAGGGGATTTCCCCCTCGGAGGAGGTGGGCTTTCATGTAGTTTTGTTTATTTTAGTTTGTTATTTTAGTTAATTGTTTTTGCCTGAAAGCTTCACAGCGAGTAGGGTGAAGACTTTGTGTTTGTGTTTGTTTTATGTAACCTGCTCTCCTGCTGTTTTTCTCTTCCGGGTCTGGGAGAGAGAAGAAAAAAATTAAGATCCGGTTGGTCCGACCAATGATCCTCACAAAGACAGGTCATTTTAATCCTGAAATCATGACCGTCACTGTTATAGCACACAGACAGAGGCCAATCAACTCATTGATTGGCTCGTTAAGGTAATGTTTTGCGGCTTCCCGCGTGGTCTGGTTTCAACATCCGACGCTGGCCACGGCGACCGGGGTTTGATTCCCAGTCGAGCCAGAATCGGCTCTGGCCGGGAGTGCCACTGGGGCTGTCCGCCCCATTGTTCGCTGCACACAGGAGTGGTTCTGGGGTGCCGGAGTTACAGTCGACAGCATGACGAGTGCCATCTCGGAGGAGACGATGCTTTGCCTTTGTCACTGCCGGTCACAGACCTACAGCAGCAAACTATGAGGGAGGGGATTGACCTAAGAATAGTGGGAGTAATTGGCTACCAAATTGGGAGAAAAAACTGGATAAAATCAGAAAATGTAAAAAAGGTAATGATTTGCATCTGCATTAACAGCAAGATCACAGGGTTTGAATACTTTCACAATCAAAATTTTTCCATCTTTATTTCATTTTAAATATCTATATACTTTTTTTTTTTTTTTACTTTTTTTTTTTTTTTTTTTTAACACTGGTGGAGTAGATTGTATTTATCACAGATATTAGTTCCTAAATGAAAGTTGCTTGAAAGCAACAAAATGTGAAAATTGTGCAAGGGTCTGAGTACTTTTGCAAGGCACTGCATATACACCCTGTATGTGTATACTGTAAAATTCCCTGAAGATTTATTATATTTCCTGTGAAATGTGTGATTCTCCTGAGAAAAGGTAATTTGGTTATAAAACCCCCTGTGTCGTTAGGCACTTCCTGGGTAAATAACACATTGCACAAACCCTATGAGCTTTTTCTTTCAGTACAAGGTACCAAATCCAAATACGTTTATGATATGCATTTATAAGCATCAGTTCCTTTATTGTACATCCGTACCAAGTGCTGCAACAGAACATATTTCAGCCAGCAGTTACTGAACTGCCTGGGAGAGGCTTTATAGGGGCCTGACTGAGGGCCAAAATTACCAAGCTCGGGCAATCACTTAGCACAGAATGATTCATGAGGTAGGGGCAGTGTGGGAAACAGCCATTGATTAAAATGACGTTTATTTATTTTTTTTTTTGTAAAACCCTAGCAGATATCATTGGTGAGGAAGCCCTGTCAGGCAACCTTCTGACAGGAAATTACATTTTGCTAAATCATGGCACGTGGCATTATTTTCAATGGGAAGGACTGCCCAAAGACGCTACAGTCCTGCCAGAGTACTACCTGCAGTTGTGTGGGCTGTACTCCCCTCGGTGGCATAGCGTTGATTGATCCTAAACCATTGTTTCAAAAAATGCTCACGGCATGCAACACATCCGCTGCTCATGCCTGCTGTGCGTAGCGCTGAAAGACTGCCCTCTGCTTCGCCTTTCCCCACAATCAGCGTGGCGTGCCATTTTCCATGCTGTGGGGTCCGCTCTCTGCTGCCTCGTGTGTGAAAGTGGCTGGTTTCCACATGGTGCGGTGCCGGCGGCCTCCGAAGACGCAGAGCCCAAGCCCTCATTAGATCACGGGCTGTCAGCAGTCCTCATCTGAGTTTATCTTTGCCCGCGCGCGGCTGTCGTGTCTCGAGTCCGCAGAGATAGCGACGAGACGCTCCGCAGCGGCACTAAATCAGCTGTGCTGCCGCCCGTCTCCGCTCCGCTGAAAAGACTCGCAGCTGATTTACTGCTCGGCACACTGGGAAGAAATATTACCCATCGATCGATCCCGTGCGGTGACACATCCCCCATCCCCCCCAGCTCTAAACAAAAGTACAGTGCTCAGGACTTTTTCGCATCGCAATGAAATGGTTTACAATTTTATTTAGCTCCTGTTCATCCAAGTTTTATTCATAAATATACCGGCATCTCAAAATCAATTTCCTCTATAACAAAAAAAGAAGTATATACTGCTTTAAGGCCCAAATCACAAGGGTACAGTTTAAACCACCTTTTTTTGTTTTACTCCAATTTTTTCCCTTTTTTCCAAATTTTGAATGCTCTGTTGTATTCATAAGCCGGTCTGATGTCAATTTGAGACAGCACAGACAAGCACACACTCTCCTCTGAAACATGTACTGTCCAGCTGTTGCTTGGTAAAGAGGGTGATCGCTTTCCAGACATTGTTCACACTATACTCTGGAGGCTCTGCTCCCTCTCAATTTACAAGTCAACACAAGTCTGAGCGTGCGACAGGCAGTTAAATAGAGGGGGGAACCTGCGAACATTGGGGAGGTGTTTATCTTCTCAGAGCCTGTTTCCTGCCAGGTTTCTGAGCTTGTTTCAGACTGACTGAAAGATGTAGATCTGCGACCAGGCTCTGATACAGATAACAGCTGAATATGAATATTTATGGACAGCACAGGCTGGCTGAATAGGGACCTGTGTCTTTTCACCTTTTGGAATGACATACATGTCACATGGGCTGATTCACACTGATGTTCTACACTGCAGCTTCCAAATCATCATTTCTATTTCTTAAAGAAAGGAGCAGCTTTTGAGATGATTCACTTTTGAAGGCATGATAGTTTGCTGAAGGCCCTGTGAAAAAGTGATGCAGTATAAAATATCAAATTTCTATCAAATATAAATTGAGTATATGTGTCTGCCTCAAACAATATGTATCCTTTTATATCTGTAATTTGTTGCCACTTACACATAAACTCATAAATGCATCATGCAAAACAACATAGTATGCATAGTATGGACAGGATGCATGAGTGGCAAGATTTGATAGATTGATATAAGTAATATGCAGTAACTTGGTACATACAGTACCAGTCAAAAGTTTGAGTACACCTTCCATCTGGACTACGGCTAATCGGGCACTCCTTCATTCTTCAGCAAGATAACGACCTGAAACACACCTTGAAGTTGTGCAAGAACTACCTGGTGAAGGAGGAACTGATGACCTGGCCTGCCCAGTATCCAGACCTCAATCCCATAGAAATTGTATGGGACGAACTGGACAGAAGAGTCAAAGCAAAGCAACCCACAAGTTTCTCTGGGAATTGCTGCAGGAGAGCTGGGAAGACATATCGGGTGATTTCCTGCTGAAACGTATTAACCGAATAGCCCGTGTTTGTGAGGCTGTTATCAAGGCAAAGGGTGGCTATTTTGAGGAATCCAAGATTCAATTTTCAATATAATTTTCTTGAACATTTCTTTGATGTTCATTTTGTTCATTGTTACATGTGTTTTTTGTCATTTTAAAGTATTTACAGAAACGTATACGGTGTAAAGCATTGTCAATTATGAGATAAACCTAGTTTCCAGCAGGTGTACTCAAACTTTTGACTGGTACTGTATATATTCTTTGTATGGCTATCTCTACACATGTAGAGGAGGGGTTTGAAAGAGCACACACACACACACACACACACACACACACACAACAACAACAACAACAACAATAGGAGACAGGGCTTAATAGAGCAGTGCTTTTCTCACTCACAGAATTAACACCCAGTAAAGTAGGCCAGCTGTTTTGATATTTGTGTTCGGTCTTAGAAATTATGCATATACCTTCCATTAGATTCTATGTACTTAAGGCTGACGGCTCTGCAAATGGAAATGATATTAGAATTTAATGATATCAGAATGGAAATGAGAGGCAGAAAGGTGGGGGAATCTAGTATTTGTTTAGCTTGTTCAGTTTGCTTCAGAAATAGTGGAGACAGATGGACCTGCAATGGGGGCCACTCCTGGTGGGGGGGGGGGCTTGTGGGGTCGGTCAAGACTGAAATTAGTGATTCGGCGTAAATGGCAAAAAGCAGATTTGCGTATACAATTACATGCCAATCCAGGCTCCGCTTAAGGAATGTCAGGCCCTGAGGCATTATGGGAACGGGTGCGCAGGCGTAAAATCCATACTGCCTCAAATCTTGACGGTTGAAATTGAATTTCCTCTAAATCTTGGCTTAATGCTTAGTCTAGCGAACTCTATTTCATGCTCCACCAGTTCCTGAGGGTGTTTTCTGTAATTCAGTAAGATATATCTTAAACATAAATGGTGTAAGTAGAGTAAGCGCTGCAGCAAATAGGTGCTGAGATCATGGGAGTTATCTTGTGCTATCATCGCTCCTTGCTGCTCCAACAGATTAATGCTGCGTGCTCGCCATATACCGCGGGACAATACAGATGACGCCAATTCCGTCCAACCTAAGCCTCCCTCATCCCCAATCCTTCCCCTTGACAGATCACTTCATTACAATCCAGATTACATTCCGGGCAATGCTTTCAATCGTGTAAACTACGATTATCCTATTATTAGTGTTGGAGATGAGGGTGGTTGGGCAAAGGGTTTAGCAGAGAGATGAAGTATGGTTGTGTAGAAGCAGTCACGCTCTGATCTTTTCATTTAGCTTTAGCTTCTGGAGATTTCAATTTTGTTTTGCCTACCCACAATGGAAAAGGCAGAATATTTCTCCATTGTTTCAAAAAAGAGAGGCATTTTACCCACACTGGCTCCCGAGTTATTCCAATGCTGAGTACTTGCTTTCAATTCAATTACAACTTTATTGTCCAGCCAAGGCAGGAAAATCATCTTTGGTCTCACCACAAAACAAAACATCACATCAATGTACATCGCATCAGTAAAACGGATCAGATCACATCAATAAACACAACATCACATCAATGCACAACTATCAATACAACAGTATACAGCATACATCAATCACCAATCACTTTGATGCTTTGATAAAACCTGCCCACTTGTCCCTGTGAACTGTGATTGACAAAGAGATGATATTAATCAGAGCCTTGTAGTTCAGAAAGAGATATTTGGCTGCCATTTTGTTACCAGTCATCAAGAAAATCTATCAGTTGCAGGGTCAGTTGAAATACTGGAGATCTTTCTCAGCGGGTGTAAATGAAGCAAATATTCAATAATGTAGGTTGGAGTACATTATTGAACATATACCAATTAGAATTCTCCAGACACAGTTTAAGGGCCTTAGCAATTCTTTGCTTGAGCAATGCTCAGTAGGAGGAAAGCAAATGAATTACTTTTGTGAAATATTATAGTATTTAACTGCACTTGGCAGGTTTTGCATAGTGATTAGAGATCCAGAAAATGTTTAGGCAGCCTTTACTAAATATACAACTATGCGGACAGTTTCATACCCTGCCTAACCAAGCGTGAAATAGCTTTGGCTAAGTGAGGTGGTTGACCATTAATACTGATAAAAGAGCTGGCGCTCTCAAGGTGCAGTGGAAGTCCACACCAAGAACCTGATTTATGTCACCTTCAGCAAAGGTTTAGGCAAAGCGTTTATCAAGGATATCCGTGCGAGAAAACGGATATGCGTGCACGCATGCAAACACATGTTGACATGTACACATACTTGTACAAGCGTGCATGCGTGCTTATACTCAGTGTAGTGCGCACAAGAACACAATATGTATGCATTCTCTTTGCGTTTCTCTAGCATGTACACATGCAAGCACACACACACACACACACACATGCATACTGAATATACTCCCATATATACGTACATGCATGTACACAAAGAAAAACATATTGTACACACTTTCTTCTCTATCACACACACATACACACACATTATTGTACACATAAACATACACGCTCCTACAGGAACAGATGTATATGTACACATTCTCCCTTGTCCGCATGCGCGCACACACACACACACACACCTGCTTGTGCTGTCCTCCAAAATACACTTCAAACCACTGCAGGTTCAGGTATACATATAGGATGTGTCTAGTGGGATCTTAATTCTATGCCATTATAACCATGGTACTGTAGAGGAGGCAGTCCCATTGGTCCACTTTAAAAGCACAGGGAGGGTAATTACACACACTAATCTTGGAGGAGAAGAAAAGTTTACAAGCTGTTTATCTTCCACTTTGAAGTTTCCGAAAGTTACTTTGAAGTGCCAGCAACTTCCCGATCTATATAACCCAGTTACTTAAAGTGTAATCAAATCTTTGGCCTTTAAATGCAACATAACAACAGAAAACGGTTTTGTTCTTTTGTTTTTGTTGCTGTCTTATTTTGCAGTCACTGCACTGCACTGTAATACATTTGAAACGCGTGTCTTAATATGTGTCATAAAGCAACACTGATGGGGAGAACGGGAAGGCTTTAATGTTGAAAGGTTTTCATATTTTATGAGGGGAGAATGTTCTTGGCTCGCTGCGCGGGCTCAGTTTTCTTTTACCCCGGCACTGTCTTTGTTAAGGGCCTTCGGTGTGGGCCGTTCCAAATACGGTTCTTGCGCGTCTGTTAATTAAGGCCATCTGGGCGATGTGTTTGAAGCTGCCTTCCGGCTGGCACTTTGACCAGGGCGATGATGTCCAACGTGCGTGATGTCTTAGAGTTCAACAGGGTCAGCGGACAATGAGAGAGTGGCGACAACCCCATGACCAACCTCAAACTGGAGACATGCGAGGTCTCGCACCCGACCCCACGTGCCCAGTGGCTCTTGCAAAATGTGTTTGCAAGAGTTCTCTCGTCTTATTTCTGTTACGCCTCAACAGTGTGTAAATGATCAATGCATCTAATTAAAAGGACTGTAGAACACTATAAATCTTCTTCAGAGACTTTAGCATAAAGGCTAAAGTCGAGCTGGGATTTAATTGAACAAATTCTTAAATATTGCAAAGTACGAGTTTGCAAGCTTGTCCCGCTCTTTAATGGAAGGGCATAATTAATTTTTTTTTGTAAGCGGACTAGTGACTATTTCTCTTTATTACAATATTGGAAGCAGAGTGTGTGAATAAAAGTCAAAGCAGCCGAAAAGCCCTCTGTCAGGCAGAATGTGTGATAAAATAGCCAATCAGTGGGGCCTTACTGCTTCTAATTATTTACCACTAATTTTGTGGCCAGACCATTGAAGGGCACCGATGGCAGTTCTCAGAAAAATGTCCCATATTTTACATTCCAGTTTTCTTTTACTCATGGAATTAATTGGAGCTTGAAATTCATCTGAATTTTCTGAAGAATCCAATTAGTGAACACCCCAGCGAAAGCACACAGTTAATGGGCAGCCGAGTACAGAATGATACACAGATTAGTTCTACATCCAAAAAAAAAGAAGTTTCTCTGGATTTGATGTTCCTATTGAACCCGTTTGGATGTTTTTTTAAACCAGTATGAATCTTGGCCCAGCCTGCCTGCAGCTTGCCAAAGTTGTTGCCAAAAGTCCGGCCCATTCGCTTGGAGGAGGGTGAAAAATGGCACCGCCCACCAAACTCGGCGTTGATTTCACTGTCCCGTTTGGTAAGCCTGTTATCATCACTCTCCACTCCGTCTGCCAGCAGTAACAGCCTTGCACAAATCCCTGTCATATTAGTGGTCAGAGACCGCTGCCAAACATCGCCCTCTGGAATGATTGACAAATGGGAATGATATCACAACGAAGACAGGAGGCCCAGGCTTCTGGGAATGGTGTCAACGTCTGCAGTCGGATGCGGGAATGCCATGAGTCTGATTTGGTACAGTATGTGCCAATTGCTGAGCCACGTTTGGTCCACTCCATTTTTCATTTAGCTGGCAGAACCAAGTTAAAGATACCGACAATTATTTGATAATTACTCAAATGTGACGCCATTTAGGATGGCCGCTCCAGTGAACAGGATTTAATTGAGACGTTTGAGAGCAAAATCATTTCTCATCTGGGAGAGGGACTTCCACATCATTAGCTGTTTGGTCATCTTTTCTGTCCCTGGTTTTAGCTTTGGTGGACATCGATTCCTGTGTCTAAAGACAAAACAAGCCATAACAGTATAGTTTGCTTCAAAAAGTGACATTAAAAATGTGAAAAAGACAGAGCACTCTGCACTATGAGAGATAATTTACAAATAAAAAGGCAGTTTAGTCTCTAGAATTTATTCATTTTGCCATTTTGAGTCCAAGCTCTTATCAAACGGGCATAATCAGAACACCCTTGTGAATAGCTGAGAAGCCAGTGAATAATCCTTTTGTTTGACATTATTGGACATTCAATTTTTTTTCTTCGTTTTAATCGACCACCATTCTAATATTCTCAACGAAACAAGGACCTGCAGCTGAAAAGCCTCATGAATTGGTTGTGTTTTGGAATTTCTTTTGATGACATTATTCATGGCTTACCAAAATCTCTTAGCAGGGAAATCGTTTAATCTCTGTTCAATCTAACAGCAGCCCAGTTTTGATTTAGCCTCAGGCAATACAGCTTAAACAACTTGGACACAGGTATAATAACGGTGTCCCACCTGAGATTTTAAAACCTTCAGCTACACAGTTAGTCAATTTCTCTCACATCTATTCCACACTGCTGCCCACATATTTGAATGCCTTCCTGGTTTCGAAGGAACTGCCTTGCTTGAAAAGCTCAGTTGAGAATAACCTAGGAGATGTGTTTTCTCTCAGCACCCACAGAAGTGGTTCTGTCAGCTGACACCTCCTCCATTGTTTCTCTGCACACGAAGAGCCAAAAACACTGAAAATTATTGAATCTGTCTGGTAACCAAGGCATGTGAAATTTGCTCTTTATAACCTTACAACTGTCACCACAAAACACTCTCATTAAATGCCAACAAACATTAGTGCCAACTTAGTTATTTGTGATATCTTCATTTAATTTTGCCTCCTGGGAAGGATGACGCCCATGGTGGTGGGGTGTGTGTGTGTGTGTGTGTGTGTGTGTGTGCGTGTACATGTGTGTGCATGTCTCTCTTTAACATTATAAGGAGCCTTGCTTGGTGTGTGTGTATGGATGTGGTTGTGTTTGTTTTGAATGATGTAAGGAGCCTTATTCCATGTGTATCAGAGCTGTGTGTGTGTGTGTGTGTGTGTGTGTGTGTGTGTGTGTGTACATCATCGCCCTTGACCCCACACTGGCCCTGGGTGCAGCTGCACATTGTACCTCTATCACCTGTGCACTTTCACAGTGCTTAATTGTTCCTTATTCACCACAATATGCATTGCTCGCCTGGGATACCCTTGGAATGAGTGATTGCCTCATTAGGGAGCCATTCACTTCATAAATAAAAAGAGCACATTTCTTGCGCAAAAACCATTACCGATATGATTATTTTATTATAGCTATGATGACTATCATCCCTTAAATTATGAAATTGCAATCACCATAAAGGAAAATTAGAGATAAGTACCATAATAGCTAGGAATTAAAATGGTTATGTGATATTTTGTGTGGGTTTGTGGGCAGCACGTGGTGTGGTGATTAGTGCTGGTGTTTTTTTTTTTTTTTTCCCCATTTTTCTCTGGAAATTAGTAGTCATTTACACCCTCTATTTATTTCGATTTACCCTCCCCACACGGGTCCGCCGTTGGTTTCAATGAGGCAAGCTAATTCTCAGAGGGCAGCAAACTCCGATTCCTGGAGACTCCTTACGTACTTCACGGCGGACCCGAGCCGGCTCACCCTCCCCCCTCTCCCTGGAGCGGACAGCCGAATGCCGCCCCCGATCAGGGCTGACGCCCAGGGCCGATCTGGTAGAGACGGGTTTCGAACCGCATCCCTGACAGGCCATATCGGACAGACCATATTGGACCAGCCAAAATATGGTGCATAAGACCGCTACGCTATCCGCCGCCCAAGTGCTGGTGATTTGTGGGTATGAATAATCACAGACCATGTTTCACAAACCACCTGAATATATTTTTTTGACCTCTTTTTTAAGCTTTTGTTGCATGAATGAGTTGGGGAACATAAGTTGTAGTAGTAGTATGATTGTAGGCACAGCACATTGCCCTCGATAAGGGCGTATTTAGCAATAATAATGTGATAAAAAATGTCATGACTTGAGAGTGAAGTAAAAACTGACAGCCAAGACTTAGCTATCCAATGAATGGGAAGAATATAAACATTGAACAAAAAGTTAGGAAAAAACTGTTGACAATAAAGCCAAGACTGTTTACTTTTAAATTCATTTGTGACATCATGGGATGAACAGCACAGCTGAGTATGTGGGTTGCGCCCATGAAAAATTTGCCAAATCTTCTCTGAATAGCTATTCAATGAATGATGGAAGGTCTGCAATTTGAATTATTTAAATTAGCGTGTGGAAGTACACAGCCACAACAGCCTGTCTGCAGCGTGGCATGGGATGGCATTCCACTCCTCAACCAGGGGTCGCAAGTCAGCCAACCTGGTTGTGTAGGTCACTCTGCTGATCCCACAAGTGTTAGATTAGGTTGAGGTCAGGACTTTTTGGCAGGCCATTCCATTCTCCACTCCCAAATTCTGGAGGTAGTCCTAAACCCCGCCTGGCTTGTCATCTTGTAGGATGGAGTCCCAGACTGATGGGAACCAAACCATCTTAATTGTCAGTGATGAAAGCCTTGTTTTTCCAGTGATTCAGCCCCACACCATCACATTGTGGCTGTGCAGCAATCAGCAACCATATAATCGATTTGCAAACCTTGAGCAAATTTTCACTTGAATGTTGATGTTTCTTCTGGTTTTCTGTTGGAACTTGGCCTTCCTAGGGCTCACTCCAAATAATCTTCTCACTGCATTTTAATCTGCCTCTGAGGGCCCATGCTCCAGGCCAATCAGGTTCAGCACCAAAGGTCAATACCAACATTTGGCATTGGCAGAGAAGATATTGCTTCCTTCTGTTTACTACAAAACATTTAAAAGGGAAATGGATGTGAATTTGAATTTTCTGCGATGTTTACAGTAAAACACACCAAACCATCTTAATTGTCAGATGTCGAAAGCTTCACTTGAATGTTGAGTTTTATTATATCTTATCTGCCTCTGAGTCCCAGGATTCAAAGGGAAGCTGATTGCTTCATTCTGTTTACTAACATGGATGTGAATTTGAATTCTGCACAGAGCCTGTGAGTTTGCAGCTTTTGGAGCCTGTTTAAGCGATCAAGCACGTTGTTTTACAGAATGGACATCAGCGCAATTTGCTAATGCCATTTGCAAACAGAGTGAAATGGAGCAATTCATCCTGGGCATTATGAGGGTCATCAATCACAATCCAGCCACCTGACCATGGCTTTTGGCATTTTAATGGCAAATGACATCATCCTGACACGAATAACGATGCAGTCATATCATGGATTGAAATCCACATGAAAGCACGCTGGCCATAGAGGAGACTGTCCTTAAACTGGATTGGAAGCAGGGGTCAGTGCGGCCCCCGTCAAGAGAGATGTGTGTTCTGGATGTTTCAGATGACTTGCGGATGCTGAGCTCTGCCGGATCAAAGTCCCTTGAACGTCCGTACAACATCGCACTGTGCTCGCACGCTGCACCTGACCTCAAACCCCCCACCATCACCCCTCCCCTCCCCACTCTGTCAAAATTACACAAATGTGAATTAAAAAAATAACATAACACTTGCATTTATTTGTACTTCAAAGTTAAAGACGTAATGTAATGTTGATTGAATCTGGGCCTCATTGAGACAGAGCGTGCTCTGCTGAGAGCGAGATATCGATCTGTTACCATTACAAAGGAATGTTTTTGGATGTACACTCTCAATGCGCCATCCCCAGGGCCATTTAATGAAGAGAATTTCTGGAAAAATCCTGCAATACATCTTTATGCCGTATTGATCTCTGTTCAGCCAAAGTGCGCATGCAATCGTGAAGATAGATTCACACTTTTTTACAAATGAACACATAATTATTCCGATGCACTGTGCTGAATAGATATTCAAAGTGACAGAAGTGAGCTAAATCTAAAGATTGTATCATCTGTTGAGCATTGGGTCTTTGGATAGCCTGGAGCAATTAAGGATTTTAATTAATTTTCCATTGATCAATTGTGACATGCTCTTACGTGAGTCCATAGATTCATTTGAGAGCTGAGGAGTACCACTGAACAGTGGACAAAACTAATCAGTGATTGAGTTGGATCTTTATTAATTTCTTCTTAACTTTTTGGCTGTTGTCTTCATACAGGTGACTGGTTCTGCGGGTGACTGTTGACCTGACCAAGGCCGAGATGCTGGAATGGCATCCATTTGGCTGCTTGCTCCTGAGGAAATGGCTTTCAGGATCTTCACACCGAGGTACCTCTTCTCAGGGCCATATTAATTTATGCCTGGATTGACATTTGATGTTCATATGCGTTTCACATGTGCTACACTCTACCTGTATGCTTTCCGGTGTCATATAGCACTCCGGCATGTCCCTCTATGCCTTCCTGGAGATATACTGGAGAAAATAAAATACCGGAGATTAAAGGAGTGCACTCTCGACCCCTCAGGAACATGAAAACACGGACGGCAGTGTAGTGTAATGGTTAGGGAGCTGGGCTTGTAACTCAGAGGTTGCCAGTTCGATTCCCAGGTGGGGCACTGCAACGGCCTTAAGCAAGGTACTTAACCTGAATTGCTTCAGTAAAAATATCCAGCTGTATAAATTGATTGTATGTAAAGAAATGTCAATTGTGGAAGTCGTTCTGGATAAGAGCGTCTGCTAAATGCCTAAAATGTAAAAATGTAAATGTGAAAAAAACCCTGCCCTGATGCAAAGTAGGAGTAAAGTTATGCTCCGTTCATCTGCATGCGCTGTGCTATTACCACGAGAGCAGGAAGTGTGAATGAGAGAGGAATTTGACTGATATGTGTCAGAGCCAATGAGGTTAAAGGTGGGTTGGGGTAGAGGCCTGGTCCAAAGCAGAGGTGTGCTTTATGTCCATGATAAATGGAACAAGTCTGAGCATTTGAGCATCACAGACGTGTGGGGACCATCGGCTCTGTATAAATTGAGCCCTTATTTATAATGAAATCTGATTTTTGCCTATCCATGCATCGTCTTAGTTTGCCCCTGAGGCCCCGGAAAATGTGTTAGGCAAAGGACTCGAGAGCATGTTCGGCACCATAGCAAGGGGTGATTATAGATACTGAATCACATATATAGGCTAAAATGTTCAGTGTTAAATCAGTGTTTGATCCCTCTTAGACTCTTGAATAAAATAAACTCTTCGACTCATATAAACACTGAACATTTTGCTGTGTGTGCACAACCCAAGTCCGGAGAAAACATCTGTGCCCCATTCACAGGCCGGGGTCAAGGCAGCACTCACTCATGGCCTTCTACCTCTGCAAAAGTGCATCCCATAATCTTATTTTTGTGTCCCTGTCTCCTCTAAGTCCAGCTGCTCCCTTTCTCGATCCCGAAGTCCCCCCCTTACCTGTTGAATGACACCTACGACTTCATCTCTCAGGCCCTGCATAATGAAGGCCCTCCCTGCTCACCGGTAAGGTCGATGGTTATTAGTAATCGAGCTGGGTCCCCTTTCTTTGCGGAAAACATCGATACAAAGCTGCGGGGGTTTCTTTTTCTTCCAGGAAGTGGGCGGATTAATGAAAAGGAAGGAAAAGCTGATAACGGAACAGGATCTTACGCAGCTCATGGCGATCGTTTGACCCGAAATCATCTCTGTATTCATCCTGCCAGCTATCTGTCAGGTACACCGCTTTCATGAACTTTATTGCCTATTTGCTTATGAAAAGAGTCCCACTGGCATTTGACTTTTCGAGACAAACAGGTATCCTTAGTTATGTGTGAGATGTTGCCAGTAGGCCGCGTAGTCTATCCTCTCGAACCGCTGTTATTGACCCTGACCTAGAGTAAATGTTACCACACGTCAATAGGATAGACTTTTAATGGGAGTGTGTGTGGGCGCATGTATGTGCATGTGTGCCCATTAGGCAACAAAGCAGTGCAGCAACCCCTTTCATCAATGCTATGGTGTCAAAGAAAACATGCATGAAGGTCAGTTTAATCAATACAGTGTTAGTATTACCATTGGGTTGGAGTCTCTTGGTTTTTCATAAGCAGTTGCATGGTCAGCACACCATGATGTACTACAATATATTCCACATCGATTCATTCATTGATTTTAATAAGAAGGCTTGGAGCACCGGCAAAAGTTCACTTCCTGGTTTTGTTTGAATCTAGTATTCATGGATAGGCAAGTGTCACTATGCCTGATTTATTGTTAATGCCCTATTTTTGTCAGCAGTAGGGCTGGGTATCATTAGGATTTTATTGATATATATATATATATATATATATATATATATGTACCTAACACACCAGTGTCTCAGCAATCTAACTGGTGTGCTAGAAATAAAGAACAAACATGTAAATGTGAATTTATTTTTCATCAATCTTTTTTAGGTTCACAGATATTAAGTTAACTGGTTAACATTCAAAGCCTACTGCATTCCCAGTGCTGCTCAAAAAACTTCTAGTCATCTGTTTCTGGTGGTGTTGCTTCAGTGTAACATGGCTGTGTGACTGAGAGTAACAACGGTGTTGTCTGTCCAGACCAATGTTTGCCTTGGAGATCTTATTTGATTTGGGGAAACGATAACAATAAATAAATTAAATACTTAATAAAATAATAGTTCAAATGACACCCCAACAAAACATACAAACTAAAAATCCTCACAGTTCTTAGTTAGAAAAATTAACATGTTTACCTTTCTGGTCTATTTGATGTTCTTTCTTGGGTTTTTGTGTTCCCTGATGAAGAGAATGCCCTCTCTGAAGGTGTGGAAGACACCTGTATGCACAGGTGCAGAGAGGGCAGTTCAGACAGTTTGGGATGTGGGCAGCACTGGTCGGGTCCTGTAGAGGCGGATCACATTGTGCGCTCTCTCGGGGATGAAGAGAGTCCTCTCCTCTCTTCCTGATGCCAAAGCTGCATCCTTGTCTTCAAAGAGCTCCTCTAGAGCAGACAGCTCGGCCTTCGTCTGGGTATGTAAAACAAACATAAACACAAAATTAGATACAAAGACATGAATGCCACTGTAATAATTGTAGGCAAATAATACATATATTGTTTCCATTCCTATATAATTAACGTCTTCCTCTCCATTTTCTGACACGGAAGTATTTTCCTCAGTGTCTCCTGGCTGTGGAACACAGCCGAAACAATGGAAATAAAAAAGAGAAGGTTTCAGTAAGTGGCAAAATGAAATAAGTAGTAGTAGATACTATAATGGTGTTATGAAATGGGAATCTGAAGTGATATACCAGTCTTGTATTCCTTCATATTGCCTCCTCCTCCAATCTCCCCAAGCTGCAATCGGCATGGTCCATCAGAATGGCTCCCTGAAGAAATGCCTTGGTTTCCTCATTCTGTGATGAAACAATACATTCAAAAAATGTCTCCCAATTTGGGGGTCAATTATACCCTCTATTTATTTCGATTCACCCTCCCCCACAAGCCCGCTGCCCATCACTATGGGACAAGCTAATACCCCAAGGCTGGAAATGATCCACCACCTCCAAGACAGAAATTGCCCACCTTTCTAGGGACGCCCTCCGCACTTCTTGGCGAGCTCATTCCGGCTCTCCCTCCCCCCTTCCCCTGGGGCGGCGATTGGAATGAGTGAAAAGTGGACAACCTTCCTCAGTATTCTTCGAATTAACGTTACCTCAGGGTTAGGGTGGGCGGGAGATGTAACCTTGATGCGACGTGCTGATAGGTGCAAAAAGTAGCTAAACAAACCCTACAAGACGTTCTTGCTCTGAAGCTGGTTGTTGATGGCTATTACGTTTAGCTAGGCTATGATATGTTGTGTACTGTTAAGAGGTGCCAAACATTAACGTGCATTTCAGTTCAGAGGGTACCATCTAACTCAAACCGATGCCTTAAAGGTACCGAGAACCAGAACCCAGCTCTATCAGTCTGATTTGGTAGCATGCAATTCAATTGAAATCCACACAGTGTGTCTGTGTCTCACATTTTTTGAATAGACAATAAGGCAATTGGCAATGATAAAGCCGTTATTAAATTCAGGTCAATGAGTCATAATGAGTTTCATGCAATCCAACAAATCACTGCTTTAATTGAACGCATTATCCAAAATTCTACGGACGCAGCAACCAGAGAACAAGCTCATGTTCCACTATCCATCTGGTGCCATTGCACCCTATTGGTGTTTATTAAATGAGTAACTGAGCTGATTCAGGTAACCTGAAATGTGATTTATAATGATTGCTTAACAGGTGTCTTGATGAGGAGGCTGTATCAGCATCTTGCTGTTGGGGGACTGAATTACAGGCAAAAATAACCCAGGCTGCAGAAAACGCACAGCTTGAATCATCAAACATAATCATCATCACCAGAACATGACAATGGCTTATTTAAGAGTCACCTGGAACAAAGTAGCTGCAAATTTTGTGTGTGACAAGCAAGCAAGCAAGGGAATGCAAGCGATCCAACCAAGCAACCATAAAACCAGGATCAAGGCAGAATTATTGGGGTTTGGGCGATTGGCACTGATTCACCCCCGCCGTGATCGATGATGATGGGTAATAATTTAGCCCCTGAGTGGGGGCCCTACTGTCAGTGTCTGACAAGCACAATCATGTCAAAATGTCATTGGATCCATAAAACGACCCTCTGGTGTGATTTGTTTTCGGTAGAAAGAATACTACGACAGCCATTGAGCCTGCCGGCATGACACATTTGAGGTTTTATATGCCGTGTTAACGTAAGTGAAAGCCCGACAATGCTGCTTGTGTGTATTTCCTACAGGTTGAGGTTTGTTTTGATGAGCATTGACAGAAAACATATTTGTTTCATGGATGATAGAATACGTTTTCACACAGTGACTTATCAGTTCATATTCAATGTTGCACTGTGGAGGGAAAACAGTACAGCTTGTTCTCTTTCATCGATCTCAAAGTTCAAATGCTTGACATTTTATCAAGTAGGGGGGATGTGTGGCGGCATTTTGTTGAATGGGAGGGGGTTGGAATTTCCATCAAGCAGGGAAGGGAAATTGGGTTTGGACACCAGCTACTACATTATGAAAACTATTCACCTTCTACTGCTGCTACTGAGTATACGAGAGAGTTAAATGTGTGAATTTGATGTAGGGTTGCAAAATTCTGGAAAACATGTACTGTTCCATACAAATGAAAACAGGTTTTGGAACATACAATTGGCAAGTGTTAGCAAGGTCACTAACAATGCATAAATGCTTGCTAAGCTTATCTACAATATTAGCAGCAAATATAACAGCTACTGGATTTAATTATCAACTATATTCAGAAACATTTACATTGTATCATCATCACTCGATTATACCATAACCAATTGACCTAAACTACAATGGGCTGTGTCTGTGTCAAACTGTGGTTGATCAATCCGATTGTAGCAGATGCTCTGACTAAATGTTTTCTTGATTATGATGTGAAGCATGAGCCGTGCATGCATCATGCTGCATCACCAGTAGGGGGAGCAAATCACTTATCCACACATCCACATTGTTAAGAGGACACATATAACTGTGATTATAAAAACAAACATAAAAGACAGAAGAAGAAATAAAGATACAGCAAAAACAATTATTTAAGACTTCAGCCCTGTTCATAATTTTACGATGAGCTGTTAAAAAAAGAATAAGAAGATTTTACATGCTTTTCCTGATGGCCAAAATTCCTGAGCCAAAGTTCCCTTGGAAATTTAACAGAAATTTACTGGAAACTTTCCACCCCTTTGCAATCCTAGTCTCACACACAAATGTGTGTTTCCTTCCACCTGTTTGGTATGGGCCCGAAGCCACATTAGGGTGGTGAGAGACACAGATTTGTCAGCCTTGCATGACAGTGCAGTAAAGTGGCAATGCTGCACGCCCAGAGATCCGATCGGCACCCACGTCTGCCGTTTATTTCCCCTGTAGCAAGTGCCATAAATGACAGCCCCATCTCCCTTATCGATTCTGTGACTCGGGCAGAGCGAGAAAGCCATTCAGGAGGTCTCCGCCAACGGTCCGCACACCACCGCTGAACCCGGCGGATAAACGTGGGCGGTACGCGCAAGGCAACTTCAGCGCGCGGCATTTCGTTAATTGCCTCGGTGTCACCGGGATAAAGTGTGATTGGCCATGGCTACTCCACAGACAGCTAAATGCTTAAAATGTAAATGTAAAATGTACAGCGTATAACCCCCACGGGACATGGCAGTTGCAGCCGCAGTAACGACGGCTGCTGTTTCTTTCCTCCCGGCTCCTCATCTCTGGGAGACATGCAAGAGAAACGTGTGAACGAAGCTTGCCATAACTGACATGTATGTGGGCTGAACCATTACAACAGAGTAGGGGGTAGATAGAGCACAGTGTCTCAAAGAATCTTAACACTGAGGTAAAGCTGCATCAGGGGTGTCCATACTTTTTAATTTCGAGGCCCTCTAAAATTACAGCGGTTTTGAAAGACCATATTTGTGGTTGAGGACCCCCACCTCAATAAAAAGAGCTCTTCTGTACAATATAAATTTGTAATAAATTACAGTAATCCTTATATTACCAAGGACATGCAAACCAGACTAAATCAGGTTTACTTTATCTATACTACAAGTAGTTTTGTAGAACTTTTTGTACTTTTGCTTTTGCATCCAGTTTCATTTACAGTCTGAAAACAATTGAGGAAATATTAAATCACAGACAGATCCTCAATGTAATAGGCGATATTGCTTGGCAATAATATTACAACTGCCCCATTAATTTTTTTATGCTGCTGCATTTTATTTTCATAATCGTCAAATATTCACTTACTTTCAAGTGGCTTAGCGCATTTAAATGAAGGGTAGCCTCAATGCTCCATGAACCACAATGCTTCATATATACAGTGTGTGTAGATATATACAGCTCTGGAAAAAATTGCCACTGCAAAATGATCAGTTTCTTTGGTTTTACTATTTATAGGTATGTGTTTGAGTAAAAATGAACATTTTTGTTTTATTCTATAAACTACTGACAACAATTCTGACCAAATAAAAATATTGTCATTTAGAGCATTTATTTGCAGAAAATGACAACTGGTCAAAATAACAAAAAAGATGCAGTGTTTTCAGACCTATAATAATGTAAAGAAAACAAGTTCATATAAATTTTTAAACAACACAATACTAATGTTTTAACTTAGGAAGAGTTCAGAAATCAATATTTGGTGGAATAACCCTGATTTGCAATCACAGCTTTCATGCGTCTTGGCATGCTCTCCACCAGTCTTTCACATTGCTGTTGGGTGACTTTATGCCACTACTGGTGCAAAAATTTAAGTAGCTCAGCTTTGTTTGATGGCTTGTGACCATCCATCTTCCTCTTGATCACATTCCAGAGGTTTTCAATGGGGTTCAGGTCTGGAGATTGGGCTGGCCATGACAGGGTCTTGATCTGGTGGTCCTCCATCCACCAATCCTCAGAGTTGGGGAACATTGTCAGAGCAGAAGGAAGCAAGTTTTCTTCCAGGATAACCTTGTACGTGGCTTGATTCATGCGTCCTTCACAAAGACAAATCTGCCTGATTCCAGCCTTAGTGAAGCACCCCCAGATCATCACTGATCCTCCACCAAATTTCACAGTGGGTGCGAGACACTGTGGCTTGTAAGCCTCTCCAGGTCTCCGTCTAACCATTAGATGACCAGGTGTTGGGCAAAGCTGAAAATTGGACTCATCAGAGAAGATGACCTTACTCCAGTCCTCTACAGTCCAATCCTTGTGGTCTTTTGCCTCTTCCGAGACGGCACTCGCCAAGTGTGGACCGTAACCCGGTACTACAGGGCCACACTTATGTGCAGGGAACGTCATGTTGGCTTCCCTTCCCCCTCCCTGGGCCGGACAGCCAATCACCACCCCGGTGGCGCTCCCGGCCAGAGCCGACTCTGGCGAGACTGAGAATTGAACCCCGGTCTCAGCGTCGAACGTTGTAACCACTGGGCCACGCAGGAGGCCACTTGAAGGGCTTTTTTCTAGCTTTGCACGACTTCAGCCCTGCCCATAGGAGCCTGTTTCGAACTGTCCTCGGGACTTCACCCCAGCTGCCATTTGCCATTCTTTTTGTAGGTCACTTGATGTCATCCTATGGTTGTTGAGTGACATTCGAATGAGTTGGCGGTCATCCCGGTCAGTAGAGTCGTTTTTCGCCCTCTGCCGATCTGTAGCTTTGTTGTGCCCAATGTCTGCTGCTTGACCTTGTTCTTATTAACTGCCGTCTTTGAAATTTAAAGGATAGAAGCAACCTTACACTCACTGTATCCCAGTAAAGCCAGAACTGAACCCTTCTTTTCCTCACTCAAAACTTTTCTTTTCAACTCTTCTGGCATGATCAAATATTTTTGATTCCAATTACTTTTGAGGTACTACTAGCACAGTTTTTTGTCATCCAGCTGGTTCTATTGCAAGAGGATGGTGATGACTACAGCAGTGGTTTTTATACTTTTCCTCGTTAAATAAGATTTGGTTCAGGTGATCACCTAATCAATACTTCATTAAGTAGAATGAGGTGTGCTCGTGTTGGAATTCAACAGACACTGGAGTGGAATGGCTGCCATACATGTAGAAATGCTGATTTAAGACAATTTTGAAGTGGTCTCTTAATTTTTTCCAGAGCTGTATATATATTCTGAATATTGCAATGGAAGCTAGGCTGTGTCTGTACAAACCTAGAATAACTTGACTGAGAAATCTATTGATTTCCCTGTTAACCCTCTCAGAAGTGCTGTTGGTGTGAGCGTGCAGTTGTGGCTGGAATATGTAATGTGCATATGCTGGAGAGATCTCTCTTATGGATAGCTGTGGAGGAGGTGGGCTTTATCATATGCAAATGCCAGTCTGGCTCACGCGTCCTGAGTGGGGACCTCTCGCCACTGTGGCCTGGCTGCAGCTGAATCACAGCAGCCTGTGTGGAGTCCCTCAACGTCTGCGCAACTGCGACTGGATACGTTTGCAATGTCTAGTGCCAAATCTACATTTGGATCTATACACAGCTAGCTCATAATGTTATTGTAACATTTTACAATATTCCAGCTATGTTGCAGATAGAAAACGTTTGTGGCAGAAAAAGTTTTAAGGACTTTGCGACCCAACAAAATTGTGAGAATAATTTTCAGCATTTAGTGCCAAATGTATATTTAGATCTACATATATTGATCTATAATTTATCGGTGTGTGTGTGTTTAAGTGCATGTATTGTACAGCTGTTTTACGAACTAAGTTAATAATGGCTTTGAGGTGTGTTGTTGGCAGAATTATAGCCAAGCCAATACACAGCCATTTTAGGAGACCAGGTGCACCCTATGATGCCAACATTGTTTTCTCAAGATGTTCCCATATTCTAAAACGATAACACACTGCTAAACGGATTCAAGGGTGGATTCATGAACACTAGGATTAAGTCCTATGGCCTACCCAATCACAAACACCATCCATGGCCTACCCAATCACCACATTTAAACATAATTGAACCTTTATGGGAAGTTCTGGAATGTAGAGTCCGGAGTAGATTTCCACCGCCTTAATCTCTGAATCTTCTTTTATTCTTAAAGAATGGTCGATCCATTAGGAAACCTCCACTTCTTAATTATGGTCTTAACTGTGCTCCAAGGGATATTTAAGGCCTTTGAAATCTTTCTATACCCATTTTCTGATATGTGCCTTTCCAAAACTTTATCCCAGAGGTCTTTTGAAAGCTCCTTGTTGCTCATGGTGGATTCTTTACTCTGAAACGCATTACCCAGAAGTGGAATCCTCTAGGAACACTTGATTCTATTCTGAAGTAATCAGAATCACTACAATTGAACACAGGTGGAGGCCAATTTGCTTAGTGTGTGATCTGGAAGGTGATTGGTTACCCCTGAGCTAGTTTACAATTGGTATGATAAGTGGGTTGTAGACTTATCAATCCAAGTTATTCCAGTTTTTCATTTTTAATTAATGTTCCAAAATGTTGAGAATTCCACTTGGAAGTAGGGTAAAATAGAATAGTGGAAATGTAGAAATGTGGAAATGTGGAAAAACAAAGTTACAGTAATTCGATGTTGAATGCAGAAAACTGACCTGACCTCTGGATTGCTGGACTGTGCTCATGTTGAGGCTCCAACATTGCACCCTCACATTATGAAGCATTTACATTTAGCAACTTTTTTTTTGCAATGGTGTGGAAGAACTTGCGTATATCATTAACAGAAGGAAGAATTCTACAAAGAATTCCAGCACAACGTGTCTCCCTGCTCCCCTCCCACAACCCCTGCTCCAACCTCTCTCTCTCTCAGTCCAGATTTGAGTGAATCTGCCAAAGAGTGTCGGAGGGGGAAATCATTAGCCACATTTACACTTTGATATTTCAAAAGATCATCCTGTCCCTTTCATATTTCCCCTTCCAATCAAAACATTAAAGGGATCAAAAGATGGAGTGCCACCAAGCGGTTACCTAAAAGGGAGACATCTGCTGAGCTTATTTAAAAGGCTGGGAGCACCAGCCTAGCATGGGCCTCCTTCACGCTGAGCTGGGCAGAACCCGTAGTCCAGCGCTAGTTAGAACTGTCCTTCACTGTAGGGGTGACCAATACAGGCCTTTCACTGGGGTCCAATAATGATGATGGTCATGAGACAGACCTAGCTAATAACCAGTGAACCAGATGCTATGTTCTTTTCACTGGCGCGTGGATATTATGAGGGGAAAGATTTATGAACTTTTTCTTAATTAAATTTATTACATAGACCTGTGTTTTATTTATTCAACCTATTAAACGTAACATTCAAAGCATAAAACATTTGAACAAGGACCATGTTTAGTTTGATTAGAATACTAATACTGAAAGACTACCTTGTGCACCTCTGTTTTTAACATAAAGGGATTAATAGGAGGGCAGTCCATTTATATTTAACATTTTTGACATTAATATATAACAGTAGATGTAGGCACATGCAGTGTCAGAGACCCTGTCAGAGGACGCCTGTGCTGGTCGGAAGATGTCGGAGTGACGGCACGCCTCACATTTGTGGCCAGGCATTCCAGGTGGCGAAAAATGTCATAAAATATTATGTGATTATAAAACAACTTATTTCAGTAACTAAAAAGAGCACTTTTGGCACATTCTGCCAGCCTCTGGATAGTTTAATCAAAGTTGCAATGCCAACAGCTGGCCACGCAACAGGAAAACTGCAGAGATGAGTATCAGGCATTATGGGCACGTGAGTCTTAACAATGTCTGACATTTTTTTGTTATCTGTGAAAGGACATATTGTCCTTATCGTACTAGATGGGCTCTATCTATTAACCTAACATTTGGAAGGGGTTATCGGCCCACTAAAGCGGGGAATGTGTTTATTTGTCCACTGAGGGTCCTCTTCTTTTCCCCTGGCCCCTTTCTGTCAAAAGCGTCCTGCGTCCCCTGGAACACATTGTGACTCAGAGTATATCTGTGGGACTGTATGCATGCCCTCACACATGACTCACACATGTACAAAACACACACATGACCTACATGAAGAAATCTACAAAGGGGCTATATTTTCAGACAGACGTGTTTCTGGAGATGCCTTACAGAAGTTGTTCCCAAACTGGGGGTCGGTACCCACAGGTGAGTCGTGAGAGGGGTTCAGGTGGGTTGCAAGATACACATGACAAAAAGGAATCAATGTATGTAATGCACTCCCTATGGACATCCACAGCAGTTAAATTAAACACTGCACTTGCTACATGCACTGCACAAGTTGCAGTGTACGTGCGGTTGTTTTAACATCTGTTTATTTCCATATTTAGACGTGTTTTAATAAGGGGTTGGCCACAGAAAATGCATTCACTCATTAAATGGGGTGTGGGCTGAGAATGTTAGATAACCACTGCCCACAGCATGGTGGCTTTACAAGAAAGGGAATCAAACATATTTGGTCCAAAACACACAGAAATGAACACGTCAGTTGTAAGTACATAGTGAACGCAGACTTGAGCTGAGCTCATCATGATGTGATTCCTGACTTTGTACTTATATCCTTTCTGAAACACAGGCAGACCTTTTTCTGAGCATTATGTTTACAGTTATTTCTAGGAGTCAGCTGAAATCAGGCATTACGGCTTCCAGATAAATTACATTTTCACGCTCTTATTTATGCCAGAACATTTGTGCCCTCGAGTGCGATCTATTTAACAATGCCACAAAGTGCAGCATCCCAGACTGGAGGCTTGCTACACTACAGAAATATTTAAGTATATAAGTATCCAAAAGCTGATGGTTTGCCAAGAGCTCTTCTGTAATAAACTGAAAAAGGTTTTTGCACATTCTGCATTCAGCTAGTGTGCTTTTTCCAGGGTTGTGCTTGGAAATGATGGCCAGTTGTACAGCTGGTTTTAATGGCTTGTGCTTTATGGTTGCTTTTAAAGTTGTTTTTTTCTACTCGGCTAATTAAGATAAATTAAAACAAATCAGCTTTTCCGAATGGCCCTCACAAATTACCATAATGGTGACTGTTTTAAGACTTTTATACTTAAACTCTACTCTCACTGAATCTGTGTTTTTAGGACACACCCACACGCTTGCAGTCACATACACCCCCTCCCTTCCACACACACACACACACACACACAGTCTCATATACTTACCCACATGCACACACACACACACACACACACACACACACACAGTCTCATACACATACACACACACATACACATGCCAAGTCATTAGGACCAAACTGAAAGACTAGAAATTTCCCTGGCCCCATAGTGCTTTCGTATGTAAATGTGTGGGACCCATGCTCGGAGTCAGGCCACGCCACCATCTGTCAGTGACCGTCCAATCCCCAGAGGGGTGGACTGTGGAAGACCCTGACAGAAGCCTGACATCATCACAGTCCACGACCGTCGCCTGACATATTTTGTTCCTCTGGCACCTCCGTATGCCCCCATTGACCACAAACAGCAGGCTGAAAAACCTAATGTGAATACAGAATGCAGAAACACAGGCCATTACAAGCTAGGCACGTTCACAGAACACGAACACCGGATCTTGAATAAAGCAAATCGAGCTGCGTTTGTGCTTCAAAACTCTCAGAGATCGCCTCTCAAAGGAAGCCCTCTCACAAATTAAAAACTAAAAATGTAGCCTACGGGTGCGGTGCACTCCATCTGTTGTTGCTATGCGGTGGTTTGGAAGATATAACGCTGCATAGATTGACTGTGACAGTGAGTGATAGATTCATTTTACATTATGGTATAAATAATGAGCTAAGATAAGCTGAATGAGCTGAACTCCTATTTCTTACTGTATATTCAGTTGCTTAGTGAATGTCGTTAATGTCACACCAGGTTGATTCATTTTGTACCAAAACTTAAGGCTGTGCTCCACTGGCTGTGCTATCCTTCCGATTTGAATGACGATCGCTCCTCTTTGTCTGCCTACGCCATTCTCTTTGACTGTATGTCCATCACAGATGGACACGGTGAGGCACCAGTTTGTGCTTTGTGTCAGAAGACACATCAAGCATCAGAAACCGGGGCGACGCTCAGGGAAATAAATGGTCACATTCAGAGCGAGTCCCCTCTTTTTTGAGAGTTCTGAAGGGCAGAAATAATGATTTCCTATTTGGTATTCCTCTCTCACTCGTTCTCTCTCTCTCTCTCTCTCTCTCTCTCTTGCTTTCTGTCCCTCCCACTCTCTCTTGTGCAGTTTCATTCAGGAAGGCAGTGATGTGATATGTTGCTGCTTATTAAGAGTCTGTTAAGGGTGGTACAGCATTTCAAGTGAAAGGGGGGTGGGTTTTTTCCTTGGGCAGGTTAAAGTGAGCAGCACTGTAAGTAAATACAGATAAATACAGTACCAGTCAAAAGTTTCAGTACACCTTCCATCTGGATTACGGCTAATTGGGCACTCCTTCATTCTTGAGCAAGATAATGACCCGAAACACACCATAGAACTTGCATGGGACAAACTGGACAGAAGAGGCAAAGCAAACCACAACCCACAAGTGTCTCTGAGAATTGCTGCAGGAGAGCTGGGAGCACATATCGGGTGATTTCCTGCTGAAACGTATTAACCGAATGGCCCGTGTTTGTGACGCTGTTATCAAGGCAAAGGGTGGCTATTTTGAGGAATCCAAGATTCAATTTTCAATTCAATTTTCGTGAACATTGCTTTGATGTTCCTTTTGTTTATTGTTGCATGCGTTTTCTGTCATTTTCAACTATTTACAGACACTTATATGGTGTAAAACATTGTCAATTATGAGATAAACCTAGTTTCCAGCAGGTGTAGTCAAACTTTTGACTGGTACTGTATATTTGTAGACTCTTCCCCTTTGTAATGCAAAGTAGGCACTTTTCGGGTAAACAAGGTTTTTTCACCTTGTGTGTGTGGCGCTCCTTGGGCAAGAGGCTCCACTTGAACAGACTCGGGCCCCATGGTTCAGCAGCAGCACACACATTCACACACACACACACACACACACACAGGTACACAAGCACGCACAGGTATCTATGTGCACACACACAGGTACACACTCGTGCTCACACACACAGTGCACACATGCGCGCGCACACACACACACACACACACACACACACACACACACACACACACACACACACACACACACATATCTGAATTTCCCCAGCCACTTTCTGAAACAACATTCAGATTTCCAGCAATTAACACAGTGCTTATCTGCATCCCCAGTTCATTCTTACCCTGAATATCGATTTCTATTTTCATCTGTCTACTCTGCCCGTAGTTACTGACAGCCTCGCTTGCTGTGGTGTTTGGGATTAGCCAACTCGAGTATTATAACTACTGGCCTGACTCTGAATACTTATACATATTTAATATGGCTTGAGTCCACGCCGTAGGCATCTGTACAGTGGCTGCGAATGGAAGATTGACTTCTTTGAATTAGCGTAATGAGATTAACAAATGAAGCCGGACAAGTTTTCCCCACGCTCTGACTGCAGCTTTGTTTACACGGACTGTACCCATGAAACAACCTTGGAACGGCGTACAGCGTGTACGACACATCGCGGACGAGTGGAACTATGAGAGAAGCCAACTATTCAGCACCGCTCAGAAGCCATTGCAATTAACATATTTATAAATAACATTAGAGGACTCCAGTGGTACATTTTGTGGAACATATTTGCTGAACAAGCAGTACAAAGATGGAATCGAGAACTCACAACAAATGGTTTTGAGCAGAGTCTATTGTTACCGTTACTTGAACTTACAATATGCTAAGGTAAGAGGCAGGGATAATGAGAGAAGGAGACTGACTTTCAGCAGCCACCTCCATTAAGGCCCTTATAAGGCAATATACCCTCTCAATCTCTAAACACTTGCTGTGTACCTTTACAGACTGTGTGACAAGCGTGCCAGCTGATATGGCACTTTCTTGGCCTATTCTCATACAGTTACACCAGGAAGTGGAGGTGACAGACCTGTGTTCTCTGTTTTGACCCCAAACACCTGCCCTTATATATAGAAATGGTCAGGAGGTCAAAGTCTTTGTGGTCTGAGATTCCTCAGGGTCCTAGTGTCCTACCCTTTACACCACAATGCAATGGTTGCTCAATGTGGACCATGGCCAGGGACGTGCTGCCTGTTTAATACAGGGCCTCTGGCTTACTCTTCTTCCTCGTTCCTGTTGGTCATTTAATGTGTGGGCGTGCTATTCCAATCGCTGCATCCCAACGGCATTTGTGCTTTAGGTCTCAAATGAGGGCTGAGCGCCATTTACGCTCCCACCCACTGGAAACCTGTCTTCCTGAAGACGTCCCTGGCAGGTATGGAAGAGAGCGATTCTTCTCCTCCTCCGCCTCGCCCCCTCACTCTCATTGCGAGTCCTTTAATCATCCCACAGAGCTGCGTAAGATCCTTTATTGACTCACTGCTTAAGAGCCGAGCAGAGCCAACAGCTTCACACACACAGGTTGCACAGAGCAGCCTCCATCACTGGCTATGTCCAGTCGATCACGGAATGCTTGCACTGAAGACCAAATCAGTGCCAACGCCTACACTGAAGACCGAATTGTCTGTGGTCTGTCTGTCTCCATCCTTATCATTTCTTGTTATGGTGACCCTCTGTCTGTTTTAATAGTAATAATAATAATCATCTTTATTAGGTCATGTTACACAGTTTTTTACACCGGGTAATTGGAATTGATCTTTTTGCATACCTCTCCTAGATGCATACACACCATTAGAGAGGTCTGAGCGCAGGGTCAGCCATAGTACAGCGCCCCTGGAGCAGTTAGGGGTTCAGTGCCTTGCTCAAGGTCACTTCGGCAGTGCTCCAGGAAGTGAACTGGCATCCCTGGGGTTTCCAGTTCATTGTTTTCCGTTGATTTGAACCAGCAACACTCCACTTGCCAGCCCGTGTCGCTAACCACTGAGCCACTGCCACCCCGTATCTTTTTATATCTGCTGCAGCCTCTGTGGTCTGCCTGTCTGTCTCGCTCCTTGTGTTTATCTTTATTATTTTGTTTATCTTAATTATCTTTATAGTATTATCTCTGTCTGTGTTAACCTATCTGTGGTTGGCCTATAGGTTATTGTCCTCATGTGTCCATCCTCATCATTGGGTCTCTCGATGGCCTGGATTCAATCAACATTAAGAGCTCAGCTGGAACAAAAAGTAACCAGGTCTCCAGGGCTGCCCACTCCTGCAGTCATACCACCACAGGGCCAGCACTAGCAGTCCTGGTTCAGTGAGCCTGTCTTTCCTTACCAGAAGGTCAGCCTGATTTAAACCACATTTTATTGTGAGTGTCACGTTCTTCCGCTGCGTTTAAAACTGTCCTGTTCCTCGTCGCAGTACAAAGGCTTTCTCTGCACAAGAAGTGAAATGGATCTAAATGGGCGCCTGCCTTTGGGAACGGACGGGGGAAACGAGCCTCTGGTTGACTGATCTCAGGGCGAACGTGCGCTTTGTTGGCCCTCCCACCAAGACCATCGCCTGCTCACTCCTTTTACGGCAATGCGACGCCTTGCGCTCAGTTGAAAAACTCAGCAAAAAAGTGGAAAAGTTAACTCAACCCTACAATAGCAATCCATAAACTTAGAAACAACAATGTCGTCAGGTTCCCCTGTGTCACTGAAGGTCATGACATCTGGGGGAGCGCAGCCACACTGTCTCAGCATCTCCGTACCACAGCAAGCCGTGTGTTACTGCATATTTTCCCCTGGAGATTAATTGCGCCTGTGCCTATTGCTGACAGCAGTGTTTATGAGAGTAGATGAAAAGGGGAGGACTGATTGTGAGACCTGCGTTTCAGCTTCAAGCTTATTTACTGCGTGCGTTTTCATTTATTTCATTATTTACTTACCTGCCCACTTATCTATTTTTGCCAAGGCCTCGTAATCCAGCTGCGGGACGGACGCGGGGAGCGGGCGTGTATCTGGGTCAGACCTCCAGCAGGAGCCGTGCCGCAGGTATTCAGGGACACCAGCATCCATCATTCGCCATGCCCCGAAGGTCCTTTGTTCACCAGGGAAAGCTGTGCAAACACACACACTCTCTCACACACACACACACACACACACACACACACACACACACACACACGTACGCCTAACCACTGACCACCGCTGGTACGTCACGCGCGAATGCGGCCGCTCCTCTGCCGCTCGCCGGTGACCTGTGAACGCGCTCTCGTGGTATTAACCTCGTCCACGTCAGACCTGCTCATTAATCTTCCCATTAAACCATCGGCCCCCATGCCCACAGGCTGACGGGCCGATAAACAGACCCAGCGCAGCCAGGAAGAGGGAGGGGGAGAGGGGGGGAGAGACCCTGTTACCCGAGGGGCCATCCAAGGTGTTGTGTATCATGTGAGGAAATGCGAGAGGCGCTGTGATTGAGCAGCGAGGCATGCTGGGAGATGAACTGATTTTGTGCCTCTTCAAGGTGCCGTGGGTTCAGAGGCGAGTGGAATTAGCTCCTCTTGGTTTCCCCCGTAACCGAGGGACACCACGACACTTGTATTCATACATCCTCATCGAAATGTGAATGCTTTGGGAGAGAGAGAGCGTGTGAGAGAGGGGGGGGAGGAAGAGAGAGTTGTCCTGGGGGCAAGGTAGCATTTAGGAGTCTTAAGCATTTAAACCTTTTTTTTATAGTGCTGCATCAATATTGCTAAGCTGTGATTTTGTTCTTGTTCTATCCCAGAGTGGTTTTAGAATGTCATGCTTTGGCAAGGTAGCTACTTGCAGATTCTGTAGCCGAAGGAGAACTACAGAAAAGTGAAATTTCTTCTTCCTGAGAGAGAGAGAATTATATATATTTTAATAATTTTTTCCTTGTTCCATCTGTTAACTACTATTTTAGATAATACTTTGGCAGCATAAGTGTGTACCTGTTGTGCCAATATAGGGAGAGAGAGAGAGAAAGTGAGAATTATCATTATAATTATTTTTGTATTTTAAATAGGACCATTTCCATTTCTGCTTTGTCAATCAATCACCATGTGTTATGGCAAAAAGTCTGTTTTTGTGACCAACCATTTAGTTTTTACAACAAAAAAGAACAAAATGGACAATCCGGGGGCAAGAACACACACACAACTAAAAGAAGGTGGTCAGCGGCTCAAAATACAGGCCGCGCCACCACATAAGATCAACGGTAAAGTACTCAGCAGACGACCAACTGTTCAGATCGGCACAACTCACCCTGTGCACCCTCACCAGCGACATCTCTGAAATGGTTACCTTAATGGTGGGCTCTACCCAGCCCTGCAAAATAAAGCTGTCAAGCCTGACAAAGAAAGACATCTCTTGTGTCATTTTAATATAATTTAGGTGTCATCCTCAAAAAGGAGCAGCCCCTTTGAAGATTGGCCTTTTTTCCCCCCTTAGCGCATGTCGATTTTGTTTTGGTTTGTTTTTTATAGAAAGGTACCCAACGCATGCAGAGTTTATATGTGGTTTAAAATATGTGGTTTAAAACAACAGGAAGTAGTCTTATAGACTATGGGTACAAACATCTGAATATAGCATGACCAGCGAGGGAGGAAGAGAGAGAGAGAGAGAGAGAGAAAAGAATTGGACAAATTGATTCTTTAAGGTGATTTATCAGCCTGTTTCACATTAGGGAGTTCACTCTCTTAAAATAAGTGAAGTAAATCCGTAAGAGTGAATAGACTCCAGTAGAGAAATACTCCCCCCTCAATTTATGACGTGAGCAACAGTGATAAAGCAGACACAGTACATTGTCAGAGAATACATTGTTGTAATGTACTGTAATGTAACTTTACCTCTTGTTTGATGCCAACTGATGCCACTTTAAAGTAAGTTCATTCATATTTTATTGTTTTATAAATAAATAACTTTGGATGATGATGACGATGATGGTAATAATAATAATAATGTACATGTGTATACAAATAGGCATTATATATACATTTATATAAATGTATCATCTTAAATGTACATTTGTAAACATATACGAATATTAGATATTTGTTTAGTACGTGGATATATCCAGGATAAGCTAAGACAGAGAAGATTAAGATTCCACACATAAATACTTCACAAAGTTATGTATTAGTAATGACAATAATTTTAATAATTTACAGCTTGAGCAGCCAGTAAAGAGTGCCTGGCTGACCTTCTTATCAAAAACATGATGTATTTTGGCAGTAGCTCAAAATGTATGCAGTATTCTATATAAATTATTAACAATTACATATAAAGGTTTGCCAATTGTGTACAGGCAACCCAATGCATGCTTATTACTGGCTTTGTAGCCTGTGATCCCCCAGTGAAGCAATTACCGTACGTGCAGAATCACAATGTAAAGTGTGAACCATAAACCTCGAATTGCTCACACATACGTGATGTAACAGAAAAATACTTTCATTGTGAGTGCCTGCACTATAACCTAACCTGTAGGTAGGGTAGGGGCATATTTCTCAAAACATGGGATATTTTAAAAGCACTTGGATTTAAAAACTTATCAACAGCACATATTGTTTCTGCTGCCAGCGTTGTAGATTGCTTTCTGCATAGTTTTTATTATGTGTGAAAGGTGCGGATAAAGGCCTGAAATCCTGTGGACTTAAGGAGGTCAGTGAAGTGGACTTAAGGAGGTCGGTGAAAAGAGGAGGAATGCTCTCCCAATGGTGTTTAAAATTGTGTCCTGTACCTGTGTACGTGTGTAACTGCATGTGTGTGCCTGCGTATGCGCGTGTGTGTGTGTGTGTGTATGTATGTTTGTGTGCGTGTGCCTGCGTGTTTGTGTGCGTGTGTGTGCCTGCATGTTTGTGTGTGTGCCTGTGTGTTTGTGTGTGTGTGCGCGTGCCTGCGTGTTTGTGTGTGTGTGTATGTGTCCCTGAGAGTTTAAAATAATTTAAGGGAGAAGGCTGTGAAGCTTAAGGTGAAGTTTTCTGCGAAGGAGAAAATATGTTTAACGTGTCACCATCCATGCAGTCCTTACAATCATGCCAGTGTCAATAATGGCGAGGATGGTGACATAGCGGCCTTGTTATTCCCATTGGCCATGGGTGGTTATGACTGTTTGTGTAGTGTGCTGTACCACATTCATACACACTTCTAAAGACACTATATTCTCCATTGGTGTTACCTACAAAAAGTGTGCTTGTGTTCTCAGGTTCCAGTATACGCTCTCTTCCCATGTTAATGTTGCAGATTACAAGCAAAGCAGCAGCTATGACATTTATTTAAAGCAAACAGGCCAGAGTGAGAATAAAATGAACTTTTCCATAGCTGATACGCTTGCTACAGTATGAATGCACAAATGCTGCCCTGTGCTGTAATATGAGCATATCAGTATATTTGCATATCTCACTCTCTCTCTCTCTATCTCTCTCTCTCACACACACACACAGTATGTACAAATGCATGCATATACAAATACACACATAAAGTCATGAAAACAGAGGAATATATATATATTCTCGCTCGCTCTCATTCGCTCTCGGCAGTATTGGCACGACTGCATATAATAATATTGCCAAAGCAATGGAATGAAAATAATAAAATAAATAAATTAAAAATGAAGAGGGAAAGACCAACGCAAGTTATGTAATAAACACTGGTTAAAAAACAAAACGAAACTAATGATAAAATAATGATGATAGGATGTAATTATAAAAGAATAGCATCAAACTCTTAAATTGCCATCGCTGGTTGGCCCTCAGTTTCCCTCAGTTTCTCTCTCTCTCTCTCTCTCTCTCTCTCTCTCTCTCTCTCTCTCTCTCTCTCTCTCTCTCTCTCTCTCTCTCTCTCTCTCTCTCTCTCTCTCTCTCTCTCTCTCTCTCTCTCTCTCTCTCTCTCTCTCTCTCTCTCTCTCTCTCTCTCTCAAATGACAGATCTGAGCTTTTTGTTTTCCCACAGAGGCGACCTTGAGAGATTTCATCACATTTCATGTTTTCATCAGCTCAACAGATCGCAGGAGCCTCCAGCTCGATCAGCCCGGTAAAACCCTCCTTATCTGAGGTATGGAAGAACACAGGAGAGTTAGTGTCAGCCAACACCTACACCCCTGTCACCTACCTAACTGGTGAATTCTGGACTCGCTGTTCAGTTGACCATGGACAAGCTGTCTCTGAGAAATCGGTTGAGATAATTGATCATGCAGCGCCGGGTTCTGACAAGCAATTAATGAAGCTTGCATAATACCAGTTACCTCATTACGTTCTAATCCACTCTACATGATACACATCACGTGCACTGGCAGAGCAGGTAGGCAGGGGGCACAGATATTTTGTGGGGCAGGGGCTCAAGCAAAAAAAAGGGCACTCACCCTTCATGGAATAATGTGTTTCAGTAGAATTTAAACAGGTCCCATGTTATGAACATAGTGTGTGATTATGGATGGCGGCGGTGTGGCAACATCGGGGTGGGAATAGTGCGTGTCTATTCCCACCCCGATGTTGCCACACCGCCGCCATCCATAATCACACACTATGTTCATAACATGGGACCTGTTTAAATTCTACTGAAACACATTATTCCATGAAGAAACCACAGATTTGATGTAGTAATGCAGTCAGTCAGTGTTCAGTTGTTTAGACCAATTCAGTCATATTAGATCAATGGTTTCTTTGAGAGAGAAAGTTAGGATGGATGCAATTTAATGGCATTCAAACAAAAAACTTTTATTTTAACAGGGAAACACACTGCTACATGCCCAAACAATAATACACTTTTAAACATCACGTTTTTAGAAAACTGGCTATAAAGAAAAGGGGGTGACTACACTAAACTAGCAAAACTATGCAAAACGTAACTACCTGCTTCAGAAATTAATTGCATATTTGTAAGTTGTCCTGCATGACGGAGATAACGTCGTTTTAATGATAATTAGACTAGCTTACTTGCTCTCGAGTACCGAGGCTAGTAATGGTAAGTAGCCTAAGTGTTGTTTAATCGTGGTTTCATGGTTTCACAGTGCCTACCTGAGTGATATCATTCACCGTAACCGAACTGGGGCTGGGAATGCGGTGCTTTTCATGACAAGTTGTATTCGGAATGTCGGAAAATGCGACGTTGATTGATTGACAACTTCAATAACAAATAAAGAAAAAAGAAAATACAATTAACACCAGCCAAAAAAAGGGCACTTTTTGACTCTGAGGGCAAAAGGGGAGGGGCTCAAGCCCCCCTTGGGCCCTATCTGTGCACGTGCCTGCAGGTAGGGGTGTGGGAAGTAAAAATGACAACAATTGCAACATAAGGGTGTTAAATTATAGCTACGATAAAGCAACATCGATTTGATTCTATGCTTGATGGGTGTCCGGATTCCTAAATTCGACCCAGGCCACAGTTTTGTGTCACCAATCCAGTGTCTGTCCTCGTTTTGAGCGCAAGCAAGAGAAGCCACGTTTTTCGCCTGCACTTTCTGTACAGTTTTGCGCAGCGCTCGTGAGAACGTGTTTGTCTTTCCCATTCTGAGCTGCTCGAGAGCCTGCGTGGGATTTTGACACCCCGCTGATTCGAGCCACTGCACTAGTCTCCGACTAATGAAGTGTCATTATTATTAAATGATGTTTGTTAATTATGACCTACTTTTTTTGCCCAATGATTATCTCCCGAGTTCAAAATCCACGAGATGATTATACAGCCCCTACAATTAAAATAGTAGTTAGTTCTGTCCCAGTTCTACTGCGGGGCACTGGAATGATCATTTTCTGCAGCATTGACATACGTCTCACTGCTGCCCCCTGCTGGCGAAAAACAAAACGCTAAACAAACTGTTGGTTCATTCGAGGCAAGCTTTGAAATTACTCAACCGCAAATGCATTTTAAAAAATCTTAAATAACCTCCTCAGCGCCACAATGATTTTAATTTCACACGTACATTATCTTGAAAGCTGACAATTATTTATAATCATTGCCTTGCTTTCACCCGTGTATGTGTGGTAATTTCCACATTGTGAAATGTCTGTTTGGAGGTGTAGAAGATTATTGTAATTACACATTCATTTCTTTTTCATCTATTCAAAGTAATTTAAGAAAATAAACTTGAACAATGAATAACCATACATTTTGAACACAGGCAAAGTTAAATGATGCTTTCTCTGGGACTGGGGCCTTGGCTCACACTTAAAAACAAGTGTTCATTTTTTCCTTCATAAACACAGATCAGTGAGTTCAGCAATCACCAAAATTAACTTTCCAAACTGAAGAGAAAAAAAGAACACTTGTGAGCCAAGGGTAAGGGTGCACGTTGATTGAATACAGTCCCCAGTCTCAGAGAAGGCATCAATCAACTTTGCCTTTGTTCCAAGTTTGTGGTTATTCATTGTTAAAAGTTTCGTTTTTTCAGCTCTCATGCATATGGAAATGAAAGCTTTGTATATCACTGAAACTGCATTGGAATTTTTGCAGTGAAAAAGTTAAAGGATCACAGCTTGCATGATGGTTGTGATGCCTTGCAAGAAGCGAGGAACTCCATTCCAAAAGAGTTTAAACATCATTAATTATATATACTGTATATTATCTCCCTGGAAATATTTCAGTGGTTTTGTGTGTGTCTAGGGACTGTGTGGGTCTATATAATTCATTATATAAATATATACTTGTATTATATATCATTTTTGACAGAAAGATATTTACATTCAAATGTTAGTTTCCTTATGTAAAATGCTAACATATATTATGTGTGTGTATGTACTGTGTATGACATACAGCACATATAAAATACTTTAATTTGTAACGTAGTACACTATAAGAAAGGTGCATAGCAATAGGTCAAAGAAAATTGCGTAGTAATTATATTGTATATTGTGTAACATGAACCACAAAAACTCTGCAGCTTGGGAAGCTGCAGTACTTTTTCCCCATGATGGCAAAGGTCTATTCTCAACACTGTTTCACAAGTAACTGGTCAACCTACATAAAACCTACAAACTAACATAACTGAAATAAAGAGATGTCTTTTAACATCAGTTGTTTAAGTCAAGTCATTAAGCGTCATGCAGTGATGTCACATAAATTATATCAAGTCATAAATGCATGTGTACAAGTAATAGGACTGAGTACAAAAATATTTCTCAAATGTCACTGGACACTGAAGGGCAATGGAAGCCATGTAAAATGTATGTGTTTACACTTACCACTTACATAACCAATGGATTGCTTTCCTATTCCTGACTGACTGCCTTTTTAAAGTGAGGCTTATAACCGCCAGTGGGATTTTCTTCAATGTACTTTGGATAGAAATTAGTTTTCAGATTTTGATGTTAATTCTGAAGGAACATCCTCAACTAGCAATTCAAGTAAAAATGGGCAGTAGAGGTCTTTAAAAAAAGAAAAAGCACATCATTACGGGTACAGTATGTTGTATTAAGAGGAGATATTGCACCCTCCGGTGTCTTTAGAATGTAACTACATAAGACCAGAGCTGAAGATACAGTATGTTAAGAATATTTTAAAAGCACTGACAAGTATGATTTCCATTTTTAATAAATTGATGTACCCGGTGAGACAAGTCTCAGTATCACCGTAGAACGACCAACTGTATTGCAGGCTTCGTCAGTCTTATAACTCAGAATACCTTGTCAATTTCACATGCACATGCTCCTGTTGCAGTCATGCTAGCCATAATGAAAGGCAACCATGCCCGTAGAGAGTTTTTACACATAACCCTAAGCTGGTTTGTTTAATTCATGGATGAGTCCATGAGTCCTGTGTGGTGCTTTGCATATTTGTTGTTCCTCCACTACCTGTAGCTAACACAACTTTGCTTACTGTCTGAGTTAAACATTCATAATTAATAATTTACTGGAATAAAATGCATAATTTTCTATGTTGTGTTAATTGATTATCATACTGAGTAAGGGTCAAGTCCTGCTGCCACATTCCTTTCACAAGATTTATAATAAGTGTGCGGTATTAGTATTAACGCTATTCTCCATATTAACCATATTAAGTTGGTGGAACATTTATTTCTGAGAGTGGGATATGGACAGTCTGGAACCAAATGACTGTTGTGCATTTACTGGCTGGTAGATATGCCAAGGTACCATCATCAGAATGTAACAAAATAACATAGTATGTAGTACACTACCTGTCAAGTTTTAGATCACTCCCATTTTCCAGTTTTTACTAAAACTATTTTTTATTTTTATTTTATAAACCTCGGGCAGTTTACCGCTTACCTTTGTACCATTTCAGGTTATTCACTGGACTTGAACTGCTTAAATTTCAGTAAAAACTGGAAAATGGGGGTGTTCTAAAACCTTTGACCGGTAGTAGTAGTAGTAGTAGTATGTAGTATGGCTGGTGTTTGTATTCTGCATCATAAAATAATTGAGAAAATGATTCAGAGCGGTTTTCTCTGAACATGTCCTCCAGGCTTGGAGTACCCTTTCATCAGCACTAGCAGCAAACAAAGGTCATATCGGTCGTCATTGTCCTGTGGTCAGCATGGAAGTAGGCAATAAGGGCGAGGTAGAACAACAGATTATACAGACCAGATACTCAACTCCATATTCTTAACATTGAATGTTCTGTCTCCCTGCCCTAAACACAGGCTAAACACAATTTGATGCCTCTTATGAACATTCATGAAGGGGCATGTCCTGTGTCCAGGACAATACTGTGGCACTGGAAGCCTTGTCTTTGGACATGCCTTTTCAAGAATATTCATAAAGTGTAATCTAGTGTCTGGTTTGGCAATAGTATCTTTGGGGGAATGTAACTTGAGATAACCCACGTCATAGCAGGTACTACAGACATTACCGAGCACACTTTCCATTCGGTTTTCCCTGTGCCAGTCGCCACCTGCAAATATTATTCAAATGAGTGGTTAACATTTGTTTTTATTGCCTCATGTATTCCATCATCAAGACTTCTTTCACGCCGCCCCTAAGGGCTACCTGCCAGTACAGCGAGACAGAAGAAGCGAAGTAATCTTTTATCATCCATTTACCTATTACGTGTGGCCCGTGTGAACACAAGCACAAGTTTTTGAACTGAAGGTTAAGTGATCTGAAGTGATCACCGCACTGCCTGGCTCCCTTATTTTACTGACGGTGGGCTGAGAGACTCCAGCCAGTGATGAAAATGCGGCAAAACCCCACACGCACATTTGGGTACTTCGGATTCCAGGGTACAGTCAGTATTCGTCGTTTTCTTGCTCTCCTCAATTTGGAACCACCAGTTGAACCTCTTCAGTTGCCGCTTTGCCACTTACACAAGGAGCAGTGCCACTGAAGTACGTGCACTCCCAAAACTCCTAGTGATTATCCTACACTACACTACTACAGGAAGGAGCTACTGTATCACATACATTAGGATACACACATGACGTGATGTAGTTAGTAGTCACATGTCGTTGAGAGGAACTAATGCAGCAGTAACCTGAGGAACCCTGGCTGACTTAAACCCATCAAGCCAGCCAGGTGTGGATCCTGTGGACTATAAGATAATCACTTCATTCACAAACACAGTATGGACTTGTACATTTTCATTTATTAGAAATTTAATAAATCTGTAACAAAAATATTGACAATGTTATTTTTGCATAAAATGACAAAATAAATGGTTCAATTCCTATAAATAAAAAAATTGATTTATTTAATAGTTCAATTTCAGTATATTAATTCATAACACACAGGGGTACAGTACTGAGATTGTTCAATGAAAAGTGCTTTAAAAAATAAAATGTATCATAATTATAAATACCTATTTCTACTATACTTCTACTATATATTTTTTCACAGTATAAAATGAACAACAATACAAATTGCCTGATTAGAAGGAATATCAAATACAATATTAACCTACATGCCAGAAGTGAACTAAAATGACATTGTGTAATTGCATGACCTAAGCCTTCAGTATCAGAGGGGGAAATGGGCCCTCTTATCCAGCAATGACAACCTACAACAAGGAAAATATTACATTTCAATTTAATCTCCAATGAATCATTCTGTAAAAAAGCATGCGATATATTATGCTGTGTGACATTCATGTAACATAAACTCATATATTTATGTGAATTGAATGCTTGTCATAGTACTTACAGTGATTGTATGTCTGGAACTGGAGTCCTATCAGTTTTGAGTCTCAAAGAACATGAAATCCTAAACAGAGTAAAATTATATTTAAAAAGAAATCAAGTTACAATATACAAACAATGGATTATATTTTTCCAGCTTCGATTTTGGAATTATTGAAATTAGACTAGTCCGAATACCTGGGTAAAGAGTACAGGTGTATCGCTATAATCTGTGAAAGACTAAATTAGATTACACTGCATTACCTTCCATGCTTTCCTTCAAAATATTCATCTCAATATAACATTTTGCTGATGCATTCAAATGTATGTTGTATTAAATATATTTTGATATCTGATGCGTCGTGATGGCAAACCAATCGATAAGGGCATGGTCATTTTCAGAAGTGCACTTACGATTAGGAAACAGGCTCCTAGCATGACCGCTTTGATTTTGACGTCCAGGTCCTGGGGAAACTTGATGCCGAAGTTGTCGGCGTCGGTGTACGCCTCTCGGAAGAGACCCATCCACTGTTTGGAGATCGTGCCGACCATGGTCTCTTCATCCAAAGATGTGACCTTCAAAAGACAGCATGCAAATGGAAATGCACACGTGGAAACTAAACTGATAAGGAACATTCCAGCAGAATTGAAATGGTTTAATTGTTGAATACGGTCAATCATTGCTTGTTTTCATACACATAAAACATACATTTAATTGGTTGTAACCAACAAAAATGTGTATTTTTTAGCCAATATACATCAATTCAGAATACTGGTCATTTGTTGGGGGCTTAAGTTTGTTTACAGAATATTGGATGAGATGGATGGATGAGATCTCAAGTAAACTCAACTTTCCAGGTTCATCCATATCCTTCTATCCAGATTTCCCCACACTTTGATCCGTTTTTCAAATTTAAATATATGTTTGGTAGTATTTTACTTTTATGTCATTATACCTCAAAGTTGACATCGGAGCAGCATTTACAGGCGCAGAATGGTCCCACGATCTTCAGAACCGGCTCCCCCCTCTCGTTCTGGATTGTGAATTTGGGAAGGTACGGGTGCCAGTTCTGAATGACATATCCGACAGGGCTGCCGGGGGGAGACTGGACTTCCAGCTGAAAAGTGGAAGGAAACCCATCAGGAATAAGTCATTATTCAGCAGTAACAACAACCTCAATAACATATGACAGAAACCATATTCAGAGCAAACAATGCTTTCATTCTAAATATAACACGATGAGGAAACCAGTCAATGGGCCAGATGCAAGAACCACTTTTACGCACAAATTCGCATTCACCAAATTTCTCGTATTTAGAATTTTCTCTTAGGTACGAACAAGATTTACGAGTGGTCCAGAGCCGTCGTACGAGCATACGTACAATTTGCCTGCCATTCTCCAAAGCAAAACAACTTTGTTTTAGACTAATGGATTGTGTCTATTTCGTTACTTAGAACTGTTGAGTTTGAATATATAAATTACACGATAAATGATAGAATTCATAATGTATAATCAGTCCTGAGTTGACCAAGGCACTCTGGGAATGAAGGGTGCAGTACCTCCTGCATGCAGCAGGGGCAGCAGCAGCAGCTGCACCTTAGCGGCCGTTTCACAGTGATTATCTCCTGCCCGAAGTTGTCCTGGATGTGCAGGACGAAGGGGCGGCCAGGCCCACAGCACTGCCTGGTGCAGCAGTCGGTTTCCTCTGCGGCATAGTACACCTGCTGCCCCAAGCTGTTCTTGATGATGTACTTGTTGTTGGTCTCCCACCCAAGGATAACTGTGGAAAAGGTGGGGAGGCAACATTTGTCAAACTTGCCTAATGTGTTTTTTTGCCCCCCATTGTCTGCTGACATGTTCCTTATTCAGACATCTCGTGTGTTTGGTAAACCAGTAAAAAAGAAGGGTTTTCCAGTACTGTGTCTTGGGTTTGGCACCCAGAGGGACAAGAATATTTTCAAGATAAAAAAACTAAACTGGTGTATCTTTCAGGAAGGCATTGACAGTTTTTACTTTATTTGGGCACATTTCATATTTTGTTACAATCATTACCTTCTGCAAGCTCCAATTGCTGATGAACAAGGAGTTGGTCAACCTGTGAAGTAGTACAATTTTGAAAAGAACAAAAGAAAAAAATATTTCTGTCATCCAGCATTTTTTCCCCAAAGCATTACAAACTAAATAATCTAAAGACGAGCATGAACTGAGGCATATGTCACCAATCCAGAAGGCTACGATTACCTTACCCAATAGGATAGTAATAAAAATCCTTCACTTCAACTTGTTTGAATGTAAATAAGCAGTAATGCTAAGCTTTAAAAAAGACAAAAAGCAACTTATGTTGAATTAACATTTTTTAAAAGTGTATAATACATCTAAAACAAAATATAAAATATATACAGCAAGGATGAATTGAAACGTTAACTCCTCTAACAACGCTGACTGGGTTAAGTCCAGTGGCTGGTCTGTCAGTGTCTTTGAACAAATATGTTGACTTTGGGTGTGGCATTCGTGCACAGTGGGACGTTTAATGGTGGGTGTGCTTCTGTACACTCTGTGAGGCCACTTTGTCACATGTAAGTGGGGTAGTTGTGCAACACAAAGCTGTACAAGCAATGGCCCATGAGAGAACCAGATGCCACCCTGTACCCTTCAGAGCTGGGCTACGTTGGTTCTTAGATGGGAAACCTCCTGCAAGTTGCTGGAAGAGGTGTTGGTGGGCCAGTAGGGGGCACTCTTCCCTCTCGACCAAATAAAAATCCAATGCCCCTGCACGGTGATGGAAGGACTGTGCTGTAATAAGGTGCCGTCCTTTGGGTGGGATGTTAAACCAAGGTCCGGAGACCTTGTGGTCATTAAATTCCTCATGGCACTTTCAAAAGAGTAGGGCTGTTAAGTGTCCTGGACAAATTCCCACAAAAACTGTCTCTCTACTTCTGACCACCTAATCATCCCCCTGAATCTGATCGGCTAAACAATACCTTGCATTCCCTACCTAATTTGATTTCCCAGGTCAGCACCGTGAAAGACAATTGAATTCTCAGTTGACCTACTTGGTTGAAAAAAAGGTCAAAAAAGGAGGGGCACCTGTGTCAGGTACTCCAGACCCGGGGGACAGCCGGGGGGTCTCTGAGGGACGGGCATCATGGCCACCTGGGGGGGCACAAAACCTGAGGGAGAGCCATGGTGGTAAATATATACAGTGCCGCTTTAAAGTCTACACCCAGTCTAAAAAATATCACTTAGTGTTGTCTTACATCCTGAAATTAAAACATATTAAATCAGACTTTTTCCATCTTTATTTACACATTTTACCCTACAACTTCCAAGTGAAAATAAAATTCTCAATTTCTGAAGATTAATTAAAAATTAAAAACTAGAATAACTTGGATTGAGAAGTCTACACCATGCTTTTGGATATGTCTCTCCCAGCTTTGCACACCTATATTTGGCAATGTTTGCCCATTATTCCTTACAGAACTGTTCAAGCTGATATGTGCCTTTCCATAACTGTATCCCAGAGGTCTTTTGAAAGCACCTTGTTGCTCATGGTGGATGTTGTACTCTGAAATGTACTACCAAGCAGTAGAATCTTCTAGGAACAGCTGAAGTAATCAGAATCACTACAATTGAACACAAGTGGAGGCCAATTAGCTTAGCGTGTGATCTGGAAGGTGATTGGTTACCCCCTGAACTAGTTTACAATCGGTATGATAAGTGGGGTGTAGACTTATCAATGCAAGTTATTCTATTTTTTCATTTTTAATTAATGTTAAGACATTTTGAGGATTTCTTTTCACAGGGTTGAATGTGTAAATAAAGGTGGGAAAAGTCTGATTTAATGTTTTAATTTCAGGCTGTAAGGCAACAAAAGGTGACATTTTGAAGACAGGGTGTAGACTTTAAAGGGGCACTGTATATATGCACATTTATTTATTTACAAATATGTGCTTCAGCTTTCAAATGTAACTATTAAAATATAAAACAGTTTGCCACAAAGTGTTCGCCTTGCTGAAAGCATGTTTGGTGTGTTGCTGGGAGAAACCCTGGTTGATTTAAAACCACCCTATCCCTGGCATCTGCCACATGCATCTTGCCCCTAATGACTACTGGTCATAGTCAACTACTGACATGGCCAAGACATTTTTTTTACTTAGTTTGACGTACCTGGTGGCATGGGGACAGCAGAGGGCACAGTGGCAGGATGAACCTCATTCATGCCAGGCTTTTGCGTAACGGCATACACTGCAAAGGAAAAAATCATTATTGTAGTCCACCTATGGCCAAGTGATAGTGTATATGGCATAGTTTATGTTAAAAACTGAATTGTAATTTAGGGCCAGGATGTCAATAATAATGCTGAGAGTTTAAATAAATAAGAAGAATAAGGTGAAAATGTAGCTTTAAGTAGAAATCCTGGGTGCAAAGAAAAACATTAAGTAACATAGAAACATGACAGGAATTGGCCATCCCATCTTGGCTCATCAGATTTGTAGTTTGTGAACATTTCTATAATTGTATAGAGTGTTTGTTGGTTTCATGCCAACTTTCTGGTTAATTCAAATGAACTGTGAGCAGAGGCCTGATTCAAAGCCTCCATGTCTTGATCAGGAGCCAGACATCTCTATGCTTGTCTGTATTGCATCAATATCCAGAGCTAAAGGTTGCTATTCAAGCATGAACTGCAAGGATTAGATGTTCAAGCATGAACTGCAAATATGCATGATATACTTTGTGGTTACGATAAACCAATGCACAGATCATAAGTGACCAAGATGGCAGCAAGCATGTCTATTGTGTCTCTACTCAGTGCTTGTAGCTGAACGTTTTTATTTGATTTTTTTTCTCTGATTTTTGTGTACCCTTGTTTCATCTGGTTGTGATTACGTGGGAAAGTAGTCCAATACTGCATATACCAAGTTTCAAAGGAGACCTAATAAACATCAAATTACTTGGTGAAACAACTGTGGCCTGTAGAAACCTCTGAGCAAGTTCTACTTGGAATTATCTGGGCACTCTAGTCTGCACTGGGGCACATTCTGAGCTGACACCTGCCTACTGCTGCTTTCAGATGGATGAGTTGGGCCACTGCCTCTTCCACACCAATTCATGCCCAGACATTGTAACACACCAAATCTACCTGCGCCTCTCAAACATCAATGCGCAATCGAACTGTGACTTTTTGCGCACAAATTCGCTACTTAACATTCCATATCTGCAGAATCTGCTCATTTGGTATGACTCTTTTACTGTGTTTAAAAACTCTTGCACACAATTTGTAAAGAGAATTAATTCAAAGAGAGACACTTCTTACAAGAACATGAAGCTGAAATGTGTAATATAATGACGTTGCTGGGTCTTAGTTTTGTGCAGTTGAATGTGCGAAGCCTTGTTCCAAAAATTTACAAAATATGGGCTCAAACAAGATACAGACTTCATTGTATTGACTGAGCCAGTTTCTGACAACAAAATCGCGGTGAGTGGATATAATGCGTTTCAAGCAGACCGCCAAAGCAAAGGAGGCAGCTTAGCTGTTTATGCAAAAATTGAGTTTAATGCAACGGTGGTAAAATCGGTATCTGTTCCCAAACAGTGTGAATTACTTGCGCTGAATTTTGAGTTCGCTAAAGGTTGTCACATGACGTAGGTTATTATAGGCCTCATTTTGCTGTCAGAGGCTCTGACATCACTCTCTGCTTTACTATCGAAGTTGGATTATAAAGAGTTCATCCTTATTGGTGATTTTAACTGGGATTGGCTGTCGTCTGCTGCTGATAACATCAAAAATTATTCTGATTCTATAAACCTGACAGAAATGCTCAATGTACCCACCAAACCAAAAGAATCCTGAAAAATCCACTTTAAATGCTCAATAAATATACTGAAATTGGGATATTCCAAAATGTTCTTAGTGCCCACTGTGCTGTGACTGGGGTGAGAAACTCCAAAGTTTTAAAGGCAAATCCACGAATTGTTAATAACGAAATTTTTGGAAATTTGATGAGCACGGCTTCCTTCATGATTTTTATCATTGTGAAATAATGGCCTTTTTTCAAAACCAGTTCTTGAAAGTCATAAACAGACCTGCCCCCTATAGAAATTACAGTCAAGGGCCTTGACAATCCATGATTTTCAGAAGACCTATCTGAGCAAATTCACAAGAGAAACCTGGCATGGTCAAAGGCAAGACAATCTGATAACAAATTGGACCAGGTTTAGATATTTAAGAAACAAATGCAACTTGCTCATTCGTAAAGCAAAGGCCAAATTTTATCTGAATGAAACTTCCAAGAACTTGAATAGTCCTCTTAAGGCTTGAAAAGATATTAAGTCTATGTCAACCAACCTCTTCTCATGTGATCTCACAAAATGTATAAATGTGCACTCAGATGTTCTTACCAACAGGGATGAAATGGTAAACTGTTTTAACCAACATTTTGTCTCAACTGACACTTTATTTAAGTTTGTATCCAACTCATCCATCCAGGGTGCATCTAATGTACAAACATTTGTACCTGTATATAACCCAATCTATGATGAGTATCCGGGAGATGAGAGAATCTTTAATATAACACCCTTTAAGAAGGAGGTTGTAATATCTTAGGATAATACTAGTAACTGAGCCAAAGACTGAACAACTGCTGGATGCTGGACCTTTATTCAAGATGGAACGTACCACACTACTCACATGCGTCCTATGCTGCTATTACCCAGACAATCCAATAAATGGAGCTGGTCAACAGCTGCTGGTGTACTATTTAATTAGTTTATAATTAATTATTACTAATACACTTCAGAGGTCATCTCAGCCATAAAGGGTATTAACACAAGGAAAGCTGCTGTCTCCGATAAACTGGATTCACAACTTTTGAGACTTGCTGCCAAAATTATTGCTGAACCACTAACTTATATTTTTAACCTGGCTATTGAAAAAATTGCTATCCCAGAAGTATGGAAATCTGCATTGGTTCTGCCACTGTTAAACCGAGGGGGTTTAACAGTGGCAGAACCAATGCAGACTTCTAGTTTGAATAATTATTAACCCATTTCTAAGTTACCTGGGCTTCCCAAAATCCTTAAAACAGTTATTAGCAATGAACTGAAGGCATTGTTATATACCAATGCTATATTAAGAAAGTTTCAGTCTGATTTTAGGAAAAGGCTTAGCACTACAGTACACTAATACAGCACTATTAGTAATTATATAACTGAAGCACTTGATTCTAAATGGCAGTGTGCTATTTGTTCATTGATTTGTCTAAAGCAGCGGTTCTCAAACTATGGGTCACGACCCCATTTGGGGTCACCAAAGGGTCATGGTGGGGTCACCAAAAAATTTTAAAATTAAAATATATATATATTTTTTTAACCATAAGCATTTCTTTACATTTTTTGAATGAAAAACAAATTGCCTGTTTTTTCATAAAATCTGTCTTTTCTGACAGATTATTTTTAATCTACCGACATGCATGAGTTTAATCCAACGCATGCATTTAATGTTACTGCACTACCCCATTGCATGTATAGTGTGCCAATACAGTAGTCACGAAAATGGACAAGTTTGTTGTCAGGAGTGGTGCTGGAGGTGAGTCAAATTCTAGCAAAAGACCAGCAGAAAATACAAATACAAAGAAAAATACAATACAAAAATACAAATAAAACAAAAAGGAATAAAAGAAGTTATGACCCGAAATTCCTCACCTATGGCTTTACATGGACAGGACATGAGGAGGACCCAAGACCACAATGTGTCGTGTGTGGGGAAGTTCTAGCTAACGAGAGCTTTAAGCCATGTAAAATGCAACACCACTTGCAAACTAAACACAGCGCATTACAAGCAAAGCCACTAGATTTCTTTCAGAGGAAACAAAAGGACAGAAAACCGTGCTTAAAACTGCAACAGCAGCAAACTAACGGGGGCTACAGGCTTCATTTGTCTTCGCAAGTAAGTCTGTTTTATTTGTTTTTCATAAAGATATAGCCTTTGAATGCATTTGCTACTATTCTGGAAATAGACCACCAATATATGTTTCTGGACTAAAGTTTTTCAGCGTTGTAATTGCACTATCATTTATGTATCAGCGATTTTTTCCCAACCATGAAATGGGGTCGTGGAGTAAAAAAGTTTGAGAAACCCTGGTCTAAAGCGTTTGACACATGTATATGCAGATGACACCATCATTTATAGCACTGCTTTCACTCTAGATTAGGCATTTTACAAGCTACAGAAGGATTTTAATGTCATTCAAGAAAAACTTTAACTGGTTTTGAACGCAGATAAAACTAAGTTAATGGTCTTTTCCAGATCCAGGATCAAACCCTCTATTCTGCCTCAAATAGTCACACTGCAAAATAAGTCAATAGAGGTGGTGTCATCATACAAATATTTGGGATTTTAACTTGATGAAGCCCTCTTTTTAGCTTCACATTGAACAGCTCACTAAAAAGTTTAAACTGGGTTAAAGCTGGGTTTTTATTTCAGAAACAAGGCCCGTTTTTCATTCCAAGCTAGAAAAAACGTGTGGCCACTATATTTTTACCTTTGATGGATTATGGTGACATTTTGTATATGAAAGCCCCAGGGTCTTACCTGTACACACTTTTACTATGCTGCCTTAAGATTATCGGTTACCTACACAAGATCCCTCACTCATCACTGCACACTGTATCAGTTAACAGGATGGCGATCTTTGACTTTGTATAAAGCCATCTTAGGGCAACTGCCAACATGTATAAGCACCTTACTCACCCAACAAAAAATGGACATTAAAGACTAAGATCGCATAACTGTATTTTATATAATGTTCTAAATTCAAAAACAGTTTAGTAAGCATGCTTTTAGCTATGATGCCCCATCTTGGAACTCTTCGCAAAAGGACTTGAGACTTGCCCATTTTATTGAAACAGATTATTTTAAATCCAAAATTGGGGATTTGTTGAATACGAAATGCACATGCTTCACCTACTGATAGGAAGTCAGTTCTTTTCAGCTCTTCTATGCATTTTTAATTGCTTTTACCTCTGTGAATTTGTACATTGATGTTGCATTTGAACTTCAGCCACAGTGGGAATCCTGCACTCAGGGCAAGTGCCTTTACCTGTTGTGCAACCCAGGGACCAAAATAATATTTTTTGTGTGACATTTGGCATGATCCTTGGGCAACCCTTTATTCTATTGATTAGAAGTGTGTAGGTCAATTAATATGGCTTCTAGAGCCAATCAAATTGCAGATATAGCTGAAAGGCCACAAATCCTACAAAAGTGTATTTGGATTACATGACCCTTGTACTTTAGAGGACTAAGAGAAGGGCCTCAGCACATTTTTTGCAGATAGGACATTGGTTTGTTTCCCATGAGGGATTATGCTGAGGGTTTTTTTCCATTGTTTTAAAAATGCATCAGTGTAACATCAATGTAAATCAAAGTAATACAACTTACACCAAATATTCCATTCATTATTTTTGTTGGTAAACACTTAACAAACTAGAATAATACTTAAATAACTTATTTTATATTGGTTCAAAAATCTTGGTTCAAGAAACTTACCACTAATAATTGCATTACAATCTTTCAGATTTGTGAAGTATAGATTTGAAACCATAAGACATTACATTTTAAAGAGTTGTAAACTTTGCTTTTGTCTTTTCTGTAAATTCTGTATTTTAGAATTCTATTTATAGGTTCTATTTATAATTTATCGATAGTAAATGCTTCAACATCAATTTCTCAGCTCTGCATGCATAGTTGACATAGTGGTGGTGCAATTGGTGGTGCATTTGAGAGTTTTCAAAATTACTAATGTCACTTAGTCATCCAGAGCACAAATGTCAAACAGCAAAATGTTCAGAATTACTCTGACAGACTGAACTTTACTCTGATATAGTACATTTAATCCTTTTTGGACTCTTAATTCACACTGAAAATGTACTGCAGTTTACAATACAAACATGAAATGGGATGTGTGTGTGTTCCCAAACTCGGTCCTGTGGATACGCTGTGTACATTCCAACCATAATTGCAACTTCTGAATTGCAATGAGCAGTTAATTGTTCTTATTTAAACACTTCATATCTTTTGATGAATGCCTTAATCTCTTAAAACCATATTATTTCAGAAATGGCTACCCATGCTTTGAAGAGTAAATGTAACATATTTACATCCTAGGGCTTTTAATGAGTCAGATCAGCCAATGCTTTCATTTGCTGTAATGCGCTATATATGTGCATAACAAATGATCCCTTTAGAAAGAGGTTACCTTTTTAATTGATTCAATTATAGACTGGCAGGTGAATCACTGGGGCCCTAATTGCTGAAAGTGGACACCTGGTCACTGAAACGAAACTATTTGTGGAAAATGATGTCTACTACAGTGCTACTACACTGATATCTTGCACTAACCATGTTTAATCTTACCATGTATAAATGCACTTTTTGTAACTCGCTCTGGATAAGTTCGTCTGCTAAATTCCTAAAATTCAATGACAGAGCACATGGCAATAAGCCAAACCTGCACTTGTTAAAACAAGTTTGGAAACTGCTACCCCACACAAATCCGAAAGCACAACCAGTCCAAGATTACATCTACATTTTACATTTTAAGCATTTAGCAGACGCTCTTATCGAGAGCGACTTACAAGATGTACATTAATACATGGTAGGAACAATCAGTTCCTAACCACATCTAACCACATTGTGCTTTTTTAAATATAAGTCCATCTGAACCTAGACATTGTGCTGAAGGGCTGAATGGTCTGTATTTTTCCTTAATTATGAGTGAAGAATTGGCCCTTAATGTTCTTAGGTTTCCATATTCTTTATTGTACATTGTTCAATACAAACACAAATGTAATTGAATTCATTGTTGTGCTTGCTGAGCTGTGTTTGTAGTGGTAAAAAAACTAACACTCAGCTAAAAAGGTTAAGGGCATCTTAATACTGTTACATCGCTGTCCGCCCTGTTCACCTTCCTTGTGTTTTTCTGCCACTTTGTTCCTTGCGTGTCATGTCTGGTTTTTGCGTTCTCCCTGTGTTGTCTGTTTTGCAGGGCGCGGCTTCGCCGCAATCTGTTTCATGTTCCCTCGTTTCGTTTCAGCCTGTCACATTTGTTTTCCCCTGCACATTCTGCACGCTGCCCCTATTAGTTAATGCTTTTTGCCTATTTAAACCCAGCACTCGTTTAGTCCATTGCCAATGCGTACTAGTTCTACTAGCACTGCTTTCATTTGGTTTCCTGTTCCTGACTTCGCGATTATTCCTGAATCTGCCTGTGTTTATTTTGTTTTTGTGCTTGAACCAGTTCCCTGTTTCTTGTTTTATAGCCGCACGGCTAATCCTGTTTTGCCAGTTTGTTTTTTTGGACGGCTTGTTTCCGTCACTTTTATTTGCTCTTTGATTAAACGCCTCCTGAGCGGAGCGCAAATACCATCTTCGTGTCGAGTCCGCATTTGGGTCCAGGTCTGCATTTACCGCACATAACAGAACGCATTGGCCATTATGGACCCAGCAGACTCGACTGCGCTCCACCACCTACTCGCCTGCCAGGAGGCTCGTATAGACCAGCAGGAGCGACACATGAAGGAGACTATGGAGGCACTGAGGGGTCTGGCCGGCCATATTTCTCAGGTGGGAGAACAGGTGTCCCAACTCAGCTCCAACGTCTCTCTTCTGACGCAGACGACTTCTCCCAACCCCCCTGCGTCATCGCCACCTGCCAGCCTGCCGGTTGGGCAACCCAGGAACCCCCGCATTCCCCACCCGGATCGCTATTATGGCGATTTGGGAACTGCAAGGGGTTCCTCATGCAATGCGACCTCATCTTCCGCCTACAACCATCTTCATATGGCTCTGAGCCGGCAAGGATCGCATTCATCATGGGCTGCCTTGGGGGTAGGGCGCTGGAGTGGGCCACTGCCATCTGGGACAGCCAGCTCCCAGCCAGTTCCCAGTACTCCACATTCGTGACAGAAATGAGGAAGGTTTTTGATCACCCGGTGGGTGGGAAGGATGCCTCCCAGCGCTTAGTCCATCTCCGTCAAGGGGACCGCAGCGTGGCGGAGTACGCGGTGGTGTTCAGAACCCTGGCGGCGGAATCCGCTTGGAATGACGCGTCGCTCCAAGGGGCCTTCCGGAACGGGTTAGGTGAAGTGGTGAAGGACGAGCTGGCTACGAGGGACTACCCTGACTCCTCGACGCTCTGGTTTCCCTTGCCATCAGGGTCGACAACCGCTGCGGAGGCGTCGGAGGAGAAGACCGGTCACCTCACCCCAGCGAGCTCTTCTTCTCCTTCACCTCCTGATTCCTTCCTCTCCCGAACCACCGAGCAACGGTCTGCCCCGGGGCTTGCAACTGAAGAGCCCATGCAGCTGGGCAGAGCTCACCTCTCCCCGGAGGAACGCAAGCGGAGACTCAAGGCGGGAGTCTGCCTCTATTGTGGTAACACGGGCCACTACCTGGCCACCTGCCCATCGCGACCAAAGCCCAGGCTCACCAGTAAGACTGGGCCTACTGGTGAGCCACACCAGGGCTCCACTACCGCCCAGTCTCGCTTTCCAGTTGAAGGCCACGCAACTTGAACCGTCAACCCCTGTCGCTGTGTGCCCTAGTGGACTCCGGGGCGGATGGAGATTTCATTGATGCCCAGCTAGTGCGACAGGCTGGCATCACCACTCGTCTCCTTGCCGTCCCTCTCCGGGCCCACGGACTGGATGGGAACCTCCTAGCCCAGGTCACACACACCACCGAACCCCTACAGCTCATCCTGTCCGGCAACCACCGTGAGACCATCCAGCTCCTAATCATCTCCTCACCCCAGTCCCCTCTGGTTCTCGGCCAACCCTGGCTCCAACTCCACAACCCTCATCTGAACTGGATCACCAGCAAGGTCCAGAGCTGGAGTCCCTACTGTCACGCCACTTGCCTCCAGTCGGCTCGAGCACCCACGGAGGGTGCTTCACCTCCCGCCAGGTTGGTTCCTCCAGACATGTCCTCGGTTCCCCCCATGTATCACGACCTGGCGGAGGTGTTCAGCAAGAGCCGAGCCTCTTCATTGCCCCCTCATAGGCCCTATGACTCTACAGGAGGCCACTATTTTCTCTAAATTGGACCTCCGAAACGCCTACCACCTTGTTCGAATCCGGGAAGGGACGAGTGGAAGACGGCGTTCAACACCCCCTGGGCCACTTCGAGTACCTGGTGATGCCGTTTGGCTCACCAACGCCCCACTGTGTTCCAGGCGTTGGTCAACGATGTGCTCGGGGACTTTCTCAACCGCTCTGTCTTCGTCTACCTTGACGACATTTTATTTTTCCCGCAACCTACAGGAACACACTACCCATGTCCGGCAGGTCTTGGAGAGGTTGTGGGAGAACCAACTGTTTGTCAAGGCAGAGAAGTGCGAATTCCACGCCTCGTCGGTGAGCTTCCTGGGGTACATCGTGGAGTGTGGGCAGGTGAGACCAGACCCGGCCAAGATCCAGGCGGTGGTGGAGTGGCCTCAACCGTCATCGGTAAAGGAATTGCAGCGATTCCTGGGGTTTGCAAACTTTTACCGGCGGTGCATTCGGGACTACAGCAGGGTAGCTGAACCCCTCACCCGACTCACCTCCCCATCCATCCCCTTCTCCTGGACCCCTGAAGCAGAAGCCGCCTTCATCGATTTAAAGAACCGCTTCACTTCCGCTCCTGTCCTGGTCCATCCTGAGGTGTCTCGTCAGTTCGTGGTGGAGGTGGATGCCTCGGACTCCGGGGTGGGGGCCATCTTGTCCCAACGCTCGGGTAAGGACCAAAAGCTCCATCCTTGCGCCTTCTACTCCCGTAGGCTGTCCCCCGCCGAGCGCAACTACGACGTTGGGAATCGGGAGTTGCTGGCAGTCAAACTCGCCCTGGAGGAGTGGCGACATTTGTTGGAGGGAGCGGAACACCCATTTATCGTCTGGACCGACCACAAAAACCTGGCATATATCCAGTCGGCCAAGAGACTCAGTTCTCGCCAGGCCAGTGGGCACTGTTCTTTGGCCGCTTCAACTTCACCATCACATACAGACCCGGATCCCGTAACCTAAAACCCGACGCTCTCTCCCGCCATTCTCCTCCAAAGCCGGACAGACGAGTCCCGACACCATCCTGTCCCCTCCTGTGTGGTTGCTGCAGTGACCTGGGGAATTGAGAGGCAGATCAGGGAGGCCCAGGCCACTCAACCTGACCCCAGACCTAACCCCAGCCCTCACCTGTTTGTCCCTGTTTCCGTCCGTTCCCAGGTCCTGCACTCCTCCCGTCTGGCCTGCCACCCCGGGTTCCAGCGCACCCTGTCGCTGCTCAAACGCAGCTTTTGGTGGCCGTCCATGGCCGCGGACGCCCGGGAGTTCGTACAGGCCTGCACCACCTGCGCCAGGAGCAAGGCATCACACCAGCCCGCCAGCGGTCTCCTCCGTCCCTACCCATCCCAGGTCGTCCTTGAGTCACATTGGTCTGGACTTCGTCTGTGGACTCCCCCTCTGAAGGTAACGACACTATTTTGACCATTGTCGACCGATTCTCCAAGGCGGTCCATTTCGTTCCCCTTCCCAAGCTTCCCTCAGCCTCAGAGACCGCAGAGCTCCTGGTCCAGCACGTGGTTCGCTTACATGGGATCCCCGTCGACGTAGTGTCGGACCATGGTCCCCAGTTTTCCTCCCACGTCTGGAGAGTCGTTTTGCCAGGCCCTGGGGCCTCCAGCCTGTCCTCTGGCTACCACCCCAGACGAATGGCCAGACCGAGAGGGCCAACCAAGACCTGGGGACTGCACTGCGGTGCATCACAGACCGGAACCCCTCCTCCTGGAGCAAGCTGCTACCCTGGGTTGAGTATGCGCACAATTCTCTAACCAGCTCTGCCACCGGTCTCTCCTCCTTCGAGTGCTCCCTAGGGTATCAGCCCCCCCTGTTCCCGGCCCAGGAGGAGGAGATCTCCGTCCCGTCTGTGCAAAACCCACATCCGGCGCTGTATTCGGATTTGGGAGGACACCCGCTCTGCTCTCCGTCGCTCCACCGCGCGCACTCAACGCCTGGTGGACCACCACCGCACCACAGCCCCCCAATACTCTCCGGGACAGCAAGTCTGGCTCTCCACCACTGACATTCCCCTCCAGTCCACCTCCAAGAAACTCCAGCCACGTTACATCGGTCCATACAAGGTACAGTCAATCATCAACCCCTCTGCTGTCAAACTCAAACTCCCTCCAGCCCTCAAGATTCACCCCGTCTTTCACGTCTCAAAGATTAAACCTGTCACGACCAGCCCACTGTGCCCTCCGGCCGTTCCCCCTACCCCCGGATCATCGACAACGCCCAGCATACACCGCCGGGCGCCTCCTGGACGTTCGGCGCAGGGGGTCGGGCCACCAATACTTGGTGGACTGGGAAGGTTATGGCCCAGAGGAGAGGAGCTGGGTTTCGCCAGCTCATCCTCGACCCTTCCCTCATTCGGGACTTCCACCGAACCCACCCTCAGAAGAACAGGCCTGGTGGGTCGCCAGGAGGCTCCCGTTGAGGGGGGGGTTCTGTTACATCGCTGTCCGCCCTGTTCACCTTCCTTGTGTTTTTCTGCCACTTTGTTCCTTGCGTGTCATGTCTGGTTTTTGCGTTCTCCTGTGTTGTCTGTTTTGCGGTGCGGCTTCGCCGCAATCTGTTTCATGTTCCCCGTTTCGTTTCAGCCTGTCACATTTGTTTTCCCTGCACATTCTGCACGCTGCCCCTATTAGTTAATGCTTTTTGCCTATTTAAACCCAGCACTCGTTTAGTCCATTGCCAATGCGTGCTAGTTCTACTAGCACTGCTTTCATTTGGTTTCCTGTTCCTGACTTCGCGATTATTCCTGAATCTGCCTGTGTTTATTTTGTTTTTGTGCTTGAACCAGTTCCGTTTCTTGTTTAGTAGCCGCACGGCTAATCCTATTTTGCCAGTTGTTTTGGATTCCCTGTTTCTTGTTTTATAGCCGCACGGCTAATCCTGTTTTGCCAGTTTGTTTTTTGGACGGCTTGTTTCCGTCACTTTTATTTGCTCTTTGATTAAACGCCTCCTGAGCGGAGCGCAAATACCATCTTCGTGTCGAGTCCGCATTTGGGTCCAGGTCTGCATTTACCGCACATAACAAATACAGGGGATAGACAAGAGTTGCATTTTTTCCTGTGCTTAAACTATCATTAATTTAACTGAAATTAACAAAACAAAACAAGACAAAACACCCTGCCGTCAGATTTAATCAGGACCCAAGTGAATAGCATCAGTAGTGACATCACTCAAAGTGGGCTAGTATACAATAATGGACCAGTGCAGAAAAGGTAAGACCTAGGCACACATATGACCAATTGTCTAATTAAATGTAACCATCATTTATCTCCTGGACAAAGCATTATACACTAGCTAGAATTCCCAATTTCCACATCAGGGTATCTGGTCATGCCTCCTGCCGGCTAGGGCCCCCTGATGGTGGGATGATCTTCCCACAGCTGTCAGGACAGCGGAGATGCAGACCCACCTCGTCGGACTGCGTCTAGGCTCCCTCATCCCAGGCCTCTTTTTTTTCTAGCCCTTCTTATCTAACACAATATTTTCAAGCACTTGTTCCTGGATATGTTGGCGGATCATCTGAATTTGTTCATCAGGATTGTTAGCTTTGCTACAGTACAGTTCAACTGTACTGGTTGTTCTGGCAGGTCTCGCTGAACTGTTACTTACTCTAAGAATCAGTCTTATCCGTTTCTGTAGCACTGGTGCTCTTATTAAACTACCTGAATGCACATTTGAAATGATTGTGCATTGAAATCAGTGCAGCAATGAATGGTCTCCTCAAATGGGATCCCGTGTCTTTGATGCCTCCCCTACTCATCACCAGTGCACGTTATCTCTTACTGGGACTAAATATCTGTAGCTGTATGTAAATAATCACTACCCTGTAACTGCACAATATGGATACATTGAACTGTTAGCTACTTAATTATTAAAACCAAATACTCCGGTTGGACTACATATGTACTATATTTTTTCCACTTTGGCAATGACAGTGGTTGCTTCTTCTGTCTACATCCTCCTTCGCAATTGAACGTACTTTTTTATTTTTATAATTTAAAAAAATAGATTTTAACACAAAACATACAATATATTCCATCATACTTGCCAACTGTGCACATCACCAAAGTAAAGAAATTAAATTTAAATTCAATTCAATAAAAAAACAAACACAAGAAAAATAAAAAATTTCAATTGAACGTACTTGGTGTAGCCATCATGAGGTCAGATGGAATGTTCCGATGAAAAGAGAATGCAGGCAAACCAGATTAACAGGTTTTCAACTTTTCCACCGACAGATCACTTTCCTTCAGTTATGGCCCAACTCACTGAAAAAAAGAACCCCCATATTACTGTATGCAGACAATTACAGTTTTATATCACATAAATAGTATATGCACAATATATAGTGTGTCTACTGTAAGGGGAGAAAAACAAAACAGAAAATAACCACTAATCATATTAAAAACCAAGAAACCCATTACCACAGCATTTTATTCAATAAATTGTAAATCATTACAAATGGTTGATGGTTCAAATATTTATTCAACCAAAACATCAATCTATTAGAAGTGCCATGTTAACAAGAGGGTTTATTTTCACCTGACCACCATTTAGTTAAGTCAAGTTTAAGTTCAGTTAAGCTCATTCATACATTCAGTGGCACACACACCAATTAAATAAATAAAGCCCTCTCTTTATTAAAAATGAATGATTTTCACATGGTATCGCAGGCAACTATAGAGCCCCGGAGATGACATCAGAGAAAAAATATTATAAAGCCTACTTTATAAGTTATATTAAAGCAAGGAGACACTTTATAAATACAACAGAATGCTATAATGCTTTATTAAATGAAAAGAATGCTTTGATCATTTGAGGGAAGCCTTTCTTCCTTCAATGGGATACTTTATTCAATCGAGGGAACCTTTTGTTAAATCAAAGATGCATTTTTTTTAAAGAAAATCAAGGGAGCGATTTAAATATTTGGAGGGAATGTTATCAAAACAAGGGGGCAATTTCTGTTCCAGTGTGATAGTTCCCTCCATGCAGGACCAGTGCACTCCCAGTTCCAACAATGCTGGGAATGAGGAAGTCATTGAACAAATTAAAATTGAGGAGGTACTGCAGTTTTCAATGCCAGGTGGCCTAATAAGTAGATATGTAATGAAGAGTAAATGTACCATATGCAAACAATGCATTTAAAAAAATGTGTATTAATTTGTGTTTTTGCAACCAGTCTCAATATATCAAGGTTATTCAATTCATCATAGCCGGTTGTTAGCGCTGCTGAATAAGAGTACCAATTTGGACATGTTTGGCAAATGTATAATACTAGGATACATGCCCCTTAATAAAATTATTAGGCCTAATTATTGTGGAAAGACGATATTAGAATTATCCAAAGAAAACAGTTCGTGATATCACGAGGCATTGCAGGTCATAGGTCATCCTTTATTTAAGTATTGTAGGCCAATGTAAAATTCACCTTCCTATTCAGTGCCAAACTTGGCACTGAATAGCAAGGAAATGTAGCAATTTAAGGTAGTGGCTTTGTTCAAGGCACTGTAGCAGTGTTCCTCTGGGGATCTGAGCCTGAAAGCGTTCAGTTACAAGCACGCTGTCCTCGCGAGACAGGCCTTTTTTATTTATTTTTTTATAGTTGCGGATATAATACCTGACCATGAAAGCACTGTGTTTGGTGAGAAGCCCATCCATACATGACGAATCACGACCTTTTAGAGGTGAGTGTTCTAACACCCAGCCAGTGATAAGTACTTCATAAACCCTGAAGTAGACATCGAAAGCTGTTACCCTTTTTTCGACAAATTTGAAGAAAAAAACCACCATTCGTGGAAGGCAGGGTTGCTTAAATGGAAATGATTTTCAGCAGTGTGAAAATGGTTTTAAGTCTGTGGTCTGCCATTTCCTAGTTTTGAGAAGTATGTTGTTCCATACCCTTTCCTGCTAAGCTAATAGTAGGTTGTATGCCGCTAGTTAACCATCAGACCCCATTGCTTGAAAGGAAATGGTTTCCAGCAGCTTGCTCTGACACAAAATTTCTAATTGAGCAGATGCACAATAATATTAAAATGAACCCATTACAATTGTAATTACAGCCAGGCTAATCATAAGTGTGGAGATGTATGCCCATGTTAAAAAACCTTTGTTAAATATCAAGTTCAACTAATTTCCCTCACAGCCACACACTAAAACTGCACTTCTGCAGGTGTAGTCATCATCTATCCAGCTTGGCAACAATTGGGAGCAAAAGCAACTGTAATTTTAAAAAAACATTGTTTCATTTGATTGTTAGAAATTACATTTTCTGTTGTATTACAGTTCATTGTGATCTACATGGATCATGCATAATGACATTTCAAAAGAGGAAACCACCTCTCACCACCAGTATAAGGAAGAAGTAGACCAGTACTTTTCAGTGAGTCATCTAGAACACAAAAATATGAATTCAAAATCCTTTTATTTAGCCTAAGTTACATGCTGATATTTATTACACATTTTACATCAAGGTCATTGAAATAACTCGACTGTCATCATGTGTATTCAATAAAAATATGTATTCAGAGTAGTAAATGCATTTAATGCACTCTTGTAAGTCGCTTTGGATAAAAGCATCTGCTAAATAACAAAATTGTAAAGGTGAGTAAAGGTGAAAACACTGCTATCATTCATTTTAGATCTCTTCTTTGTTCCAGTGTCTACGCGGAAGGTTATTCCCCCTTGAAAAAACATGAGACTCCCACATTTTGCTCATGATAAAACAAATTGCAAAGTATTGGAAAGAATTCTGTTTTAAGAGGTTTCAAGTTCATTAAGGTGAAAGGGTTAAATCCTCATATTATGCTGGGACACAGAGACTGGAGACCTAACTGTACTGAATCCACATTTTTGGTACTGATGAGCCAAATCCCAAATTCAATACTTTCCAAAAATGTAATCTTTTATAAATTAAAAAAACATGTAAAACAAAGAATAATTTTCACAACTTGAAGTTAATCTTTTTTTAAATGTTATTTTTACAATGCTTGTATCTACAGTGGTCTGTGGTCGGAGCATGTGACCACAGACACAGTGGTAGCATATCTCACTGTTTTGTTCTAAAAATCGAAATGCAACATATGCCCTAGTTTTGAGAAGTATGTTGTACCACAACCTTTCCTGCTAAGCTAAGATTAGGTTGTATGCCGCTAGTTAACCATCAGACCCCATTGCTTGAAAGGAAATGGTTTTCAGCAGCTTGCTCTGACACAAAATTTCTAATTGAGCAGATGCACAATAATATTAAAGTTAACCCATTACAATTGTAATTACAGCCAGGCTAATCATAAGTGCGGAAATGACAGCATGCCCATGTTAAAAAACCTTTGTTAAATATCACCTAAAGTTCACCTAATTTTCCCTCACAGCCACACACTAAGACTACACTTCTGCAGATGTCATCATCATCTATCTAATGTGAAGTTGCTCTGATGTTAGTGCAGTGCATTCACATGTCCATAAATCACATGTAAATGCCAATGCTATAATTTATCTTTAATGCAAGTCATTGGTCGTGTCTGAAAACCCATAGTACTTATTATTTATTATGCATTTTGAGTGTGCAAGATTATAAAGTTTTGTAGTATGCAAAACATAGTATGTTTGAAGTAAAAGAAGAGTTGAGCTGGACATGGTCATACATAGCAGAATGGAATGTAGAATTTCTGGTGGTCATTGTATAGTATCATTAATTTGCGTAGTCTTTTATTGCACATACAAAGTGTGCAATTTTGTTGGTAAATATTTTCCAAAAGCAATTTAGAAAATCACGATTGAGTCTGGCATGTCACCACCTAGCTAACTAGCTATATTTGGCTAGATACTAGATACTAAAGAGACAAACTAGCACCCAACTTCAGCTGTCAAACCAACTGGGACTAAGAACTAACGTTAGACAGACTCACCATTAAATTTCTCAAGGCTCAATAAGAAAGAATATAAAGCTAACGTAATTTAAAATGTTTTTTATTTTTTTATTTTGTTTCATATTTTTTTCCTGTATCTCTCCCAATTTAGTAGCCAATTACACCCTCTATTTATTCTGATGTACCCTCCCCACACGGGTCCGCCGCTCATCTCTACGCGGCAAGCTAATTCTCAGAGGGCAGGGAACGCTTTCTTTGAGACGGAATTCGCCCACCCACGTTCTGGAGACCCCCTTACGTGCTTCACGGCAGCTCACCCGCCCCACTCCCACTGGGGTGGACAGCCAAATGCCACCCCCCGATCGGGGCTGACGACCAGGGCTGTTCTGGTAGAGACGGGTTTCAAACCGCATCACTGACAGGCAGCGCACACCATACCGGATCAGCCAAAATACTGCGCTTTAGACCGCTACGCTATCCGCCGCCCCCTTAATGGGTTTTTGATTCAATGTTGTCCTTTGGAGTGTATTATGGTAATATTATTTGAGGTATTGAATCATAATTCTGTGGTCATCGTGGTTAAATCTAGAAATTGTGAAGATGTATTGAATCGCGATATGTGTACCGCAATATAGGCTAAATCATATCATGAGGTCCTTGCCAATACCCAGCCCTAGTCAATACAAGATAGAGAGAGGAGTTGTGGAAAATATAATTGTTTGAAAATATAATAAAGTGTCCATGGGTTCCTCACCAATAATGAAAATATGAAGAAAAAATGGATGCAAAGCACCAGAAGTAAGTAGTCTTTTTAATAGGGACCTTATTCAACTCTCAAATCCAACATTTGCCTTAATGTCCATAATGTTTCACATTACTTCACTCCATCTTCTGGGAATCCTACAGGACAGCTTCAGCGCCCACGCTGTGGAAAACATCCACCGTCATACCGGTACCCAAGAAACCCCGCCCCTCAGAGCTAAACCACTATCGGCCAGTTGCACTCACCTCAATACTTATGAAGTGCCTGGAAAAACTGGTGCTTAACATCATCCTTCCAATTGTCGGACCACAATTGGACAGCAACCAGTTCGCCTACAAGGCCAAAAGAGGGACTGAGGATGCTGTGGCTCCTTTTACAACACCTGGAATCACCCAGTAACTTCGCCAGACTCCTCTTCATCAATTTTAGTTCTGCTTTTAACAACATCCAGCGCCACCAGATGATTAGGAAACTCCACCACCTCAATGTCCCTCCACTTCTCACTCACTGGATACACAGTTTCCTCAGTGAAAGACCACAAACTGTTAAGAGTGGGCACTGTAACATCTTCAACAACCATCACCAACACCGGAGCCCCACAAGGTTGTGTCCTGAGCCCCTTCCTGTTTACCCTCTATACCAATGACTGTGTCAGTTCCTCACCCATCATTACATACTTCAAATACTCTGATGATACTGTCATACTTGCACTCCTCAATGACAATAACTCTGTTTTAGGCTACCAAGACTCCATCTCCTATTTTACACAGTGGTGCAGTAACAACTACCTGGAGCTGAACGTAGCAAAAACAAAATAACTGTTCATTACTTCCAGTACACACAGCACAGCCCACAACTCCACCCACAACCCCACCTGTATCAACAATAAAGCAGTTGAGATGGTGGAGTGCTACAAATACCTTGGACTCACCCTGGACAATAAACTGAGCTTTGATCAACACACCACTGACATCCACAAACGTGGCCAACAAAGACTCTCTGCCATCCGCAAACTCAGAGCACTTTCTGTTGCCCCCCACCTTCTGTTACTGCTTTACCAAAGTATAATTCAACCCATTCTCCTTTACTGTTCCCCTTGTTTTTTCAACATTCTAACTGTTTCCAACAGGAACAAACTCACACGCATTACACACAATGCCTCCAAAATTATTGGCCTCCCCACCCCCAACCTCTCAGACCTCAACAGCAGAGCCATTACACGCAGAGCACGTACCATTGCACATGACCCCAGCCACCCCCTCAACCCATTCTTCACACTACTTCCATCAGGTCGCAGATACAGAACCCTTGCCTGGAAATGGGCACGCTTTGGCAGGAGTTTTGTCCCCTCTGCCATAGCATCATTAAACAAAATACCTCGGTAAAAATCATGTATAGATGAGTATGACTGTGTATGTTGGAAAAAATGTGGATGTACCCATGTGGGCGCATATTTAATGTATGTATGTAATAGTGTGTATGGTGTGTATATTTGTATTTATGTAATTTATGTGAGGCTTTCTCTGTACAGACTGTGGCAACAAATTTCCTGAAAAGGACAATAAACAATCTATCTATCTATCTATCTTAGTTCCCACTTTACATTACATGTCCCTTATATCTTTTTATTTGGACCAAAACCTATTTCAGACTTCCCATTTCAAATACCTACTCACATTCACCCTCACTGTGTTGCACTTGACTGATAAGTGACTGACTGATAAGTGGGCTAGGGTATACCGTATTCTCCTATACATATACAGGGGCCCAGATTAGCAGTCGTCCTATCGTCTCAGATGACTAAAAATTAAGAAGGACGACCTTTGATTTCCAAGTGATCGTCCTGCTGACGACTGTGAATTTAGGATTTTTTTTCAAATGAGCTAACTGGAACTATTTCTGTTTTACACTCATATCATAACAAACACGTCATGCACCGATATTCAAAAATATCTCCAAAGTTCCAAATGGGGAAAACGGCACATTGTCACTCGCATGCAGTCTGTACTCACCGCGTTTGCTGTTGTTGCTATGCCAGACTACAGCAGTCAAGCCAATTCGCAGATCGGGGCACATAGACACAACAGCGAGAACCGTACATTGGGTATCGATATCGGTTGTTGCTAGGTGCTTGCTAACACAAGGCTTAGTAAGTGATCATGCATTTATCACTTACCAAGCCTTGAATTAGCAAGCAATATCCGTGAACACTAGCTAGGTAGTTGCTGTCTATATTCAGTTCAGTGAGCCCTCCCACCAGGCTGAAGAATCGCTGTGATTCGCTGCACAAGTTAAACATAAATATCTGTGTAGAAAATAAATAACGTTAACCGTCGTGTCTATCTTTGGGCTACATACGACGTAGTGATCGCATTTTCAAAGATGTGGAGATTTATTGAGGGTGCAAAAATCCCCCCCACTGAAAAGGCTAAAACCAAAGAAGATCAGCTAAAAACTCAGAGAAGATATGATTCAAAGAGCAGAGATCGCACTTTCCAGGAAAATTGGAAGGTGAATTGACCAAGGACAAGTAACTTTTAGGAAGGACAAGTATCTTTTCTAGGATATTTGCCCTTTGACAAGTATGCCTTTTACCCTAATCTGGGCACCTGCATATACAGCCTAGTAACATTGATACACTGGGGACAACCTTTAAAGTTGAAGGGAGTCTCTATAGGCCTACTTAGCGTGCCATTCCCGCCGGATTGCTGGATACTTTTCTCTCTCTCTCTCTGAGAAATAATTTATTTAAAGTTCTTCTTAAAGTTCCTATAGTATTTAAACAGGCCTGCCTTTTTTCCAATCGAGGTATTCTGCTGTACGGGCTGGGTCTGCATCTTTTTTCTCTGTTGCACTTATTTTGACCATACCTGACAAAAGGTCATTGTAGAACTGCCAACATGTACACACCTTGTGTATCAGACATTTTGAGGCCTAAGTACGGAGGTATCACTTTCAACTCCGCAAATATGAAGCTTCAGTTGAAACACAGTGACATGCAAGTAACTGCCAGGGGATGCAACGCCATTCTTCCACGAGGAATTGCATTCAGTGAACCCTCATGTCTTGTGGATGCGGGCATTGTCATCTTGGAAGAGACCACTCCCATCAGGCTAGAAATGCTTCGCCATAGGGTGAATTACGGATGGGCAGTATAACAGTAGAACTGTTAAACCGGTAGAAATCTGTGCTACGGTAGATATTTTACTATACCGTTTATACCGGTAGTGTATTAGCTATAATCAAATTTCATTTTCATGCGTACGCTATAAATATTAACTAACACATGAAGCAATGAAACCCGCATTGTGGTCCGTACCCCAATTTAAAAGATGAGTAGCAAAATGCAGAGAGCTGAGAATGATGCAGGAGTTCCTGTTTCACAACCTACTGAAGAAGAAGCTAATTCTGAAGAAGGAAGCTTCGTCCATCGTATGTAGGCTACGTGGTTTGGCTTTACAAAGTCATTTACAACCATTTTGTGCAAGATACGTAAAGCCACAGTTATTGCCGGGGGAGTTAATACAAGCAACCTATTTTATCACCTTAAAACAAAACACATAGGCTATGCGAATATAAGGAAAGTATGATAATGCGATCCTCAGACAAAAGACTCTCCACAAGTGGTCAGTGCGAAGCGAAAAATAACTGACATCGCTGGCCAAGCCATTGTCCAAAAATAGCAAGCGGTGGGCGGACATTACACAATCAATTACCGCCCACCCCTCGGATCACCCACAATGGCTTTGTATTTAGCGGCATTTACATTGCCCTCTAAGGGGTTGAGTGGAACTAAACCATGCCAGGAAAATGCACCCCACACCATAACAGAGCTGCCAGGACCCTTCACTGCGGCACATATGTACTCGTCCGCTTGTTGAGAACAGGGTGACGGATGACTCGACTAACCACGACTTTGTTCCACTGCTCCGTAGACCACTGCCTGTGGTTTTTTTGCACTACTTGCAAATGTATGTTTTTCGGTGCAAGTTTTTTTTTTTTGCACTGCAACCACACTATAGCATCCCTCTCCGTGAAGTTCTTGATGGACTGCTCTTGATAAAAGTGCCTCCTCACGCCATAGATTGACATTTACAGTAAACTGATTCAGAGTGAATGTGTCGAATGTCCAAAAATAAACTGACGTCTATAGAGGAGTGTCTCGTAATCTGAAACCACTTCTCTAGCTATATACGTCTGTAGGCTACTTGACGGTCAAGTTTATTTTTGGACATTCGACACATTCAGTGGCGAGGAATGCCGAGATTGTTTTATAAAAACTATAAATTGAAGAACTACTGGGGTGAATTTACCATTTACCATGCAGGTTTAAAGGAGCACGACGGTCCCTTTAGCGTAACGGTCGCCGTTTTCGTGTCTGTACATCATGATAGATGTAGCTATTAGACGATGTAGGCCTACTGCCAAATGAAACATTTGAAACGGCAATACAGACCCCGTCTTTCCCTGAGATGATAGATGCGTTTTTTAACAACTTGGCACAAGCCGTTTAACAGCTATTCACGTTAAAATAAGAATAAAAAATACACAATACAATATCTTGAATAAATTAGGCGGAATACACAGTTCCCTTAAATAACATTTTAGCCTAAAGCGCTGAAGTTACTGACCTTCGAAAAGCGAATGTGTGTTCAATATCCAATGTAAAACTAACTTTGCCGCAGTTGCACCTTGGCGATAATCTTGTAGTTGCGTTGTTTGATTGACTAACTACAGCCATATTGTTACTTAAGATCTAGGAAAAATGTTTATCTTTCGTACTTCATAATACACGTGTTAGTCAAGCGGAACACTCACCTGTATGAGTTGTAATAGTAGCCGGTAACACGGCAAAATCGGCAGTCTGAGCTTCTCTAACGACACAACTGACGGAGTTTATGGTGCAGTGTTGCCTCGCCTACGTGTTGCCAAGCGAAAGTGACGTAATGCAAAATACTACGTACGTTGCGCGGTCAAAATATAAGACAATGCCCGCAGCACTGTTCGTTTCATAAAAAGCCAAAAGCTGTACACATAACAAGTGACAATTCAGGCAATTTGCCCGAAAGAGCCCAAACTGTCACGATGTAGTTAAATCCTTGACGCTTTTCTTATGAACATACTAGTCAGGTGTTTAAAAAAACAGGGCATGTGATAACAGGCGCGTTGCCATATGAGCTGTGCGTATGAAATGAAAATCAAATGTGCTACCGAGAGGCAACAATAAAGTAATTTGTTATCACGTTACAGAAATCTCAGTTAGAGATTCGCTCGGTCTTCGAATGCTTAATAACTTTGTAATTAGTCTAATACGACAATTAATAAAACTATAAATATATAGGCCTATTACATTTTTTTAAATTGTCGTATAGATACATTATAATTGCGTTCTCACGGGTGTTATTTTATTCGTCAACCACGTCATATTGCTGAGGGCGATTTGTGAGTTGTTTCCACCACCTTTGTTTTATCTGCCCACCATCTGTAGGTCTTTGAATCAAATCAACAATGCCCAGCGTTTTCTAATGCAGAAGGCAATGACTCAAAAACGTGTCTACCACGTTTTAAACGGCCTGTCTTGTAAAGGGCATGATTTGTGAATTAGGTCACAACCTCTGATCTAACTGTAAATAATGCTTATTTTATCTCGTAAAATATAGATGAGTTGCACCAACGCAATTTAGCAAAAAAATGAAACTTAGCAACTACAACCATGCAATAAATGCAATTTAGCTTAAATAAGAACTGAAATGCTGCATTGGTTGGTGTTTAAACTTTGATTACTAAGAATTCCAAGTATATTGCATTACGTACATATTAGATGGGTTGTGCTTTTGCATTTACTGCAAGTCCACCCCCTTGTCGTGAATGTACTTGTCACTTGTACTGCCAGTTGTGTGAAAATGTGTGTAGGCCTAAGAGATATGTCTGCTATGTCTGTCCGTTGTGAATCTATCTTACTGGACCATTGAGGGTAAGATAGACCCAGTCAATAGTGTTTCTGGGGCTCAGTGTGTAGAGCGTGGCTCTGACTATGCTTAGGTTGTAGGTTTGGTTCCCGTTGGGACTGTCATGGTTTGAGTGCCTGTTTAGCCCTGTGTGGGCGTACTCTTTTTCTATCCTTGTGAGTACGTTTCTGCTGATCTCCATAGCTAATCAGCGGATTGTTTTCAGGTGTTCTCTGCCTACTTAAGCTCGCTGCTTTCACTACTCCGTGCTTCAGTGTCTATTTCATTTGGCGTTGAAGCCGGTACGGTATCAGTCTTCGATATCTTATTTAGAAAAACGTATTTAGAAAAACGTATTTAGAAAAACGTATTTAGAAATACTTATTTAGAAAAACGTATTTCTCTTTAGCTTTCTCGCCACTTCTACGGAAGTCTAGTTTTCTCCTTATTTTGTTTGGTCTGTGTTTCGGGGTTACTTACTGACAGACCCAGGGCACTTATTTTCGTTGTTTCGTTTTCCTAAACTGCGTCTTAGGCGTCTGGGTTCTATTCCAGCTTTGTTTTCTTTTTGTTTGTGTTGCGACAAGTTATTTTATTTCCTTTTTTTCTTCCGCGTGTGGTGTTGGGCTACACGTCAGAGATTTCAGTTTTTTACTATCGTTCGGTACCGTTCGCGGACCGCTTTTATTTCGCCCTTTTTAGGGGTTATTATTTCGTATTACGCTGGGAGTTTTGCTTTATTTTCTGTAGCTATTCTCGTGGGTTAACGCCCCTCGCTCCCTAGTGTGTTTTAGTGACATCTTGATTATTCTCCATTGGTCGCGCTTGGGCCTCACCCCTACCAACCCTCACAGTACACTGAAGCCAATATGCAGGCACCAGCGACCACCCAGGTTTTAGACCTGGTATTGGCTACACAGCAGGCAGCCTTAACATCTAATGCGGAGGGCATTCACGCCCTCCAGATTCAACAACAGGCTGTTTTAGAGCAACAGGGGGAAATGGTTGCTCAGTTGCGTAGCCAGGGTGAGGGTCTGCGTGAATTAGCAGACAATCTCCGTCGTATGACTTTAAGTGCACAATCACCAGTCCTTATGAATCCTCCTCCTCCTCAACTTGATCCTCTCACCATTAAAGAGCCCAAGTTCCAATTGCCCCTCCGGTATGATGGGGAGTCTGGAAAGTTTAGGGGGTTCCTCTCCCAGTGTTTAATTTTTTTTAAGGCACAGCCCTCACGCTTTTCCACACATGATTCCCGGGTGGCATTTATTCTCTCTCTGCTAACTGGGACTGCTCTCGCTTGGGCCGACCCTCTGATTAGGTCTAATTCCGCCCTGATGAATAATGCGGATCAACTAATGAAAGAGATGGCATTGGTGTTTGACTATGATATCTCCGGTCAGGAGGCAGCCATGAGGCTAACCCGTCTTCGCCAGGGTACTGATACAGTGGCCGGGTTCTCAATAACATTTCGATCACTGGCAGGGGAGACAGGGTGGCCAGAGGGTCCTTTGTCCACACTGTTCCTCAACGCACTGTCTGACCTGGTTAAAGACGCCCTGTCTGTGCTCGAACCTCCTACCTCTTTTGATGCTCTGGTTTCCACTGCTATCCGTATAGACAACCGTATCAGAGAGAGGGAGAGAGAGCGAGGTCAGAGGAAGGACCGCTCAGAGCGCTTTTACGTTCCGACCCCCCCCTCCACCCGCTCGTTCGTTCATAGAGAGGAACCCATGCAGGTGGACAGCTCGACACTGCGTGAGTCTCCACGGGGCACGACCCGTGACGAAAGCTGTCGCTACTGTAAGCGCTGGGGGCACAGTAGGGACAACTGCCCAAGGTTGTCGGGAAACCGCACGTCTCGCTAGTTGGACGGAAGCCACTAGCGAGACCCACCACCACAGGCTTCCGAACCCTCTTACCCGTCCATTTATTATGGGGCCAGCACTCCATTACAGTGGACGCATTCCTTGACTCCGGAGCTGTAGAGTGTTTCACGGACGCTCAGTGGGCTAGGAAAATGAGTTTACCCGTTCACTCATTATCCCGTTCCCGTTTTATTACGGGCCTCGATGGTCGTCCATTAGGTACAGGGGTGGTTAAAGAGACCACTGGTCAAATAGATATGCGGGTGTCTCACCAGGGGCACTGGGAACGCATTAGGTTCTTTTTAGTAGACTCCCCTGCCTTCCCTCTCGTTTTAGGCCATTCATGGTTAGTCCGACACACGCCGCAGGTTAATTGGGGTAATGGTCATAACACCATTCTGCGGTGGGGTCCTCAGTGTTCTTCACATTGTCGATTGACATCACCACCCTTTACAGGTAGTAGGGGGTGTATCACAGAGACCGAATCTGACAGTGATGAGGGTGAGGAGGAATATCCTACGGATTTAGGAGGATCATGGAGAGGACAGGAGAGTTTATCCTGGGACTCTGTGACTGATGGGGACAACCATAGAGGGGTTTTCGGAGCCAGAGGACTTTGGTGACAAGTTCTCCATAAATGCAGCTGCGGGTTTAGTACGGGCACCCGATTTCCCCTTACCCACTAACGTGCCGGCCAAATACGCTGACTTAGCCGACGTTTTCAGCAAGCAGCGGGCCATTACCTTGCCGCCCCATCGTTCCTATGATTGTGCGATCGACCTGTACCCGGGCACTATCCCACCTAGGGGTTCACTCTACTCCCTATCGGCCCCCGAGAGCGCCGCCATGAAGGAGTATATTGAGGAGGCATTGGCTAACGGGCTCATTAGGCCCTCGACTTCTCCGGCTGGTGCGGGTTTTTTCTTTGTCCAAAAGAAGGATGGGGGATTAAGGCCCTGCATTGATTATAGAGGTCTTAATACCATCACTGTTAAAAACCGCTACCCTCTACCTCTTATGAACTCTGCATTTGAACGTCTTCAGGAGCGAAGGTGTTTTCCAAACTCAACCTTCGTAACGCCTATAATTTAGTGCGTATGCGTAAGGGAGATGAATGGAAAACAGCCTTTAATACTCATAGTGGGCACTATGAGTACTTAGTGATGCCATTTGGGCTCACTAATGCCCCCTGTGTTTCAGGCGTTCGTCAATGACGTGCTCAGAGAGATGTTAGAGAGATTTGTCTTTGTCTATCTAGATGATATTCAGATTTTTTCTAACAGCTTGACTGAGCACGTTACACACATTCGGCAGGTTTTAAAGGCTCTGCTCAGGGCACAATTGTTCGTCAAGGCAGAGAAGTGCGTTTTTCATGCTCCCGTAGTGTCATTTTTAGGGTTCATTGTGGCTGAGGGGAAGGTCCAAATGGACCCAGAAAAGGTCTCGGCGGTTATGCACTGGCCCACCCCGTGGTCCATTAAGGACATTCAGCGGTTTTTAGGGTTCGCAAACTTTTATCGGCGATTTATTCGCAATTTTAGTGCGCTCGCAGCCCCCATCACTGCATTGACCAAAAAGACTGCATCCTCACGGTTCCAGTGGAATCCACGAGCGGAGGCTGCATTTGCGTAACTTAAGAGACTGTTTAGCTCCGAGCCCATCTTGGTTACTCCAAACCCGTCCCTCCCATTTGTGGTAGAGGTTGATGCTTCTGAGGTGGGGGTAGGGGCTATTTTGTCTCAACACGCACCCCAGGATCAGAAGCTCCATCCGTGTGCCTATTTCTCTCGGGCCCTGACACCGGCAGAGAGGAATTATGATATAGGAGACCGGGAACTCCTAGTGGTTAAATTAGCATTGGAGGAATGGGGTCATTGGTTGGAGGGGGCCGAACACCCTTTCACCATCTGGACGGATCACAAGAATCTCCAGTACGTCCAGACGGCTAAAAGGCGCAATTCACGGCAGGCCCATTGGGCTCTGTTCTTCACCCGTTTTAATTTTTTATTAACATACCGTCCTGGATCGAAGAACGTTAAGCCTGATGCTCTCTCTCGGATTTTCGACTGTTCCGACGACGATCGCCCACCGGAACCCATCATTCCTGCAGGCCGGATCATGGCCCCTGTCATGTGGCAGATCGAGGGTGTTGTGCGTAAGGCCCAACGATTGGAGCCGGATCCGGGGGGTGGTTCTCCTGGTCGTCTTTTTGTTCCGGCTAGAGTCAGATCTCAGGTCCTCCAGTGGGGACATGCTTCGCGTCTCACGGGTCATCCAGGGGTCCACAGGACTAAAGACTTTGTGGCGAGGCGCTTTTGGTGGCCTGGGATAGAGAGCGATGTTCGGGAGTTTGTTGCCGCTTGCCCAGTTTGTGCTCGGAGTAAGGGTTCCCACCTTCAGGACTCTTACGTCCTCTCCCCATTCCCAGTCGGCCATGGAGTCACATTGCCTTAGACTTCATCACCGGGCTGCCACCTTCAGAAGGCAATACGGCCATTTTAGTGGTCGTTGACCGCTTTTCTAAGGCAGGCCATTTTATCCCCCTGCCTAAACTGCCCTCGGCGCCGGAGACGGCATGGCTTATCATAAACCACATTTTCCGACTGCATGGTTTACCCATGGACGTGGTATCGGATCGAGGTCCTCAGTTTATCGCCCGCTTCTGGAGATCATTTTGTTCCCAGCTTGGTGCCTCTGTCAGTCTCTCCTCGGGCTTCCACCCGGAAACTAACGGACAGACAGAGCGCACTAACCAGACGCTGGAGAACACTCTCCGCTGCCTGGCCAGTGCTAACCCCACTTCCTGGAGTCAGTACCTCCCCTGGGCCGAGTATGCCCATAACACCTTGCGCAACGCCTCCACAGGCCTTTCGCCATTCGAGGCCCAAGTAGGGTATCAGCCTCCACTCTTCCCTGACCTAGAGGAAAATATTAGTGTCCTGCGGGCCGGTTTATTCAGCGGTGTCGGTCTACTTGGAAGCGAGTCCGGTCAGCATTACTGCGGGCATCCTCGACCCAGAAGAGACTGGCTGAAAGGCACTGTCAGGCCACGCCGTCCTACCGGGTAGGACAGCAGGTATGGCTGTCCACTCGGGATCTGCCTTTGCGAGTCGAATCTCGAAAACTGGCACCCCGCTACGTCGGCCCGTTTAAGATCACCCGCAAAATTAACCCCGTCACGGTGCGGTTGCAATTGCCGCCAGCTATGAGAATTCACCCTACCTTCCACATCTCCCGTATCAAGCCACTTCTCATTAGCGCTTTGGCTCCCGCTGATGCCCCGCCGCCCCCCTCCCCTCGGTTCGTCGGTGGGGGACCGGTGTATACAGTTTGCCAGATTCTGGCTGAAAGACGGGTGGGTAGGGGTAGACAATTTCTCATCGATTGGGAGGGCTATGGGCCTGAGGAGCACTCGTGGGTTCCCGCTAGGAACATTTGCGATCCTGAATTAATCCGGAACTTTCACAGGCGTAAGGCAGAAATACCGTCTGGGGCCGCTCCTTAGTGGGGGGTCCTGTCATGGTTTGAGTGCCTGTTTAGCCCTGTGTGGGCGTACTCTTTTTCTATCCTTGTGAGTACGTTCCTGCTGATCTCCATAGCTAATCAGTGGATTGTTTTCAGGTGTTCTCTGCCTACTTAAGCTCGCTGCTTTCACTACTCCGTGCTTCAGTGTCTATTTCATTTGGCGTTGAAGCCGGTACGGTATCAGTCTTCGATATCTTATTTAGAAAAACTTATTTCTCTTTAGCTTTCTCGCCACTTCTACGGAAGTCTAGTTTTCTCCTTATTTTGTTTGGTCTGTGTTTCGGGGTTACTTACTGACAGACCCAGGGCACTTATTTTCGTTGTTTCGTTTTCCTAAGCTGCGTCTTAGGCGTCTGGGTTCTATTCCAGCTTTGTTTTCTTTTTGCTTGTGTTGCGACAAGTTATTTTATTTCCTTTTTTTCCTCCGCGTGTGGTGTTGGGCTACACGTCAGAGATTTCTGTTTTTTACTATCGTTCGGTACTGTTCGCTGACCGCTTTTATTTCTCCCTTTTTAGGGGTTGTTATTATTTCGTATTACGCTGGGAGTTTTGCTTTATTTTCTGTAGCTATTCTCGTGGGTTAACGCCCCTCGCTCCCTAGTGTGTTTTAGTGACATCCTGATTATTCTCCATTGGTCGCGCTTGGGCCTCACCCCTACCAACCCTCACAGGGACCACATGAAAAATGTATGCATGCACTACTATGGGCCCTATTTTCGTGCTGGCGCTAAACGGTGTTATGCCCTAGCGCAGGCGAATTGCCAGTTTCGTCTTTCGTAAACGGAATATTTCTCGTCTCCCCCGAGTTTGGCAATTTCGTGGTGCGCAATGAAGGCGTTTCCGCGACTATGGGCTGGGCAGCGCAATAGGGGTGTGACTATGAAAACAGTCAGCGCTATGCAAGTTTGGTGTCAAATAATGCGTTGGGTTAACGTCCAACTAGACCACCTCTTAGCGCAAACGCTGGTGCTCTGTGCAATTTGCTGACTATTGATGCGCACATATGAACATAAGGTTATCTGAAATCACATGAGAATGTTTTGTGAATATTGTGAATTTCCCCCCACGTTGAGGCAAGTCGTCCAATCCATGGGTAACTTGCAAGCATAATCAATTAAGCTAAAAACTATTTCACCACAGCTTGTGGTTATTCAATGCACGGACATGAAAGACTGAAGCCAGCAGGCCATCCATCGCTACCGTTCAGTAAGATACACCTGTTAAATAAATATATGTTTGTATGCACGTTGTTTTTCTTATGTGAAAGGGTTTTATTCTTTCCATTTGCACTACAGAAAATGCGATAGGCGATATGCAAAGGCGATACCGTGAGCGATACCCTGGGTTTGGTAGCCGGTGTTTGCCAGACGGCTATCAGTTCGGCTGTACAAGTTATTTGTTATTTGTTGCTTTCCATTTAACAATTATATTTAACAATGTAGGTCTCAAAATATAAACTCAAACGATGAAAATAACAAATTAATGTGCACCTTGTTTTCCCCCTCTGATTCGCACGCCAACTTTTCCCCACCTCCTCGCTCTCCTCTTTTGAGAAGTGCTCCTGGCAGCCACGCAAAACTGTCATGTCAGGAAATAGCCAATTTGCTATAGCGTTAGCGCACTAGTATTTAAAGGGATAGAAAATAGGTGTTCTGATTGGCCATTATGAAACCAAACCCCCACCACACCCACATGTATTTTTTTAAGTTAATCGAACCTCTTTTACAACTGCGCCGGAGGTGCGTTATCGTCCTAAATCAGGAAATTACAGAAATTGCATTAGACACGCCCTAAAGCGCCACCGTCTTCGCTTTGCGTCTGCGTTACCGACACCGTCCTAATTCACCAAAATAGGGCCCTATAAGTTTCTTTGGATAAAAGCGTCTGCTAAATGGCATATGTTATGTTTCTATTCAGTTAGTTATAGAACACAAACTATCAGAAGGGCTTTTGAAATGACCATGCATGCTTGCTTTGTGCTTATCTTTAGCTGGAAGTCCAGTCTCCTCCTGGCAACCCCATTGGATATGCCATTCAGGACTGGCACCCGTACCTCCCCAATTTCGTAATTCAGTGCTGCAGGTGTGATCTGAAGTGAACTTTTACGTTGAGCGCACATTCTGATGGTTTGTATGAGAGAAAATGTCTAACATTAATGTTAAACCCACTGTGGTGAGAGGCAGAAATAGGGCTGGTGCCAGGCATTCAGCAATAGTGTACAAAGTAAATAGAAAGGTTTGCTCTGTTGAGAAATCGCTTCTGTAGATGGTGAGAAAAACGCAAACAGGATGCCTGTACACATGCCTGTACACGTTCTCCCAGAGAACGTTGGGCAATCAACGACCAATCCACACCCCGCGTGCTCACCTCCTTGAAACATGCTGTGTGTACACCTACAGTGGGTGTGTTAGAGCTAGGTTCATATCAAGATATTCTTTTATATAGTGCTCTTAGCAATGAGAATATCATAGAATGCTTTTCTTCGTTTCCTAAGTTTTCATACAGACAAAACTACATCCGAACAACACACACACACACACAGAAACTTTTTTCCCTTTGTTACTTCAGGTGACAACCTTGGATGAAACTGCAGTATTTGGCAGTATTGGCAAACAGTAGGCAGGGTTGGCCCAAGAGATATTCACCGATTCTGACAACTTTGAGATTCCCTTGACCTTGATGTAAAAATAAAATCTGTGATGCTGGGTGCTTCTTTTCTCATTGAAAGTAGTTCATGTTTATCCACGTACCCACTGTTTAACTTAGTGCACACCCAAGATATATTATTATTATATTGCTTTTTAACTGTCACTGAGGAATGTCACCTTTGACACAATCAAACTATTTGGCAGTGGTGTGTCGTTCGTGAATGATTTGTTCTTTTTGAACTAATCCTTTTGGGGAATGAAAGGAACTGACTCATCTCCATTCGTTCATTTGGTTAATATCTCAGTAAATAAAGTTGGGAACTGCCATTCATTGAAACTGCAGCGACTCCTCCTATTTGGGTTATAGTCTGTAGTAGCCATTAGCCAACGACAGCAGTGAACCGCTTGAGTGGGGCATGCTCTCTGAGCCCCTCCCGTCAGGGTGACTGAGAGTAACAGTAACTTCAGTTCCTGAACTGAAAGCGGCGAGGACCGAATCAGTGAAGGACCAAATCCGTGAAGGAACTGGAACTGGACATGCTTTTGCTGTCGTTCCTCGTTCCACGAGGCAGGTACGGATCCGGAACGAGAGACTAGCCTACTACGTAGTTGCTGCATCTCTACATCTCTCCCTCCCCATAATGTCTTCATATTGCAATGATAATCTTGCCTGAGACTGAGTATAAAATTAAAAGTGTAGGGTGCTATCCCACTAGAAGTTAGAATTCTAATATAGTTGATGGCACAATGTAAGGCTTGTTAATTCCCAACACGATAGCAGCCAAAAATACAAGAATTCTTATAATATTAGGTTTTGTATATCAGTCTCATAAAAATATACTTAACTATCAAATTGGAATTTCAATTAGTAATTAAATTAATAATGACAATTAAATGACAATATTAACAGTTAATTTATCTTAATCAGATCACAACATTATATATTTAGTTAATACCAAACCTATAATATTGATGACCTAACCAAGGGGTTGAAGGCATCAAGGAGTTCTTTATTAGAAGAGGTTGGTTCAATTCAATACAAGTGCAACATTGAGACAGACAACCGTGTAGAAAAATAATATGATATTTATTGAACATAACGTATGAAAATAGCAAAGCACAATTCAATACATTTATGAACAACACTATGTGTGTGTGGCGCGTCTGTGCGCAAGCTTGCATGTGTGTGTGTGTGTTCTCTAGCTTGTGGTGGGTCGCGCGCATGTGCATGCATGCATGCTTTAACCACGTGGATATCGAGAACAAAGAAACAAGATGGAGAAACAAGATGGAGGGAAGTTTGAACCTAGGTTGGAACAGAGGTGAAAGACTTATTTTTAGGCTGTTTGATCCATGTTACCGATTAAATATGATCATTGTTGTTGATATTATGCTTTTATTGTTTTTATTTATTCTATTGTTACACGGTCCCTGAAAAATTAATCGTAATTTGAATTGAATGATTGACTGATTGAAAAACAATATTTACCGACGGAGTCAGACCTAGTCACTGCATAACTCTTGTTCTCATTCGCGGGAGTCTGAACGATAGCAGTGAAGGAACTGGTGAACGAATCCGTGAACGAACCCTTTAAGTAGCCCACCACTACTATTTGACAGGTGGGCGTGTTCCATGTTCCCGCTAGGGATTCTGGGCAATTAAGTTCTGTAAACTGATCCCCGGACACTACCTAGGATTGTTTTCTGCCTTTCCCATTGACGGTAACTCTAAATGAATATAAAATTAATTCTGGGTAATATGCAAATCAAACCCTGTGACAGAACTGCTTTCAGATTTTGGCATCTGCACAGCTACAACTGATGCTTTGTACATTTTTCATCTATTTTGTGACCATTAAAAAAAAAAAGGGTGGAGGGGTTGATTAAACCAAAGTCAGTCATGCCACTGGTACTCCAGTATCCCCAACCAAGCCACCTAGTCTTGTGCCAGTGCCCCAGGGCCTGAGGTTTCAAAGCTGCAGTCTTCAGTATCCACACATCAGAACCTGGGACAGGCTTTATACCAAAAAAGGCAAGGGATTCAACCAAAGCCACGGTCAGGCCCCTGTTACTTTAGCATACCCACCCCATTATTGGGGTGCCTAGCAGTCTTTGCAGTCATTGGGCAACAGGAGTGTGTCAACTGAGGCCACAGTCCTCAGTATCCCCACACCAAGTGTTCTTTTATTGTTTTGTTTTTTATTCTTTTCAGATTTACAATCCATAGGTCCATAGATCTGAGGAAATGTACCAGTGGCTGAATGTACCAGTCGCTAATGAACAGGTTAGCGACTCACTCCATGATGGCGACAGGTACAGCTCGCTCTTGCCCTGGTTGACCAGGGTGCCTGTGGCCACCACAGAAGTCGCCCACCACCTTTGTAGCAGTGGTGATGGAACGACTATCTGTGCAGACGATGGTGATGTCGTCCATGTACGCCATCACCCTGAGCTGCTCCCTGCGGCCACCTGACAGTAGGTACCCCCTGATGTTTTCGTTTCGCCGGATAGCCTGTAGAAACGGCTCAAGGTAGATGACATACAGGAGGGACACTAGAGGGCACCCCTGCCTGACGCCGGACCTGATGGGAAACAGGGCTGAGAGGTGCTTATTGACAACCACTCTGCCCTAAATGTCCCCCAAACACATCCTGGTCCAGCGCCCGGAGGGGATTTGGAAAGTTAAACCTCTCCAGCACCCTCTCCAGGAACACATGGCTAATCCTGTCAAAGGCCTTCTCTTGATCTAGTGGTTAATGATATCCCTCACGAGGAGCAGATTGTCGTTCCAGGACCTCCCAGGAACACTGCATGTTTGGTTGCTGTCGATCACCGCTGGTAACAGGTCTTGGAACCTCTTCATCAGTGATTTGTGATTTGGCCATGATCTTATAATCAACTGAGAGGAGGTTGATCGGCCACCAGTTCTGGAGGTCCTTCAGGTCTTTGGGACAAGGGCCACTCAGTTCTGTTGCAGTGAGTCGCCCAGCTGCCCCTCCCTGAAAGCCGCTCTGAAAACATCCGCCACATCATCTTTCAGGAGATCCCAGAAGGCCTGATAAAACTCTGCTGGGATTCCATCAGGACCAGGAGCTTTATGTAAGCTAAGGGAGCGCATGGCCCGGGTGAGCTCCATAGCGCTCAGCTCCCCCTCCATGCTCTGTCCCTCCAGGTGTCTGTCCAGGCCTTCCAGGAAGGTGTCCATGAGAGGTCTGTCCATGGGCCTATTGGCATACAGACCCCAGTAGAACTTCCCACCTCCCGGACCTCTGCCTCTTCAGACACCACCACCCCTGTTATACAGGGAGAGGATGTTAGTTTTCCTTGACCCTGGAGTTTGGAGCAGAAGATATATTTCTTCTGCTACTCCCGACAGAGGGCAGAGAGATGTTGTTTAGCCTGGGCCACTTCCATGCTCAGTCTTTGGAGGGCAGCATTATGGTGGTTATAGGCTGCCCTCCTTTCCCTTGCCTTCCTCCATTGACTGCCTGGAAGTAGCCCCGCGCCTGATCCGTCACCATCTCCCACCACTCAAAAAGGTGTTTTAAAGTGACCCACTTGAGGTATCGTCTTGAGAAGGAGAGGCACACTTTGGGGTCCTGGAGGTGGCTGGTATTCATCCTCCAGGGACCCCTACCCACCGTGATGGTCTTCTCCCAGTCTACAGACATGGTCGCCCTGTGGTGGTCTGAGACGTGCACTGCTCTGATGGCATAAGAGTGCAGTCTCAGGCCTGGAGAGAGCAAAAACATGTCTACTCTGGAGAAGGAGGCGCCAGAGGAACTCACCCATGTGTATTGAGGGGAAGAGGCACCCCCGGCATTGTGGAGGGAGAAATCTATGATGGACCATAGCTCCCTGCTGGATCAATCCCTCCTTGGTCTGCTGTGTCCTCATCCTGAAGGGCACAGTTGAAATCCCCCCCCCATTTAGATGTATGGTCTGAGTTTTGTAAATAGGGAGACTCGTTGATCCCGTACACGCTGAGGCCGTACACATTGATCACCCGGAGTAGGGAACCCCCAACGTCAAAGTTGGTGACCAGGATTTGCCCACTCTCTACTATGTCAAATGATGTTATTCTGACATAGGGGTTGTTGATCAACATGCTGACCCCATCAGGTCGAGCTATATTTGAGCCAGACCAGAGAGAGTCTCCCCTTCTCCATCCCTCCCTCAGACTGTCATCCATGGAGCGGAAAGGAATCCCACACTGTAATTGTGATAGACGGAAAAAAATATATAAAAGGGGAAAGTTATTTCAGGGGTGGGGAACTGAAGCAGTTTTATTGGGTTTGGCGTATTTCTTTACAAAGTTGATTTAAGCAGTCAATGACTGTATCTGGTTTTGAGGGGGGCACCTCTCCGCCTTCTCCCTTTTACTTTGGACCAGTCAGAGAGGGGATCAGAATCTGTGGTATCTGAGGAGAGGGCGGGCTCTTCGACCGTGTTGAGGGTTTCCAAGTCCGCCTTCTCCTCAACCGTAAAGGGGGGTGTCTGGGGGAGTGGCACATCTTGTCCTTCTGATTGTGGTGTGGCTTGGGTAGGGTCAAGGTATTTTGTGCTGAGGATCTGCGGTGTATATGGTGAGGGGAGCTGAGGTGAGTCATGCTGGGTTGTAGTGGTTGTATTTGATGCACAGGGAGGGGGGGGGGCAGAGCTGGGGGTGAGACTGGGGCGCAGTTCCCCTAGCCCTGTTAGCATATGAGAGGGGGCAGTCTCGGAAGAGGTGTCCCCTTACCCCACACAAGTTACAGGGTCTAGGGTCCCGGCATGTCCTGGTTTCATGCTCTCCTCCACAAGTTTTGCACTTGACCACTGTGCAGGCTGTGGCTAAGAGACCTAACTCGCCACATCACCTGCACAGCTTGGGCAAAACAGCACCCTAAACAGAAAATAACCCAATAATCAAAGTAATCTTTAATTAATTTTACACATTTTAGCGTCATTTAAACAACCATCGAACTCTTCGCTGCTAGGTTTTGGAAAGATAAATAGGCAGTCAAAGACATGGACATCTAGTGCTAGATTGAATTTATTCCTTAGGGAACCTTTCAATACGCAATGATTTTCGCCACAAGCAAAACACAAAACCTCCTCCAAAGACTACAATACTCCTAAATCATCATTATCATAGCCTAGTATAGAGTATTTTCTTTCTTACGGTTTATCCGTTTAGATGATGGAGAGAGTTGCTAACAGTATGTAACCAGTCATGGTTTGCAGCATTAGAATGACTTGTTAACTGTAAAAATAAATGTATTTAAAATAAATGTGTACAAAATTTTTGTAAGTGCTTCTGCATTGAACACTGCATTGATTTGTGCATCCATACAAGATTCCTGCACATTGATTCACTTTTTAACTATACATAGTAATTAAGTAAATCAATAAATCAATAAAATAGAAAAAGTCTTATATGGTTTACATCACACCGGAGCTTGTATACTGATTTGTATAGTAAAGGCCTATTTGTTGGCCGACATGTGATTTATGTTGGTCTACATGGTTCTGACTTCTGTTGTGTTGGGCAAGTGACCACAGTGCAGTTATTTTTCATCTTTTTTGGCAAGTTAAGACAGCCTCCTCTAACTCTCGAATTTTTATTTTAGACGAGCTGACTTCAATAAAATGAGAGAGAATTTAAGTAATATAGATTGGGTAAAACTTCTAGATTGCAGAACTGTGAATGAAAAATGGACTATATTTAAAAGGGTTATTGTAGATGTACAGTGTAAATTCATCCCCAAAGTAAGGAAAAATAGGATGAAAAAACAGTCTCCACAGTGGATGACTAAATCTTTACGGGAGATTTTGAGGCAAAATAAACGACTGTACAGAGTATATAAAAAGGATAACTCGGAGAGAAACAAGTTCGATTATTGTAAGGAAATAAGATCAGCTAAAAGGCTGTAGAATCCTGTAAGATTCCACCCAAACACACCAAATGGCGGATGTGTCCGAGTGTTGAAGTATAGCGTGTAGTCTTACCTTAGTGTTACCGGAACGGGATTAAATGGAGGTTAATTAACTCCAACTCTATCTGACTCCAATGTATGTTAGCTTTTCTCTCTGTTAACTGTTACTGCTAGAATCGTATAGGCAAATTAGAGACTAGTCTCTTGATATGAGATGCAGACGTGCCTTTGGCCTGTGTAAAGCCTAGCAAGGATACAGTAGTGTATCTTGCAACGGCACTAATGTATAGGCGAGTGACTACGGAGTGCAACGTTCTATGTGTGTGTGTTAACTTTAATCTTGAAACCACATCGTGTAACTGCAGTCTAGATTAATGAGAGATGCTTTGGTATGAAAATGTTTATTAGCCGGACTTGCAGAAAAACATCAAACAGAATTTGCGTAATGTAAGAATACAAAAACGACTATACGCAAAAGTTGCGCAGGAGTTCGTAATACGAATCTCCTCAAAGTATGCCACTTTCCCCCCGATATACCCACACATCAAAGGAAACCATAAAACACCAAATAAGGACACAATCACTGAAAACCGAACCACTTTCTGCGCTGTCTCTGTACGCGCATCACACCGCCAGTCTCACAGACGGCTGCTGACCGCAGATCATTTGCATTTGCACCGTTCACTTTTGAACGGTGTTCTGAGATCTTCAGTAAATGCCACCCATACCACATCATCAATGACACCAACCCACTGCTCATTACATCAGCTGTCCAACAACACCAAACATGCTTATACTGTACATGTAAATGATGAAGTTACAGTATAACACATTAAACCCAGTGATGTGGTCAAGTCTTGAAAACAGCCCCCACCTCCTGTTTTGCTGAGACAGCAGGATCAGTGTGGGGCCTGTGAGACGTCTGGGGCAATACCATTATTATTGTCGCCCATTGGCTCCCTGCTGGCAACACAAACACAGTTCACACTCTTTGGGGTCACTTCATGGCATAGTTCTGTGAACTGCCCTAAAGTTTCCCCTCTGCAATACCATTGTTCTCTCCTGTTGGCTTCCTGCTGGCAACCAAAACACAGTTCACACTCTTTGGGGTTACTTCAGTGCATAGTTCTGTGAACTGCCCTACAAGGCGGTTTGAAATTAAAATTTCCCAAGATGCAAAAAGTCATCCTAAGACGTTTTTTCAATATTGTAGTAGAAAAAGGAAAGTTAAGGATGAGGTTAAGTGCATTAAGAATAAGGAAGGAACTTTGGTTTATAATAATAAGGATATTGCTAACACACTAAACAGTTACTTTGTTGAGAGCTTTACTAGAGAAGAGGTTATAAATATGCCTAAATATATAGACAAGGTACAGAATGTTTTGGAGGACTTTGAGATAAGGGACGTAGAAGTACTACAAAAATGACAAAAACTTAAGACAAATAAGGCAGAAGGCCCGGATGGCATATATCCCAGAGTACTCAAAGAACTTGGGGAAACCATTGACAGATATTTTCATTAAATCCATAATCACTGGATAAATACCAAATGACTGGAAGCAGGGTAGTATAATTCCAATATGGGCCATTCTACCAAAGTCAGGTTGGAAATATTTTGAAATTTTGTATGTTTTATTCCCAAAACTTTGTCCGTATATATATTGTACCATATCTAAAGTACATATATCTAGTAAAAGTACCGTCAATTTTTATATTGTATTTTCAGACTCTTTTGGAATGTTTTTCCTCTCCCAAAAATTGTCACTACCGAAACATAGTAATACACTATAGTAAAAAAGTATTATATGAATCTGTTAAGATTGTGTTTCCTTCCCTTCTCTAAAGAGTATTTTTACACATTTTTTTGAAGGTTTTCACAATTAAATCAATGAAGTTCAATTTATACAATTCATCAAAATCTAAATGCAATCTTTCTCTGTAAAATGCATAACACTGATCATATTGATTTCAGAGTTAATGATTGATGAAATTGAACATACATTTAACCAATCAGTATCATAACATTTTACTCAATATACTTTATTGTTTTTACAAAACACCCAGTGTTTCAGTAGTGACTGCACTGTTTTGGTAGTGACCACAGTATTTTGTTTGCAAGGTTGTATCATATTCCCTCAACCTTATTGCTTAATCTTAACTCATAACATGCCTTATGTTGGGAATATTACAAACACAAATGTTTTGTGGTCAATAAAATAATTTTATTTTTGAAGACATAACAATTGTTCATCCATACCCATTTAAAGTACAAACATGACTTATCAATGGAAAATAATTACCCAAGTGGGTTCAGTAAAAGAGAAGAAGAAAACATTGACAAATAACATTGATATTATGCTGTTGCTGTCAGGCTTCTGAACGCTAACTAATGTATCCTCGAAAGGTCTGTAACAAATAGATTCCGCTAGCCGCGATGCTAATTTTCTCTATGTTAAACTTATGCTAAAAATGTTAGCGATCTAAAAGTCTGCTATTTTTGGCTTTTGGGGTCTTTCAGGATGGACGGGAGGTCCCTCCAAGGCAATGGTGAGGGAAATACTGAAAATAAATGATTGAACATTCCATTTTGCTAGCATAACTAAAGAATGCTAGCAAGCACATGGCTAGCAAACAGCTTTGAAAACATCATATTTTGCATAAAACCCCAAAAGGTTTACTTTATTGAAGAGAATATGTGTTCCATTCTTAACGTTACACACTGATTTTCAGACTTTGGAACACATCTATTTCAAAATTATGGGATTTAACTATTTACCATTACATTTTGTCACTACCGAAACTCTACCATAGGTTTCAGTAGTGACGGTTTCGGTAGTGACAATTCTAGCTAACTTTGAGGATAACTAAAGAATGCTAGCAAGCACATGGCTAGCATACACGTCTTTGAAGAGGTGTACACACATAAAAACATAATATTTTGCATAAAACCCCCAAAAGTTGACTTAATTGAAGAAAATATGTGTTCGGTGGTGACGATTCTTAAAGTTACACACCGATTTTCAGACTTTGGAACACATTTATTTCAAAAGTATGGGATTTAGTTACTTACCATGCAGCCATGAGGGACAGGGAGGCAGTGTCACTGCCTGGTCAAAAATGCAGGGGTGTGGCTAAAAACCAGGCTCAACTTCTGTTTAAACTTAATCATAAAGATCTTTGAAATTACACCATTGAACAAAATCTAAAAAATGTTTTAAGTGTTATTTACATACATTTACATTTAGGGGTCAGGGTTTGGGACAGCTACTTCCCAATAGAAAGTACCCTATAAATGATGGGTTTTTTTAAATTTAGCTTATCACTATCTCATTTAATGCCTTGGGTTTAAATAGATCATAACATATTCTTAGTAAATATCTATGTCTGAATACTTAATTGTTTTGTTAAATAGTTTTTCTTGTTGTGGGACCGCACTTTGAACTAATTCGGTAGAATGCCCCATATATAAGAAGGGGGACTGTACTGACCCAGGAAACTATAGGCCTGACAGTTTAACTTGCATCGCATGTAAAATGCTGGAATGTATTATTAGGGATAAATTGGAATTATTCTTGAAAAATAATAGTATTTTAAGGGAGAGCCAACATGGATTTCTCAAAGGGAGGTCATGCCTAACAAACCTCCTGGACTTTTTCGAAGAGGCTACAAAGTGTGTTGACCTGAACCAGGCTTATGATATTATATATTTGGACTTTCAGAAAGCATTTGACAAGGTACCGCATGAGAGGCTCATTGCGAAAATGAATTCAGTAGGAATTGCAGGAGTAGTTTCAGAGTGGGTTCATAATTGGCTGCAAGGGCGAATACAAAGAGTAACAGTAGGTGGGACCGAATCTAACCTCGGTGCTGTGGGCAGTGGTGTCCCGCAGGGATCGGTGCTGGGACTTCTGCTCTTCCTTATTTACATAAATGATCTTGATATGGACATTAGTAGCAAAATAGTTAAATTTGCAGATGATACTAAACTTGGGGGTTTGGCAAACAGTTTGGAATCGACTAAAGTAATCCAAGATGATTTAAACAAAATCCCAAAATGGGCAGATACATGGCAGATGACGTTCAATATTGCTAAATGTAAAGTTATGCATGTGGGAAATAAAAACATTAGACAGGAGTATTTTATGGGAGGAGAAAAGTTAGTATTTGAAAGTTAGTTCAATTTGAAAAGGACTTTGGAATTGTAGTTGATCAAGCCTATCTGCATCAAAGCAGTGTGCTACAGCAGTGAAAAAAGATACATAGCAAAAAGTATTGAGTATAAATCAAAGGAAGTTATATTAATGTTATATAATGCCTTTGTCAGACCCAACTTAGAATACTGTGTGCAGTTCTGGGCACCGCACTACAAGAAAGATATAGAAGTTCTTGCAAACGGAGACTTAGAGGGGATTTGATTGAGGTTTTTAAATTCCTAAAAGGGATTAACAAAGTAAAATACCAAAGATTTTTAAAGATAAGTGGGGTCAGCAGAATAAGAGGCCACAGGTGGAAATTAGTTCAAGGCAAATTCCGCACAGATATTAGGAAGTTTTCTTTACACAGAGAGTTGTGTAACAGAAACTCTTAAATAGGCCATTTTCAAAAGATATCCATCAAGTCTTTTGCCTCATGCACACTTCAAAAAGCCAAACACTCAGTTACCCATACTGCTTTGCACGAGGGGATAAAATATTTTAAACACCACTGCAGATCTCGTCAGAGAATCAATTCTCTCAATGAAGAAATTCTCCTACCATCATGGCATACTGCACCATGGATCACATAAAACAACACTCCGTAACAGGGGAGAGAGAGACTTTCATACCAACAGCATTCCACAATTATACAAGTAGGGGAGAGCAGGGTAAGTTGTCACACGGGTAAGTTGTCACACTGTTCATACCTCCAACCACAGGGGCGCTATCTCAAAAATCAAATAGCTACTTTGTGTGACAACATGTTCTATGGTCAACTTCGGTTCTTATTCAACTAACGGTCACTTTAATCAAAGGTGAGCACAGTTTTTGTATTTTTCAGCTTCAAAGGTAAAAAAAATGGCACTTTTACTTTATGTAATAAAACTGTGTTAGGTATAAATGTTCAAAATTATATTTGTGTACTGAATAAAGGAGACAATAAGGTGTCTCTTGATACGTTAGCTGCAGTCCTATGCAGCCTCAAAATTGAGAAAACATTAGCCCATTGTCATGAGACGACTTGCCCCAGTATAAATAGACACATAGAATATGCACAAAAAGCTTTGTGATATTAGGTTAATTGATGTGTGTTTTTGAAGGAAAGAAGGATTGAAGGAAGAAAGGAAGGAAGGAAGGAAAGAAAGAATGAAGGCAGTGAGGCAGGTGAAGTTAGAGAAAAAATCTATCAGAAGCACAGCGAAGGATTTCAATACAAATTACCGTACTCTGACCCGGTATTGTGAAAAGGTTACCAGCGAAGAAATTGTCAGTCAGGCAGCCGTGCCAACAACAGTGGTTGGCTATGGAAAGCCATGGCAGGTATTTCCACCTGATTTGGAGATGCAGCTTGTTCATTATATCGTTAGGTCAGCTGACATTTATTTTGGTCTGTCGCCAAGTGAGATCAAAAGACTTGCCTACCAGTTTGCTGTGGCACACAAGCTTAAGTTCACACCAATGTGGGCAGAAAAAGAAAAGGCCAGCCCGGAGTGGTTTACAGCCTTCTTAAAACGGCACCCAATGCTGTCGCTAAGAAAGCCTGAGGCAACTAGCCTTGCCAGAGCTAGTAGCTTCAACCGAGGAAATGTTAATGCCTTCTTCGACAATTTAGCAAATGTGCGAGACAGACATCAATTTGGACCAGGGGACATGTGGAATGTCGACGAAACTGGGGTGACCAGTAGTGGCCAGACCCGGATTCAAACAAGTAGGGTCATTGACCTCCGCTGAAAGGGGAACGCTTGTCACACTGGCCTGTGCTGTCTCAGCCACCTGGCAGCAAAGGAGGGGCAAATCCCTCGGGGTGGATGAAGGATGTGCACTTTGTTGACTTTGCGCCATCCTATGTTACGGATCGCCCTGCCCCGCCAGGCCCCAGTACCAACCCTGCCCTGCCAGGCACAAGCACAGACGCAGACCTGTTCAGTTCCCATGCCAGCTCACCCTTACCCAGCAATGCCAGTGCTGGCAGCAGACTACCAACTCCAGAGGACCTCCGGCCATTTCCAAAAGCTGGTCCCCGAAAACAAACTAATAATGGAAGAAAGAGGCGCAAAACCGCAATTCTAACAGACACACCAGTGAGGCAAGCACTACACATGGAAAAATCACAATCTAAAAACAGGCTGTTTCTGGAGGAAGGGAAGCAAAGTGCAAAATCTGGATCCGCCGAGAACAAAAAGGCAACAAAAAAAAGAGAAATAGACGAGTCATCATCAGATGAAGAGGAGTGCTTCTGCTTAGTCTGCATGGCGCCATTTTCTAACAGCCACCCAAAAGAGACTTGGGTGCAGTGTGTGAGATGCAAGAAGTGGGCCCATGATGCTTGCACCCCAGGCCAGGCGATTTATTTGTGCCAGAACTGTGACTCTGAAGATGAGTCTGATTAGAAGAGTTTCATTGTGCATTACACCACGTCTGTTTTGTTAAGACTAAGCATGATTGTTTTCATTTGTTCTTTAATGAATGAGTTCTTTAATGAAATGTATTTGGTTTTGAATTTGAAATTAAAACAATTATACTCTCAATTATTTAGTTGTATTCTCATTTGTTGATAATCCAATGTGACAACTTACCCCACATACTATGACATAGTGTGACAACTTACCCGTTGATGGGTACAACCTCTATTTAACTGTCTACAACTCCATATTGAAATAAGATATGAATATGTAACGAATACAAAATATGTGCTCAAGACTTCCACCTTTCATTTGGTATGACATTTATACCATTGCGATGTATTGCGCCCAGTACAGGTAAGACAGAGTGAAAAGTGTGACAACATACCCCGCTCTCCCCTATTATAGCTTGAAAATCACTATATAATAAATGATATTTTTTTAGTTTGCCTATGGGACGTTACCCTAATATACACGCTACAATTTTACTACCTTCGTAGTGTCAGTTTCCTAAACCATTTGTCTGTCTAATTTGACCAAAATACATCCATGTTTAAACCTCGTTCTATTAAAAAACTCACTATAATGACAAATATAACAATTTATCACTCGGGACAGATGTAAGTTTAGCTGTTTTAGTAAAAATGTTTAGTAGCGGCGCATTTAGAGTTCCTGTCAATGGGGAAACTAGAGAGAAATCCGAGGTAGTGTAACGATAACGTGAATCGTTAAAATCTTTAAGCATATACTGGAGCTTGAGAACTTGGTGTGTTGACACACCTGTTGTCCAATGCCTGCGAAGACTGTGCTAGGCACCCCAAAAATGGGGTGGGTACACTACAGTAACAGGGGCCTGACCGCGGCTTTGGTTGAATCCCTTGCCTTTTTTGGTATAAAGCCTGTGCCAGGTTCTGGTTGTGGATACTGAAGACTGCAGCTTAGGTTGAAACCTCAGGCCCTGGCACTAGACTGGGTGGCTTCATTGGGGGTACCAGAGTACCAGTGGCATGACTGCGGCTTTGGTTTAACCAGTCCCCCTTTTTTTTAATGTTCAAAAAATAGATTAAAAATATACAAAGCATCAGTTGTAGTGCTAGATGCCAAAATGTGAATGCAGTTCTGTCATGGGGTCTGATTTGCATATTACCCAGAATTCATTTTAGATTAATTTAGAGTTACTGTCAATGGGAAAGGCAGAAAACAATCCTAGGTAGTGTCCGGGGTTCAATTTACAGAACTCCATTATCCAGAATCCCGAACAGGACATTGGAACATGCCCACCTGTCAAATAGTTTGATTGATTACTTAAGGGCCTAAGTGACAGTTATAAAAGCAATACGATAATCATATATCTTGGGTGTGCACTAGGTTAAACAGTGGATACGTGGATAAACATGAACTACTTTCAATGAGAAAAGAAGCACCCAACATCACAGATTTTATTTTGATATCAAGGTCAAGGGGATCTCAGAGTTGTCAGAATCTGTGAATATCTCTTGTGCCAACCCCGCCTACTGTTTGTCAATGCTGCCAACTGCTGCAGTTTCATCCAAGGTTGTCACCTGAAGGTACAAACGGAAAAAAGTTTCTGTGTGGGTGTGTGTGTGGCTCTGTGATATTCTCATTGCTAAGAGCACTATATAAAAGAATATCTTGATATGAATCTAGCTCTAACACACCCACTGTAGGTGTACACACAGCATGTTTCAAGGAGGTGAGCACGCGGGGTGTGGATTGGTCGTTGATTGCCCAACGTTCTGTGGGAGAATGTGTACAGTTTCCAGGGGAAAAGCATCCTGATTGCATTTTTCTCACCATCTACAGAAGCGATTTCTCAACAGAGCAAACCTTTCTATTGACTTTGTACACTGTTGCTGAATTGTACACTGCACCAGCCCTATTTCTGCCTCTTACCAGGGTGGGTTTAACATTAATGTTAGGCATTTTATCTCATACAAACCATCAGCGTTGTGCACTCAACGTAAAAGTTCACTTCAGATCACACCTGCAGCTCTTTTGTCTCATTCTGAATTACGAATCTGGGAAGGTATGGTTGCCAGTCCTGAATGGCATATCCATTCAGGAGGAGACTGGACTTCCAGCTAAAGATAAGGACAAAGCAAGCATGCATGGCCATTTCAAAAGCCCTTGTGGGTGAACCACGTGTTCAAAAGAAGATCACTGGGGCCTCTGATAGCGTAGCGGTCTAACGCACTTGTTTACAAGTGTGAGCTACCTATCACGGTTGCGGTTCTAAACCCGATTGTGCCAAACCAGCCATGGCGGGGAACCCCGATCAGTGTCCAGCCAGCTGTCCAGCCCATGAACTAGCTGAGAAGTGCATAAGGGTGTCTCCAGAACGTGGTTGGGCAAATTCCGTCTCGAAGGTAGCAGAGTTCGCTGCTTAGAGAATTACCTTGAGTTTGTGTGGGGAGGGCAAATCCAAGTAAATAGAGGGTAAATTTGGAGAAAAACGGGAAAAGAAATCCATCCATCCATCCATTATCTAATCCGCTTATTCCTGGTCAGGGTCACAGGAGGGCTTAAAACAATGGCATGGCATGGCATGTATCAAGATACTGCCAATCCATGGCAGGGCACAGAACCAGTCTGAAATTCATGATAACAATTTAGACTCTGCAGGAACCCACAGCAGTTCCTGTTACAGCAGTCATTGTCCCCGGTCACATAGAACACCTTTTTCCCCAGAAAGGCCCTTGATATCAAACTGTGTGCTGTCATTCACACATCCGACAATAACTGAAAGAAGAGTATTCAGTTTCATTTTTGGTCTTGGTTTTCTCGTTAATACAAAAATAAAGGCTGAAAAAAGAGAAATAGAATACACCTAAAACGGTTCTACATTCTGGAATGTATTTTTTTTTCCAGACCTGGGCCAAATACTTTAACCCTTTAAACAACAGTAAAATTACTATTACTATTTTCACCAATATTCAGAACAAAAATTTTTTCTCATAATTGTCCATTTTGGTCAGTAACATTCCAAATTTTACTAGTATCTCCTGCTGTGCAGGGTTTTTATAACACAATTCCAGCAAAAGTGGTCTGAAGTCTCATACCAATCCAAAGCCACACACCCAGAGCAGCAGCCTGATGTTAAAGCCTGTCTTAGCATTGAGGTAAGTCAGGCAGCAGCAGAAATAGTTGATGGTTGAATTAAACCTACAGTACAACCTCAGCGATACAAACCTCAGAGTTACGGATTGACATGATACGAAACCACAAGTAGCATATTTATTACACCTTATCAACATCAAGCTCTAAATTTATTTTATTATTTTTACATTTGTTTCTGATTTTTGCCCCTGTTTTTCTCCCAGTTTTATGGCCAATTGTGCCCTCTATCGATTAAATTACCCTCCCCACAAGCCCACCGCATGCAACTACGGGACCAGCTGCTACTTTGGGACTGCCAGTGATGAGGGTGAGTGAACCGGCTTCTTCAAGATGGACCCTGCCGACCTGTGTGAATCTGATACATGCATGCCAGCTTCCCTCCCCCCTCCCCCAGGGGCGGACAGCCAATCGCTACCCCCGAGCGGGACTCCCAGCCAGAGTTGGGCTAGCGCAGCTGGGGAACCGAACAATCAAGCTCTAAATTGAAATGAATAACACTTTCCATTGATAAAAAAGGGGCATGTCTTAGTACTATTGCTAAAGAATGTGGGTAAATATGATATAAAGATGGGCCAGAACAAAATCAAATAGTTCATACTGGTGAGTCCATTCTATTCTTACCATTGCTGAGCGTGGACACATGGGTGTGTTTGGAATATATGACAGCTTATTAAAACCTATTTGTCTGTAGCATCTGCCTACATCATTTTTTTTTTTTTTTGTACATTTTTATCATCTGACAAATCTAGAGTCAACAGCTGCTGACATCATCAGTACGAGTCCTGTACCATGTTTGCAAGGAACATTGGATTGGATTTGTCCAATTCATGTATGTGAAAAGAAGAAAGTCCACATCCTGTTGAACAAACAGCTGATCAATCTGTGAAAATGAAGGAACCAATTAAAGCATGTCACTGAGTAGCAACCATTTCACTGAGTTACAAACAAACGGATTACCTCAGCGCTTGTCATAGACCTCCAAACTCACTCTGCACAATGGTGGCATGATTGTCATTCTGCTTATCTTGCACCATAAACACAATCTGTGCATCATGTCTTGGTAATAAATATTCAAGTAAGTTGTTGTTTTTCCCCAGTTTTATTCATATCCATCTAACCAACATTGAATATAGTGATGACATGCCTGAAGATACTTAGTCTAAAACAAATTGGAGTCAACAACAGGGGTAACCTAAATACTTGTTTGATGGGAGATGACCTCACCACAGTCAAGTATTCCAGTCCTGTTGGGGCAGCCCGGAGGTCTTTGGCGGGGCGGCCATCGTTCCAAGCTCCAGCGGAGTCAAACAGCCTAAATGGAAATTGTGGACGGAGCATTCATCACAAAAACAGATGGGTACAAGCTCTGGGAAATCCGGGACATGTTTGTTTTCTTCATAACCAGACTGGCTATTGTGGTGCGGGGAACAGGGACCCCTTATGCAGGGAGGTAGCCTGCGCTGTCACCCTCCCCAACCTGAAGCACCCGCAGCATGAAGGACAGCGGCGACGTCCTCACCCTGCGCTCCATGGACAGCACCGCAGAGGCCAATTATTCAGTAATGAGAAGGACTTGATTCCCTGAGTGTGGCTAGCTGTGGCGGGTCGGGCTAATGAGCTGCCACCACCCTCACTCAGGGAGTCTTTTCACTTCAAGCTGCATGCCTGACAAAAGTGTGCTTTCTTCCAGAGTTGAGGTAGAGCCAAGTCTCCTGCTGCTGAACCATGAACCCAACAAGATGCCTTTCTCACCCCCTACCATACACTTCCGCGACCCCACCTCTCACAGACCTTTCTTTTACGTTTGCACCTTTTTTCGTTTTCCCCCTTTGAAATAAAACCTTGTTATTTTTCCTGAATCCTGGACTCCTGCCTCATCTTTAAGATAAGAAGATAAGGAATGCTGCCTCCATGCCTGCTGCACCTGGTTACGCCACACTGGTGAAGAATGTGGGCACTGGCCCAGGCGTAACAGGAAAAACACACAGGAAAAACATTTTAAAATGAACCGTTTTCCCTTTTCCAACAGCAATACATAGAAATCCATCCAATGGAGTGATCACCTCCATTCACCTATGTTCACCATTTCTATCCTGATGGGAGTGGTCTCTTACAGGATGACAATGCCCCCATCCACAGCACGAGTGGTCACTGAATGATTTGATGAGCATGACAATGTAAACTACTTCCCATGGCCGTCTCAGTCACCCGATCTCAACCCAATTGAACTCTTATGGGAGGTTTGGGAGTGGCGCCCAAGTTTTCCACCACCATGAACAAAACATAAAATAATGTAATTTATTGTGGAAAAATGGTGTTGCATCTTTCCAAAAGACTTCCAGACACTTGTGGAATCTATGCCAAGGTGCACTGAAGCTGTTATGGTGGCCCAATGCCTTATTAAGACCTTGGTGTTTCATTTATTTTGGCAGTTACCCATAGTATAATAATTATGATGTCCCAAGTTTCAATGCAATATTCATTAAGCTCCACCGTGCTTCCGTCACAGATCAGTGACATGGCTTTACTTTTATTCAAGGGAGAGGGCGCTGAGAGCACCCTTCTATCTCCTTCTAACTTCACTCATATTATTTAGGTGATATGGACAGCAGAGTGTTACAGTGCTCAAGGAGCTGAGCTTGTAACTCAGAGGCTGCAGGTTCAAATTCCCAGTGTGCTGTCATTGTACCCTCGAGAAAAGTACTTAACCGAGCCACTTCAGTAAAATACCCAGTTGCATAAATGGATAATATTTCATTTATACATAAATAGTTAATTAAAAAAACATAAATTACTCTGATTGGGTACAGTAGGATCTCTGTATATTTCCATTCAGGTTCCTGTGTGATGCTGTATATTTCACATTCTGATGGTTCCTGTTGTCATACCTGGGCATTCTCTACCACTGTGATTGATGCCACCTGCTGATGTGATACCATACCATGTTGTCATACCTGGGCAGGATTTGGTTCAAACCTAAGGTGGGCTAATGCTGTTAAATCCTTGAGAAAGGCACCACTGTGATTGATGTACTTCACATATTTCTTATATATATATATATATATATATATATAATCAGTATATAAACGGTATAAAGAGTATAAAATATAAAAAATGTATTCACCCCCTTTTTGACATTTTATTTTCTTACTTCATGGAATCAAAATTGATTTAATTTTTTGCCACAGATCAACACAAAATACCTTATAATGTCAAATAAAAAAACAACTCACCAAAGTTTTTTCTTAATTAATTACAAATAAAAAACTGAAAATAATTGATTCCATAACCATTCACCCCCCTTGACTTAATACTTGGTAGAAGCACCTTACAATTACAGCTGTGAGTCTATTTGGGTACGTCTCCATCAGGTTGGATGGGGACCACTCCATCTTCCCACTTGGCACCAGTGGAAGGATATAAGAACATGTAAGATGTTGAATATCCATTGAAGTCCATCACAAAGAAATGGAGAGATGGAGGGCAGACTGGGAGAGCCGGGAAGGGAATTCAGCCACGACACCACCCTACTCCCAGGACACCACCCTACTCTTTGCAATATGTGCCATGGGATCTTTGAAGACCACAGTGAGTCTACAGTGAACATCTAATCCGAAAGTTGTCAGGATGAGCGAATATAGGAACATTACTTATATTATACATACATGTCTATGGTTCAATCTGTGCACATGGAGCGCTGCCAAGTCTCTGGTGTATGGAAGGCCCCTTTGCCTTTGAAAGTTTCCAGAACGCGAGAGGCAGCACGTCTCTTCTGGTGAAGACCAGCAGCATATCACTCATTATCTGTCCCCGTTTTGTTTAGTTTGTCATGAGAGATCCGAGAGGATGTAGTCTACATCTTGCCCTTTAAACTGGCTGCTGCAGACATCTCTTGCTTTCATTGTGGGTGGACTTGACAGTACAAAAATGGCCCTGGGCCACACAGTATGTGTTTCTTTTTGTTTCAGCAGAATATACATCAATTACATTTGATTAGGCTGTTAATCAGATACTATTCGATAATACTGATTTAGATTTGAGATGAACGAATCAGCTGTCCAGTTCACTGTCCCTCACTTAAAGTCCTCACATTTCACCCAGATACAGCCACTCAGGACATTACAATCAATGCACAACGCCACTGATTTTTAATATTCAACGATATTGAATTCATGGCCGCATCGCAGTCCTTGTTATTACAGTTTTCACAATGCTTTTGTTTAATATCAACCTTACCACAACCTTTTGCATTCCCCACAAACATAAATGCACTTCCAGAAACTGGAAGTATCAATGACCATGATAAGGACCTCAAAACACAATAAATAAATGAATGCGTTTGAAATTGTTGTGTGGAAATATTTATTATTTTATTTATTCATTTCACATTCATTTGTAATGGACTGTACATGTACAAAAATCCCAAAATATTTCACAAATCACCAGCACAATTTAAATATTACCCACATTACACAGAACGCACTCACAGATGAAAGGAATCCACAGGTGAGACTCACAAACTTTAACAGTCAATTTTTAAATGCAAAGTGGAACTACCTCTGTGTTTAGCATTATATGTAAATATTTTCTTTGCAGACACCCAAGAGTGATTTACAGACTGAGCTTACATTTAATCGACAATCAATTTACTGTATATAGCTGGATATATACTGATGCGCTTAAGGCTCTGCTTCTTGCTCAGGGGTGCAAAGGCAACAGCAGCTCACATGGGATTGAACCTTCGGATTCAAGGTCCAGTTCCCTAACAATACACCTCTGGTGTCGCTCATTTATTGTAAATATTCATTTCTCCCAGGTATATGATTCAGTGCAATGGTAACTCCTTTATTTGCCCATCCAATAATAAACTTCCTTTTTAGAGTCTTGTTTCATAAGTCATCCAATAATACGTTTCCTTTTTTGTATTCTCCTTTAATCAACTATCCAATAGGAACCCTCCTTTATAGAGGTTCAGGTTTGCCACTTCAACTCCTCTGTGTCATTACGTGAAAAGAACATGCTGTCATAAGCACATTGTTACAAGGGTATATCACACTGTCAAAGTACACTATGTAAGGGTATATTGTTGTCATTATTGGGAAATCTCGCTGTACAAAAACAATGTTTAGCAACATTCTTGCAGTGTACAATATTACCATGTACACTGAGCATCAAAATAAACATATCACTGTAGTTATGAATGTAAATCAAGAAAAACACAGAAAGGAACCACTCCACTCTGCTTATTTGCCTAGCTGACTTTCTCCCGTTCAACGGGAAGAACACCTGTGTCCAACCTGTGTCCAACCTGTGTCCAACCTGTGTCCAACCTGTGTCCAACCTGTGTCCAACCACCTCTACTGCTTATGCACTAGGCACTCAATCATGCCACTCTCAGTTCAAAAACAACAAATGAATCAAACTGATGGCACAAATATTTACTTGTCTGATTTTTAAATCATAAATACAAAAATAGAGTGATGCTTTTCTCTTGATGCTCAATACATCAACATACACGCATATACAGTATAATTTCATCAGTAATGCAGTCTATAGGACAATGAAGACAGACATGCTTTAGGCCACCTTAACACCCAGGTGTACCCAGAACACTTGCAATAGGCACTGCTGGATCCAGTCAGAAATGACAGTTTGTCACACAGGTCTGAGCTGTGCCCAGTGCTGACTAAAAGCAAACTTTCTTTTTTTGGACATTTTCTCAGTTCAAATCAGTGAATTCCACATGACGCCATTATCAAACTGGTCGTACATTTCACAAACAAATATGAATGTTATTCTGTTCTTTTGCAATAAATATTCTACTGATTTCCAAAGGTGTAATGTAACATAGGTTCTCCCAACCCATAAATAGTCATTCCATCTCCATTTTCAGACTTGGATCAAAGTGTGTCACTCAGTTCCTTGTTTAATCTCAAACTCCACACAGCGATTAAAATAGAGATGTATCATATACAAGTAAAGGGGATTAATTAAAATAGAGATGTGTCATACACAAGTAAAGGGGATGTAAGCCTTTTAAATGTAAACCTTTCTGAGAGTTGTGTCAATCTGTCACATTATTATGCTGGAGACATAAAGCTTAAAAAAACAGTTCTCTGCACAGCACAAAGCAGATGTTACAAACGGCACATTCTGTACCCAAGGAAAACTAACTCAGGAGTATGTGTACTTGTAGCCTGACATTTTTCTTGATAGGACATTTCCTATCACAGAGCTGATTCAATCTAAGGGTAATGCACTTTGTCCTTTGGGGTGATGAATTTACAGCAGCATTGCTTTCTTCAGAACCAAAACAGCATGTGTTTGGCAGGAGCTGGAATTAAAGATAAATGCTATGGCGATTCATTCAATTCTCAGAATCTCAGGTCAAGGTGTGCTGCTCTTACATTGAACTGAGCCATACTCTCCTGGACTCACCCAAGGTATCCATGTTCATGGCAGACATGGAAAGAGCATTTTCTTTCATGAAATGTATATGAAATCTTTAAAGGTCATATATTACTTTGAGCTAAGCGGGACAACTGTCAAATCATTGTAAGCTAATTAAATATGCTTATTTATATTATTACTATACCTGTATAACTGAGCAAGAGGTTTATGTAAAAACTGGCCCGCAGACACATCTGCACTATAAGCTATGACACCATCTATGAAATCGCAGACTTTGGTATTTTGGACAATCCCCTGTCAGATGCGGAGTCACCTGAAATTGGATGAGATTTCTTTCCCCTGCACTTCCTCCAGGGACAGTTGGAATTGACTTGTTTAAAGTTCATGAATGCATCTGCATTCCAAGGCTTCAACGCGCAACAGTCTGCTCAGGGTTGGGTTCACGCGGCATCGGGCTCAATAATGGCGCCCCACCCCGATCGTGTTAGGACGGACACGCCGAGAGGCCGGCGTGTGGGGCGGCGGCGGCCTTGCCGGCGGAGAGGCGCAGCGTCTCGGAGGCGCGGTAGGAGAGGGTGCTCATCTTGGTGCTGAGGCTCGGGTGGGAGCGGCCGGGCGCGCCGGCCGGGCCGCATCGCAGCAGCCGCAGCGGAGGCTCCGGCGGAAGTTGCGCCCCACGAAGCCGTACAGGATGGGGTTCATGCAGCTGTTGAAGTAGGCGATGCAGATGGTGAAGGGCATGGCGGTGTCGATGACGTCCAGCGTGCGGCAGTTCTCGATCACCTTCAGGAGCGCCAGCACGTCCATGAAGTAGAAGACCTGGTGCGGCACCCAGCACAGGAAGAAGGCCAGCACCACCGCCGCCAGCATCCACAGCACCTCGTCGGCGCGCGACCGGCTGCCCTGGAGCCGCGGTTGGCGTCCGGAGGGCCTTGCCGCCCGATCAGGCAGTAGCAGGTGATGATGATGACGAAGGGGACGAGGAAGCCCAGGACGCTCTTCATCAGGCCGATGGCCACCAGGGTGTGGTTGAGCTCCTTTCTGTCCAGGATGGCGCAGACCGTGTTGTTGGTGGGCTGGATCTGGAAGACGTCGCGGGTGAGCGCGGTGGGCAAGCTCAGCAGGAAGGCGAAGGCCCAGATGAGCACGCAGGTGATGCGCGCGTACACCACCGTCCGCCGCTGCCGCGAGCGCACCGGGTGCACGATGGCCAGGTAGCGGTCGATGCTGAGCGAGGTGAGGAAGAAGACGCTGGTGTAGAGGTTGAAGATGACCAGCCCGGCGCTGGCCTTGCACAGGAAGCTGCCGAAGGGCCAGTGGTAGCCCGTGGCGGTGAAGGTGGCCCACATGGGCAGGGTGATGAGGAAGGTGAGGTCGGACACGGCCAGATTCAGGACGAAGATGTTGGCCACCGTCTTCAGCTTCAAGTAGCAGTAGATGACGGCCACCACCATGCTGTTTCCCACGATGCCGATGACAAAGTTGCAGCCGTAGACGACGGGGATGAGCGTGAAAATGAAGCTGTGCCTGCCGGATGTGTTGCACCGTATGAGGATTCCGTCCGTCGTTCCCACCGTGAAGTTATCCATGATGTATGGTATGTGAGATCCCGCTCCTTAATTGCTCATAGCCTGCTACAAAGAGAAAAGTAAAAATGTCACATGCACTCTGTAACGCACAATCAGTTTCACTAAGCTCATGAGCTATAAAAACTGGTCAAATTAAGGAGGGATTGTTTTACACCATATCAGCAAAAAACCTACCCAAAACAACTATCAAGGTAAATGGAAAAATGGAAAAAGGTTAAATTAGGGTGAGTGACAAAGATGTTTGCGTAAGGCACATCAGTACTATATGGCAAATTGGCAAATACTATGTAGATAAAACCTTTTTCTTGGGCATAAGCCCTTTGGGGACCAATAATGCTGCTATGATTAATTATAACTGGAAAGAGATTCTTCTCTCTTCTAGGAGTTGAAGAACCCTCATCTGAAGACAAATCTAAATTGGCTCATTTAAGGTGACTTTGGATTTCTGTAGGCCTCACCAGACACTGGCTAATGGCTATAGCCGCTTACATAACCTCCAAGCACAAGTGTGGTTTCCAAACCTTCCTGTATTTTTGTTAGAATCATATGAAGAAATTAATTAGAATTAATATTTGAGTGAAGCATAACTTTTCTAGAATAAATGTGGTCATACATTATCGTTTTACAAATCTGTCATCGTCAATGAGGTGACTGTCGATTAAAGTGCAATATTCTACTTAAACCACTAGGTGTCAGCCTATTTCCTCTTTTCAAGGGAAAACTCGTCACCATTCTTCGTATTTGTTGCTTCAGCAGCATAAATGTTCATGTGACTACTTATATTGAAGTGATTCTGTTTGAACGAAAACTGCTTTCAGCTGCATTATTCATCTATCCATTTTTTTAAATATTGTGTTCTTCAAAGGTGTGGCTGTGCACAACAGTGGATGTAGCTCACATATAACAAAGCAGAATGTATGAAGGCTTGGCTTCAATCAACATTTTTCTGTTGACTTTTGACTCATAATTAAATGCAAGTTTTTGTTCCCTCACACACTGTTTATCAAGTTCAATAAACACCAACATTGCCTTGCAAAACCGTATGTCTTACATTTCATTTAGTTGGAATTCAAAGTTGAGGAAAAATGTTGATTGAGTCCAGGAATACATCACACACTTCGCTAAAGTTTCCTCTGTGTAGAACAGAGTGCCATCTCTTTTAAACGCACAAAGAAGAAAAACAGATGTGAGCTATCCATCGGTCTCTGGCTCTTGTCACTTGTGTGCCAGAGTACAGACTGGATTTTGTCAGTGGGCCGTTCCACCCAGAATGTTGCAGCTTCAGCAAATCCCCCTTGGGCCACATTGTGCGCCGTGGGACAAGATGTCCACTGAAAGATTAGGGTCAGATTGCAAAGTTTTACAAATAAGACTTTTGCATAAGGAGCATTTTGGCATCACTTGGGCCATAAGCTGTGCCGTGAGTTTATACTGTATACTCCTTTGGCCGTTGTTTCTGTTTGTCGTCTATTGCCTGGCCTCACAGTTGATGCATTCTTTGCAAATTACTTCCTGCATACACCAAGACATTAGTTGCAGATGTGGCGACCATTACAAGTGGGGGGATATGAGGGTGCCAAGGGCAACACAATCCTGAAATATCATTCACTGAATTTCCTCTCCAGAACCCGACTGCAATAAAATGCAGTGACACAGATGCCACCCCTTCAGATCTAAAAGGGTTTCCCTTAGTTAACGATTGTTGCAGGCATGGGCTGTAAATTGTGCTTGTTTAGGGAATACGATGCTAAATGATCATTGTTTTTATTTTAATACTAAACATTTCTCATTCTCTTCTTGGTTGAGAGTTGTATGTTGACGCAGCCATTTTCCACATCCCATTGACCCCCTGTTGGCTCGCTTATGTGTTTTTCATGAAGTCAGAAAAAGAAAGCCAAATGCTCACTATGTAGTCTGATGAAGCTCTGCCGTTGTCCTCAAACCCCCAAAAAGTGACCTCCATTTCTCACTTGGCTTTTGATATCCTAAAAGTTTGGACTGACACCTGTCCCCCAAACAACAACAGGCCTTCAGTTCAACTAATTCAAACGTGGTTTAGCAGTCTCATGACAGCGCACAGCTCCTGAACAGCAGCAAGTAAAGGAGGATCACTGATGAGAGGAATGACATGATTTACCCCCCATCCCCAATGCCACTTACATCATATGAGCTCAGAGGAGAATGTGTGCTCAGTGAGCTGTTGTTATATATAGCTGGGCTTACCAGCAATAGGAAGGGAAATGAGCAAATGGCCATGAACGCATGCCTCTTCGGTCTCATGGCCGATTAACCACAATGCACTGCAGTGCAGAGACTGCGCTGGACCCAAGTGCCGTGGTTCGCACTTGTTCTCTACAGTTAGGAGTTTTTATTCATTCATGTCTTCATTCCACCATATGGTTTCCACCTTGTTTACCGATCTGCGATTGTTGATTCTGTTGATCTTGATTCACCCGTTAGTCCCAGTGTCAACGAGCTGCCAGCTAGAAGGTATTCTTTACAACTCCCCTGAACTCTGGACATGGTGTGGTCACCAGTATGTAACATGGCAACTCTTCGGTTAACCAGTCATGACAAACCGGCATGGCTCGACACCCTTAGGACAGGCCAAAAGACCTCAACCAGAACCAGATTTGCAAGTTTGGATGGATGTATTAGTTCAAGCTTTGATTCGATTCTAGCCCAATTACTTATGTATTTTTGTTGCCACACCACAAATCCCAGTCTCATGACCCCACTCCCCCCTCCAAACAGCAGCCTTCAGTCTTCAGAGAGACATCCGGATCACTGAGTCCCACAAGGACGGGTTAATAATTCATATGCGGAATGTCACAAGCGTTCCTCCAGATCCACAGTCAAAACCTTAGCAGAAACCCTGAGAAAAAAGACCAGGAACACAGCTGCAGAACAATGCTGCCCCCGCTACTGACTAAAACCTTACTACACGCTGAACCACACGCTAAAAGATTACCAATTTGATAATATTGACTTCATACTAGATGTGAGGAGAGAAGCAGCATCGCTTGCCTAGGGTCTGTACGTTTTCTGAGCGCTTGACGAGATATCCATGTGTATTTTTAAAAAGGGAAGCATCGCCCCGCTGTATCTCAGCACTGCGCTCTCAGGAAGAGAAAGGTTGTGACCTTGTGTTGTGTGTGTTTCACAGATTTTTGCCTCCCTTCACTCTGTACGGACCCCAGGGCTGTAAGCTGTGGATTCTCCAAGATCCAGGAATGATGTTGATCAGGAAATTGAGATTTACCCCAGCAGGGGTGTGCTCTGTTAAAACCGAATGCTCTCCCCAGTGACAGAAATCACAAAAAAATTTCTGTAAATGCTGTGATCAACTTTGAATTTGGCATCAGTGCAAAAGACAAATGGTCTCGACGGAGGCCAAGAATTTAGAAGAAGCGAACAATAAATACATTTTTCTCCTAAGTGTTTGGAGCAAGTGCTTAAAAAGTGATTTTTTTCCCCTCACGTGTAATTTATTTGACAGCAGACCTGTCTTGCGAGCAAAAAGCAACACTGTTTTATCGCTTACGAGAGACGCAAAAGCAAAAAAACTTGCGTTACGACACAATTTCACATAAATTAAGTACAAATGTATGAACAATAGGCTATTGGCTAATAACAGACAGATGACAGCTTATGGACTCCACAGTGAACCACTTCCAGTGAAATAAGTCCAAGTGGAATAATCTTTGCCATACACAATCGATTATGGATGCAACAAATAAAACGTAACTTCACAAAGACAGTAAATAATGCCATTGACAGATGTTACCAGGGCAGTGTCCTTACCTGGGGGCTGAGAACAGGCTGTCCGGTGAAGTTTTTGGAAGAAGGGAGAGAAAGATGAAGAGAGAAATAAAGACAGAGAGAAAGGTCTGCGGCTCTCCGGTGATGAATGAATGCAAGTTTTGTCAAGCGGTGATGCGGCCGGACACGCATGCACACAGGCACACACACATACACACACACACACACACACCGCAGTGGAGCACTCCTGTAGTGTATCAGCCCTTGGGCTCCGGGCTCGGATGGTGCTCTCCGTCTCTCGTCATGGCAATGTCCAGCTGGCCTCCTCCGCCCTCCCTCTTATACCTCCCTCCTGCCCCCTCTCTCTGTCCCCTGTGTGAGAAAAGGGTGGCTCAGGAGACTTTATTAATAAAACGCAGTATGTCCTGGACACAGGGTCAGAGGGGGAGTGGGGGAGGGAAGGCATGTGTGTGAGAGAGAGGGAGGGAGTGAGGGAGGGAGAAGTTGGAATGGGTGGGGGGGTTTGGATTACTGATTATTGTAATTCACCCCCTTGTTAGTTTGATCATTTGGTTTTTGTTGTTGTTGTTTAACAGGCACCTTTACCCACTGAGATTTGTATGCGACAAGAACTTTTATGTGTCACTCATGAGACACAAGACATGGTACGAAACACGTAAAAGTGCTCGTCACAAGATCAGCACAAACAAGAGCATGAGAACATATACACTTTTTTTTTTTGCACAGAAATGATCATTAAAGCAAAATTATACCGTAGCGCACAGACAATGCATAACATGGGGGGCTGCAAGACTCAGGATGGGGAGTGGGAAAACTTTATTTCCTCCTGTAATATTCCAACTGTAACTCACAGGCATCAAACCTGGCCTGGAAACCATGGAAACAGGCCCAATAAAGAGTAAATGACAGGTCTTCACTAGATTCCCTTTTCCCTCACTTTGGGCTTAGGGCTTAGGGCTGTCCCCGACTAAAACAAATCTTGGTCGACCAACAGTCGTCCGTTTTTTCCGATTGGTCGAAACTTTAAAAAAAATATGACACACCCTATTTGTTTTAATAAATACAACTATATGCACACTGCGCTTGCCTCATGTTTTATAACTTTCTTAAGTGAATAACACAAATGAGTAACAATAGGCTAATGACTTTATGGAGCTGGAGTTCAAGATTACCTGAAAGAAAGAAAACAAAAACGTCTCCATTCCGATCCTCTTCATGCTGCCCTTGCAGATTCTGCCGTTGCGCTTGTGAAGTTGCGGTATGGCCACATAATAGGCTGATGCTTTTATTTGACCACAACCATAACACATTCTAATGCATAGGCTATGGTTTATTTAATTAACCTCATTGGGATTTAAAATCTCTTTAGCAAAAAAATAGGCTAACAAACGAATGATCACACATATAATGTCTTAAATTGTAGCCTAAAGCTGAACATAAAGTGGCTATAGCCTATCGAGAATAACTTACTCAAGTCGGAGACCATCCGATGGCCTACTTCCCCATTCGTTTCATGTTATGGCACAGGAACACCAGCTTGTCCAAATTTTTGGGCAAAAGGCTGCTCCTCGTTTTATTAACGATAAACCTTACGCTTGCAAAGTTTACATCCCATTTTTTTGGGGTCGTTCGCGACTAAAACGAAATGCTGCCATACTCCAGATTTTTTCTTTGACATTATGTTCTTAGGTTATATCGAAATTAGTAATTAAAGTATGCCTATATAACTAATCTTAACTGTAGGCAAATCTTAGGCTACAATTAAAATACACATTTGCGTGCCTAAAACAAGAAGGATACAATATAGGCTACATGAAAGGGGGTGTTACGCATGTTAGTTATAAATATATAAACCATACAATTAGCAAAACACATTTATTATAAAATGTAACTTTTATTAGTTTTGCAGAATTATTCTATTCATTACTATTATGTTAACTGCCTAATATAATTTAAAGAGAACATATATAGGCCTAGCTATGTTAAGAGTGAAGGACTGTCACTGCCATACCCGCAGCATCCAGAATGGATTATTCTACTGGCAAGCGCGCCAAACTGTGGCACGAATCTAGGTGTCTCATGCTGTGTGGAGACATTTTTTATTCTTTTTTTTCTCGCGACTGCTTGACCAAAACAAATCTCGGTCGACCAACAGCCCATCAACCAAACAATCGACCAGTCGACTAAATGGGGTCAGCCCTACATTGGTAACACTTCCAGTGAACTTGCATGCATTTCAGTAAATAACATGCAATAGCATACAGACCTTAGTATCTCTCCCACAGCTCTCCTCCCCGAAAACAAGGACAATTTGTACAGACAGAGAAAAGGCTGACTCAATCCACAACAAGCCTGCACTATGCTGTCCATGCAAGGTAAAAATAATACATGAATCTGCGTTCTGTTGCAGTCTAAATAAATGCTGTCCAAGCTGCTCCATCTGAGATGTGCGGCTCAAAAGAGCAACCTCTTTATAGACAACAGCAGCGTCTGTGTATCAACCAACAAAAAAACAACAACAACCTAAGAACACATTCCGCTGTGAATGAGACTGCCATTGATGAATTGGCTGAATGGTTAGCTTTAAGCCCTCTTATGTATGTAGAAGTAGAAGGCCCACGCAACAGCGTGACATCCAGGATGAATGAGAAAATGAAACTTTAGATAAATTGGGGTCCTGTTCTGCTTTTCTTTTTGGCAGCCGACCGCGTCGTCACTCCCGGGCTGCATGTGCAAATCGTGCTACCGTCTGACCTCCGAACACGCTCACGACTTCCGGGAGTCAGGCAGGGTCATCACTCAGTTGCCGAGGTGACAGAGGCACGCTTGACACTTTTATACACCAGCCACTTTGACAGAGTCGGTGCTGGTATGATCTTCCCGGGTTCTGGAAGGGTCCCTTGAACGCCTGGTATAGTGGGAGAGGCCATTGCTATAGTAACAGAGGCAACAATCATTCCTGATGGTTCGTCCCTCAGTAAGGCCTGTCAGCACCTCTTGTGTCAACAAGTGGGTGAGTCTCTTCCTGTCTGGGCTCTGGGTACACCCGCACCCTGATTAGCACAGATGTTCTCTGCAAGGTTACAGATTTACACAGTTAAGTAAACAGTTTCAGTACACAGGCATGCAAACAAACACACAAATATGATTAGACACAATCGCATATGCGAACACACATGCACACATGCAAATGCACACAGCACACAGACACTCACACACATACACCCTCCCTCAGAAACCAAAAGACCTTCCACATCAGACCCAGATAGGCTCTGGTCACAGTTGTAATCACAGTTGTAATCAATAATGTATCAGCAAGAGGGATATCTGTGAGCTGTGCCATGCTTTTATAACTCTCCAACCACAAACTATTCTTATCACACCTCGTACTAAACCCTATAGTAATGCAACTGGTGCTCTTGCAACATCTGCTACTGCTTCTGCTACAACTGGTACAAGGACTACCACCATCATTTGAACTAGTGTTGGTTGTGTTCCTATTGCTACTGCTTCTACTACCACAACTGGCACTGCTGTTGTGGCTACACCAATACCTCTGTTGCCCGTGCAGTGCAACGTGTCACGAGCAAACAGTAGCTGTTAAAACTGGTGGCAGTGAAGAAGTGATGTTTTGGCAAACGCACCTAATGTATTGTATATAAAACACTCATACTATCTGCTTTAAATAAGAGAATAAACCTCGGGTCGTTGACAAACCAAGAGCCCCCCGCTGGGTTTCATTACCGTTTACTCCTCGCTTCCTACTGGCCCGAACGCAGCCTTTCCTAAATAGTGCGTGAAGATAAGGACACGAGCAACGCCCACGCCTTCACCAGAATCTGCGGGGCTTCGGAGACGTCTCTCTGCCCCAGCCGCTGTGCTTGCGGCGGACCCAACACAGACCGGGTAAAGATTTCAATCTGTGTCACTTAGAGACAGTCTCCGAGACTGATTTTAGCTTTGCACCAGGCGCGCCAGGTGTCCCACCATTGCTAAAATATGCTTATTGCGTGATAAAACATTTGGCAAACTGGCAGGGGTTCAATCGCGTCCATCAAACCCTGAGATTGCTATTCTCATGCATCACTCCTTCCATATTCTCTGTTACAGTCTGTAGACGCTTTCTATCTCCAGATTGAGTTTCCCACTGGCTGCAATTGTGAGACTCCAGTGATGTGCTTTCAAGCAAATATGTGAATGTGATTACTGTTATTTACATGCAAAACACAAAGCTATCAATACCTTGAAATCAACCGTCTCTCCTCAGCGCGTAACAGTTGTAGAGAGACACAAAATTAGTAAATGATATATTTTAAATACCGTCTTTCTGTGACCTTCCAGAATAACTGAAATGCATGCCTCGTGGGACCGCCAAAATACAAATAAAACCCCTCTATCATGATCCAAGATGTTGTCTTGGAAACAGGATGTTATTTCAGAGTACAACAATAAGACATAGTTATTTCAGTCACATAACAAAGCACAGATGTTCCTAATTTCTTGGAAGAAGCAATTGCATTTCAATATATGGTTTATTTGTGGGAAAAAATAAGATACCTTATTTTTTTCTTATCGCCATTGTCTGCATGTTGGAATTATAAATGAGGAGTGGCGTTAAAGGTCACTTTGACGTGGACAGAACTTTATTATTGTAATTTGTTTAAAGTAAACCCAGAAGGCTTAGGCTCAGGTATACCTTTGAGGGAGTGCTGAGGGCATCAGCCTTGTTACCAAACCTGGTATTTGGGAATTAATCAGCTCTTCAGCATTCAATCATTTGTGCCTGGAGGAGTGAATTAGTAAGTAAATCCCCCTGAGATCATATGGCCTGACTAGGCCTGAGAAACAGAGCAGAGTTAGTACGACTGCTTCACTGGAATTAAATGCCCAGGCCCATTACAACATTATTCAGGACCCTTCTGGGAAGTTTGGGCCACTCCTGTGCCGCGACCAGTGTTTGATTCCAACCTTGTTCAAATTGGGATTACTCCTTCCCTCGTCAAGTGATTCATATTTTGGCATATGGTTTCCCTTGAACCCAGAAGACACCGGCATTCAATCCAAACCTTCCCGGTTGCCACACCTTTGCGTGTGATGTCAGTTTTTAACAAAAGGAAGAGAGAAAAAAGAAAGAAAATACATGATTCGATTGGTGCTAACCTGATTTCAAGCAACCTGAGATGCGAGCCATCAGGTTGTCGATGACGACCGTACGCGGGCAAGCGGCACACAAAGCAGAGTAAATGTCAGCGGTTCTCTGACATTGCCATTAATCCCTTGTTATTGCCGTGCCTGTTTTCCGAGCAGCGTGGGCTATTTCCTGTCAGATTCCTTTATGTGTTGTCCACATTTAAAAAAGCATTACCTCATGCCAGATTGAGGAAACTTTAAACAGCCGCACTCGGCTGGATTCAACCAGGACACAAACAGCAAGGGTGCTTTATGCATCTCAAAGGGTCTCCCCTGCTGTTTATAATCAGGTGAAACAGTTGTTATTATAGCGTACATGTGGCTGATGGACAAGGTATGTACAAATGCAAGAGTTCATAGGGCCCTGATATCACTAGCTCACTACATCGTTATCGTGTGGGAAAATGATTACCTCAAGCCATTTATTCAGTGCTTACACTTTTCTGTGGTAATTTGATTATTGGTCAATGCACAGACACGCTTGTTCAACAGAGTATGCGCTGAAAATCATAACCATCTGGTGAAGTAGAAACCTTTAAATAATCCTAGCTGGTCAGAGGCTACTTAGCGAGACAAACATGGACAGCCCCCAGTGGTAGACACTCAAGAAGCCATATGTCTCAGTCATACATCACTAGTGTTTCCAGTAGAGGTTGACAGTTACCAGTGGAATGGATTGTTTTATTTTTCCTGTTCGGGTTGTGTTTGTGCCAAGGACAGTCTCTCAGACTCATCTCTTCGAAAAGCTTCTCAAGGGAAAGGGAAACGTTTACAACACTGCTCATGGGAAAAAGATCCTGATACTGATGGTCAGGCCATTTCTGTTAAATTCATTACCTGTGTTGGTAATGAACAGTGTCTGGTATCGACTGACACTGAAGGCATTGAAAAGCACTGAAATAGAGGGCTGCCAACACATTGAGCTTGATTAACCCATCAGGCAATTAACCCATTTCACACGCTCTCACATCACACCTGTAGTATCTCATATAGATATATATTTTAAATTTTTTCAGACTTTCCCTTTTCTACAAATTTAGTAGCACTATGAGCTTGCTGCCACAGTTCTGGGACCGGCAGTGACAAAGGCAAATTAACCGCCTCCTCCGAGACAGAACCCGCCAAGCCGTCAACCGTAACTCCGGTACACACAGACCAACTCAGCAAGCTCATGCCGGCCCTCCCCTGGGGTGGACAGCCAATCACCGCCCCCGAATGGGACTCCCAGCCAGAACCGGGCTACCGAACCCTGGCCACAGTGGGCAAGTTACACTCCGGCCGAGTGTCTTTACCATTATGCCACCCGAAGGCCCCATAGCTTATGCTTATGTAAATGTGGTTTCCATTTGCTTAGAGTTATCAAATATCTTGGGTTTTGTAAATGTGTCCATGGTATGCACTAGAGTATACCCCTCCCCAACTTAACAATATCATCCACTACCCCACCTTCTCAACAATCTCATCCCAAAAAGTGTCAAGAGTGAAATCAGCATTGCTGTGAAATGTTGTCATTAGTCAAAGTGAAATCAGCATTGAACATGCCATTTACAAGAGCAAATGTTGAAAATGACATTCATTAGCGGTGTCAAGACGCCGAAATTCTACCAGACCGGCCCTGGGGTCATCCCATGTGTACGCTGTCCGCCTCCGGGGAGGGGAGGGAACATGCCATTTACAAGAGCAAGGTCCAGGCTCTCGGACTCGTGAGGGTGGGGAATTGAAAATAAAATAGAGGGATTGGCACTAAATTGAAAATGAAATAAACATTAGCCTAGAGTTGGATTTAAATTGAGACTTTTCCCCTACGCATAAATTGCTCAGCATTTGTCAGTGATTCCGATATGTCCAGAGAAGCTTTCTGTGCATGCGGCGAGCTCATTCCATGTGTGTGTGTGTGTGGAGGGGGGAGTCTCTGTTTGTAAATATATCTGGGAGTTATCTGAGTAACTCTGCTCTCCAATATCTGCCGCCATGAACCAGGGAAAATGGACAGATATACTGGAAAGATATAGAAAGGGAATGTGAAATTCTTAGAGGCAGTGAAGTAGTTGAAAGAGAAAGAGAGAGAACACGAGAGTCGAGAGAGAGGGCTGAAATTCAGAGATAATTATTTATGCCATTCAGAAACCCAAGCCTAAGACTTGACCACATGCTTGACATTATGTTTCCAACTGTATCTGTGTGTGTGTGTGTGTGTGTGTGTGTGTGTGTGTGTGAGAGAAAGAGAGAGAGACAGAGAGAGAGAGAGTGAGATCTGAGGTTACGGCATTTCAACGTAAACAGGAACGTAAGGATGAGAACCCAAATCATCGCCGAGATCTCAGCGCTGTCATATGCTGTAAAGAAAGTCTGGGGCATCAAACTTCTCTTGCCATGTTATGTTGCAACTGTTCGATTTGTTCTGTAATCTCTTTTAGAACACAACAGGAAACACAGTGCAACAGGTCTTCTCAATCCAGCCATCTTCCATGATATGATCTCATTCCACAATCCCCTATCCACACATCATGCGTCAGTCAGTGACTCACCATGCGCTGACATTTTAAGAAAGCACATCTTAAGGCCCTTTTGGTTTGGTATACAAACGTTTACCCAAACACATTGTTTTGTAAAACAAATAGATTTTCTGATATCATGATAGAGAGAGTGTCACAGTTCAGGGGTACATTTTTCAAGATAAACAGGTTACTTAGTGTGGCTTCAATGGAAGATAAATTAGATCAACTCATGACAAAAAGCTAATGGTGCCTTCAAGCTAGCAATGTAATCCTTCTGGTACTAATTTCCAGACCATGTTATTACAGCTATTTGTTAATATTGTTAATAACCCTTCAAAGCTTTTTTTTTTAAAGATTAGCTGGTTAAATTTTAAAGGGGAATCTTCCCAGATTTCTATAATTTGATATGTTTTCCTTACCTTTTCTATTATATTGTATTGCAATTCTCAGGGAAGTTAGAATAGCTCATACATTCAAATGGGAGCAGACAGGACTTCCTGCTCTGAACTACGCAAGCAGTGCTTGGTGCTACATCACAGTTCTGACTACTGAGCCAGCTATGAAAAACCTAGCCACAGGCTAGGAGGTTTTTTGAGACAAGGAAAAACATGAAATTATAGAAGTTATAGAAATCAGGGGGCGAACCCCTTTAAATAAGTATGCATTCATTATATATTTATTTGTTTATTAGTCTTGAATGTTTTGAACTATTACAATTATTGTCTAAAAGTTCATAAGGAGTTTGTGGATATGTATTATGGGTACCATTTCTACTTTGTTACCATGCAATTCACAAAAAATCTGTGGGAAAAAAACGTCCAACAAAGAAATGGATCAACATGAATCAAAATTAATATTTTGAAAAAAATCTGTTTTGCGGAGACATTGTGAAGAGGTAATGGTTTCAGCTTTGTGGGATAGTTTACATTGTGGGTTGACTATACCCTGGTTCATGTCTTGGTGAATACCTTTCCTGGGTAAACGCTGTGCAGGATGCATTAGTCTCTCTTTCCAGTGCTGACCCTTTCCATTCCAAAATCCGTTCAGCGGGGGGGGGGGACAGATTTGTTGTGAGGATAAGACCTCCTCTTCCCCCAGACTCCCAGAACAAAGAGGCTGTCTCATGTATGTAGTTACCTTAAAGCCACCAATAAGAATAAACTGATTACTTACAGTCACAATACAACTACTGTACAATTATCTTTACGCAACAAGTGTCAGCTGGTGTACTTACAACAAATCAATAAGGCGACTTGCGGATCAATGCTGGAGGGAACCAGTAGGGTATCGGTTTTCATCATATAGACCCCGGTCTCTGCCTTTCCCATGCAGTGCTGTTCTCTGAAGCCCGGAGCGTTGCCATGGCCCAGCTGAGTCAACACACAGCTTTTCTGGACGGTGAACCCAAACATAGCTGGCTGGCGCTGGGCCTGTGTGTTTGGACAATTTTATGGTCCTGCAACAAACAAATCCATTCCCCTTGACAGATGCGTTTGAGATAATATACTTAAGAGGGCTGGAGTTTATTTTCTACTGCTTCCAATAGATTGATAAACAAACAGTACTGGGTGAGGGGGATGGGGGGATGGGGGGTTGTAGTTTTGTGACTGGACCCAAGATTTAACTTCCAAAAAAACTAAGTACAGTCACAGGCCTTTTAATTAAAGGTCACAGATACATTAAACAATTCCTGTGTGTGCCATGTTTTGATAAGCATCAGAGAAGCTGTGTGCACTCTCTGAATATATTTGCCAATCTTTCAGCTAATTTAGTTTTTTGTCTTAACCGAAAATTGGCATTTCTATTTTTTCCCCCTGTAATCTTAAGGTAACCCTCATGTCTCGAGAGACATTATAAAAACATGCACTGATGTGATAGGTAATTGAGCTTCTCTCAAGAGTTCAATCCAGACATATTCTTTAACCGGCACTGCTAACTCTGAATTGGAACAAGTAGGCTACTGTGGGAATGCAATATTTTTGGCTCTCTGCATTATTCAAAATGTGAGCCTTTGACACAACATGTCCACAACAAGGTCGTGAAATATTTAATATTATATTTTTCATCAAATAGGATGATTGGATGAAACCAGATGAAAGTGGGATGTTGAAATCTTGAAAACTGACCGTAGGTACGCCCATAAAGCTGGGTCGGGCTCCTCTTTTGTGTTCAAAAAATAATTCCAATCCATTTGGCAGGCATGGGAGTATTTGTGACATCAGAAAATCCAGCTCATTTTAATACACCAAGGGCAGCTTACCAAAATTCACCACCTGTAAGCATAATCACTTTGTAGAGGAGGCATGTTTGCGTTAGCTAATGTTAACATGGTGAACATAGATGTGAACATGATAGAACCTCACTGTGTCATGCCTGGATGTCAAAAACAAATGTGTCCTTACACATTTTACCAAAAAAAGAAGGGGAGCAAATTAAATGGCTTCAATGTATTAAGGTTCGGCGCACTCTCACGTCTTAGCTTTCAAAAACACGGGACTCGTTGCTGACATAGATCAATAGGTATGTCAAAAAGGCAGGCTTGTGAACATTAGCTCCCTGCCCACTCAGCCTGCCTTACAGCCTTGCTCATATTCAGAGATGAGAGATAAGGCATATATTTCCAATTCTGAGCATTATAATCAGGAAAAGGTATTAAGGATGATTTATTTGACACACTCTGGCACTGGTGTCAAACTCATTCCATCGAGGGCCGAGTGTACGCAGGCTTTTGTTGCAACCAATGCACCTAGACCAGGTGGTTTCACTGTTAAGCTCACTTCTTCAACCAAGGAGGGGAACTAATTGAAATCAACCCAGTGTAATGCATTGGTGGCAGCAAAAACCTGCATACACCTGAATCTTGATGGAATGAGTTTCACACCCCTGCAGGTAATTTACATGTGAAATACAATGACTGTGCAGAACTTTAATATGATGATTATTATTATTATTATTATTATTATTTAGACTGTAACTGTTTTCAGTGAAGCTAATTTTTCCCACTGATTCAAAGTGCTTGATTGGACGCACGTTAGGATGAGCTTTTTGTTTTCCAAAGAAACATGTTTTAATGTGTGGTACACCCATTAGAGAAAGAGAAAGTGATCCATTTTCAGGTATTGCATTCTGTGCCAACCTCTCAAAAGCATGCATATAAAGTTATCTGGTGCTGGCGCGTCACATCCTCCGCTGTAAAGTTTGCACGTGCATTTTCCGAGGGTCGATTGCAGAACATTTAGCGGATTGGATACAGCCAACCGTCGAGGCTGCGTCTGAAGTGTAAGCCTGAGGTAATCACAATTACATTTCATGTACCTATCTAGTTTATACTAGTTTAAACCAACAAACGTTGTATTAATTTAGCTACGGCGGTTCCTGAAAATTACAAATGAGTAACGCTTAGTCTCAATAATTGTTAGTTTCAACGTTACACAACAGTTCTGACAATGGTCGATATTATTCGAAACTTGTATGGTTATAAATGGCACCGAAATAAAGTTAAGCGTTCATTTCAATGAACAAAATGACAAAGCTACTTCGCTGAACTTCTCTGATTGATAAATAACTATTATTCAATTTAACTTGACAGTCGGGGACTGGACGCCTGTCGCGAAGCACCCTGGAGCTTGCTGGTTCTTGAGGTAAGTCTAGAGGGCAACGGGGAAACTGATGGTGATTTTATCTTTGGGCATTAAGTTTCCCACACATTATATCACACAAGGGGTGCCCATCCCAGAAACCGCCACAAACATCCCACAACCACCACGATCCACGAACAACCAGCCTCCAGAGCAGCTCCAGGTTCAGGAGGGGTTTTAGAAGGCACTGCCACAAGTTATTGCCACTTATTGAATTTCTGGTCTGCAGACTGCTACGTAAACCCACAAGAATAGAGAATTCATAAAAAATGTATTATAATTTAGCTTGTAGTTGTTGGTATAACAAGGCAATCCCCATCAGGTGCACAGCATGTATTTCTGCTTGTATTAAAGAAAGAAAAACATTGGCCACCAGCTTTCACAGCATTTGATTCATACTTTAATTAGCTCATCACAGCGGACCATTAAAATGTGCATTTGTAAAATTCCCTCCTGGAAAAACAGTTTTTCTTCCGAAAACGGTAGCTCGAACCCTGTCGTCGGACACGTCTTCCCCTGCACCACAAGAAATATGTTTATCACTCTTGACATATACACAAATAATTACAAATAAAAAGCATGTCAGATGTGTGTTAAAATGTTTCACTTAAATGGTTTTAATTCATTGCTGCTCTGTGGTATGGAGAAACACGGGCATTGAGGATGATACAACAATTAGCTGCACAAGTGGCTCATTTTAATGCAGTTTAGAGCAGAGTATATACTCTGCCCACCGTGTCTGCATTGCACCTTTAGTGGGCTACTGAATCGTTATGATAATGGATACACTGCATTTATGTTCTAATTAACACATACCTAGATTACCATCTCAGAAACTGCAATTCCCAGGCGTCTTGTGACACGTGTACATTAGCTACGCCATTCACTAGTAAAGGTGAGGGTAGCAGCGCCCAATTGATGATGATTCAAAGGTCAGTGCTGCATTTTACCATCCGTCAGTCTCTCAATCACTGGAATGATTGCTTGGTGACATCTTGACAGGTGATCAAAACGAGAGCCCTCACCGAGGGCTTAAGGGGTAACTTTGGAATTGGCCCATGGTGTGCTAATCCAAATGCTTCACCTGCGGGTTGCTTCGCTCAGTGTGTCGGCTCGGTGTCTTTTAAAATGGTAATTCAATTTTTAGTAAAGACAATGGTTGTAGTTTACTGTTCGACAACTCTTGCGAAGATTTTAATCCATGTTAATGCACTTTTGTAAGTTGCTTTGGCAAAAAAATATATTATAATAATTTGCCTGCCAAATAACAAAATTGTAAATGGTCAACACCTCCGCTCTTAAAAAGTGTAAGTGTTGCATACACCCTTCTCTTTCTTGACTTGGTAAGTTATTTGAGGGAGTATTTTTGAAGGAAGCCCATGGAGATGAGATGAGCAACACAGACACACACACACATGCATAAATACACACACACATGCATGCCTTGTTTCTAAGCTCCTGCTTCTGCCATTTCAAGATTCTTTCAACATAAAAGCAACATGGCTGTGCCATAGCAGAAAGAACTGCACGATTCCCCTCACCCCGTGGCCAGCTACGTTGCTAGCTTGATTTTCTTGATTGGGTACCCTTAGTGAAATTCACTCCTTAAGTTTTTTTGGGGAAAACCCTCAAACGAATGGACCTGTGTCTCATCTTGTCTCACTCGCTTCGCCTGTCCATGTTTCTCTGTCCACTGCTTAGCAGCACGCGCTCTGTTTGCCTGCGAATGCTTTTGTCAGCCCTGTGTGCATTCTTGCAGGGAGCTGGCCCGCCTCATCCCATTATGTTCCGGGGCCCTGCTGCTAATCAGCTGAGGTGTCGCACTTGGCTGGGCGCTTCCTCTCAAAGGCCGATCACTCAACACCGGGGCTCGTGTCCTGACGATGGCCAGGTTGCTCCTGGTTACAGACTACCACAGTAACTGCTCCGTAAAATAGCAACGGTGGCTTCTTCAGTTTTGTTCTGGGTTCGGCTGCCTGATTCAAGTGCCTGTTCATCCAGACAAATGATGCAGATGTGTGTGATAAATACACAGCTCTTGGCAGCCTGGCAGGTCCCCTTTCCTGGGGAACCATGACTACACTTGCGTAGAAGTAACATACATCAATATGACCAATTATGAAAAGGAAAGTAAAGGATTGCATATGTGAAAATGGACTGTGTGTGTTACAAATTAATTTATTGGGGTTATTATGCTTGTTACATATCGTTGGTGGCGTGCAAAACCTTGCCTGTCAATTGTTTTGTCTTTTGAAAAAAATATATACATGCAAGTTCTCATTTAAATATATCACCACTCAACAACTTACAAAGTTGGTTCAAAACTAAACCCATGTCCCTAAACCACAACGTTATGGTTATGTTTTTGCGCGACACAAACAATATGCACATTGGCAGGGTAACGTGTTGCATGTGTTATGTGTGTGTGTGCAAAACACCCTTGTTTTGGTTTGCGGTTGATCCACAGTGCTGTTTCTCAGTTGCCTTCATGGGAACTGCAAAGGTCCCATGAATCGTTCAAAATACACCATCTGCCCATGACTCGGCCAGTAGAAAAAGTGTTAGTGAGACTATATGAGTGACTCCCAATTGTACAGAGGTCATGGGAGAGGGGCAAGATCGGAAGAAAATAACATGACCAGCAGGCATCCCATACTGACGTACAAATTAACTGCAGGGGCAGGAAAACAAGCAAAACCTTTCCCAATAAGGAACTGTTTAAGCAATGAAAGGGAATACACAGGAACACTACTGTATCAGAAGACAATCGGTTTTTTACCTTACAGTCAAAATAAGGTAAAAGGTTTGCTGTAAGTTCAAAAAACTGTCCGCAAGGCAAAAACTGACTGGTTCGAGCAAATAGCTAATCAACTATATATCAACTATATATCTCCTGATATCAATTAGCTCACTTCTTAAACCAAAGGGGCATACTAATCAGTGACATCAGGTGTAGTCAGTGCTTGGCTGGAACAAATACCTGCAGCCACTGCGGCCCTCAGGGCCAAGAGTTGATCGCCCATGTCTTACAGGTATCATTTAACATGCCTAAGTATGATATTTGTTTAAGCATTTGAAAATGAACTCTAGATAGTTGTTTTTAGTGGGCACAACAAAGTAACTCACCAAGTCATTTGGGCCCTTTCAAGGGCACCCTATACTTACACTCGGTGTGCTAATCCAAATGCTTCACCTTGCTTCGCTCAGTGTGTCGGGCCAGGTGTCTTTTTAAGATGGTAATTAAATGTTAAGTCAACACTTACCTTGTTAAAAATGTGTTGCATACAGTATTCACTTTCTTGACTTGACTTGTTGTTTTTGAGAGTATTATTGAAGGGAGCCCTCGGAGTAGCTAAGCTTAAGCAGTGCTTCCGCCACACGCATGCACTCAATTGTCTGTGTTTAGAGTCTCCGCATGCCAGCGCCATGAGGGGCAAGTTATTGTGTCCTCCCACGCAGGTTGCGACGGACACACTCTCCGGGGCCCAAAACTCTGACTCTTTCCTAATGAAATACCAGGCCGAGAGTTTCATAAATATTTTCATGGTCATCAGCGAACAACTAGCTCCACCCACAGTGTTTCCTAATTATTCGGCCGGGGTGGAGGCAGAGAAATGTATATCCAGCTGAAATGTAAGTAAACTGGCCAGCTTTTCAGCTGAATTTGAAGTGTGATCGTTCACGCGAAACTACAACTAAAACCCATTGAACGCGTCTGGAATGCCAAACGAGAAAAAAAAAAAGAATAATCAGGAATTTAAAAATGTTTGGGATGTTACTTTGGATGTTTTTTTGTGTGGTTAAACGCGAAGCTGGAACACATCCATCCTGAAGCGACCTCCGTTGTGTATCGCTGCACCTGCACAGCTCCTGGGACACGGCGAAGACCATGCGCACCTGGCCAAGACCATGCACACCTGGCGAAGACCATGCGCACCTGGCGAAGATGGGCCATGACCTCTGTCCTCACGTACACAAGCCCAGCGGCAGGCGTCATCCCTCCCAGCCACGCTGACACGCGAGCCATTTTATTGAATCAACCCCACGTCACCTGCTGAGCGAAAGGCGGACGCAGCTGTCCCTCACGGACGGCTAATCGGATTACTCTGTTTGGCGCGCGGAGCTGGCTTGTGCACCTCTCCCCCTCTTCTAATTTGCCCGGGCCCCATTAAAGGGAGTCGTAATACAGTTATTGGAGCATATTCATTTGTCACTGTATTTAATGGCACTGCGCGTTGGGGATGAGATAATGTGGTGCGTGAAATCAAACACTGCATCTGTCTTGGAGTACGGGAGTCTCCCGGAGGAGTGCAATGTCTACCCTCTGTGCAGCACGTAGCCTTGGAAAAAATGCTGTCACATCACCACATCTTTTGATGATCGCGGCTCATTCGAAAAGTAATGGGTTTCACATAACGCCGTTTGTTACAAGTTAAGAGAATTGAGTGGCCGATAAAGAGGACCAATGACTGTTCTTAAAATAAAAAGGCCATAAAACCCATAAGTTATTTATGTATTTCAGTGGCTTTGTACTTTGAACTATCATGTAGCAAGATCTTTAGATCCAGTTCATTCTTTCTGGAAGAAGACCGTTAGCATTTTAAAATGCCTGGAATGAAGAGGAAAGCATTTAGTTGGACACGGCAAACGCACAGTGAGCAAATCTACAAACAGACGTACGTCCATCCAGGTGCCAACCGTTGGTTTTATTGTCCCATAGGACCAAATCCATTTTCAAGAAAAACTAAAGTCAATGGAAAAAGCCCCCAAAAAGAGCAAATAATCATGGTGGTGATGCAAAATTACTGTTCGCTTCATCTTTTATACACTGGCTTTCATAGCCATCACACAGTGGACGATATCATTTCTTATCTTGAAGTTTATAAATACCCCAAACAAAAACACAAGGCATTTGTGTGTAACAGCTTGAGGTCAGCATTAGGGGGGGTTTATTCCTGTACTGACAGCAGCTCTCCGGTTGCCAGATGTAAACACAGATCCCTCGCGCCAGCGCAGTCTGTGCACAGTAAAACATCCGGGGCCGCCTTGCCCAACTTATTATGTTTTTCTTTTACTCTTAATTACGGCCAGAGGATGTCTCCTACTCCCTCGGATCAGCTTGTGTTTTCCTGAAGTCCTGAACTCATTAATTACCCTGTCCCTGTGCTTTAACTTAACTCTGTGAGGGAACGTCAAAAATGTATCTAATAACATGCTTAGAAAAATAAGTACGATTATGTTAAAATAATATATCATCAGAAATGTTAAGAACATATGTAAAATGGCAAAATGTACTACATGTATCAGAATTTTGGGCCCAAAATTATATTTAAATTCAGCTCTAATTCAAAAGGTATACATTCCAGTTGAGGTTGAGGTCAATTTAATTTAATTTCAGTCGATTCAGGAAATTAATCAAAAATGTAATGAATTACTTTTTTAAATCCTCAGGACTTTATGGGCATTATTCAGTTCATGAATTGAATTTCAATTAATTTCCTGAATTGACTGAATTGAAATGGAATTGACCATGGTTCAATTCAATTCTAATTCCATTACTTAATAATCTTAATAAAGTCAATCCCCTAGTTCATGAGATGTGAATGGAATTATCCCATGAATTATGATGTGTTTTCAATTACAGTGTATTCTGACAAAGTGCATGCTTTATATTGTATATTTTACTGTATATTGACATTGCTTTTTTGTAAATATGTCAATTCGTATTCCATTAAAAGGGGTAAACCTATAGCAGCTTTTGTATTATATTGTTATCAATACTTGTAATAAAATGACTGGGCAATTATTTTAGGGAGTAATTATGCCAGATGAATATCAAATGTTTAGGCTTATATACCTTTACATGTTACCTCAGTCAAATTTGATATTTGACTACACAGATTGTGAGAGACAGTTATTTATTATACTATAAGTTAATTTCAAGCTGGCTGACATTTCCTATAATGAATAAGGGGAACATGTCTTGTCCTTGGCAGGACGATGGCTTTCCGCTAAATATTCTGCAAGAAACTGGCCCTGATCACTTTCCCAAAGGAAAGGCTATTATTCATTCTTTTTTTAAATGTTTTTTTGCCAGATTTTTTTTCCAAAATTACAAACGCGCTATTCATTGTATTCATAGGCTCATCTCTTCGCTTCACTGGAGCATGTGTTGCCAGGTGCTGCTGCTTCTTTTTTGTTGTCCACCAACGGGGCTGTGCCGTGACTGTTGGAGGTGTGCACTTCGTGAGCAGTTGGCACAGACAGACTGTGTGTGTGTGTGACCAGAGGAGTCACTCTTGTGCAGTGAGACAAAGCCAGACCAGCCAGCTCAAACTCTCCCTCTCTGGACAACACCTCTGCCAGTTATGTGCCACCCTATGTGGGTGACATCCGCCAAGGCACATGATTTGACACCAGACAGTTAGGGCATATCCCTGCATTGAAATAGAGGACCAATCGATGGTCCTGAAAGCCTATTATTTAAACAGCATTTCACCTTTGTAAAACAAGGTTTTGCTCATCAGAAAGCTGTAGGGATTAAACTTAAGGTGGTCTTCTCTGCAAAGGCCTCCCCACTTCCATTTATTTTTGCGTTCAGTATGTCGCTCAGAACTCAACGTGCAACACCCTGTGAACACAAACATTTGTTAACACTATTGTGTTTCTCCTTGGTGACGGTTGCTCATGTTTGTTTTTTTAATGGTCTATAGCTCACACCTTTTCAGCCCGAGGGCAATCATCCCGTAAATTTCCTGATTCTCTTGGAGACGGCCTCGTCCAAAAATCGCACGCCTCCCGAATTGATGTCGCATTTACAGACTTGGATGCATGTTGTCTCTATCATCTGTTACTACCTCTCTGGCCCCGCGCTTCCTGAGAAGCGAAGTTACAAAGCAAATAGGTGGATTTCCGAGGGAACAGACTGATAAAGCTTAAAACAAATGGTGGAGCCGCTATACTCAAGCTGCTTTATTGCACTCAGAAGGGCCTTTTTGCGAGTGTGGGTTTGGGGGCGGGGCGGGGGGTGCAGCGGCTCAAATAAGGGTGTTATCGCGCGGACACATCAGGATCTCTCTGTCAGAAGTACGCCAGCCTTGGACAGATGCAGGTGGTGGTCACTCCGGTAACCGAATCAGCCCACCTAATGGATCTCCTTAATGGCCGTTTGTCCCCGCTGAGCGGGGCCTGGGGGGATCAAACGTAACATTACGGTTGCTCCTGCACCGATCAGTTATGGCCTCCTCACAACTCCCAACATGGCTGCCAACTGGTCAGCCCCCCTCCAATGGTGTCAATGGTCTTCATTTTTTTAACCAAACACCTGTTTTTATGCTTTCCATTCAGTAATGATAAAAAACTGCACCATCATTCCACACCAAGCGAGTGGAGTATGACTGTTTCAGTCTTGTGACTCAACCTAACCGTTACAAACCTTTCAACGTTGCTTGAAGTACATTATCACAGAACCTCATGTAGTGGACTTGGTAGTTATGTAGCACCTTGTCACACGCCTTATGACAATCCCCGGATGTGAACAGAGCAGCAGGATACACGGAATGGATTTTGCGGTCTCCGGAACCTGGATCTTTATTCAATCTCTCTCCCAGTCACGGGAGAGAGGGAGTCAGGGTGGGAGGGCAGACCAAATAAAATCAACTCTTCGCCATACTTGCCAGGAAGCTTTCTGGCGAAAACAATAAACGAAAACAACAAACTAAATAAAAGTCTGCCTCCTCTGAGATGGACACCCTTTTGGGAAACACTTGACAGTATCACACACACAGACGTTTCGTGACTAACAGACACCGTGCCTTTTCAGTCCAGAGTACCACTTCAACATCAACAGGCTCACAGGCATTTCATGACTTTTCAGGCGCTTCCACCTCGCACACATTCTTCAGCTTTTCAGTGGCTCTCTCTCATTAACAGGTACACAGGAAGCACTCTACACAGTCACCCCACACATACCATGACAAGACTCACACACCTCCACAATGTTCTTTTTAACCAACTTTTGCCCTCTGTTTTTCCAAACCAAACTCCTCCCTCCCTGGGCGATACTACAGCCAATTACCCATCGCCGAGTGGGGTTGCCAGCCACAGTTAGATAGATAGATAGATAGATAGATAGATAGAATTTTATTTCAAATATGCAAAACAAAACCAATACAGTCTCTTATAACAGCCTTAACAGCCATTATAACGAAATGAAAACAATGGAGAAAAAAAAGAAAAACACAATGAACAAACAATGGACTTTTTCTTTTTCTTTTCTTTTTTTTTACATATTTGAAAAGGAGTGAGAAGAAGTATACACGTATTTAATCCCACCCCTTTTTATTAAATCGTAAATTACTCAATTAGAACTACCTGTTCCCTATATGGTCAAACTTAATAACATTTTATATAATACATACATTCTAAGTATATACATACATTTGTGTTTGAGTTTGAATTGTTATGGTCAGCATTTCCTAACAAGACTTGAGGTCACTTTATCAAGTAAAGTAGAGCTGTAATCTACTTTCATGTTGCCAAAAGTGAAAATATATCAGTGATGATGCGTCTTTTAAGATGCATTTTGGAGATGCCTCTGGAGGTTTTACACAAGCACAAACGTGAAGTGAACTACGTAGACATTCAATTCAAACTCGTGTGGCCTTGTGTAATTTATATATAGGCTTTCATTATATGAGAGCGTAATAATGTAGAACCTCTAATGTACAATATTTTCTGAATGAAGATGCAAGCACTGGCCACTCCAAAAGTTGGCCTTTTTTTATTGTTTAGCAGTTTAATGAAATATTTCACCAATGCGGAAAAGCGTCTCTGCTGTTAGAAGAAACAGACCCTCCGGGTAGTCAAATGGTGCTATTAACAGTCCCACAGAGACACTTCTTTCTTGGCACGGAGGGGCTTGATTACGATCTGTCACTTACGGCAGTCTGATAAGGTCAGACGCATCACTCTTTTGAGTTCAAACAGTAGAGCTAAAAATTCAATTATACAGCCGATTCTGCATCAAAGAGCAATGGTCAACGGCTCAATGTTGGAGCCATTATCAACCTTTTCTACAAATTTTTGCCTCTACATACCATGGATGTCCTATCTGAGCACCGTGCATACATAACCCCCAAAAAAAGAAAAAAAGAAACATGAATGATAATCTTTGTCAGGCATTGCCATATGCAAAAAGGTATACATGGCTGAAAAATTGGTGAACAGATTTCCCCCCTCTCCACTTTAAAGACTTTATGCCTTTATATGGAGACGTTGTCAGACAGGATGTGGAGCAGTACGAAGCCCTTCCCCCACTCTTGGTTGTAATCAGCCAGTGCCTTATGTACACTGTGCACAGATCCAGATCATATTTGACTCTTGACAATCACTCCGACTGCTTATCCTCGAGAGGGTCGAGTCATGGGTAAGGCCCAACGAGTGAGAGAAGACAAGGAACTGTTCAGTGAACTCCCCAAAAAACATGAGGTCCAAAATCTTCCAAGCAGACTTTAGATATGGGGTTGCGAAGTGGGTTGAACAGATCCTATGGGGTGAGGTATGGGTAAAAATTAGGTTTCTGCATGTTAAGAAAATCTGGTACAGCACAACTTTCACAATATTCCATAGTCATATAATGTGTTCGTGTAATGTGTGATAGCAGTAAGAAGATGGCAACATGCACATGAGCTCAACATCAAATTCAGTGGGTCCTGGACCTCATGTCCAGGAGCTAGGGTGACAGTACTATATAGATTGTATCCAAATTTGAATTAATCACATTCCCAATCACAATGCCCTGGCTGGATTCAGTAAACATTTTTGTACTGAACTAAATGAAATTGTTTTTTTATTCTTTCCTCACCCACATACAGGGCTTAAAAATTCTGAGAATTTTAAAAACAGGAAACGTTCTATGGGAATTGATATGCATTTTGTGAATTTAGTGGAATTTAATGGAAATATATAACCATAGGACACGTATTATTCCATACAAATGAAAACAGGCTTTTCAAACATTATCAAAATTATCATTTTGAACTTTATTGAACTTGCAAGTTGTAACATCCAGTTAATGGCAAGTGTTAGCTAGCTAGTCTTTGAGCAATGCATGCTAATGCTTGCTAAGTTTAGCTACATTATTAGCAGCAAGAGTAACTACTAGAATGAATTATCAGTTTATCCATTCAGTAACATTTTCATGATCATTACCACTCTATTATACCATTAACAATTTACCTAAATTACAATGGCATGTGCCTGTGTTGAATTGCAGTTGATCAACCCGATTGTAGTAGATAGGATTTTCTGACTAAATGTTTATTTGATGATCATGTGATGGAAGCATGAGTTGTACATGCACAATGCTGCATCACCAGTAGGGGGAGCAAAAGAATACTCTCAGCAGTGTGGGAACAGCATCGTTGCATAACCAAAATGTAGTGGATAGCAACAAGTGGTCACCCTTGGCCCACATCTTTCCACTAAATGTCAGTGTTAATCTGCGGGAGCCCTAGTGATTTCCGCAAGAAAAGCATGAAAAATGTAATATGGATAAGAGACAGTTCCACATGGAGTTACTCTGATTTTAAAATGTGGTTCCCATGTTATAATTTTAGCAAGCTTTTATAGTATTTCTTTACTTGAGCCAAGAAACGGGAAAAAATAACCTGTCAAAACAACATGGTCAGGACGCAGTGCATAGTGTGTTTACGGTTTACTCAGATCTGCACACTGATAGATATTCACACAATTTTAAAACTCCATACCTCAACATCCGCCATCACAGCGCCACGGACCACAGTGACCCTCCTCACATGCTTGGGTTTAAGACCAGGACCCAGGATCCATGGGACTACCCCAATTAATTTAACTCTAGTATCCTCATAAAAAATCTGTGTAGAAAGCCAGGAAATAATTCGCGATTTATAGTATTACCAGTCGTTATGGCGTATCACTTCAAACTGTTTGCACTGGCTGCCCTTGTCATCTTCAAACAATGGGATATATTATTTGGCTGAAATCTTGTGTTAATTGTGTTAAGCAAATTATGATTACAAGGCGCATATAGAAAATACGAAGGGATGCGGCAGGCTATAGAAAACCTCTACACACTGTATTGCACCAGTGAGAGAGAGAAAAGAGGGAGAGATGGGGAAAGTGTGAGAGTAACAGTAACCAGCTGTTAAAGGCCTGAGGGACAGTAAATGTATATATGTTTTATAGAATATATGTAATGTGTTATATAATGTTTTCTCATTGACAAACTATTGCTTTAGTTGTTGATCTTGTTATTATTCCTATAATTATAGGAGTTATAATCATTGTTGTTATTATTACCATTGTTACCTTTTCGTCACCTTCAAATTGTCCAATCCATCTATCGTTTCTTGTAATTAATAATTATTTCTATTTTGGGATATACATAAAACGTATGTATATAATATAAAGCAATTTTGAATTGCATTGAACTGAGTTGAATAGAAAATTTAGAGGGAGGATTGACTGTTTATGCATAAAATATTTGGGGAAAATGAAATTTCCTGTGAAACAAATAGTGGAATTCCTCCTGGCCACAAACTCACTGCTTGGTTTATTTTTCATTTTGAATAATACATAGTTTAAAAAACGGTGTTAATCTTGCTTGAATGTGTAATTTAGAGTTGAGGATAAACGACCTTGTGGATTGAATTCCACCTTTTTTTCCCCTATGTCTCAGTGCTGTCACCATGTGGACATAGCCTTGAACTGCATCCTCGAGAGAAAGTGATGTCCAGCATTTCAAGGCTCAAGTAGAGAGTACTAAGATCAACAGGGCAACAGTAAGGTCAGTTTCAGAGTAAGGTCAGAGTAAAGACATACAGAATGTTTCATACAACGTCTTGGGGGACCCACAGCTGTCTTTTCATCGAGGAAAAATAAAACCAAATATTAAAAGGACACATAAAAAAATCATTTTCTTTGGTTACCTGATCACATGTAAGACTTATGTTTATGACTTAAATGTTTGCAGTCAGAATTGTGTTCTTTTTGTTCTTTTTTTGGAATGTAAACATTCTGCTAAATGACACACACACACAAGCACACACACACATATACAGTATATATATATATATATATATATATATATATAGTGCCTTGCAAAAGTACAGAAAGTTTTCAAATGTTGCTGGATTACAAATGATACGTTCACATTTTTTTCCATTTAATATTTTTTATTCAAAGCTCATATGCTTAAGTAGAATTTTTATAAAGAAGTAATTATTTATGTCAGAAAGTATTTCAAGAAAATAAAAAACTTAAATATGCTGCTTGCATAAGTATTCACCATATTTGGTGGAGGCACCTTTCGCAGCAATAACAGCTTTGTCTTTTTAGGTAAGTTTCTACCAACTTTGCACATTGGTTCGAGATGATTTTCACCCATTCCACCTGGCAGAATTTCTACAGTTCTCCCACGTTGCTTGGACATCTTGAGCCACTCCAATGTAGCTTTGGCGAATTTGGCGAAAGGTGAATTTTTGCCCCAGCTTCAGTTTTTGGGAGACTGAAATAGGTTTTCTTGCAGTATCTGCTTGTAATTTGCTCTGTCCATTATTCCTTCTATTCTGGCAAGTTCCCCAGTCCCTGCTGAAGAGAAGCATCCCTATAGCATGATACTGCCACCACTATGCTTCTTTATAGGGATGGTGTTATGTGGGCCATAGGCAGTGTTAGGTTTGCGCCATGCACAACGCTTAGCATTTTGGCCCAAAATATCTATTTTAATCTCATCTGACCACAAAACCTTTTCCCACATCTTAGCTGGACCATTCACGCACTGTCTAGTAAGCTCCAGGCAGGCTTTGAGATGTTTTGTTGTAAGTAATGCCTTTTTTCTTGACACCCTGCCATACAGGCCAGTATTATGCAGTGCTCTTGATATTGTTGACTGATGCACTCCATTCTCAGACACTGAACTCTGTAGCTCTTTTAGAGTCATTGTTGTCCTCACAGTGGCTTCCCTCACAAGTCTTCTCCTTGTTTGGTCACTGAGTTTGGAGGAACAGCCTTTTATAGGCAGGGTCTGGGTGATATGATGCAGCTTCCACTTGATTATTGAGCCACCAGTCATCACTGAGATATCCAAACCCTTAGATTTTTATGCATCCTTCTCCTAATCTATGCCATTTGAAAACCATATCCCTGACTTCCTGAGAAAGTTCATTTTTGTGTCTTTCCTTAAAATTCATTACCCGACCAAAGAGCCTCACAAAGACAAGTATTTTTAATCCTGAAATCATGACAGTCACTATTATGGCACACAAACAGAGGCCAATCAACTCAATTGTGTGGCTCGATAAGCTCAATATTTTGCAGCTGCATTAACTTACAGCAGCAAGAGCACAGGGTTTGAATACTTTTGCAATCAACATTTTTCCATTTGTATTTCATTTTAGGTATCTATATACTTCTTTCACTTCTTTTCATTTTTTTCTAAATGTGAGGAGTAGGTTGTATTTAACAGATATTAGTTCTTAAATGAAAGTGTTATGAATTAAAACAACAAAATGTGAAAATTGTGCAAGGGTACTTTTACAAGGCACTGTATATATATATATAGTTTCCATCTACTGAACGTGAAATTGTCAGTCTGGAGACAATTGATTGCTTGAGGGAAATATTGAGAATCAAGTAACGGACATGGGGTCTGCCCCCCTGTGGGTTTGATTAGAACCTGCAACATCACACTGAACAGTGTCCCACTTGGTCAATCAAGGTAGATAATGAAAATGTTGATTACCCTATAAATGCAGTATAAAGTACAAAATGCTGACCTCCAATGTTTCAAACCTTTAAAACGTGGTGACTGGATGCTTTTGCTCACTCCAAACTCTCAGTTCTGTTGGCTTTGTAGAAGATATGACACGTCTGGGGGAAACTACAACCAAATCAGTTAAAAAGGGAGAGCGGGGCTGCTGCACTAAGCAATTTATGAGTGCTATCTAATCTCCCGTTCCCAAATTAATTAGTCAATTAGCACACCGAATTAGTAAACCGTTATGATGCATGGAAAACGTCCAAGGGCTGCTGCCAGTCCCGTCTCACGGAGAGAGCATCCCGGGCCGAGACCAGCTCTCTCCATGAATTAGAGACGCTGTAATAAAATAAAGCGTTTTTCCAAGCAGGGGCGCAGGAGCGCCAGAAACACAACTCCATCTGCGTGAAGTGTAATAAAATCTGAAGTGACAGCCAATTTATTAGGCAAGTATAATTATGTGGTAATTAAATAATTACCTCTTTTTTTTGTTACACCAAGCTCATTAATGGCGTTAGCCAGAGCTAAGTTTGGCCGTGGTGGGGCCTGATAGTGGGTTGCCACAATGCGCACACAGACAGGTATACATACATGTGCACACACACACAAACACACGCACGCAAGTACACATGTACTCCCACACACAGACACATACACAAACAAGGACACACAAACACATTGGCATACATACACGCGCACACACACACACACACACACAGACACACACGCATGCATTCACTGTCTTCTCACATTAGTTTTACCACACAGAAGCCTAGACCCAGGTGATCAAGACAATTAACAACACAGCTCCACTTGAGACGTTTCATAAGATGTCAGGGACGCACAATCTCCCTGTCCCATGGTGCTTAATTAGCACCATTGATTGCTTCCTCCAGATTATGTACAATAAATAAACTTTTTTTATTTATTTTTTTTAAAGGGAAAAAGAAAGATAAGTCTTTGGAACTGAGCAACTTGCAAAGTGATTGAAGTGACTGAAGTTTGTTGTGCTTCCTCGGAGACGATAGGAGAGGGGATGATTGACAGCTACATATTACGGAGGAGTGACAGGTAAGCCCGGCGGGAGAGCACTCCTGGGCCGGAATCACTGGGGAACGCTGAGGAACGGAGCGTGAAGGAGGAACGCTGTCCCTATAGGCCCAGTCCCAGATTAATCCAAGTATTTACAAGAGCATTTAGACGCTTCAAAAACAGCCCGAAGGCACAATGTGTCAGTTAACTATGTCACTGTGGATGCTATCTTCTTTTGTTTTTGTATGTGGTATTTATTTTGCTACTGGCACTTATTTGCTCTCCTGCAATATTAGCAGGGTGTTTTTTTTTATAGAGCAAGTGCCAGTCTGTTCTCTCTGTTGCCGTTCAGAGAACAGCTGTAATGCAAGAGGAAGAAAATTGATATCAGTGATTCCCACTGTCTGCCTGGCAGCCAAATCAAATCAAATCTTCACTCCGCTGCCTCCGAAACCCCTTCCAACCCTGGCAAGGCTGCTGCCAGCCCAGCGCGCCATAACTGCACTTCACAATAAACATCGGAATAATAATCAAATAATCATCCAAAGTAAGAGGCAAGAATAGTACATTTAAACTTTGCAAAGAAGTACAATTTATCATTGTATGTTGATTGAGAAACCCGAAGCAGACTGTGTTCTCAGCCTACACAGTTAAACAAGCAAGGGTGACAAGAAGCCTGACTGAAAAACAATGTTTCATTGTGGGCTTAAAGATGATATTCTCTGTAGGGACTAGTTACCAAAGACTAGTTGTCTTAAACTTTTCATGAGAGCCTCATAGTGACTCAGACCGAGTGATGATAAAACTGCACGTTATGGAACCCCCAACAAAAAAGTATTATAGTTCTCCTGTCAATTTCTGGAAAAATATGCACTTATGACACAAAATACACAAAACACCAACTATTTGACCAACTTTATATTTCCTATTTTTCTTTTCTCCAATTTGGAATGCCCAAAGTAGATTTTTTTCATAAAACATTCACATGCAAATTGAGATAGGAATATGATACAAATATATCAATTACTGCCATATTCAAACATTCGGCTTTATTAATTTACTGTAAAATCTATTTAAATCTATTTAATTTGACAATATATTCTATAACGCAATCTAAAGCAATAGTGAAAAATAACTGTTTTATTTCTGTGTATGTGCTTTGTATTTTGACATATTATATTAAATCATATTCCTTACATTTGAGATTTTATATTCTAACAGTTTGCTTTATACATTTCTGCCTCTATATTAGTCTTGTTTTTTGGGGTTTTTTGGAGTAAAGAGAAAGCAAATGCCAGTCTTCACCTCTGAGCCCTGCCACAGTCCAACAACAACTCAATCAAATGGAATGAAAGTGTTCTATTACCTTGAGACAATCACTACGCTTTGAAGACAACAAACAAAATTGTTATTGACAGCTACAGGAAAGGGAACCATATGTTCTTGAAAATGATAAAATATTCTATTAGCCATCTGAGGGCTTTAAGCAAGCATGGGTAATTTGTTGACAATATGCAAATCAAATTGCCATCCAGCAGGCAAACTATATGAGGTAGCAGCCATATAGTGTGGATGATTTGCATTCTCGTAAACGCAGCATTTAAGCAGTTTACCAAAGGCTAAAGCACAGTACTATAATATTCAGCGGAAGCAGTATAAATATAATGAATGCACAGAAAAGATGAAAAAGTCCAAATCAATCTGCTCTCACAGCACCCACAAAAGACAGTCTGTTATGATGGCATTTGAAACACCTAGTTTAGTAAACCACATTTGCGTGTGTGATTGTGCGAATACAAAAGGTTATTAAGGATAAAGACCGAAACAGTGGGACACTGGCAATAGCTTGATTAGCATAAATGGAAATGATATATGTTTAGAACCTATAGTTTTATTCTCCAGAGCCGAGAGAAATGATGGAAATACGCCCCCAACACTAACTTGCTGAATGCTGATACGTGCTGTACGTTGGGTTTAATGAAAGAAAAAAAACTTGGAGGTGGTAATGTCTCTGGGTTTAAATGATGAAATTAGGCATCCCAGGTATATCCGTATCTGTAGTGTGTAGAATATAACAATATCAAGGTTTTACATGTGTTTGATAATTGCAGTCTTTATATATATTGGGGTGTTTTTTTTGTGCGATTGGGGGGGGAGCTTTTTTTCACCTTTGTTTTTGTTGATACAGTGGATAGCAGAGTGATTTTAGAGTTTATTTCATGTGTGATGGGTGAGGCCCCCAGCCTCGGAGGCCGGTTTACGGTTCATGGTCATTACATTGCGTCCATTTAGCAGATGCTCTTATCCAGAGCATAACAAAGTACCTACCTGCATTCAAATACGTGAAATATGACCAGCAGTACTGTAGAGAAAGAATAAATAACCCTATTCGTGTCAGTAACCGCGTAGCAAGAAGTGTTAGAATCAACTACTGTTAGCCCAATCAACATTACTGACATGTTCAACTAACCTGACAACTTTTCAAGAATTAAATGAAGTGCTAAAGACAAAGAAAAGAGTTGCTGGGAAAGAGTCACTTTCCCTGACCCAGGGGCTACCTCAGTCAGGTGACAGGAAGTGGGAGGCACATCACTGTAGCTGTGGTGCATGGCACAAGAGGTAGTCACAGGGAGGAATGGAGAGAGGGAGAGGGGGATAGTCCTCTCACTGCCTGGGGCGAGCAGTGTGACCAGCACATTGGGGGAATTCCAGCCCATCTCGTCTGGCTGTAAAAAAACGTATTTGAGTAAAGAACAGCTTGATGACTTTACGCATGATCTCCACTGAGACATTGCGGCTGTTAATCTTCTAACTCTCCATATTGGTTTAAGTGTCCACGTGAACATACCCTTTTGAGTGGATCAAAGCAACAGTATTTCTGTTCTTTTTTTAAATGGTGATTCAACTCAATGTGCTGTCTTGAAATGTTTCTCTTTGACAGGAAAGCAAAGTCTAAGTAAACAGGAATGTTGGTGTGTTGGCACTCTTTGTACATCCAATAGTAATACATTGCCATGTCAAAACAGTTCAGTTATGTCTGTAAACCTTTCAGACAGAACAACATTCCATGATTTAGGGTGCATTTGTAAACATTTCAATTGTGCAACATCACCTTTCCTGAGTGCTAATATTTTCCACATCAGTATTGTTTAAAAAATAAATCTTTTTGACTTTTTTTTAAAGTGTAAGGCGTAGCCTCATCCACTGCACCGTCCCACTGGAGGTACAAATATGCAAATTATCATGGTTATGAAATCATATTTTCACAAAACAGACTACCTAAGCATATAATATCTCATTCAAATGTGGTAGATCGTACAATTCCATATAATATAGTATTTATTATGCTGTATTGTTTTCCCAACCAGACAGCAAATGTGATGGCAGCCACAAACTATTTGGTCATAGCCTAACAATTCTGTTTAATCCCTACACCAAAAATGTATGTATCGATTGAGCACTAGCTCATACAGATCAAAATGATCCTAAAACCAAGCTAATGCATTTAGTCAGCGATTGTACTCATTATCCGCATTACCCCAAAGTCATATAAAGTTTCAAAAATTCTGTCTGCTAATATTACATTTATAATCACATGCTTAGCAGCAATTAAAGGCCAGTTTTCCTACCTTTAAACTTCTTAGAGTCCAAACTCTGATTCCGGGAGATAGTCAAATCATTACAATATTACTGCCCCTTCACTTTACATGGAGCCAAAACTGTTTTGACAGACATTCACCTTCCAATCACTCCCATACAGTTACATATACTGTCTGGAAACGAGGTTCACTTTGAAATTGGGTCATCTGGTAGAATACATTTAATGGCATTCAATAATATCCGGGTTCATGGTCTTAGGTCTCGCAGTGCACATTTTTGTATCATATCATTATGCACATGGCACAAAGGTGTCTCTGTGTAATTCCTGTGTGATATAAAGCACAGATTTTCTTCACGTCCCTGGAACTTGGGAGAAGACAACATGGCTTCTCGTAACAAGAAACTGCACCAAGTTTTCCGTGCCAGAGAATGTTTCATAGTCAAGTTATTACAAAATACAACCCACCTGGCTCAGAGACTGATCATTCAAGGTTATATTCCACAACTGAGGACCAATCTCTTGAAGGACTGGATCCTAGTTTATTATTTATGGCTTTGTTCATATAAAAACTCTACAAAGTTTGTATTATTATCATTTTTCTTGTTTGTTGAAACCATATACACATATTCACAGCCGTTTCTTTGCAAACCTTTTCCTCCTTGTGCTAGCACTGCACTTCATAACCATTCTGTTTTGTGTTTAGAAACACACTTGTGAAATGAGTGTTGGCATAAATCATGAATTTATTTGTTATTTATGCTCTCAGTGATGACTGATGAAGATTGGGAACCTACTGGTATATGCCCAAGAAGAAGAATATTTCATATTTGAGAGGAAACTGTCACTGCCTGTTAAACAGGGAAGCTAATGGTCCAAGACACTCAAAATGTGTGCACTTGTATGTATAGATGAGTTATTTCAGCTCTGTGATCAAAGCAATTGTGTTCATTGTAGGTTGTAAATTAATTCAATTTGCAATTGATAGGTAATTAGATAATAATGTTCCATATATTGTGCATCCCATATAGTAACTGACTGTTTTACAGTAATTGAAAGGGAATTAAATGTGTGTAATGTGTGTAGGACACTATGGAGAGGTTTGGAGAGGTTTTTGGGACACTGAGAGGACACCACCCCCTGGGTTTACTGAAAACTCAAATATTTGGGTTTCAGTTACAGTTTTTGTATTTAATCAACTCAAAATGTTGTACATATGTTGAAGGAAAATCAAATTTTTTGTCTTTATCCATCTCTATGACCACTTAGGGCTCTAGTTTGGGGAGGACAGTAGCGGAAACGCACCTGGACGGTAGTACTGACGGTAGTACTTGTATTAATATTAGCAAACAGGATATTTCTTGCCTCCGCACAGTTTTGTGGTCGGCAGTAATGGTGTTTGCATCAACATGGGTTGGGCAGCGCAATGGCGGGTGTACCAATAAAAACATTAGGACCACCTCTGAACTCAAAAACAGGGTGTTATGTGCTACTTTGGTGACGTTATTGATGGGCACATATGAACAGATAGGGCAGATATGTGATAAATTCCCCATCACACAAGGCTGCTCTGTGGATGTTCTGTATTTCACTTCACTCTGAACTGCTTAATTGAAGATGGGTTGTATTTAAAATAGTTGTGTATTGAACAATTTGTCTCAAAGTATTTCAGATTTGCACTTGTAAGGAGTGGTTCAATGTATGTGAATGTGAGAGAGTGTCTATATCCATGTAATTCTGTAAGATGCATGTCTTTTTTGATAAACGTATGCATATATGCGCACTGGTTTATGTTATGTTAAATATAAAACGTTCACTACAATGAAATGTAGGCTACATAATTGGCCATTGTATCATGGGGCAATACCCTGAGCAGAGGTTGTATATGATTGCATGGAAGAGGAGGGACCTTACATGGAGGAATAATAATGAATGAAAAATGAATCGATTGCTGATGTGCTTATTTTATATCCATAAGAGTTTCTAATATAATGTAAATGCGGTAATAGTAAAAATAACAGCGATAGAATTCTGAAACAACGTTAATTGACATTGGCCGATTATGTTCTGTTCTTGAGCGGAGGAGGTTACTTAATAAAGTAATAACATAACATATTTTTTATATATGGTTAACGTCCGTCGTTGCAGGACATGGATTTAGAAGTCAAAATGCAGGACATCTGGTCACCCTATGTGGAACATCACAAGTGCATCAATGAAACGTAGTTAATATTGTTTCTGGTGCTCAGTAGGAAACAGATATACATGCATGTTAGTTTCATTTAGTTGAGTATTGCCACATGATACCGTCCAATTGCATACTCCATTTTACTGTAATGTAAGTAAAATATTGGCGCTTGCTCTTCATTGGACATGTGGAAATTGCCATTTCACTATAGCAACGGTATTAAAGTGTAAAAAGCTGATGGTCTGATTGGCCATAATGAACCAAACCTTCACCACATCCACAGGTAATTTATTCTTCTTAAACCAACCTCTTTCGCAGCTGTGCCACACGTGCGCTACTGTCTCTTATCACTAAACTACTTGTGGTGTCCCCAGGGGTTGGGCGACATGCACGGACCTTGCAGAGGGCGTAGGCAAGTTAAAGAACACAGAGGAGGCAGTAATATAAGCAAAACAATAATTTATTCAACCATCTTGACAACACAAAACAAAGGGTGGGGTCTTTGGGGGAATACAAACACATAAAGTCTGCAATCCTTAGCTTGTTGTCAATGTCCAAAATCCAATTCCAAAATCCAGTTCTGTTCCGCAATCCAGTCCGTAGTCGATATCCAAAGGGGGGTCCTCAAACAATCCGGTCAAAACACAGTACACAATCCAAAAACACTCAAACTCTCTCTTTCTAAATCCCGGCTGGTCAAACGACGTCACAGTTCTTTCTCTCCACATTCCAACTCTTTCCTACTCATTTCACTGTGTAACAGGATCAGCCTTTTAGTCAGGTCATTAGTCCCAATTGTTTGACTTCCTTCAGGTGTGACTCTGGCCTGCTGGGAAATGTAGTTTTTCTGGCTCCCCTGTGTTGAAGGACCCGGCAGTCATTTGCTTGTGCCCCTTGGGCTGCCACATACTGTAATAGACAAGGACATGCCTTAATGCGCATTTGTCTAGGATTAGCGCTACATTGCTCTTTGACAATTAAACTAGAGCCCCTAGACCATGTTTGCTTGGGAAAATAAATTGAATGAATCTCAAAATTGGGCGCATGATATGGAGAAAATTGCCAGTGTTTTCATTTCAAATGGCTCGTGTTTTCCTTTCATGTTTATGACATCAAGAACAACATGTTTCCTTTTTGACATCAAGAACACCTCAGACAATATACCTTCAATGACTGTTGAATTTGGAAATGGGCAACTAGGTGGAAATGGGCAAAAGTGGGCCTGCTTTGGAAGGGGTTAAAAGACGAACGATATCCATGTATTATGATATTGTATCCATGTCCAAAGCAAACATGCATCCAATGAACAGAGTGCTCTCAGGCCATTTGGTTGATGAGGTACCCTCCAGTGTATTTGGTGCAGTCTGTTCAAAAGGGTTCAGCCTTTTTCCAGTTTTGTTTTGACATTCAGTGCACATTAGATTCATGGCAAGTTGACAGGTTTGCTCACTCTTATCCTCATTAACATGAGTCCTAATGAGGAGATTTTCCACTTGGGAAGTGACTAATTGCTAACACATTTTAGCGCAAATCCTTGCTTTTGAGCATACCAGCTCATAATATGACCCCAGCCATATTATTTCATGAAGTAAAAACAAAAAATACAGCCCCATTAACCAATTTTATGTGCAAATTCAGCAATACTGTGTAGTTTGTAAGAACACAAATAGTTAGGAACAGAGCCCTTCCCTCAGACACAGGCTCTTAATGTATTTGTTTTATTTTATTTAACCTTTATTTAACCAGGCAAGCCATTAAGAACAAATTCTTATTTACAATGGCATACTGTAATTTGATTACAGTATGATCTGCTCTTTGTTTATGGCCTAACACACTGTGTACCCTGAAGCAACGTACTTAACCTGAACTGCTTCAGTATAATATCTGGCTGGATAAGAAGCCAAACGTAAAATTTCAACTATTTAGGTCACCCTGGGTAAGTGTGTCTGCTAGATAAATAAATAATTTTAGAAAAAAATATATTTCCCCATTCTCAAAAAATGTCAAGAGCAGAAAAAGCAACAGTTTTAATCAGCGACAATCGGTCAGGAAAACTCTTATGCAGAACTTCAGTGCTGTGGATCGCGAACCAAAGGCTCATACTCAACAGTTCAGTCCGAGTGCATAAAGGATGACATCCCTATCTCTGGCACAATGCAGACCTTTATGTTATGAGACCCCAGAGCTCACTGGGGTCCCTCTGATAGCAGGAGTATGACAATACCTGCACCCTTTACAGAACATGTTGGCCATCGAGTCCATAAAATGTAGCTGCTTAAAGGGGCGTAGGGTCGTTCTCTGAGAATGTAAAATCACCAATAGAATAATCATTTAACGTGTTTATCGGATCACATTTGGAAATTGTAAGATTACTTTTTCTGGAAAAAAATAAGTATTTCAAAATGAACCCCAAAGGAAGATTTATTTTTCTTAGCGCATACTAAGTTAATGCCCATTACAAAGCATATTGGATGACTGTTGATGAGGACTTTCCCTCAGACAACACCACCGCCTTGTTGAGCAGTCTTTGTCACTGAAACTCCTGCCAGACATGCCCCAACAATCACCCCCCTTAAAGTCAGTGAGATCTCTTCTTCTAGCCATGGTAGCCAATATAATGGGCAACTGGGCCTGCCCAGCCTTTTTATACATGACCCTAAGCATGATGGGGTAATAATTGCTTAATTAACTCAGGAACCACACCTGTGTGGAAGCACCTGCTTTTCAATACAGTTTGTATCCCTTATTACTCAAGTATTTTCTTTATTTTGCCAGTTGTGTGTGTGTGTGTGTGTGTGTGTGTGTGTGTGTGTGTGTGTGTGTGTGTGTGTATTTTAAAATGTCCTGCATGACAACGGAAATGACAAAAGTTGGACTGTAAGAGACTAACACATCCCTTGTTTATAGCCTCAACAATGAAGCAACAATGAGTAGTCTAAGCAAAGATATTGATATAGTGAGGATTTTGTATCCTTTCTACAGAACACAAACATTCAAAACGGTTTTAACAGAGTTAAGAAAAAGTTCTGCATTGTCACTGAGTTTTAGGATCTTAATTTTCTTACAGATATCGCCAACATAAATACGTGGTGGCGCTGTGGGGCCTTCCATTGTGTGCTTTTAAACCTGAGCTGAAGTGCAACAGGTTCACATTCCAGACTTTAATCATTATAGCTGTGAATTTTCTGAGCAGTGCCTTCTGGATTGATGGCGTGGAGTAAGAGAAACGTCTGTCATAAAGCCCCTGTCTAACTGACAGCGGATGATAATAACAAGCTGTGTAGTTGTGTGAAATGTGTGAATTACTCAAATTCAAATGAATGGAGCAGGCCACACCCATACCTATAAAAATGAACTCAAAAGGAAACCATTCATGTACGCATGAAATTAATCATATTGTAATGTGCACCTAAAAATGGCAAGTATAAGCCTATTCAGTATTGGGAATTTTATACTGTGGATTTAATATGGCTTTGCTTCTTTATTATAAGGGAAAATAAAATGGAGCTGCAAATTTCCATCCATGTCAATGTAATCCATGTCATTCCACTGAAACTCATTCTGTAAAATGGTTGTGATCTCTGGGTCCTTGTCTTCAGGTCCACAGCGCACTAAGGACAGGCTGATGGTTTGCCTCTCATAAACGAAGCAGAAAATAATTGGCTTCTAAAGCAAGCACATCTTCATTAATGAGCCCATTACCTTTGGCATAATTTGGTTACACATTCTCAGTGACCTTTTTTGGCTGTGACCAAGCAATGCTACCAAGAAACAGTGGCGTCACTTTCTGCCACATTGAAAGTGAATGGCTCCCACAAAGTATTGGGCAGTTCCTTTGTGTCACCAGCAGATGGTGAAAAGCCACGAATAAGGGGACCCACTGGAGTGGAACTGTGCCTGTTTGTGCCCTTGATTCTTTATAATTAAAGCAATCTAATTTCAGGAAGTTGTAAACAGCCTTGGAAGAGAGCGCTGAGAGAGCCCTTCAGGGGCCAGTAAGTTCTGAAAACGATTCCGCGTCAAACTCTGCCTGATGGTGTTGGTAATTATGCAGACGTGTTGTTCTTGCAGAACAAAAAAAAGGAATATGCAAGTGTCACCGCCAGAAGCTTATTAAGAAACGAGTGCATGACCATACTTGGTGGTGGCATTTCAATTTTTTTTTTTTTTTTTTTTACTTTTAGAGGGAGGAAAAAAGATACGGTTCGAGCGCATATTGAGCCCTTCCACAGATAGAATTAACCTTTTGAAATGGAACGTTTAGTCTTGTAAATAAGCGGGCAATTAGTTTTATTTGTTATTATGTGATAATGACTCTCGTTAGCGAGCCTTGACCTCCTTGGGTGAGTACAAAGGCAGATGTATTTGTGTCTTCTTGTTCCAAGCCGAGTGACTGCATTGAGCTTGTGATGCGCTTTGGCACATAATGCAGAGCCTGGAGTGGGGTCATAGGGCATTCACCCCAAACCCCAAAGTTGGCACAAAGTGTTCATTGTAACTTAGAGGAGGACTGATTTTGGGGGGCAAAATGTTATATTCTGAATAGAAGAAGGAAACCCTGGAATTCTGGAATCAGTTCTTTGCGACAGGCTGAACCTTGAACCTGTGGGAACCACGAAACGCACAGAAAAGTGACAGTGTTTTATTTTTGATATTTGGTTTTCCAGTGTTAATAACTTTTGAGCAGAATATGCGAGCATATTGAAAGTCACAGTTCCTCATCAGGGAATGGAAAAGAATACAGCACACCCACTGTTTTTGTCTTTTGGTGTAAATTTTATTTGACAAAAAAACTTGTCAATACAACTATAAATAAAGCACTGGGTCATTCAGGATCAGAATCATACATTTCTTTATTGCCATGCACACTTAAGTGCATAGGAATGTTTCTGGGTGTTGCTGCAGTACAGTTAGTCACACAGTGAAAACACAGACAGTGTACTAGTGCAATAGAGGGATAGTGCTATAGGCAACATTATTACGACATCAAAGTGCATAGACGGTACATTAATACATGGAACAGGCACACCACCTACATTTTGTAGTACATTCATCTTATATTATGAAGTGATTCGCAGCTATCCCTGTTTTGTCTGTTTGGATATTAAGGAGACTGCTTAGGGGAAAAAACTTTCTGTGTCGTAAGGTTTTTGTTTTGATAGACCAATAAGGTTTTCCTGATGGTAGTTTTTGAAAGAGATGATTTCCTGGGTGAATGAGGTCAGAAATTATGTTTTTAGCCTGGCCCATTAGCCTTTCTCCATAGAGATGGTCAATGGAGGGTGGTTTGCAGCCCACTGTCCTCTCTGCTCGTTTAATGATTTTCTGGAGTTTGATTTTAGATTTCCGTGTGGCATTGCCATACCAGATTGTTATGGAGTTTGTAAGGACACTTTGGATTATAGCTGTGTAAAACTGTACTAAAACTTTTTGGGACACTTTAAACTTCTTTAGTTGTCTCAAGAAGTAGGTACATTTCTGTGCTTTCCTGGTTACCTTGGTGATGTTTTCCTCCCACTTCAGAGTGTGTGAGATTGTTGTCCCCAGGAATTTTGAAGGATTCCACTTCACCAACGGTGACACCCTTGATAATAGGTGGCACCTTCGCTGGTGGTGTTTCCTGAAGTTAATCACCAGTTCCACAGTTTTCAGGATGTTTAGCTCAGGATGTTTGTTACACCATGACGCCAGTCTGCACACACACACACCTGAACTATGAGTGTGTTGGCACAACACTTTGTTTCTTTGTCAGTGCCTTTTTTATATTTGTAATGAATGTTTGAAAATCCACGATTATATTCAATGAAACAGCCCTGGTTATGATTATCCCCCAGAGCACCGTTAAGTCCATTATAAAGAAATGGAGAGAATATGGCACAACTGTGAATTTGCTTAGAACAGATCATCCTCCAAATCTGAGCATCTGTGCAAGAACGGCACTTGTTCGGGAGCCCACCAAGAAGCCTATGGCAACTCTGATGGAGTTACAGCCTTCCATTGCAGAGATGGGACAACAATAGCCTGGGCGCTTTACTTTTTATTAAAATAATATAATAATATAATAATATACGCCATTTAGCAGACGCTTTTATCCAAAGCGACTTACAGTAGTGAATGCATACATTTTCAGTATATGTGGCCCCAGTGGGGATTGAACCCACAACCTAAGCGTTGCCAATGCCGTGCTCTACCAACTGAGCCACAGAGAACCAGAAAATCATAATTTACCGGATGCACATGCCCATTGTCAAGAGCAGTTGTTTCTAGTAGGCAACCAACAACTACTATGGTTGACCTGAAGGGGACGGATAGACAACAAGCTAGAATTAACTGAGTTAATACTCTAGTAGTTTGTAAAACCACACATAATGCTGGCCAGGGCAAAATGTCATCATTCAATAAAAAACACTGGTGCTAGCTGACTTGGTTATGCTGCTCTTGAACATAATCGAGGCTAATTATTCAAATAGTTGGCTAGCTACTAGCTACCTCTGTCAGGCATTATCATGCATAACGTTACCAGCTGAATGCTAGCTAGCTGTTGTACTGCACCAGTAGTTTCTCATAGCTAGCTAATGTTTAGCATTTCCGTGTATGTTTGTACTTAGCTAGCTATGTAGGTAGCTATTGTTTTCATAGCTGAAACAGTCTTTTGTGCTCACTAGCTACACTAGAGCGAAATGTAGCATCCACTAGACAGGAATCACATCTGGCTGATTGGAAAACTAGCTAGCCAGCAAGTACCAGTCAGAAGTCACATCTGACATGGCAAAGCTATTCAGAGACAAAGCTAGCTAGCTAATGCCCATCACGCCAAAAAAAGAAAATGGAGCTAACATTCCATAACATTGTGTCAGCAGAAACACAAACAAGCCAAAATAATTCATTCAAAGTATATAGCAAGCTATCTATCAAAACATGGACATTCCTGTCACTAAACTGCATTTCATATTTTAAATGCTGGTTGGGAATTACATGCACCATGATGTCATGACAGCTGGCAGTTGTTAGAGGTCCATAGCTAGCCAATGTAACACCCAGCTACGGCCTGTCAGCAAACCGTCCACAACTCTCTCAGCTCAACCTATCATGGTCACTAAGTACAAACAAACAAAATGCATGTTCTACAACACCGAAACTTCGGCAACAGCAGCTAATCCTAAGCAAGCTGCCTGTGCTCAGTGATGAATAGCCTACATGTTGTTTGAAGTACAGTAGACATAGCAACAGTACTGTAGAAGGTGTCAAAGCTTTGTGCAGGAAAACCTTGTTAATGCATATGTGAAATTAAAGGTTTTGATGCTCATTTGGATTCCCTGTCTTTTTCGCATTTTGATCAAAATTTCTTACTTAAAACTTAGTTTTGGGATTTCATGGATACAAAATCTTAAGGTTGTTGAGTGAATCACTCCAAGCCAAAGGACAGTGGACAAATAGACAAATAAAAGCAAAGCATTTATTTGCCCTGAAAATGTTTGCATTTTTTTCAGAATTCAAATTGTCAGCTGTGAACTAATTATAAAAATGTAATAAAATTGAAAAAAATTTATCACTTTTTTTCTTTTTTTTTTTTCTCCCACTCATCAAAATCACTTTAAATTAATTAATCATTTTCCTCTTAGATTGATACAGTAAATAATAAGTACGGCCTTTGTTAATGTTCACGGGCAAATGCCAGTGGTCCCAAACAAACTGCACTTATTTCAGCTGTGTCACCTGGCTTGCAAAAGGTAGAACGGAAATGGTATAATATTAAGTTGTTCATAGAACAGAATCTAACATGCTATATGTGCTGTGGAGATTATTCATAATCATAATATGTACTGTTTTTGAATGCACTTTGGTGTTGGACTGAGATTAAATATGAGGAGTAGACGTTCATTATAATTTCGTATAGAATTAATTACGTCCATCGTTGTTCTTAACTGTGATTTCTTTGCTGTTGGAGTGAAAGTGGTTGAAGTGTGCAGGTTGCTTTTCGAGGCATCGGCTTGTGTGTCTGGAAGAAATAAATAAGAGATTTCTGTTGAATAAGGAGAAGGTTCACACTTCTCTCACAACTATATTCACACCCCTGATTTATGTTAAAGATTTAATTAAAATGGCGCGACTCAATGATGACACTGAATATCAAGAAGATCCAGGGTTTCCTCGTTCGAGGGCACTGGTGCATGACTCTTTCCAGAAACGGCGTGTCTGCAGTTTGTCCCTCTTCTCTTCCATTGAAAACACCCTTTTACTCTCTCCTTGGTTTGAAAGTTTTCATCTTTACGTGTGCTTATTGTAAAGAGGAAGAAAAACAAGCCGTTGCCCAGAGAGTAGGAGATGAGCCTTCAATTCACTATGACTTCAGTGTGCTTTCCCCCTTAACGTTGTATAATGAATTTAAGCAAATCTTTATACTTTTTGTTTTTGTCTGAACATCTTTCATTTCAGGGTAGTCGCTGTTATCAAGGGGGAAGACATTGTTTTAAATGTAATAATAAGAAAAACACTGTGGCTCAAATTCACTACTCATAGAGCATTTTGGTTAGGCTGCACAGAGGCCAGGGCCCTCGTGCTGAGGAAGGGCTGAACGTCAGAACCGCTTACACTATTGGATAACAGCTCCAGATCAGCCTAAATAAAGCTACTGTATTGACTTTGGAGGATTCTGAGGGCTAGTATAAATCACTGAACCTTCACTTCTACCGCGTGCCAGGCCAGGCTTGTTGGAGCCAAGGCCCTTTTCTCTGTAATAAAATCCTACAGGGTGTCCAAAACGGCCCCTTACTGGACCCAGGGGCCAGCTCAATTGAAGCCCCTTTGGAAATGCGTGTGCAAGTCCTGACAAAGAGAAAATACTGCTTTAAGTTCATTACTGATTCAAATGTATTGTGTAACACCCTGTGCCACAGGGACCCCCTCAGTCTCAAATACAGCACAACAGGCAGGGATTGCAAGTACACCGTTTGTCTTTACACCTTTTTCATGCAACATCTGCATCCTGATGATTAATCACCACAATATTGGTTAGTGGATACCACCATCCTGTAATCCATGAACATAAGTGTGTGGCTTACATTTTGCACATTTCCATTTATTGCTGAGACAGTTTAGGTTAAAAAACCTCAAGTGCACAATGGCAGGGCATAACCCCAGTCCAGTTCCCTGACTAATCACCACACCACAATGCAGTACATTTATCCTCCACATATAGCCTAATGAAAATACCTTTCAGTGTATTTGGTCCTTTACAAGGCACTGTACTGCGACATGATAAAGCACATAGGCACTAAAATGTGTATAATGTCATCAACCATCAAAGCATTTCAGGATTTTGTAGTTACTTTGCAGACTGTGGTCAAAGAAAATGTCTGTGCAGTGGTTAATTTTAAACGGTGGGGGTACATCTGTGTGTGGAAAAAAGGGAAGGGGGTGGGCTCAGTGGAACAGATTTCAAATTGAAGTTCAGGCTTCTTGGCCTGATTGATATGATAGTTTAATTTGCCACGTGAGTTGGACAGCTCTAACTGAAAGGAGCTGTGGAACACCACGGTGCGTCTTTGGCGGACACCGTCTCAGAGAGCCGAGGGACAGGTTGTTGACTTGGCGGCGCTCTCTCCATCGTTACGTCTCCCTCAGTTGCCTCTTATTTTTTGTTTGCCCACGTCTCACTGTGCCTCTGCCTTTTCCCCCCCAAGTCTGTAAGGGGCTTAATCTTTTAGGGACATGCTAAATAGTCATGCATAGCAGGCAAACCACCTGGACAAAAACAGGCACGTTGCTATACTGGCCACACATCAAGCAGACTCGTTAGAGGTGTGCATGTCAAATTGCATTAAAATAATTATCGGTATAAACTCACTTTCATCGTGCCCGGTCCGACAAGTGATGCCGACTGGATTTAACTCAATTTCCCAAATAAGTTGATGTCGTGGCTTTTACGAGCTCAGAGAAGTTTCGTTCTGGAAAATATTTTGTGGGGAATGTTTAGGTTGGCTGCAGGCTAGCGGCTAATAAATCTTGAGGTCTGTTCATCAGAACATTTATATTTCTGCTCCCCCAGCCCTCAGATGTTTATGTGGTCAGAAATGTGGGATCCTAGGGGGCCTTGGATAGCGTAGCGGTCTAAAGCACCTCGCTTTGCTTGTGAAGCGAGTGCAAGCTGCCTATTGCGGTTGTGGTTCGAAGCCCAACTGTGCCAGACCGGCCCTGGCCGAGAGCAGCGTTTGGCTGTCCGCCCCAGGGGAAAGGGGAGGGTGAGCCGGCACCAGCTCACCAAGAAGCGCAAAGGGTGTCTCCAGAGAGTAGGTGGGCGAGTTCCGTCTCGGAGGAGGAGGTCATTGCCGGCTTCTGGGAATTAGCTTAACCCGGAGGATGGGCGGCGAGTTCATGGGGGAGGGTGAAGCAAAAAAAATACAGGATATAAACGGTCACTAAATTGTGAGGAAAAACTAGAAAAAATAAGAAGAAATGTGGGATGTGCACAGGACTGTGCACCCCTATATCCATGCCCACCCCCCACTGACTTGTCACGAGGACCCGGACATGTTCACCTCCTGTACTAAGGGTCAACAGGAGGTTCTGTGTGGCTCAGTAGGTAGAGCACGGCGCTGACAGCGCTTAGGTTGTGGGTTCAATTCCCACTGGGACCACATATACTGAAAAATGTATGCATTCACTACTGTAAGTTGCTTTGGATAAAAGCGTCTGCTAAATGGCATATATATATATATATATATATATATATATATATATATATATATATATGTGTATATCAACATTTCAATACCAGCACCTCTGTCAGAAAATCTCAGAAAGACTACTCTGTTGAACCGCAAATGTTTAATGTCTATAAATTCTTAAAGATACAAAAATAGGAATACCTCCCTCTGCTGTACTCAGAGATAGAAGTATCATTAAATACCAAAAGAGTATTTAAAGAGTACCCAATCCCTTTGTATATAATTAGAATAATTTAATGTGATCACAGCAACACTGTAACACCACAACAGACACAGTCAAGTGCAAAGAATCAGCTGTTAAATGCTGATCAAATGTGTGATCTATACTTCTTAATTAAGATTGTTAATTAAAAACCTATCAAAAGCAGGTTCAAGCATCAGTTTCAAGGTCAATCCTTTCCCTCTGCTATTTGTAGTGGACCATCACTGAAAGTTTCAGGTCTTGGGTGATGCTAATTGTTAATTCTACTTGAATTTATGGATTCTGGTCCATAAAGTCAGTCCATAAAGCAGCCAGTCTGGGCCACCACCAGAGGGGGCTGTTTTTGAAGTGGCCGTCAGGCTCATGAGAAACACGAGTTATTATATGCCATCAGTTTTGCTGCTTTTTTTTTTACACTGTCCTCTGAGTAACAGGTTTGAGCTAGTCTCTCAATATATATTATGAGTTTGGCTGTGACTGAAACTACTGAAAGGATCTGTGGAAACTAAGAAAGGCGGTCATTGTTGCTCCTACAGAAATACCAAGAATCTAGAGAAGCTTAATGAGGAGCTGCTGGGAGGCTCACCCTGTTAAAATGCTCTTCCAGTGTGTGGAAGGGCCGCAGGGTCTGGTATCAAATCCGCACCGTGCCACTGCCACCTGTGGCTAGCAGCCTGCAGGACCCAGTCAGTACTTCCAATACTTCCAACAGAACACTTCTCCCATCTTCATTTTCTAATACTGTTTTACAATACAATGTCAAAAATAATATTAGCTGGGAACTATTACTATCGACCATGTTTGGGAGAAAAAACATTTTTGTGAAAACTGGATGAAAGTTGTTTCTGTGATCTCTCACTGTCTCTCCAGTTCCTGAGGGCTCTGTGACCCCAAACTCTTTAAATAATAACTGTGAGCAGGGGTACATCAAGACATACCCCTTTTACAAATGTTTTGCTTCTGTTCAGACCCATTGCACTCAGTTCACTGCTGCTTATGTTTCCAACCGCCACCTGATTCTGGATATTGCCAGATGACAAGATACTCTTTTACCATCATAAGTGGCAAGTCATTTCATGGCTGACTGGGAAGAGAGGGGGGCTTGGGGCCTTCTTGCTTTCAACAGAATTGCAAGGGGAAAACAGACGTCTGTAGCGATGTGGGGAACAGGAGTCTATTTCAGAGACAGCTTTGTTAGAATATCATAATTTAAATAAGTGTAAGGGGAGGGGCTAAGCCTCTTCCTCATTTCATTTACTCCAGTGCAGTGATGCCCAACCAAATTATCCCCCCCTCACCATCAAGCTAGACCACTTCTGGAAATACAAAGACAATTAAGTGTAGGATTTTTGATAGAAAATGATGCACAGAGCCCAAATCGATTATGTCTCCTGTTGTTAAAGACCAGAATTATTAGGGGTGTTGGGTGGGATGGGGGCTGGATTCGCTGCTGAGTGGATTTCCTCTGGTCAGCCACTAGGGGGAGTCAGATCTCATAAAGAGTGCAGTGGACGGACAGGGACTGCATTGCCGGAGACTCTGTGGGTTAAGAATCAACTGGCTAGGTTGACTCAACCAGCCCTAGTGGCTTTCCTAGGGGAGCCTTTGTTGTGTCTTTGTTGTGCCCTCTGTTTTAACAAGATCCATTTCAGGGGAGTAAACACTGGACAAAAAAATCATAAAAAACTGACAGTTAAAAATATTATTGCTATTATTTCATTATTATCATTTGAAATGTATATCTTAAATTGAAGCTTGAAATGTAATATATGTTCCTGTAATAAATTCTATATGGTTTTGAAAATGTATGCCCCCAGAGAAAGTGTTTAAGTTTGACATGCTGAGCACACAGTCAGTGGGCAATAGTAGTGCTTGGTACAGCCAACCAAGACTTGTTCCTGGGATTCAGTGAACCATTCCAGTTGCCTTTTTAAGAAGGAGGCGAGTATGCTGTAGATATTTCGGTATCTGCAGAATGGAAACAATATCATATATATGAAAAGAGGTCTGCAAATGAAGTTGTGATAATCTGCACAAAAATTGAATGAAGAAATCTAAGCACTCTTCATTAGTATTTAAAGTATCTCTGTAGACGGGTTTATGAAGATTCTTTGCAGTTTCGTGGTATTTTTATGTTCTCTCTCTGGGACTTTGGGACTCTTGCAGAAACACTGTGCACATTCATTCGAAATCTTTCTCAGAGAAGCAAGCCATCCGGATCAGCTGATCGGATTAGCGGTTAACGCCACCGACGATTTCTCCTGTTTGTTTTGTCATACGATTTAGAAACAGAACAGTGAGCTTGGAGTAGCGCTCCCAGAGGTATCCATCCACAGATGTTTAATTAAGAGACAAGCCAATGCTGAAATGCTAATCGTTGCTCTTGACAAAGCTCTCTCACATAAATAGTATCGTTCAATATGTTGTGTTGGAAAAATTCTCATGGGTATTATAGGAATTCTCAGATTCTAGTTTTGTGTTTCACTCAGATTTCCATATGAATATTCTTTACATATTCTGATGTAAATATGATTTTGTTAAACTGTGACATCAGTAACTATCAAAACAATGAATTATTTTTTCATCAGAAGTTGCACTCAATTATCTCCTATATATATATATATATATATAAACACTTTATTTTGCTTTCTATAATTGTGTATAAACTGCATTACAGTAAAAACCCCTCACGGGTGTGGTGAATAGGTTTTTGATCAAATTCATTGTTGTATGCAGTTTTGCAGTGATTTCTTGGTCCGTCCAATCACCGGTCCAGTGTTTGTGCGTATGAGCGCCCTTTCATCATTCTATGTGTTACAGTTTGCCCTTTGTCAGACATGCTTCTGAAATGATCCCATGTCCCAGTGACTACGGGATTCAACAACTGGGCTGCTGTATGTTTGAAGAAAATATAGCTTCTGAAAACCATTTTCTTGTGCATGTCTCATTTGGATGTTAATCGCTCTCTGTGCCAAATATACTTTGTTTTGTTTTAAATGAAACTGGTTTTAATTTAGTTTTCTTTTGTGAAACTCTTCTTAGTCTGGTGAAATATGATTAATCTGATTAGTTATTCAAGATGGCCTCTGCTTTTGTGTGTACATTAACCAACACAATAAGCCCCCCCGGAGGTTAAAGTTTAAATGTGGATTAACAGATAAAGCCATCCTTGATTAGGTTACTATGGCGCTTGGGAAAATTAGATTTGCCTTTCACCTTATTTCTCAAACTTCTTCGCCCCAGTCTTTGCATCATCCTCCCGCACCCCCCAATGTGTAAGGATATTAATTTTGAAGGAAAATCTTTTAACAATTATGCAAATGGGTATGAAGCAACACACAATACAGTATGGTAAACAGGGACAAAAAATGGAGTCATTAAGCCCAGATGGCGTAATCGCTAAAAGCCATTTGTAATATGGAAGAAACACTTTAGACAATGTGCACTACACTACATAAATGTCACCCGGTTATGTTTGCCTCTGAAAATCACTACTTGTTGTCGTCATGATTTCTGCTTTTGAGCACTCAAGGTTTAGTCCTGCTTCTTTAGCTATGCTTCAAGCCCCTGTCAAGATCAAGATACGCATTGATTATGAAATTTAAAAATATGCCTCAGACAATTAGGAATACATTACAGGGAAAATTCACTTCAGTTAAGTGAAACCGCCATTGAGTGAAACAGGGGTGGCAGTGAACTTACCTGCAACTGTATAACTCTCCATTTGTGACCATTTTTTGTAGAATTAGTGAGTGTGTGCACTTCACATTAAATTGTTGAAATCATCACAAAGAGCTTGGGGTTGCATCTAACATGGATTGCAACAAAAATATTGAAGATTGTGTTGAAGTGAGCACAATGTGTTTAGTCGTTGTATCTGAAACCATTTCATTATGAGGTCACAATGAGCTGCCACGTTCACATAAACTGCCTTGCTTGTCAAATGACTCTCTGTTGATCATTGGCTACCACTGGTTCAAACATATTTTATTTCATGAACTGCCGTGCAATTTGAATTTAGGAATTGACAGTAATTATCAAAAAAATAGTTTCTAATGATTAATTCCAGATTTTTGTTCCTGATGATAAGTTTAAACATTGAAAGAGGGGCAAAAACATCAGTTTTATTTTGTGAAATATTTAGTTGAAAGCATAGTCTTAATCATGCTTCTTAAAAATGTAACTAACTAATAATTAGGTTGTTTACATTAGTACTTGGGGGGAAATATTTTTACATTTATTTTTCAAATGGTTACTTTTGAAGCAATGCAGACATGAAGCAGCTACTCTATACTTGATGTAGTAAGAAGTTCAAAAATGTATTCCATGGGTAATATATCATTTATCACACATCACATATCAAACGTGCTTTGAGATGCTGAAGTCTATAAAAACAGGCTCAAAAGAGACAAAAAGGCACCTCATAATGAACAGTGCTAAGCTGGTAGTTGGATATATTGTTCTTTTATGTTCTGTTTTGATAAGGTGGGCACAGTTTGTCCTAAACATGGTGGGTCTTTTTATCTCGGAAGACAGAATAAACTGAGAACTGGGATTCTATTTGCTCAACGGCTTACTTACAGAATCACTCACGTGCTGCGCGGTTTCACAATTTTTGCTGGTTTTCTCTCACCATAAGCCTCAGCCAGACCACTGTCATGTGGACCTTTTATGTGACAATGTCTGTAACTGACATCTTGCAATACTTTTTTTTTTTTAAAGATAATAATGATAAAAATGTAATATATTTCCTTTAATATCAAATAATATCAAATGGTTTGCACTGAAGTTGGGATAGGTCATGGAGTTTTAATTCCTGATAAGCCCCACTAATGTACAGCACACACCTGGTTGATGCGTGGCAGCCATTTTGCACAATTTTTTTGTTTTGATGGTGAAGAGGTAGGAGTTTATTTATTAAACTCAGTTAAACTGTGGGATGTTTAGTCCATATGAAGAATCAAAGTCTTTACATTGAGCTGCACTCTCTTAATCACAGAAACAAGTGCCATGCGTTTGTGTATAGATTTCCTCCCCTTCACAATGCTCTCTTACTGTGCTGTTTCCTTTGAAATGTGTTCCGTGGAGCGTAAAAAAGTTTGTATTCACACCATCAAATATCGACCCCCAAATAAGCTTTAAAAGGGGTTCATAGATGTAGTTTGTATTTATATTCCTTTTTTGAATTGCGTTCAGTGGGATGACATTATTCTGTGATGTGAACAGGAAAACTGAGATTTCAGACTTGATATAGGTGATATATATGTATATGGATCCACAACATTTTAATGATGAAAGTTACTGGGATTTTTTGGCCAATGTCTTTGCTTTGTAAAAAAACTTTTCTGAAATAACAAAACCAATTCAGTATGCCTCTGTCTACAGTTCAGGACATTGTGCCAAACAAGGTTTGTAAGGATTTTGAAATGATGAAAGAAATCTACTGGAAGATTTTTTTTAAATGGTACAATTCTACTATTAAATCTACTAATATTACAAAAAATGACCCTGACAATGGATTACATTTTTATGGTTTATTGTCTTGTGCTCAAAAAAGTTTGGAAAATAAAAAATGTGATGTCTATTCTTTGTATATATTATAATATAAATTGTTGCAACACTCACAACATATACAAGCAAGCATATTAAAAATGAATGGCAATACAAGACGGTGGTATACATAACGTGATGGTATAAATAACATCTTCACATAGGTCCGCAAGACATAGTAGAAAGTCAAATTCACCTCCCAAATGAATTATGCTAATAGTTAATCAAGCTAATAGAGTGTACTTTTTGATATATTTTCAATGTTTCACTCTTCCAGGACTCCAGTATGTGTGGCAAGAATAAACATGATTAACTTAGGAGTAAGCTACAGTAACACAAGAACAAATTGGGAGGTATGGGGAATACATGCGAGGCCTCACATTCATATCGATAGTGTTAAATTATCACATTGCTAGCACTGGTTCGGCTCATTCAACCTCTAAATAGAGCAGAGCACACCTCAAACAATCAGAGTGCACACAGCACCCCTATTGCTAATATTTAAATGTTCTTGTAAAATAACAGATATACTAAGATATACTGTATATTGGAGGGGTTTTTACTTTTACACGTTTGACTATTTTATGAACACATAAGTCCAATATTTTTTCCTTATTTGCGCTGTACAAAAAATTAACATTAGAGGAACATTTTAAAATATGTTTTGTTTAACCAAACAACATAGATATTCAAAATATCCCTCAAATTCAAATATTCCTTAAAATATATATATTTTATAATGTATAGTCATACTGTAAAAACAAGTACGTTTTTGTTTTGCAAATAAATACAATGTTACTCACAATAATAAAAACCGGGAACATTTCTGGAATCTTTAAAAACTAAGAGGTGCAGTGTTTTTAAAGCGCTTAGACTTAAAAGACCCAAATATGTCTTATTTACAATAATGTTGGACTAAACCCATCAAGTGTACCAAAGTCAAAGGCTTTCAAAAACAAACCCACCAGTTCTTTGAAGGCTTTTTTTAAAGGAACGGAGGACAAAAAGCCTTTGGCTTAAGCGCTCATCTCATTTTTCTGTTCTGTGAATGTTGTTCTGTGTTCTTTTGGGGGTTATAGTGTGACACATCGGCTCCTCTCGGCCTGGTAGATTATTAAATTATTTATGGATGAAACGGACACAACTTGAATGGAATCGTTAAACTTCACCGGTTGTAGGAGATCTCGTCAAAGACGCCGAGGCTGAGATGAAAAGCAAGTCTCTCCAAAAACATTTAATATGGCATGAAAAGATATGACATCAGTCCCAGCAAAAACACAAGGAAAATGACTAATGTTATTGTAGCTGAACGCATCAATCACGCTCGCTGCTTTGCAAAACAATAAAGTTTTGTTTGCATTTCAGAGGTGACAAACAACACTTCTGACTGGCTTAACATTGTCGGTTTCCATTACTCAAGACCTGAAACAAGTCAGAATTAAACTGTGGCTCTTAGTTGCTAGGCAGCTGAGTTCTCTCGACATGGTGGTTAGGTTTTCCTTTCATCGGTTGACAAGAGCGGGGTGAAAGAAGTTTTTGAAAAAGTCGATAAAGGCGGTCAAAGAGGGAGGGGATAATTGGTGCGGCCGGATTGCACCGCTCTTGTGTGGAAGCCTTCGGGCTGGGGGCAGAGAGGAGTGTGGTTGTAACAGAATTTAAACTCTTGTACACAAACTTGACCTGAGGGCTTCTCCACTTCTCCTCAGCTGTGACTCCTCAGGACCGATGCAGCTGTTACACAGACCCTTGGATTTCAAAACGAAAAGAGGAACCAATACGTGTGATTTAATGCTACATAAGGAGGTTGTTTCAAGCCTTTCCCTTTAAAATGTCATTGTGCCATCATTGTGGTATCAATAGAGTATCCAGAATGATGTCAGTATCGGTACAGTACAAGACACATTTTTTAAATATTTTTTTTACATTTATTTCCACTGAAATCTAGATTGATATCTAACATTTAGAATTTTTGGCAACCTTGCATGTGTTCATGTAATAACACCAATTTGATTTGATTTGTGGGTGTTATCAAAATAAATAAAGGCAAATAAAAAATAAATGTGAAGATTTGAAACAGTGAGGATATCGTTCCTTTTTCCCCTTCTCTTTATCAGACAGGTGACGAAAGTAAAGTCAAGCCTTGGCATTTTTTTTGTTAATCAGCCAGAAGAATAGCGCCTTGTTCAAAAAACAATGAAGCTTTTCCAACGGGCCTATCCCTTTCGTGACCTGGGAGAATAATCTCGGAAAAGGGGGCACTCGAAGAGGGAACCAATTAACACTGGATTAGCGTTCATGCCTATTTACAGTTGGTTTTGTGCTCCTTCTTCAGCCTTGACTTCCTCAAAAAAAATTATAATTCCACAACCCAAGGGGCTGGAGAAAGCTGGCGGCGGAGGGGGCTGTTTGGACGCGACGCACCCCGAGACGGCCCGGGCCATTGTAAGAACGCTACCTCCCTCTTTATGTCCTCTCGGCCGACACCGCGCTAAAACCCGTCAGCCGTGGCTAATCTACGGGCCTACCCCGTGCCGGCATCTGGGCCGGCTATCCTCGGCCCCCATTATCCTCAGATCCACAGCTTCGCCAGGGATGGGCTCGGGCCCCATTAAACCACATAATGGCCCTGAAATGACAGGCTTAGCCCGGACCGGGAGGAAGCCTGGGTGCTGGGTTTGAGCCGCGAGCCCCCGATTAACGGAGGGAAAAGAGCACTACGAGAGAACAGAGCTGGGGCGGGGGGGAAATGACTCGGGGTTCTGCCCCGTAGAATTCCTGAACCCTCTGGGTTGTTAGGGCCAGCGCTACCGTCTGAGGTGCGAGTGACCCTTGGATTTCCTTCGCTTTGATGAGGCTCATAAGGGGCCGGTTGGGAGGGTGGGGTGGGGTAACTTGCAAGGGTTCCATACGGGGGCCCCAGACCTCTCAGCTGGAGAGCCGTCTGGCGTCAGCCCACGATGAAAAATAACCCGAGGATAAACGACCGTCGGGGGCCAACACTGTGACGAGGAGAAGCGCGTCCCAATTAAGAGTGGATATTGATACCATTTGGGGAAAAAGCCCCTCGGTCGTCCTCGCGCGCACCGCTGCTGCGGCTCAGCTCAGAGTTAATCAAGCATTGTTTGTTGTCGCAGTTGTCATCCCTGATATCATCATTGTCTGCTTCGGCGTTGCTAACGGGGGGATTTTCGAGTCCTCAATGCAGCGCCTGTTTGTATTACTGCATATTATTATCGATTATCATCATGTCAGCGGTGCGCTTTGCGCCTTCGGTACGCAAGGTTCCGGAGGGCGCCTGGTTTTCATCACCACTGAACTCTTAATTGCCTAATTAGTTGTTTGATTTGATAAGTTTAACCCTTGTCCCAGCTCTGGAGAGGCATTGGAGGGGTACAAAGAGACTGGATGCTACTGGTGAGCCGCAGATCTCGACGGACACATCCACGCTTTGATGCTGTAGCGGCCCATTTCTAGCACGATGATTAAACAACTACAAGAGCCATATTACCATTAAAAATGTGTCATTTTCACGGGAAGATTTTTTTTTAACTAGATTTCAACTTGGCACCAGAGTCAACGATGATGCTGTGTCATGCAATGCCATAGCAGAAAGAAAATGACTCAAAGAAAATAATGAACAGGGATGAATTTGTTCAGATATTACTGGTGTTCGTCACTATGTCCACGGGAGATCTAAATCTTGTGGCTGGACTTCATATACATTTCTGGTGCATTACTATTGTCATACAATGTCACTGAAATATTTAATATATTTGAATTTTAGTGTTATATTGGAAAATTACATGTATGGTTAAATAGACTTTATGGTAGATGCATCAAATTGCATATACAGAAGTGCCCATGAAAATATTTTTAGTATACAGGTAAATGCCAAAATAAAAGCAACACTTGAGTAAATGAGGGATTCTTTAAACATGTGCAGTACCGCGACTGTCCGTCGGGGGGTGCCAGGGCTGGTACCAGCAGATAGGCCCTGGGACTCTCCTAGCCCGGGCCAGGGTTGTTTGAGTGTTCCCCCCGTGTTACATAGTATTGCCATTATTTTGGCAGTTAGCTGTATTTTTACATATATCAATAATATACTGCTTATATTCTAGATTGCTGACATATGATTGCATTTTCAGAACATATATTACTTTTTCAGGGCATGACAGAGTTACCGTGCTTGAATTGACAGTTAAAAATCTTGCAGTGTATATCTATCTTCAGTTCAGAAGTGAAAATGTGGACGTCACTGGTGCAAAGGAGTGGAATAAGAGTACAATAGTATAGTGTAGCCAATGGTATCCTGTATATAAAAGGATAATGCCCAGCACTAAAACACCTGACTCAACCAATTGCGTTCTTAAATCAAAATCTTGATTGGTTGAATCAGGTGTTTTAGTGCCGCATTTTAACAAAACCCTGTACCTACACTGGCCCTGATCAGATAAGATTGGACACCACTGCTTCATAAAGAGGGGACTGCAGGTTTGAATCCTACTGCTGTGCCCTTGGGAAAGGTGCTTCAGTGGATGCTGAGGTGTATCTACTGTAAAATATTAGCTATGTTATTACATGTGAAAAGTGAAAGATATTCGGCTGTTGGCTATATTGAAATTCTTTAGAGCCCTCTGCAATGAGACTGTCAGCTCAAGAGAATCGGGCAGGTGTGCTTTTGCCAGGTCATTGAAGGGCATGGAATAGATCTCTTCCACTGATTTAACATGTAGAATCTTGATTGGCAGTTGGCAGAGGCAGCCAGCTCTTTAAGATAAAAGCCAGTCAGAGAGCATGAATGTAATAATTGTCAGATTCTGCATGAAAAACACTGAAAGAAAAGGTACAAACAATGATTTCACAATGCGTTATAAAGGAAGACTTGAAAGCACAGACTCTTTATCAGAGGTGGGTTAACCTCAAGAAGTGATGCACAAAACCACCAGCTGAATTGGCATTTGATGACATATTTCCTGACAGAAAGAAGATTTGTTCCCTATAAATGTCATGTACTGATACCTGCAGTCATAGGCCAAAAACCAGAACATGTCACTCACACAACATGCAAGTATACAATTGAAAGGAGGACTATGCTCTTTGGATTATGTTTTTTATCTGGATGAGATGGAAAGTGATTTCATTTTAAGCTTGAAGGGCCTAACACCCCATACCAAAGTCTGTTTGAACTAGGCCTCGGCTGTCCGTCTGATTAAATTAGTTGAAAAAAAGGGTTCAGTTTCCACTTTAGGATTTCTGAAATACTTTTCATTGGCTGGCTGTTAGAGCGCTCACCTGTAAGAGATTGTGATTTGTCATATCAAATTCTTGACAGGGAGGTATCAACGGGGCTCCTCCCTGCAATATGAGTGGGCTTGTCATCAAACAGAGAGCTTTCCCGAAAAGGCATTCTATCCACAAAGATATAAAAAAGTGAGAAAATAGTTGAACCTGACCACATCGGGTGGTTTCACTGCTATTTAACCACAGCCAGTGGTGCTTGAGAACAGACCCTATTGGTTGGGTGCTGCACATTATGGGATGCCAAGAAAAAAGTATGTTGTGCCCAACTAGCACAGCATATCACATTCTTGATGCATAAGTTATCATGTGACACAAAGAATGTAATGTTTGTATTCTTTCAATAAATGTTGAAGCTCCGCCTGTTTCAGGGTTCATGAAACCTCTCGGCCCAATCACTAAATCTCCGGCCATGCAGTCTGGTCTCCGTTAGATCTCTTCCCCCAGAGAGATGATGGCTGCAAAGACACACATGGCCAGTAGAGGCCTCCCATGCTTTTCACAACACAATTCCTGATGTTCTTTCATTTTGGAAAAAGCCCCGGAGCCAAAATAAAAGCAAAAATGTTTTGCTCCTCATAAACGCTAGCAGCACCTTTCCTTTACCGTGGACTTATGGGTCCTGAGATGGCAATTTATCTAGAAGATTACTGACAATTGGATCTAAAAAGATTGAGAAAAGAATGAGTACTGCTAATCCTGGCATCCTTCTGCATGTGATCTTAGAGTAGTGACCCACCCAACTACCGTTGTTATGCTATAGCCACACTCCTGACAGAGGATGTCACTCTGTCTCCCTGAGATTTGCAGGATGTGCCGATTTACTTGATTTAAATGTTTGTCCTGTATACAAGACACCACAACTAAATGTTGAGGTGATACAATCCAGGGAAAGTCTTTGGTTGGAACATGTACGTCTTCTAAAAGCAGCCTGGTAACCGCCACTAAATAGCTTAGTGCTTGGAACATCCGCCTAAATCATTTTACCCACTGTTCATTTTAAAATTAGATTCCAGATTTCCATTAGATATACAGTGGATGTAAAATGGGCAGTCAGAGGTATTGCTGTATGTCATTGTTGAGAGAGAAGCCTGTGGTGCCCTTTAAACATAAAAGTTGAGGAAACACTTTCACTCACTCTGTGTTTACACTGTACATCTGTCTTTGGGGCCAGGTGAACCCAAATCTCTGACCCTTCCTGAATTTACCCATCGCCCCTCTCTTGTGTCATACAAGAGCTCCTGTGACAGCATCTTTTCTTCCTCGGAGTCACCGCCGTGGATTCAATATCCCGTCGTCATGGTGATGCGGCAGCGCAGAGGAAAATGGGGGGCTGCCTCCAGCAGCCGCCCGCAGCCAGGCCTAAGAACCGCCACGCCATTAGAGGGGGTCATAAAACACAGGTCTTTATCTACTCCCTGCTTTTGTGCTCCATCGATTGTCAATAAAACTCCTTCAAAGAGTAACAAGGACATCTTAATGGCATCTGTCACAGTGTCGGCGAGATTAAGTTTGTTTAGGAACTTGGGGCAGTATTTGCTCTACCAGGGAGGCACAAAGGGCTTGTTTACAATCAGCGATCCTGGAATAAATAAAACATCAGCTCACTTCCAGGTGATCTGAAGAGGGTAGTTAGCATAGCAGCATTACGTGGGCTGAGAAATAATTACCACCCGAACAAAAGGCCTCCATATTTGCTATTTCTGTGCAGCTTGGTGAGACGCAGTGTCTCATGTGGATGTAGTTGAAGCCTCTCCGATCAGCACCAAAGCCTGAAAACAAGGATGCCACCCACACCTGATAGTCCTCGAGTGGGACACAAAAGAGGACGGGAAAAGGAAGGGTCTTTCCATCAAAACCTCATAATGAGAAGAACCACATTAAACTCTACGGTAACAGCCTGAGCGGGGCTGAAAGGAATGCCGGCGAATGAAGAACACGTTGGTGTTATGTGCAAGGCTCGCGCGCCACTCTTTAATGACAAGCATCGGTTGCTGCTAGCGGAGAATGGAGCAAGATTTTCTGTTCAGCTGGCTCCCTGCCCAGATGTCCTGCAACCAACGTTGCATTCTCCAACCTTGCCGATGAACAAAACGTCCTGCTTCCCAAACAGTATCGCAGTGGAATGTTTTTTTTTTTTTTAACATTTTATGTATTTTATATATTCATATATTTTTTATGTATGTAATTTTATTTTTTTTTTTTTACTTTTTTATTTTTTACACACTGAAAAGCTATGCTTGTTTCACACATTACCGTATGTGTGATAATGTATTGTCACCCCTTCCCACAAATGTGTTTTTTTAATGCCTGAAGAAAAAGATGTCTCATGGCCCTATACACTGGCCGCTTTCCCACACTATCAGCCACTAATTACATTAGCGACCCTTTAAAGAAGTGCTGGAATATTATCCAAAAGAAAAATCTAATTTCTGTACAAGAAAATGAACTTTCATTGAGATCAAAATGGCGGGGGGTTTTTTTGTACATATTTTCCGGCTACAAAGACACCATGTGAAGAATGAAGCTGTGAAGATCACACTGTTGAGACTTTGATTGTGGGATACTCCAAACAAGCCCAAGATCACAAGAGAAAGGAATCTGGATTTCAAAAGTTCATATTCTAATGGAAAGGAAAGAATGGCAGCAGAGCGCCCATTAACTGCCCTAAATCATATCCATATTTTTAAAGGTTACATGGTGCTGTTTTTGCATCCTTGTTTTGCCAGGGTGGTATTAGAAACAGATGCCGTTGTTTAGTTTAGTTCTCGGTCCACAGCAACGTTTTCAGAGATGAGCCCAGTGTTTTTGTAACTGCTGAGGGTCCTGTACGGCTATTTTTACCCAAATCTTTTGCTCCTCAAAAAAAATGGGACAGAACATGTTTGCTTTTCTGTTCAGCCTCTGGCGTATTCCTCGCTCCGTGCTGGTAAGCTGACCCGCATTCGGTTATGATTAGCAAAGCAAACAATACCCACGTGCCTGTGCCATTGCGATCCCTCAATTTTATTTCATTCCCCTGAAATGACTACTTACATGTATCCTAGAGCAAGCCTTCATTATAATGTGATCCATTTCCAGAAATTGTTTACCAGAATATTACATTGCTATTAAAGATAAAAAAAAAAATAAATTAAACACGTAAAATAAAACAACGATTATTTTTCCTGGACCATGTTAACCGCGCTGTGCTTTGGAGGTATTAAATATATTCTAATACTGGTAGCACATCCCAGATACCTATGCGAACTGCATGGCTACCAGATTGGCTGCATACTACCTACACCCAGCAAGACAGTGCAGAAAATATGTCACATATTTGGAACCTGTGCTCATCGCTGGTATCCCAGGGACACAGCATTGCATGCATCTGAAGTTAGTGAGAGCTGGTACAGTATGTGCCGTCATTGAGGGGAGCAGGAAGAAACACTGTAGATTTCCAGTCAAGTCAATATATGTGATACATGATTGCAAGAATGTCACTGTTTTGGCCACTTTTCATAACTGTTAAATTTTTTTATTCATCAGTTATTCATTTTATTAGTCCATTCATATACATGTGTGAATTAAAAGATCAAGGAGTATGTCATGTAGTATATAGAGAGGTGATTCTATGCTTTGTAGGTTTTTTCACCCAATTTAGTATCCCCAGTTGTGCCTCTTGAGTCGCTGCTGTGCCACCCAAAAAAAAACATCTCCTAGGTGGGGTACAGTGGTAACCCAAAAAACTCTGACATCAGCCCACCCTAACTGAGCCCAATTGTGTCCTGCCACTGCAGGCGCTCATGATAACCCAGGCCTCTAACCTGTGACGATAGGGCTCAGCCTGTCCCCTGCTTAGCAGCGTGACAGGCTGAGCCACTTGGAGGTCCGTAATTCTATCTTTCCCTGACAGGCCATTCCGTCCGTGTCTCTTGTAGACGTTCCATCTCTGCCCCTTCTCTGACAGAACAGGTGGGCCACGTTGTCCTTGGTCCGTTTCCATCCTGCCTCTGCCTCTCATAGCGCCTCTTGTGTTCTCCTGTCACACTTTCTTTTTAATGCTGTCTTACAAAGTGAATCTTTTTCCCCCACCCCCACCTGTTGATTCTTCATGCCCGACATCTTAAGAATCCACCCATTTCCTCACGATCTAAAACTCCACCACTGGTACAGACCTTGCACTATTGCATAGCTCCCTTTTGTCCCTGGCCCCTGTCTCCTTGTCATGCAATACAAATCATGTTATACTCGTGCCCAGAAATCCTCCAAAGCTGAGCTTCCCAAGTGGTCCTTTGTACCTCCCCCTCTTCTCATCTCCTACCACTGGCTACTGATGCCAGCCTGCACTCATCTCAGACACTGATGATGGAGTGAAGGAGTGATGGAATATATAGAAGGTACTGATGACAGTGAGGTAATACAAATATATATATTATATGCAGGTCATATAGAGGCAGAAATTGGGCTATTATATATTAGTACTAGATACTTTTAGATTAGGACTTTTATCCAAAGCAACTTACAATAGTGAATGCATACATTTTTCAGTATATGTGGCCCCAATGGGAATCGAACCACTGAGGTCATCAGTACCTATGCTCTCACCTGGAGGATCTTCATAATTATTGCCTCATGCGGCTGAATATTCGAGATCTAACTTTTACTAATCTATATATAATCAGTGACAACTATAGAACATTACAAAAATGTCTGTTAGAATTGATAGTGTTTTAATTTGAATGAATGATATCCTTTACAATAAAATGGTGTGACTAGACATTTTGTCTATACACTCAAACTGCTTTTCAACTGCAATTTACTTGGTTTATTTTAAGTAAATCTGATGACCACCCGTCCATATTTATGGATAAGATAACTTAATGGAAGTACCCACAATATGAGTCCCAAGTATTTATGCAGGGTGTATATCACAGTGGGTCTTAAATGCAGCTAAAAGCACGTTGCCTCAACACAGTCCCAAAATAAACTGCAATCAAGAGACTTTCCATCAGATCCATTTGAAAAATGGCCCTGCCGCCTTCGCTAACCGGATCCACTTTAATATTAAAAGAATGCTGGTATGGCACGGCCGGTTAGAGGAATCCCATTTTTCTTGCCTGGGAAGTGAACTTGACAGATGGCACCATTAGAGGCCTCTTCCTTGTGTCTGTCCTGGCCCAAGCTGCTTAATACAACTCACTGTTACACGCTCACGAAGGTGAGGGGCAGGGGAGAGAGAAAGAAAGAGTGAGTGAAGGAGAATTGCATCAAGAAGAGGGGGAAAAATAGGGGAGTCAGCCAAGCATTACCTTTTGTGCCGAAAAGAACGGAACAACGGTTTGACCGCAGTAGCACACCACAGTCTGATCTTCTTTGCTCTTATTTCCCCCTCTTTGCAAGGACCACCATGAAACACGCAAGCCGCTTAAAGACTGACCCACAATGCTGTGTGCTCATGCGCAGTTTGCTTTAAAAAAGTTAAGACCAAGGGAAGATATCTTGATTGGTCGAGCATAAGCGAAGATCTGTCTTGTGAGAGCCATTGACTCTCTTCTCTTCTAGAGAAAAAAACACAACTTTTTCTGCAGCACACTTGTTTGTGGCATTTCCTTTGCTGAAGTTTCCACTGACAGGCACTTTGACCCTGCTGAGGGGCGCTGGCTGAATGCCCTGTTCTCTGGTCAAATGACACTAGGGGTGCAATTCATGAGCTTCTGTCATTCAGGCTGTCTGTAGTCCAAGCAGAACACAACACGGGATTTAGCCAGCAGAAATTGCAAGGCAGACAATTGCATTGCTGTACATTTTTTTTGGTATTGTTCTAATCTGAAGCACAAGGAAACTACAATTGCTAATAAACCTTTCTGCACTTTCTTGAATGCACAACATACGGTAAAGAAGAATGTACTTACCCTGTCTCTCAGAAACATTCTTCTAGGGCACGTTACCAACCTTTTCTATACCAAGGCACACCTTTTTGTTAAAAATAATTCTATGGCACACCAATTTTTACCCAACCAAATTTCTGTGGTACTAAAGCCACATTTATATAAAACCTAACACAACGAAAGCCCCCATCTGATAAATTTATTCAGTATTTAAAACAGTTTACAATTATTGCCCTATCACCACTTACATGCGTCAAATATAATCGTTTCTATGACGCACACCATTTATTTATAAATCTCAGCTGAGATTAATTGTCTGCATTTTTTCATTACCACATTATTGGTGTGGTAGCTCATATTTATAACAGATAGTTATTCTGAACTATTAAAAAACACTTCCAGAATACTTGTTTAACTAAATGGATAACAGAAAACAGAAATTAACACAATAGTAGTAGCATTTTACCTGAAACTTTAATGTGACACGTCCCTGCCGACTGGGAGCAGAGTCAGATTACAGCTACTCGCAGATCTTGCTTTATTGACAGGAAAAAAACTGTTTTTTATGGAAGTGAAAGAGAAGGCCAGCTCACACTCCTAGTGGGGAAACTGTTGCAGCACAGTAACGTGGTCTGCACATGGAATTGCTTGCCCTTGAAAAGCTGAATGGAAATAGCACTAGCTGTTACTGTAGCCTACTGTTCATGAATAATATTATTTGTTCTCTTGAGGTTTCTCTTGTCACTTCTTTTTGGAAAAAAAAAGCCTACATCACATTTTGTATTTCCACAACATCGCATTTACAGAACAGTTGTTGCCATTTTTTTAGTTATATGTATTCATCATTTTAATATTTAGATTTATTTGATACTTGTATTTTCTTACTGTAGTCACTGAAATTAAATATGTTTAATGTAGGGTTACACTGATAGGAAAATTCTGGACCTATAATCTGTGTGTTCAAATAACACAATACAGATACCGATATTTTGTTATTTATTACCCTATTTGTAAAAAGAAATACAAATTCTGTCCTTTTCTTCGATTGACAATGTCAACAAAAACAGCATGTCTGAAAGCAACGAGAACAACGTGCAGTAGAGCTGGGCGATAACCATAACCCGGCGGCATATGGGAATACATCTAAGCTGTTCCATCATTTGAGAAGTTATCACGGAAAGGAATATGAAGAATGTATGGAAAAAAAGAGGCAGAGACAAGCAAAACATTCAGAAAACTGAAATTATGCTTGAGAACTTACTACACATACAAGCATTGAATGTTTAATAAAGTTATGTTTGAATATCTGTATATACTCAGATTTCTTCTGCATACAAATGATCGTTTCAATATTGTTATTGAAGTATTTGGTCAACATATCATGATAATTATTTTTGGCCATATCGCCCAGCACTAGCATGCATCTTGTGCAATAGTTAATCAATTGCAGCATCATCAGAGGAATAAATTAGGCGTGGTTTCAATTGGTTTAGCCTGTAAATAAAATATGCTGCCATTCCATTCAAGTTTGAACATTTAGACCAGGTTGACACAACACAAATTGATGGATAATTATCAGCCACTGCCATCTGTAAAATTGATCTTATCGACCGATAAGCCGATTGCAGTCAACAAGACAAATATTGGCCGATACCGATAGTCCACCGATATATTGGTGCACCCCTAGTTTCAAGGCACCCCAGTTGGAAACCACTGGTCTAGATAGACATTCAGCTAATTCTGTAATAAGCTCTTGTAGAAGGGGTTCAACACTTCTTCAGGACTTTCCCAAGATCATGTTTGCAAATTGCTGGGGATTCTTAGCTTTTTTCTTCAAAGAAGTTAAATACAGCGTCAATGATAAGACAAAGTTTTAGATTCCACATGCGCCCGGGTAGAAAAATGCAAAATATGTCAAAGTTTTGCGCAGCGGTGTATATCCCAATGCACTATTTATAATGATGCCAGGGGGATTTGAGCTGGATCATGCGCAGCTCGCAGGCATAACTGAGAAACCAAGACAAAAAACCTGAGAAAGGGGAATGACATTCAACAAAACCTGAGCAACCTGGGGACAAATTCCACCAGGAGGAACTCAATTCATCAACGTCAATAACGTTAGCGAGAGCAAAACTGGGATACACGCATATTAATGGAGAAATAATCAGATAAACCTGCTGCAGTTTGACATTTACGAGACGGGGCACTTTGTCTTGTGGATGGAGTGAGACCGCTTACATATCACAAATTCTTTAATCTGAGAACACATTTTAATTGCATGTTATCACCTTCTAATTGCTTCCGCGTTACATGAAACAGTCTGGTAATTACGCTGCTGTTCTTGGTGTAAAGAGCCCCAGGCTGATCTCTCTCCCATCGGGGGTGAAAAAGGACCCAAATGGGAATTGAATGTCTGTTTGGAATGAAAGTGGAGGTTTACCACTTATGTACAAAGAAAGATAACATAAAAAGAAAAGAAAAGCGGAACAACTGATCACTTCTGTGTTTGGCTACGGTATCATCTTGTGAATCCTGTGATTTTCCGGCTTCAGCTATCCAACACTCCTGGGAGACTGAGGCTTTGCATCCAGTTGTTCTCTCAACATAGCCAGTACGTTACAAGGTGTGGGGAATGAGGGGGCAGGGGTTTAATAAGGAATGTTTCAGGGATCAACTGGAAGTAGGCCTTTATGCAGCTCAATCTCTGGACCTTTGACAAAAGGTAATGCTGAGACTGAAATACAGGATACTTACAGCTGCTGCTGGCAACAATTTGTATTCCAGTATTGTTCAAGCGGATATGATAAATCAGTAGCGATCAGAGATAGAGCTTCTGTGAGAGAAATTCAGCACGCCCGGCCGCGTTTATGGCCTCCAATTCCACATTGTATATTTGTGTCTCTAAAGGACTCGGTCCGAATCCTTTCTTTGTAAATTGGTCCCAGAGCCCTAACGTGGCTCTCATCAGTCAGACCTATCTTATGCCGTTCTATGTGAGTTACTGATGGATTTTTGCCATTCAATAAAATACTTTTTTTACAGACTAATACAGTTTACTGACGAGCAGTTGTGATAGCCAAACAGAATCCACAAAACGGAGCCTGAGCAATGTAACAACAGTGAAGAAGCTCTCCAACTGTCCTAGGAGCAAGTTAACACCTGAAATATTTCAGCTTTCCAGATTAGTGATCTTTCAATCAATCAATTAACCAGTCAAAATGAATTTGTGTAGCGTAATTTACAAAGCATTTGTCATAATACGCTTACAACAGACCCTGGCCTGAACCTGTTGGCGGGACAAATATGAAGAAACCTTAGGAGGAATCAGACTCAAGAGGGGGAGCCCTTTCTTCTCTGGCTGGCTCAGGGTCTGACAGTCAATGAGTCAATGTGCAAAATGATTAGGAACTTGATTAAGTTCAAGGCAGCTGAAGGTGGTGGTTCCGGGGTGGGGCGGCAGGCTGGGATGGATGGAGGGCAGGTCGATAACAGGTTCTGAAGATTGAGCAGGCTCAGGTCTCAGGGCAGGTGCCCCAGTGGTGAAAGAGGGAGACAGGAGCAGATTATAATATATAATAATAATAATAATAAGCCATTTACGGTTTTATGACAAGTAGTGAATGCATACATTTTTCAAATGTGGCCCCAATGCATGGCTGTGCTTACGGACAGATTAAAGATGGGGGGCAGCAGGTGACCCTGCCAGAGGTTAACTATGGCAGCATAACTACTGGGACAGAGATAGAGAATCGAATAAGTCATGAGAAGGGCAAGAAATAGACCCACCCATCAAGAGCGTGCCTATGAGAAGTGGGGTCACAGCTGTTGAGAAGTGACCGTAAGGAAATGTTTCCACCCGACAATGCGCTATGGCTTCAAGCATCTCCAGCTCTGTCTAGACTATAATTGATTGTAAGCTTGACTATAAAAGTGAGTTTTTAGTCTAGACTTAAATATTGAGACTGTGTCTGATTCCCTTATGAGTTTTAGTAGGTTGTTCCACAGTAGTGGGGCTCTGTAAGACACAGATCTACCCCCAGTAAAAATTCTTTGAAATTCTTGGGAACAAAGTGACCTTTCTGCACAAGAATTTAACACCAGATCCTGTGTAATAGAAAAGACAACATGACATTCCCCTCAAGATCCCTTGATGGGTCCTGGTTGAATAATCCAGGGTGGACATTATTGTAATATGGTGCTGGATTAATCCACTTTTTTTTTTTGTTGGACTGGACAGAATCTCGGGGTAAATCTTCCAGTCCTTAAATGTAAAGATGCAGTCTCGTATAGCAAGTAAATATTTTGAGGACAGGTGAGGTTTTTAGAGACATTCTCTTTCTTCCCTGTGTTGATTTGGCTGTTTCAGATCAACTCTGCAATAAATATCTAGCATTACTACTTGTCTACTTTGGCACTTGTAGGCAAGTGCTTGTAGTTATGCTTGGTCTTTGCATTCTGTGGTGTTTGCTGCAGTGACCTTAAAGTTGCTTGGGACAGAATCATCGACTAAATGAATGAATGTATGTAAATGTAACTCGAAGGATGTGTGTGTGCCTGCCTGTGTGTGTGTATGTGTGTGAGTAATTATGACACAGAGAGAGTGCAAGAGAAAGAAAAATGGCTTGGATTTTAAACTATAAACAGGTGTTTGCCAATAACACAATGCAAGTCACATACTAAAATAACCGTTATTGTCTGTATACCTCCTGCTATACACTCAGGATAGAATGGGCCAAGAGAGAAATAACTATTTTAAAATGTTGGGTGCGTGTATGTTTGGAATATTAATTAGGCCCATCCATGACCGGCAGATAATAACAATGTCAGAGAGCTGAATGGGTTCTGTGACCTGTAAAAAGCCTATTCATATGCGCCAGCCTGCCATAGTTCATTTTGTTAGCCAAGAACACAGACGTTTTTCACACTGGCCCGAAACGTCCCAATTGTGCCTTTGCGGAGCATTGTGGCCCACGTCTGTAAAACATGCACTTTTTATGGAACCTGAAAGTTAACATTCACAGATCATTTGGGGCATTTTTCCCTGAATAGACCAATTTAGATAGCTCGCTTGTGAGAGTTTCTATCAAGTGGGGCACAATTAACGTATATCTACTTGCTCTTTCTAGTGCTCTTCCTGTGTTTGGGTTATAATTACATGACATGGACAGAAACTAACAAAGGAAAGGAAATATTTCAACCACTCCCCCAACACCCCCTGCCCCCGCCCATACCCCCACAGTGTGGTGTTCAGCCATTGCTGTGTCCCAGCAAGTTTTCTTTTTCAGAGTTATTTACAGTGGTTTGTGGCAAAAAAAAATTGTCAATTACATTTATACCCCTAAAAAATACACAAACACAGGAAGATATAGAGAAATATATCAAAAGTGTAAACAGGAAAGTGACATTAGACAAAGATTTTCAAGGTTTTCTGGAGAATACGACATAGCGGTGCTTGATTACATTTTAAATTCAAACCTGTTATTTAAAAAAAAAAAAAAAACCTAGTCCATAATCATAGTCTACCACAACCACAATGACGCCACAGTCTTCTGCTATTGCATTCAGCTGGAGCGTTCTATGTTTTCTCTTGCCTTTTAATAAGGAATACTCCTAGGTGTTCTGTACTGAGTAAGCTGTATTCTGGGAACATGTAAACGCACTACGAAAGGGGAATTAGGATATCTTTGCAAGGTTATCTCCAGCCAGGGCAGCACGGTCATGAAAGTTTTTGAAACGATTCTAAATGGTGTGAATTACAGTGTGAAAATGCCTGCTTTAGGGGAGGGGTGGAAGGGATGCGGGGGTTGTTGGATAAGGGCCTCCGGGGCAGCCAATGGGCATCTCAGCACATGAGGACTGCCCACACCCTGCAGGGCTTTGTGTGGGTAGCACAATGGCCCTGCATTGGGCGCAGTAAAGTCAGCAGAATTCATTATCCTACCAGCTCAACTCACCCAAATGTCTGCACCTCTCCCCTCTGGTAGGGAATCGTGCCTGTGCGTTCTGAAACCTCCACCGTGCAGTGGAAGCAGGGCTGGTACCACTGAACCAAACCACACGTTTCAGACGTGGCCACATTCCAACCACGCTGGATATATTCCCAGTCAGCGTGGGCAGTCCTTTAAAAAGATCAATATTTCAATTCGGGAAAAAATACAGGCTCTCGTGATGAAAAATACAGAAAATCAAATTGTTCCACTGTGCCAGTGTAAATGTCACAGGCTGATTCGAACATTGATACGAGTTACACATGAATACGTACATTGGTGCTGTATTTGTGTATAGGTACATGTACACACACACACAAATATAATATTAATTTGTTGAATGTGTGACACATTTGCAAACAATCCTAATCCATTACTTTTTCCAATATGGACTATCTTTGAAATGTATTATATTGAACACAGTAATGAATATTCAAACTATTTTTTTTACCCATTCATTGAAAGCTTTTGTTATTTCCTAATAATGTGTTATTGTCACATTTCTTTCACCAAAAGTAATCAACCACAATGCATGTATCCTTAATAAATGTCCAAAAACATTGTATGGATAAGAAACTACATCAATGCCTTTTTTCATTTAAGAAATTGACTACATTGTTGAACTTTATTATTTTATTACAATTGCATTCATTGTTAAACATGCATATGATTGTGTATTCTTTAAGTGGGCAAGACAATGACTATATAATGTGAACTTCCCTCAAGATTTGTACTGAAGATACTGGAAAAATGTTAAAGCAGTGGTTATGGAATCCTTGATATACAAAGAAAGAGCGCAAGCTTTTATTCGCCCAAATATAGTATATAACCAAAGGCTCCACTCTACAAATAATCCATTTAAAAATTCAATGAGCACAAAATTACATGTGCTCTCTTTCAAAATGTTAGCCTGGGCCTAAAAAAAATGGTGGATGTGGGCTGGATCCATTTAATGGCCTGACCTTTTCTCAAGTGGTTCTTTAGTCAAGTTTGGTCCTCTGGGACATGAAATGTAAAATTAAATTTTTATTCAGGTACTAAATGTTTTTATATGTCCAATGCATATTAGTATACAGTATGTCCATATAATGTATGTCTGATGTCCAGCGCTGATTCCGATGCTGAGACGGTCTATAATGATATATACCATTTTAATTGAAAAATAAAACAAAAAATGCAACTGGATATATTTCACTCCTTGTAATTGTATCTTTAGACCAATTTAAATAATTCAGTTTGCAACTTAAGCAACATTTTGCTTTATTGCATGATCAGCTTTTCGGATCTAGCACTATATTTACCTACTCACTTTTTCCATGGTGGCATAACGTGAAGGATAATGGTTTGACTTTACATGTTTCCCACATTCTCTACAGATGGGAGATTCATTCTCAACAACAACACATCTTTTTTTAATCGAAAGAGAGTCCACACGGATGAACGAGTATAATTTGTCATTACAGACCATCTCGGCATCGGAATCAGCGTTGGACGTCTCAAGTCTTATAAGGGACTGCAAACAGATTTATGCCTTGTAGCTAGCTAGCTAATAACAGCTACCTACCATTTCATTCATTTTCATTTATTTGACAGGGACAGTGCACATTGATAACATGCGAGGGAGCTGCATGCATGTGCGCAATCGAGTTGTAAACAAAACAAAATGCAAGAACAGCCAAAGAGTGGTGGGGTTAAATTACATTAGCAGACACCCCAGGTCCAGTATTATATTATTTAATATGGGTTATTTTTACATTTTAGTAGGGTAACAGTTGAAATATTTATTCAACAATGTCATAAAACAGTGATACAAATTTTTAAAAGGTTTGTTAGAGAAAGGATGGTATGAAATTGAAATATCTGTAGATATTTTGTTTGCACATCATTGCCTTTCATTTCCCTAAAATGTTGTGACACCTTATTTTTAATTTATGTTTTAATACATGGACATGGAGTTGTTTTGGTCTTGTAACAATTAATACTGGATATTGACGTAATTTATATGGTCCTCTATGTGTTCTTGTTATTGAAAAGGAATTAATCTTGAAAAAGGACAAAGTTTTTGCAGCTGTTTGTAATTATGTTAGCAGAATTAGTGAAGTAGTTTGAGGTCAAATTGTTCTTCTGAGTAAACATTTTGTGGGGGGTTTATGAATGATGAAAACAACCCGATCTTGGTAGTGGACTCAGACTTTTGGACCCCACTTTATAGTTTATTTTGGATCTGGACTTATGGAATTACTGGACTAAGCTAAAATTACTTTGAGCTGTATTCAATGGCCATTTGTCCTTAACATTGTTGACTAGTAAATTAATACTAAATTATTTTTTTACTGTTGTTTTTTAATATAGTTCAGCAATCACCAAATTGCATTTGGCAAAATGTTTTTCTGAAGAACACTTACATTTATATTTGGCATATGCTGCTCTCATTGAACTTCTTCCATCATCCTCACCTGTGGCACAGCGTGACAGCAACCAATGCTCTGTCACTGTACCACATGCTCTGGACTAACGTAACCTTTTTTGGCTATCAATTTATTTTTCAACAGGCTGAAGAGCTGAATTGCACTTACTGTTATCAAGGTGACACAATAAGTAGTAGAAGAAAAGTACAGAAAATAAAAATTCAGCTTCAATTTTTTTAGGTTCTATTGTCATTCTTTTTTATTGTTTTCAAGGCTCATTTTTAGTCGTTGGTACTTTTGAGCAACCATACTAAGTTCTTTAAACATCTTTGGTTTGTGTTGAAACATGATAGAGATCAATTTATGTGTTATTATAACTCAATAGGCAACCATAAAAAGTTGACAGGTGTGGGATGATATGGCAAATAAACCAATGAAATGTCATCACTGCAAAGAAAATAAAAGACTAAGCACTACCACAGCACCAAAATGCTCAGTGAAGTATTATTGGACAAATACAGTTTATCGGGCCAATGAAAAGGATATGGCATGGTGTGCAATTAACTCTCAGAACACATTTGCATGACATCCAAAACACTCATTGGATGTGACTGGTCACCTTCTTCCACTCAAAGTATTTATTGACATTTATTGACATTGAGTATTGAATGACCTATAAACATATTTTAGTCCACAAACATACATTTTCTGCTCTGTGCTTAGGTATGCAATGTTTATCTGAAACAAGGTGGTGTATGTTACACATACAATTATTCAGCCGAATGCGTGCGCAAGATGACATAGACTTTTATTTTTACTAAGTGCAGTATCATTAGATCGTTAAAATCATATATAAAGGGGTGTAAGGGTCAAAACTGGGCTGTGTTTAAAATTTTAGGTTTTACGTCTGTATATTAGGTATGTATTAAGTATTAAGGATGTGAATATGGATAACCTCTGTAAAGTATGAGTCATTATGTATGGCTGACTATGAGACTTTATGACTAATACATTAATTCATTCATTCATGAATATCTGTATGAAAGCATGTATCTATATATCTATAATGTAACCAGAGCTTAAAATTAATTTTAATGTTTCTGGAGAAAAAAAATATATATATATATTTTTTTAATGGAGGAAAAGTATTTACTCAGTCATCAAACATGTATAAAGTGTAAGATTTTTAAAAATGCTTTGGTCCAAGCGAACATGTTCCCTGGATTTTTATTTTCTTGCAGAATGGCCCTAGGTGCCTTTTAAACTCCACTGCCTAAGGACAGTATAAATCCACCACCGCAAAGAAAAACACTTTTATTCAATAAAAACGTAATCCTTTCCCCATTTATTAGAGGGAGGGAACTGCGCATGACAATGCACATCCCTTTTCCATTTCTGCCTCCTCGGCATGGTGTCCACCGCTGGAGAGAAGAACTAACAGTTTCCTCTGCCAAAGGCTTTTTGACCGTGGAAACCCCATTATAGCGCCCAAATCTACAAGACCCCACTCCTGCTGTGCATACCCCCCCCACTCCTGGTCCCCTTTTTACCTTGTGCAAATCGGCCACGCAGGTGTGTATTGAATTGTGGGAGGGGTGAAAGCCACAGTGTAAACTCTGTGTAGAGATTACCCAGGTATAGTAAGTATACGCTACCTGAAGAATGGCTCTCCATTAGCATATAGCTATTCAGAAGCAGCTGTATGAGGTTACGCTTAAAGGGCCCTGTCAGCCATGCTAATGGACACTTTTACACATCACACATTGTGTGGGAAACAATGTGTGTCGAGTGGGCCACTGTGGATCCCTTTTATTCTTGAGTTGTTGGTTTTTAATTTTCGGGAAATAGAAAACCTAATAATAATAATAATATTAATAATAAGCAAGCCTGCGTAAGGGATTAACTCAAGTTTTAAAGCATAATACAAATAGAGATATAAAGGGAGCTGAATAAGATGAATGCCAGGAACAAAGGAATGTGACCAGGGCAGACCGGATACACAGCGTATGTCATTAGTTAAAGAGGAGAAAAGCGCACAGGAATGGATCAATGTTTTTGAAGGGCTTAGCCTGTTCTGTTGAACCAGAACCGTTATCTCTCGCGGTTGCTAAGCTTCTTGCCAGTACTACTTCTTTTGTACTACTAAACCAGTGCTGTTGAGTTATTTTTGGCCACTTTTTATATTTACCATCCTGATAGCTTGAAAGGTATACAAGAACTTCATTGAGAAGGTAAACAAACGAGCAGCACACACTCCCATTTAGAGAAAACAACGTAACTAACTGGTAGTGATAGTGACGATGAAACTGTTGGTAAGGTAGGAATCAAGAGGAGAAAGAAAAGGACACTTTTCATTTTTAATATGGGGAGGGGAAGTCGATGGGCCCATATGGTAAGGGTAAGACATTATTTATATACAAAACAGTAACACATAACACAAGGTAATGTGCCTTGTATGGGGCTCGCTAATACACCAGCTTGCATTCTGCTCCAGGTAGTCAGGCTGGCATCATCACAGACTGTAAACCAGGGTCAGTCAGTACTGCTGTGTCTTAAACAGTGCTCTTCACATTGATTAACCTTGTTGATTATGTGCCACACTGTGCCACCATGGAGGCTAAACCTGTGTTAATGTGTTATCTGGAAGATGGCACCTCCTACAGCACAGTTTCCCAGTAACCGCACTGCGGCATTGGAGTTCTGCTGGGAGGAAGAAGTCCCATCCAAGTACAAACCACACACAGCTCTGCTTAGCTTCAGGCCTCAGGCAGGGAAAAGTTACATGGGTGTGTGGCTGATGGCCAAATGTGGCATCTGTATACTGTAGCATGATTGAATTTTGAATCCTAATTTGCATTCAGCAAATGTGTTTTTGCACTAGAGTTGTATATTAAGTGGGGAAACTGATTGAATTCCCTGCATTTCAGTTAAATCTCAATTTAAGTTATATGTAAACAAAGGTATAAAAGTAAAACTGCATTTGATACCCAAGTGTTACACTTAGCAGGTAAATGGTTTATTTTGCAGCACTCATGAACAGTTGCATGGTGCTGAAAAATAGTGTGACAATTTATTCTGTAGACTCATTAAAAAAATGTTTGCAGTTGCAAGTAAAACGTCCTTAGACCCTAAACTATTCATTCGTAAAATATCCTTTAAAATATTTAAAATATATTGTGCTCAGGAGAAATTCTTGTTTAACTATTTGTTAACTATTATTTTCTAGTATACATCTTTAAATATCCAATACTACAGCATCAATACAATTCTAATGGAGGATCCAATAATATTGGTACAGTGTGCAATGCAGTGTAATGTGCAGGCATCTGGCAAAATAAAGGAAACACCAACATAGTGTCTTAATAGGGCTTTGGCATAGATTCTACAAGTGTCTGGAACTGTTGGAGGGATGCAACACCATTCTTCCATAAGAAATTCCATAATTTGCTGTTTTGTTGGTCATGGTGGAAAACATTGTCTCAGGTACCGCTCCAGCTCTATTCAGTTGAGTTGAGATCTGGTGAATAAGATGGCCATGGCATATAATTTCCATAATTTCCATGCTCATCAAACCATTCAGTGATCACTCGTGCCCTGTGGATGGGGCATTGTCATCCAGGAAGAGACCACTCCCATCAGGATAGAAATGCTTCACCAAAAGATAAAGGCAATCACTTAGAATGGCTTTGCATTTATTGGTGTTGACCTTGCCCTGTAAGGGGTTGAGTGGACCTAAACCATAGGATGAAGGTGCAGATCAGAGAAAGAACCGTGATGTCGTTTGACCAGCCGGGATTTAGAAAGAAACCAGTGTTTTTTAATTGTGACTGTGACCGGATTGTTTGAGGACCCCCTTTGGATATCACCGGACTGGATTGCGGAACGGAACTGAATTTTAGAATTGGATTTTGGACATTGGAGCTAAGGATTGTGGACTTTATGTGTTTGTATTTCCCGAAGAAGATAGTTTAATAAATTATTGTTTTTGCTTATATTATGCCTCCAGAGTTAAACTTGATGCCCTCTGCAATGTCGTGAGTGTCACCAACCCTTGGGGACACCACAATATATATTAGAAAGAGAGATTTAGCAGATGTGATCTTTTGGCCAACATCACCTTAGCCACTGTCCCTCATGAAACATCAACAAGTTTAGCAGTCTTTGTCACAGAAGCTCCTGCCAAAGGTCACCCCTCTTGTCAGTGAGATCTCTTATTCCAGCCATGGTAGCCAAAGTAATGGGCAACTGGCCTGCCAAGCATTTATATACATGACCCTAAGCATAATGGGATGTTCATTTTCTTTAACTCAGTAATGACACCTGTGGAGAAGTACCTGCTTTCAGTATACTTTCTATCCCTCATTTGCTCAGTGTTTCCTTCATTTTGGCAACTACCTCTATACTCAGACTCTACCTTGCCACTCTAGCTGCTCTGGCACATTTCTCTGTGAAATGCTGGGACAGTTTGTTGAAGGAGAATGCGACGTGTGACTGATGCCTCCTGGAACAGGTGTTACCATGACAAAGTTGTTTTCCTGGAGGCTTATCAACAGCCAACAACTTGCGCGATGGCAAGGCAAATCAAAGTTTCCCTCTAAAGCGTTGCTTTAAAGGCGGAAATATATGACACCGCATTAAGAAAAAGGTGTCAAACCTTTTCTGAAACTTTCACTTTTGATAAAAAGCTGAGCTGTGTCAGAGGTTTCACTTTTTTTATAGGTAGAAGTGACACCCGCTCAAATCACTTGTCTCCAAGCCTGACACTGGATGAATTTGCACTACCTCAAAGCCTCCTGATATGTCAAATGTATATTATACAGGCAGTAAGGCAGGCTATACAAGCTTGTTGCAGCAACTTCTCATTGCATGTGCTAGGTATGGTGTAGTTTCTTAAACACAAGAATCACTACTCTGTGAAAAGTCAACACAGGTCGGAGAAGAACCTGTAGTTGCCTTTTGGGTAGCTAGGGGGCGCTTATGCAGTGGTAACCCTGGTCAATTTAATCCCACACCACTCGCAATGTTGCAATGTCTAGGCTATAAGGTTCAGGCTGCTCTGGGGAGCAAACGCATTTACCGGCTGAGCCACTCGGGAGCCCATTCTGATCTGTCAAACACACATTGTTACTGACAGTAAAGATGGGGTTAAGATGCATGGATACTGACACAGCCAGCAGAACCCTCAAACTAAACTACAGAAAATGAAAGGGGTGAAATATACTCTGCTTTCCCATGGTCTGTCAACAGATACCAGGCCATCTTCAAATTATAACCAGCTGAGGAAAATAAATCACACTGTTAATCCCTAACAGACAGACAGACACACACACACACACACACACACACACACACACACAGAGAGAGAGAAGCGCGTGCACAAATATGTATGCATACACACATGCACACAAACATGGACAGGCACACACACACATGCACACAAAAATGAACAGACACACACACACAGATGCGTGCATAAACATACATACACACACAAACATGGACACACACGCACGCATGCACAGCCGAATTGCAGTCTTCATTGTGTGTATATTTTGTGGTGGCCGTGCAGGTTGTTATGACTCCAGTGAAATGGATGAGCCCTGTGTTTTCTTCCAGGGAAACAGGGTGTAATGGCACCATTTGTCAGTGCTTTGTGGCCTGGCTCTCTTGAGTTCTCCTGTCTCTCAGCACTGGTACAGTCATAGACCAATGAGTCCAGATTCACTTTTAGTCCCATTTTGAGTTCAGGGAAATATTTGTTTTGACATTTTTAATATTAAATTCTGAAAATTGAATGGGTTGGTGTTACAGTAACCTATGGTACAAGTGAGCAAGTCATAACATGATTATTAAACACAGATTTAGCAAGAATAAATACAATTATTAATGGCCTTCTTTATAATGTGTACCAATGGCTGCTCCTTTTTGGGGATGACACCCTTATTCAATTAAATAATAATCATTAAAAAAAATGTATTGATATATTTTAGAGTTCTTCTAAAATAAATCTATCCTGTAAGGCTGGGTGTAACTCATTATTAATTTAAATCAATGTGGCTTATGTATGGGCCTATTTTCTGATCTATTTTCATTTTGGAAAGGTAGATGGTGAGGTTGCGCAGGGCCAGCCGTACCTCCTTGCATAGTTGGTCGGGTGCTTTGTCATTTTTCAGTCTGATTCATAAAGTATAGATTAGCTTTATTATTTTTTAATTTAGTTGTCCTTATTTTTTATTTGTATTCTATTTTTTTGTCCAATGATTACAATTTGCCGCCATTTACACAGAAAATAACTCAAAATAAAAGCTGTTATAAAATAAAAAATATAAGACTTAAACTTAATTTAAGAGGTTGACACTCAAAATAAAATGTATTTCATTGAAAATCAAAATGAAATCATTTAAAAGTCCCAATTGTTGCTGGTGTGGTAGAATTCTAATGTTTGTACCTAACCTATATATTTTCTTAAATACTGCCAATTATAAAGACCCCGCTTTAGTGATGAATCTTATTTCAATTATTTCTTGTTCTATGGTTTTGTTAGTGTTATCTCTCTCAGAGAGGCAACAGAGATTGTTTTGTGAAAAAGAGCACTAAGTTCAGCCCTTTGCTTCACATATGCTGCCAAAGCTGGTCTCTTGCAAATCAAATTCCATTTCGTTTGAAGTGGAACCCACGAAAAAGCCATCTGTGTAAACAACCAGTTGTGCCTTTAAACTTTCGACACCTTTTCCTCAGCCAGCTGAACCAACCTCAGCTGATCAAAATCAACCAAAAATGGCCCTGTGGTTACTGTAGCTAACGTGCAGTACCGAACGAGCTGGATGTGTATCGCTTTGTGTCCTTCGAGTGGCTTACAGTATTGTTGTATATGTATTTAACAGACAAATGCACAAAAATTTGTCTGAAAGTACACAAAATTACACATCTCCTAAAAAGTGTTTCTATTTCCCTCCCAGATCGATGGCCATTCCTCATGTTATAACTGCTATTATTACAATAATTAGGCAGCTCTCACCTCTATGCAGCTCTCCGTGTGATGTGGTGTACACATCAGTGTCTGTCTACCCAGCCCTTGGTACTGCATGCCACAGTGCTCACCAGGCTGTGTCAGTGGATGACAGAGGGAGGGGGGAAATCTGTAAACACCAGCTTAATCTGCATGGGTGAAGTTACCAACATTGGGTCTGACAGGAAAAGCCCTCGGGTCACGTTTGGCAGTGAGAGTCACTTCACTCCACAAGAATCGCTGTCAAATTCAGGCATTAAATCAATTACAGATGTCAAAAAACCTGCTATTGAGAAGCTGTCTCCTATTTGATAGGCTGGAATGGGTTTTCAGGAAGCATGGTATGTGCAGTATGCATGCATGTATGCATGTGTGTGATTAAATCAAGCCAGGAATTTGATTATTCCCTGTGGATTTCAAATACAGCCAATGGGGAAAAGGGACAGAGAATGGATTTTTTTTTAACCCCCACTCACTCCATATTAATACCGGTATGTGCAATTTAAGGTAAACACAATTGTTCGAGCATAATTAATTATACAACTTCAACTGAAATTGATAAAAAGCCAAGATTTTCCTGCAGACAAACACATATCAGGAAACAGACAGGACAAAAATGAGTCTTGAAATAATATTGCACTGTGAACTCTGCTGAGCAATATCTGATTTTGTTTATTAAGTAGCTGTCACAACACGTTTAAAGCACAACTTCAGAGAAAACATTTTTTGGACTTACGCATTGGAAAAGAAAGTTGGGAACTGTGAATGAGTTGCAGCTTTACAGATATGTAAAAAAAAAATGTAATAAATATATTTTAGTAATAAAACACCAAAACAAAATAATGTCTTTTATTACTTCTCCTGATGCCATCTTGTAATGTACAATACTGCAAATGCAGTAATGCAGCAAATTAATTTCTGGAAGTGGTAAAACTGTCTTTTATAACCTTCGATGTGGTTCCCTACGCCCCTTCCTTAATTTAATATCACAATGTTTTGTTTTATACCTTGAGGTCTCCTGTACAATCAAATTAGAAATCACAGACTTCTCTCTCAGGCCCCATCATCCTCTGTTCATTTACAAAGCTCTCTAAGCACATGGACTTAGTATGGGCTTACTGTGTCTCTCCCATCAGTGTGTGCCACACAAGTGATAAAAAATGTACCAGCACTTCAAGCACATTCGGCAATAAATTGAGGAGCGTTGCAACGGGCAGAGAAAATATTTCATTACAGCGACGGCACTGCAGAGCACAGCTTCATATGTCTTTCTGCAGGCCTGTTTAATCTCGGTGCCATATCAGACCCTGGGCCCTCTTTGTGTTATTGCTGTGATCTTCTATTTGGTATTGACCCAGCATGCAAGCTCTTTCCTGTAACTAGAAGGGATGCCATTAGGCTCTTGGCCTCTGCTCCTTAGTGTGATCCATCAGTTTTGGTTGCCTATTGCAGTGTAATGATGGGGACCTGCAAGGTTCAGCCGTACCCCTCAAAATGAGGACCGTGGTCCCACCATTCAATAACTGGTCGCCAGGCATGCACTGAGAGGGTGTCACCGGGTGTGGAGTTTAGGACGTGGTCTTATCTGATCAATACAGGCATTATATTCTTCCCAAAATACATTCATTCAAGGAATTAATAACCTGAGAAGGTGCCTTCGATGCGTTCGATCTGAGGGGTTGTGGCATTGTTGTTGTTTTCTTTTTTAAATTCTGCCTTTGCTTCTATTGGAATGTGAGAAGCTAATTTTATCTGATTCTCAAAAACATGATTTGCTTTTCCATTGCATTGCATCCCTGACCTTTTCTGGAATTTTTTATTTTACTCCACATGTCAACACTCCCTTTATTTTAATTCGATTTACATTGTGCTCTGGTGGTTTCATAATCAATTTAAGTGTGGCCCTGCAGATGCGAGATTCACTCTAAGATAGGGGAGGTGGTGTCAGACCACCAGCCGGCTGAAATATTAAATTAGAGGCCCTTTCCCCCAGAAGATGGGGGAAGTCTTTACATTGGTCCTGCAAAAAATAATTAAGCCCTCACCTCTGGCTCTCTCCACCCCCCACCCCCACGTTTGAGGATGCCTGTCAGAGGTTCTGACAAAATGAAGAATGACACAAAGAGAGAACCTGTTGAAACAACAATGGGTTGGGTCTGTACGTTTATCGTGAATATTTGTTATGTATTTTTTTTAAACAGCAGTTGACACTTTTTAATTCATTTAGCCCATTGATGCTGACTGAAGGGAAGACCAGTGGGATACGTCTCTCCCACAGAGTGCTGGTCAGTGTTCGACTTTCCCCCCCCACTCTAAATTAATTATCTCTGGAACTTTCCTTTGCTAATGGAACGAAAAATCTTTGGTCTACAAGCTGCAGCAGATGAACTCTGCACAAACATTATACATTCACAGTACGGCTAGGTAGGTGCACATATACTTTATTTCCTTTCCTTGTTGTGGGCATTGCATCATATTATACCAAGGTGTGGTTAAATACTCAACTCTAATTGGTTGAGAGGTTGTGTTGATTATTTTCTTATAACCTGCATAGAGAACCAGTGTAATGCATGGCCATTAAGTAGTTCCAGCCAAAGTGGCCTTTTCACCATTCCAAATTAAAACATTTAACATTCAACATTCAATTTATCAATCTATGAATTGTATATACTGTATATATATATATATATATATACAATTATATCTATACAACTGAAATTAACTGCAGAAAAGTAAGAATTTTATGGCATGTCCAAAGGATGGCATCGCACCACCCTATCATGGTTTATTTTCATACAACTGCACAGCCCTTTGTGGGTTATTCTGTATTGCCCTTCCAGGGTCATTCACATTAAGTATACTGTATATTGGTGTATATTTGTTGTGGGGTACAAATACATGTGTATGGGGCATAAATCATGTGTGTTTAGAGCAAATGACAAATTGTTATTGGTTGTACACTATCCTTCTATGCATTTCTCTTCATTGTGTGAAACTAAATGCAAAAGCAATTAACAGCAAACAACAAAACAAAAAAAAAAAAAAAAAAAAATGTTTTTTGTAAACTGTAAATCGATGGGGAAAGTTTTTGAGCAAGATGATATATCAAAATTAAATTAGAAGGGGATAAAACATAATTAGAAATGTAAAAGTAATTAAAACGTAGAAAATGTATAATTATTGTTCAACCAGCTTGAGTGTTTTTAAGTGAAATTAAATAATGACTGTGCAGTGAATCTTTCCTGGCAAGATCAAACCAAATATGAATCCTAATTACATTTTTTCAGAAGATGATTCATTTATTAAAGGGGTTGTGAAGAGGTATTGTAGGATATTACAGGACTTCAATTCCTTAATAAGAACTTCTGCTGAACTTTCAGGTGTCAAGTGTTTTTGTCCCTTTTGGCTTGAGTCTCTCTGTCTCGGGAGTGAATGGAAACTGTGAATATTAATGAGGAAAAGCCTCACCCAGGTGAGCTCAGAACAGGGGCCATGACAAAAACTCTGCAGGTGTCAAGTTCTTCATCTTAGCCATGCTAATGTCATCTTAATGCACAAGGTCTACTGCCAAAGAACTACCTAAACTTCAAACTCAGGGAGACAAAAAGGGGGAAAAAGCTATGAAAGGACAGGGAAGGAACTCCCTACATCAAGGTTTTTTTCTTCTTCCAACAAACAGATTCATCCATAGTGACAGAACAGCATGGCCCCTTCCTTTCAATTGAACAAACTCTACTCATATATATGCAGAGAAATGCACAACAAAGCCTTTGGCTTTTAAGCTGGCAATTGAGTTCCTAATACTGTTTCTGAAAAAGAAAAAAACCGATGCTATTCACGAGGCTTACATAAGAAGAAAAAAAAAGTTAAGGACACATCCTTGACGAAATCCTCTTTTGAAGCGTAATCCACCTTGGGCACTTTATCTGTTGGCTGAAGGGTGTTATATATATATAATCCAGAGATCTCATTCACAACAGTATACAACCTGACTATTTTCCTGTTATAAAGAAGGCCCATTCACTCTGTTAGTGCTATTTGAAGGCGACTGTTATAATAAGGGAATTAACAAACTAAGAATAGGTTAAACAGGTGTTGAAACGAGTAATGGGGTAACACTGTAATTAGGATCACCTGAATAGAAGGTTGCGCTTGAATGGCTTTCCATTTCAATTACTCTCCTGTTTTAAAAGGGGAGAAAGCAGATCCGCTAATCTCTGCATGTGATCTTAAGAGGGGGTATTCTTCCCCTAAATATTTTAAGGAAAATCTGACAATGATCATCATTCTAAATCACAAACCTGTCATATCAAGAGAAATTATTTTTTGGTAATAAATATTGTCATCACGTTTAGAGAAATGTTGACCATCTTCAATTAAAATTGGAGTGAATTTTGCCATAGAAATACATGGAGGTACTGAGTAATGCATTGAAAGCTGCCTGGATTAATGCAGTTGACCTGTGTGTTTAAATTAACAATTAATTTGTTTGATTTGTGCCTAAAGGTCGCACTTGATTTGTTTGTCAAAAATAGTCACCCTGAATGTTGCAGCAGTTGTCACACAAACATTTCTATTAAAGAAATATTATTATAAAGCTGAAAGGTTATTTGCACATTTGTCTTTAATCTCAGTGACAACCACACACATTACACATAACAAATATATTAGGAAAATGCTATGGAAGAAAAAACAAGAATATACTACATATGTCTAATGCTTATTGGTTTTCAGACCCGTGGTTCCAAATGCAGCACATCAGATATGGAGTCTATAACAGCTGAACAAGTCAAAAGCGTGCTTTGGTTTTTTAGCCAATTTCTATCCCTGATTTTTTTTTCTTCTCCCGACTTGGAACACTTCACCGTATTTGTAGGCCCGTCCCGTCACTGCAGTGTCCTCCGTCTGTTCAGGAGAGCGTAGGCACGCTCATGTTCTCATCCAAAGTGTACGCTGCTGCTTAATACACTGCAGTCCACCAGCTGAGCCATGTTGTTCCTGCAGAGTGTACCTCATGCACAGACTGTAAGTGTCTGATCGATCAGAGGAGTTAAGGCAGGGACAACCCAGCCAACGGAAAATAATGCTTCTTTTCATCCGACACCAATTCTGTGCTGACCTGTGGGGCTGCCAGCCATCATTTGCACAGCCACGTTGAGGTTTCAGTACCAAACCATGGGCCGTTTCATTACACTACAGCCCAGTGTTTTTAGTAGGATAGGCAGGGTGTGCAGCCAAAATGTCACTTCTTTTCTTCAAATCAAAAATCACAGCGCCTATTCCTAGTCAGATCCCTGCCCCTCGAACTTCGACAATGGCAATAATTTAGACTGTAGCTTACTGGACATATTAATATACTCTTGTAAGTCACTTTGGATAAAAGCCTCTACCAAATAACTAAATTGTAAGATTGGGGAAAGTGTCTGGTTTTCTTGAGTGCAATCAAAATACCATATCATCTACATGAATGTAAATTAATCTTTGTTTCCCCCCTGACTTATACCTAATTTGAAATGAAATAACAGTTACTCTCAGTTCACTAGACAAAAGCACTAAAAAACCACTTTAAATGATTATTTTTTGTCTCCGTGCGCACGTTGTGGCCTGTGACCAAAGCCAAAACTCACACCAAAGACTTAACAAGAGCAAATGCGCACAAAGAAAAGAGGAAAAAATCTCAGACATTAGTGAAGGATGGGTTTGCAGACAGAGAAGGGAGGAAGATATCTGTCATCTAGACGGCACATAGGAAAGCAGCGTGTGGCATCACTAAGTAAAGGTCATTGGCGTAATGGTGACAGAAAGCTATCTGTTTCAGAGAGATGAAAGCGCTCCCTTTCGGGGATCCTATTAACCTTTTGGGAGTTTTCCCCAGTCCGCCCCTCTTGGCATCGCTGAGCGCAGATGCAAGAAGGAGCAAACCTGAGAGATGTTGGGGTGTTGGAAATTGGGCTTGTGGTTGTTGGGAGAAGGGTGGAGAGAGAGCTTTTTGGAGCGGCACCCAGAGGCGGACGCACACCCCTGGCTCATGAGAGGACAACGTGTCAGCGTGCGGCAAGAGGTAACACTGGGTGACAGAAAATACCACCCCCAATTGGGGTTCGCCACCAGGGCCAGTCTGGTACAGTTGAGTTTTGAACCGTGACCGTGATAGGCAGCTCACACTCGTGAAGGACCAACCAATATGGGTGTGTTAGACCGCTACGCTATTGGAGGCCCTGCAATTTGGCATGTTTTAAAACATTTTTCATGGTTAAACATGAATGGGAATTCCTAGATTTATTTTCCCTTGCAAGTAGTGCAATTTAAATAAGACAGTGGTGCCCTCAATCAACTTGGGGTATGAATGATACAGTATTTGCTGTATATGGATTAGGAGAACAGTAGCAAAACCATCATTAAATAAATGTTGTAGAAGTGGGTGAACTCCATAGAGATGCACAACATTTTCATATGGGGAAAAGATATGCATATGAACTATTACATGCATATAAACTATTAATTTATCTTTATCATCATAATACTCCATGACCTGCTGTAAAGCATTATTCCTTTCTGGACATAAAGAATGACAGCCTCTTAAACCCCATTCATGCCACAGGGAAATCCTCCCCCTTTGTGCCGGCTTGCTGCACTATAGATGCCTTCAGTTCAGTGTGTCCGCCAGAAATCTAGCATTGCTTTTTCTAAAGCTGGCGAATATGCAGTGTGAACACGAGACTGACGGCGTTTGTATGCTGTGGGTTATAGCATTAGTAAAAAGTTATAGAACTGCCTTGACTACCAATACTAGCTACCTGTTTGTGTGAAAAACACTGTTGGCAGTCTCAGTACGGACATTCCATGTGGCCGTTTTATGGTCACTGTATCCGATAAAACACAAGCAAACAGATGTCTAGGCAGCCAGTAATATTAGGTATTCAAGCTGAATGGGGTGGGGTGAGGACAGACAAAAGATATGGAAGAACAAAGGTATGCCCCCTCGGTTCAGTAGATGTTCACAGCTCATATCTGTAAGCATTGGAGTGGGTTTTGTTGGCATGTCACTTGCACGCGTTCCCTCTCCATTAACGAAGCGCGTGGTGCACATGATAGTCCCTTTTGTCTCATTTTGGCCAGGCCTTGGCCACTGAATGGGCCCATCCAGATGTCATTCCAAACGAGTGCATTTCATTAAAAATAAATCCATCTGATTTTAATGCTATTACAACAACCCCAAAAACCCCAGCAGCCTCCCCCTATTCCTCACCACCCCAATCATAATTACTATAATGTTTGAGGCAACGATCTATAGCTCACCAAAAAAAGACAAACAGTGGGTGTTCCAGATTATTTGTAAGTGCACTGAATATAAGCCTAATATAAATAAATGTAATTGCTTGCATTAATATTGCTTGCTTAATATTATGCAAAGAATAATATAATCGTTTTTCAACCTAAATGTCTATAATGCACAGCCTAAAGTTCACGTGTCACCTGTCATGGTATGATGTATAAAGAGGGTGTGATACGGGCCTATTGCCTTGCATTGATATCTTAAATCTATATAAAAGGAATTATTATGTTTCTTAAGTTGTAGGTTGTTCACTTAAGTACATTTTAATGATGTCTATGCTATACAAGACAGACACAGTATCTAAAATGTCTAAAATGACTGCTAGTGTAGATTCTACTTTTCCTATTTCATAAGATGCACTATAACTATCTATAATGGTATTGGTCAACAAGCTTTGTATTGGTGATGATCCACTCAACACAAGCAAGCAGGCTAATGATTGGTCATCTTCAACCACTGGTTGAAGAAAGACTGAGGAATGTCACCAGGAAGACTTGACTCTGAATTACCTTTTTAGTATCATAAAAAGGTAATTGCCACATCACAGAACATCAAAATAGGGCACTCGTTCTCTTTTTGTGATGACCTTTGATTGATTCTAACAGGCTTTTGATGTAGGCTCCACCAAAACCATTTTGTCCAAAGATGAATACGAGGATTAAACACACTCTGCATTTTTTATTTTCCACCTCATCCTCCAAACTCCCTAATTAGGTTTTATGCATGCACATGAAACTTACTCATGGCCGGATTCTGAGCTATTTAACTCAGACATTTATACTGACATTTATGACATTTGTCAATTGATACATATTTTAGGCTTACAATATGAATTCTCTTTCTTGTGATCTGTAACTGGGACTACAGTGGGGCTGCCAGATGGGGCGTGCTGCTAAGGCACGAGTTGCAGTGACGTGCCCCGCAGTCTGGTATCAAATCCTGATCGTGCCAATGGCAACTGTGGCTGGCAGCCCTGCAGGGTGCTGCATAATTGCCCATAATAATAGCCCATAGACTACAGTGTGACCTGTGGCCCAGACTGAATTCAGACCGTGCCAGTGGCAGATGTGGGAGACACATTATTGGCTATAGTGTCACCCAGGGAGGGAGGGTTTCACTCGGCAGGATACCCTCCCAACTCATCGCTGTGACCCAGTGACTCCTCTGGTCAGTTGGGTGCCTGCGGTCTGCCTGCACTACTTGTGTTAATGTGTGCAGCCCTCTGGTGCTGCAGCATGTAGGCTAAGCATGTGGCCCTCCAGAAGTAATGAAGGATGTCACGTGGGACAGATGGGGCCTGCAGTCACGATCACTCCTTCTGAATTGCAGTGGAAAGACTGGGAAAAGTCTTTATTTTACAGTTTATCTTTCTAAAATTGATGTAGACCAGCCACCATTATTGTGTTGGTTGCGTCTTTCTGTAGCTGCAGATGTAAAAACACCGAACAGATTTTTCTCCAATGTGTGGCCCGATGTTTTTTTTAACTTGCACTCTTTATGTCCATCAGGTCTTAATGACTCTTTTGAGTTGTCCTACCCAAAAACAAAAACAATAAGCACATACCAGCATATCTTGTAGTAGTCTGCCTACTAATTCTTTCAGTATTTCCATGATTATGTATCATTTATCATCTGACCCTATTTTTGTGTTTGCAAACTTGATACATTTACTAATAATTTAATAATTGAAATATTCATTGTAGTCATGTGACTGTTTCTATTTTGTGTGTCTTGTGGCCTGTAAACCAGCACTGATGATAGTCTGAGATATTTGGGGGGGGAGGGGGCAGGGGGCAAGGGGTGTTGTCCAACATGGAAAGAAGGCAAGGTTCTGCAGGAAGCCAACATTCCCAGACCTCTTGTAATTGATCTCATTTGTTCACAAAAAAGATCACTCTCTCTGACACAGGTCACTGACCTTTAACCTTTCCGTTATTACATCCTCCTAAAAATAATTCAAATTCATGTATTTTAGTATGGAGGGTGTTTTGTTGTATTCCAGCAATTATGATCAACTGATTCAACCAGACTGGGGTGTGTTCAAATTGGCAAGTAAAGGTGAATGTTCACCAACAATTTCAAACTTTTTCCTGTTAGCTTTGGTTATCGGTTTGTAAACATAGTGTGGGCGCCTCCCGCGATTGGCTGTCCGCCCCAGGGAGGGGGGAGGGAAGCCGACATGACGTTCGCTGCGCATAAGAGTGGCCCTGTAGTACTGGGTTACGGTCAACGGCTTGGCGAGTGCCGCCTCGGAGGAGGCGTTACTTCGCCTTTGTCACTACCGGTCGCAGGACTACGGCAGCGAACTCACATTACTAGGGGGGGATTGGCACAAAAATTGCGGGTCTAATTGGCTACCAAATTGGGAGAAAATGGGATAAAATCAGAAAAAAAAATTTTTGGTAAACGTAGTGTGGCAAACAGAAATGCCATTGTACGGTGCTGGCCTGAGGGAGATGTTTTGTTTACATTTAATGCAAACAATTTGGAACATTTCATTAAAATTAATCACAAACATTCTGGGCTGTTCACTAAATTCCAAAGGCACCTCTGGTTGTGGATTTTCAACATGGAAATCTATGATTCCTTAACACTGTCTAAACAGTCAGGTATTCAGTGTGTAGTTGCAAATAAGATGTGGCAGATGCACAAGTTACTAGAGAACCTTTTTTTGGCCAAAACAAGCATTTTTCACAAGCCCACAGAGAGTCACAGTCTCTTTAAGAAAGCAGACCTGACAAATAGACCTGACACTGGGTATTATTCAAACGTATCTGCCGTGTTCCATTTATGGTTGGACTTTAATAGACATGTGTCCTGCTGCATTAAAATTCACTCCTGCTTCACTGTGTTCCAAAATGCATTGTGTGTACTTCCTCACTTGAGTAGTACATTTAAGCAAATGTTACTTTTCCTGAACCGCCATCATCCTTTTCTCCAAATTTGGAATGCGCAGTCATGTTTGTCCCACCGCTGCAACATCCGACTTAAACCTGGGAGTGCATGTCCTCCATGGTGCATACAGTCAGCCACTGCTTCTTTTCACTCAGCGGTAATTGTGCACTTCATGCACAGCAGGTTCCACCCTGTGCCCGATAGGGCAAAGCAATCACTTCTGCAATGAGGCAGGGGACATCCTGCCAACAGAATCTCTTCCTCCCTAGGCGACACTATGAGCAATTGTGTCTCCTCACAGGACTCATGACTAAAGGCAGCACTGGCGTGGTCACGATTCAATTCAGGACCTGGGGGCACATCAGTGACAAAGCGTTTTTCTCAGTAGGAAAATGATATGCATGCATGTAAGTTTCACTTAGTTTAGTATTGCTATATTATATGCTGTTCAATTATGTTCTTCCATGACAAATTCCATCATTTGGTGTTTTGTTGATGGTGGTGGAAAACGCTGTCTCAGGCGCCGTTCCAGAATCTCCCATAAGTGTTCAATTGGGTTGAGATCTGGTGACTGAGAGGGCCATGGCATATGGTTTACACCATTTTCATGCTCATCAAATCATTCAGTGACCCCTAGTGCCCTTTGGATGGGGACATTGTCATCCTGGAAGAGTGCACCCCCATCAGGATATAAATGCTTCACCACAGGATGAAGGAGATCACTAAAAAGACTTTGTATTTATTGGCGTTTACCTTGCCGTCTAAGTGGCTGATTGGACCTAAACCATGCAAAGACCATACGTGTTTTGGCATATGGAACACATGCACTTGTCTGCATGTTCAGAACAGGGTGAAGGATGATTCATCTGACCATATGATTTTTTCCACTGCTCAGTAGACCACTGCCTGTGTTCATTGCACCACTTTACTCGCAAATATACATTTCTAGGTGTAATAAGGGGTTTATGCACTGCAACCCGACCATAGTATCTCCCTGTGTAAAGTTCTCGATTGACTGTTCTTGATGAAAGTGCCTGCTCACGCTCTAGGTTGATATTTGCAGTTAACTGATTGAGTTTCTTGTCTGTTTTGCCTTGGATCTTGAACCAATGTAGCCAAAATAATGAGCAACTGGGCCTGCCCAACATTTTTATACATGACGCTAAGCATTATGGGATGTTAATTGTTTAATTAACTCAGGAACCACACCTGTGTGGCACCCGCTTTCAATATACTTTGTATCCTTCATTTACTCAAGTGTTTCCTTTATTTTGGCAGTTACCTATATATCTCATCAATGTCAACCTTTATTTCAATCATTTAAAAAATACTTTACATAAAACTGCAGCACAGGCCCCTCAGACTTCCCATTCTGCATTTTCTGACCTCTCAATTAGAAATACATTTTTTTAAAACCCTCATCCCATTTCGGTATGCTTTGGATGAACTCCTGCATCCCTCCTCAGCTCTGCCTCCTGTGGAGAGAGACCGGGGCAAATTGCAAAAGGCAATTGCCTATCAAACAGAGCGACAGAGGGGGGCAGCCACCACCCCTCCCCCCCCTATGTATCAGTCCACCAGGCCACTGGAGCAGGGGGTCGTCAGCTCTTGATCTTCACACGCAAAAGGCCAGGCTCCTGAAGGAAAAGCACGGTCCGCTTCCTCGGCGCACGTCTCAGAACCTCTTGCAGATCAGATCATCAGACGGACAGGTGTTCACATGTTAGTGTAGGCGTGGCTGTGGTATCTCTCCACTGCCTTTTTGCTTTTGGGAACAGTAAAAAGTAGCCGTTGATCATCTTTATGCAGTGAAACAGCATCTCAGATACACTGGCACGCACACATTCAAATGCGCAAGAACCATTAACTGCAAGGTTAGGTGGTTGTTAAAAAAAGAAAAGAAAAAGTTAAACAAATCCCGGGCAAACCAATGACGGCAGCTTGTGACAACCTCATTATTAGTATGTTTATGACTTCATCTTTGCAGCCCGTATTAAATCTGACAAGTCACGCAGCGATTAGAAATCGGAATGCTGCAGCAACAGTGTTGGAATTAGGATCAGCGGCTGGGTTTAACTCTCCCTGCCCAGGAAGTCCTGGCGAACGACTCCTCTCCAGCCAGTGGGGAATCTTCAGCTTCACTGCCTGCAACTGATACAAACTGACAGCTCTCTCGAATACGGGCGAGGATCTGCGAGTTTCGGCGAGGGGGTCACAAGGGGGGTCTCCTTGTCTCTCTTCCAGTATCGTGCATCGTGGTCTGTTGCTCCATATTGGGGGAGAAAAAAGGATTTGGCAGGCCCCAGAAAGAACCTGCTGTACAGCGTACAGCACCAACTACCTTGATTGGAAAATGCAACCTCGCCATATGTTGTTTTCCTTACCTATTCCGTAACAAAAATAAACTTGTTTTTCATTCAAGTTAAAGTGACAAATACTTGTGAAAAGTTTTCTTTTTAAAGTATGAAGCAAAGACTGGGAATCTTGGTTCCAGAGATACTGCAATCGAAAATGATAAAGTTAATGGCTTGTTCGCCAAATATTTGGATCATTTTACATGACCACCATAATATTATGTAAGACAAGAAACATAAGCCTATATTTGTGACTTGAAGGACAAAGTGCATTGCGGTTACACTGGAATAGAGGTCAGAAAAGTTAAATACTTGCAATACCATAAATGCTCAAAAAGTTTCTTTGTAAAAACAACAACAAAAGACCAAAATCTATCTGGATTATTTCTAAAGGAGGGACATTTCTATTTTTCTGAAGGCGATGGAAGTGGACAGTCGTGCCCCACTGCCACTCCGTCTAAACCTTGGCAGGAGTGAAGCAGCATGGCTCCTGCACAGCTCTGCCAGTTTGTTGCGGATGAGAAGATGGATCACTGCGGTTACTCTGATGGGTGGCCATTTCGCCTCCTGCATGAAACCGTGAGCAGGGGGCAGGGAGCAGGGAGCAGGAACTGATTACCTGACCAGCGCAATTCCAGATTACTTTTTCTTTTTTTTGCTCAATGAAAATGGAGTTTAAAAAAATAATTTACCTGAAATTGAGGGGGACCCAAAATTCCATACATTTTCAGTTTAGGAAAACACTAATTTAACATTTAAAGGATTTAAACGGTAGCATGTTTAGAATCTAAACTAAGGTATAGCGGGTTCTTTTTATGTTGCTAAAAAATTGTAATACCAATAAAGCAGTTTTTTGTGTACCAAACAGGAAGCCCAAATGTGGAGGGGGGAAGGGGGTGTGAACTATAGATATGATCTATGCTGAAAGGTTGGGCCACGCGTAAATGAATTGCAGAGCAAGCTTTGCCTCAAAGAGCTGGAAGCAGGGCCAAACGTCAGGCGGAAAAATAGGCTGAGGGTCAGAGCCTGTGATGTGGGATGATTGATGAGCCGGACTAGATTGAGAGGTTTGATGCAGAGGGGATGATTTACTTTCCTCATCCCATTCTCCATTCTCCATTTTCCATCTGTGTTGAGGTAGAATACAGAAGAAAAAAAGGAACTGGCGTGCAAAAACCTCCACCAAAAGAAACATGTCAGGTCCACTTGAATTATCGAGTGTATCAGTCAACTGCTCTGGATGGGAAAATTAAGACATACCAGAAAGACAGACATTAGAAAAATGTTTTATAGGATGTTTTTCTGCGTATTCAGGGCGCTTTACGGCATAGTCCTGGAGGATTTTCAGATGGCACACAAAATATTCTTAATGGACATAATTAGACAATGGTAATGTTCCTGCATCTGAGAGTAGACTGGTGTTAATGTACCAGGATATGAGTATTGTGAGTATAATCAGAGTCACCTGGGCAAGAAGATGGACTGTCTCCCACATTGTTTAATGCTCAGGGAAGTGTAGTGAAGGCCACACACACACACACACACATAAGCGCATCCATGCACATACACACACACACACACACAAACTGTTGATGAAGTTTGCCAAATCGACTATCTTGCTACCACATACCCTATTATGTGCGTTGCTAATTTTACACAAAGCAGCTGTTTGACAAACAGTTTAAATGAAGGCTTGTTACAAAACGTGGGTCAATGATCAGTAGGTAATTATGTTCAAATGTCTGCAAGTCCCATCCAGTCTGCCACAATATTAATTTTGTTCTGTTGTAGAATGCTCCGCTCCACAGTAGTATTGTGCTTTAAACAGCTTATGCAAATTAATATTGTCATAACATGTAGAGCTTTAAAACATGGGATCTGAGTGGCCGTGCCTTATCACAGAACTCTTTGTTCTTTGTCAGTACTTCCATGGAAAGTTTAGTAAGTACCATGCATCTGTGACAATGAGCTTGATGTCATAGTTTGAGGGCCAGATTTACTAAGATAGTCGCACCGCAAAGGTGGTCACTATTTTGTTGCGGCTATTTTGCAGTCGCAAATAGTGACACATTAACAACCAATTTACTAAGACTGGTTCTAATTATGCAATTAAAGAAATGAAGCACCCTCATTTGCAATTTGCAGTAGGACACACCAATAAGAAGGGTCCAAAACAACATGGTTCACATGTCCAGATCACGCCAAGAAATGGATACGCAGCAACCAGGCAAAAGTAGCAAGGGAACTTAAAAATAAAACGTACATTTACAGATTAGGAAATCGAGGTATTGCTCAACGAGGTACAGTGTTACAATGCTGTATTACAGCATAGTAAATCAACACCAATTGAGAAGAAATAAATCTGGAGTGACATCACCAAAGAAATTAATTCATTAGGCATAACAAAACAAACAGTAGATGATGTAAAGAAAACAAACAACTGATCATGTAAAGAAAATATGATCTATAAGTCCAAAAGAAAAACTTTTCTTACAACATGTGGGAAAAAGACACTGGCAGTGGTCGAACCGAGGAAAGAGTATTATAATAAGAATAAAGAATAGAAACTGAAAACTTGTGATGGGAGAAGGCCACAGCCTGCCTGAAAGTAAAACTGTATTCACGATTCATTCTATACCCTCCTGACCGCATATGCACAATAAGATAATTGTTCAAATGCTAGGTGATGACAAATCGGTCAACAAATCCTGTGTCCTTTCATATCATTTTTATTTCAAGTTCTAGTAAATAATATGTATGCTATATAGAATATATATTTAAAATTCTGACTTACCTGTCTGTAAATACGGGTATTCCTGAAAATGAAGCTGTCCTGACATGAACCGGGGTATTTTGCAACAACTTTAAATATACATTACATGATTATTTGTTATGGACACCCACATGTTATAGTAAAAAAAGAGGAACATGGCAACTTATACAGCCTTTCAAAGCTTTATTTTGCATTGAAATATGTGTGATGTTGAGGCGGGGAAAAAAACAAAACAGAAAAAATGTACTGTTCTGTAATTGAATGCCAATGCACCTATTTTTTGACATTGAGTGCAAGGAAGTTTACATGAATTTTGTATTCATCACATAAAATAAAGCAACTTCAAGTTAAGATAGAAAAAGCATGCCTCAAACAATTAATTTTATTTTTATTAAACAATTTCTCATTTTATTTTTAATCAACACAGAGAGCTAGGAGATGAAAGTGTAGCAGGTAAGGAAACAGGCAAGAAACACCACAATAGAATAACATGCACCAATTAAAAGAATCAAATCAAATCCTAGAGAATCTGTCCGATTATATTAGGCCATGTGAAGATTTATTGCCCAGCGGAGTAGTCAGGATTAAAGGATTTTCATCTGTGACTGAATTGAGTATTCACCCTGAAATGACTGAGCATATTCAACAGGAAATTAGTTCACTTAATATTGACAGGGAACATTGATCCTTCGTCGGACAAATCCCAGCCAAACGCCTCATCGTCTCTTGCCTTATGGCCGCAGTGTGCCCCTTGTAACTTCTATCCATTCCGACTGTGTAAGCCTTTCGAGTGAGAGCAGCGGTGAACTGATGGCTAACGTCGGCCAATGCTCAACCATTACGTTAATAGCAGATTAAAGAAAGACTGCAGCTGTGGCTGACGCCATGGGAGTCAACATTGTCAAGAACATCTGGCAAATAAGTAATGAAATAGCAATCATCGTTGTCGTCATAGTAATAAGCATCATAATGGCGAGGATCATTATCATCATAATTATAAGATGTTGTTAAGGGGGCTGGAGCAGTGGCCTGTGGACCATAGGTTCCAAATACTGTAGTACTCTTGAGAAAGTTATTTAACGTCAGTTGCTCCTGTGAAACTCAGCTCCAAGGAGCATCAGTATTTACTGTTCGTCAGTGCAAATCCATGAGCCAGGAATCTGCTGCAGTGTTGCACAATTGACTTTGGCCCAGTAGGAGTAAGTCGGCTAGGGTTGCTAGGGTAACTGCTGTATTATTTCTTCCCAGCAACGTGCCCGGTGGCCACAGGCTACCAGTAGGGTGACCAGATGTCCCACATTGTGGCAGTCCCTCATTTTTAATTGTCACGCATCCTGCAACAACGGATGTTGTCAAACATTCTAAATAAAATGATAACTTTGCAGCTATGATTCCCCCCACCCACAGGTCAACAATATCATAACCCCTCCCACCCATCCTGGTGCCCAGCTCAACAATCTCACCAGCATCCCCCCGACACACATTGCTTCCGCTTTCTCCCTCTTTCCTTTCCTTTCTCATCCTGCCAAAATCCTCTTGCTTGCCCTGCATTTTGACTATTTGATTCTGGTCACCTTAGGTACCAGTGAGAGATGCGATCGGTGCGAGCTCTTCTGAGGAGAGCTATGTGTGTCCTGTGATCAGTCACGTCTGAGTGCACATGCTTCAGCTGCAGTGCTCCCTGCTGACACAATTCTCCAAATTTAGGAGAAATAATTTTTGTTTAAGAAATATAAGATCCTATAGACTGCCCTTCTGCTGCTGAGCAGAACATATTTGAGCTTCGTACTCAGAATTTAGTGTGCCTAAAATTAATAGAGGGTATACATTGTCCTACACACTGCAGGTAAATCCTACCGTGAGGTTGCTACAGTCAAAGCACATCCTGTCATTTGTAACTGGTCCCGATTGTTTGTTGGGAATTGGCTTGTCACGAGTAGAGAAAAAATTGTATGAAACAACCCCAGCCTCGCTGCTTCAGCGGGATACTGTCTCTGTCACTTGTGAACACAAACTGTGCTTTGGTCAATGTAGTGTGTAACCATGGCAACTGGGACCACATGGCACCATGGGAATGGTGGTGGTAGTTCCATTGCCGAGCAGCTCCAGTACCACAACGGCCTCTTAAAAAACTTCACCAGCAGCCTTGTTCCACTGTGCCGGGCAGTGAGTCGTCCACACTGCTGGCACGCTGATCCTGATGTGGATTCAGGCCCATGCCATAGATGACACACGTGCCTGACTGCTAGTGGCAGTTTAGGTAGCAGCATTAGATCTCTTTGCATTCCTGCTCACCACAGTCTTTTCAAGTGCCATTGAGCTTGAGTACCCCAGTACCGTATTACAGTGAAACATATCTTTGAAGTGACCGAACGCCCTATGGTCGAAAATCATCTGTACCTGATTAGGCCCTGGGATCTCATGAGGCATCAACTAATTGGGTAGATTTACAACATTTTTCAGAAATCTTGTTTGACAACTGTTGGAAGCAGAGGTAGTCTCAGCATTGCGCATGCGTGTACTATCGAGGGAAATCCCAGAAGGAATTGTATTTCACGTGGCGCAAAAAAAAGCTTGCTGTGACTATGAAAATTGTGCATAATGGCTGTATCGCTCAGTTTCAACTCTCATTGTGCACGGGGCATGTCTCTCGCCCCTATTTTCATGATCCACAACCAGTAAGAGTGAGAAAATATATTGAGAAAATATAGGCCATCAAGAGCCCGATTGGATAATTATACATTTACATTTACATTTTAAGCATTTAGCAGACGCTCTTATCCAGAGCAACTTACAAGATGTGCATTAATACAAGGTAAGAACAATTAGCACACAAGATCAGTGCAGTAATACAGCAATAGACATCATTGCAGGCGTCTGCGTATCATACCTGTAACAATTGCAATACAATGACATCGTATTGCAACAATTTTCAGGGAAGTGAGAATGGGAGCAGTCAGGACTTGTCAGGACTTCCTGCTCTGAACGACATAAGCAGTGCTTAGTGCTACATCGCAGTTGTGGCTACTGCAGCAGCTATGACACCACCGAGGAAAGAAAAACATATCAAATGATAGAAATCTGAGAACGTTCCCCTTTAAACATCACTGGAGTACACCGCCCATTTGGCATTTAGCATTTGCATTTGGCATTTAGAGCAAGGTACTTAATTTATATTCTATTAAAATAATTGAATAAGGGAATAATTGAAAGGCACCTTTTGAACAAATCATAGAATTCGAATGCCGTGGGTGCGTAAGTACAAAAAGTGCTTCAATATAGACAGGAAAAGGGCTTGTGCACCCAGTTTTTAATCGCTTTACAGTGGCACCATTTAGCACCATGTATAGCAAATAAGCATATACTTTACTGCAGTGTCCATAGTTTTCTCCTTTTTGTTGATGATTCCCCTTTTGTGTGGTGTGCAAGTCAAGTGCAAGTTCCTATTTCATAATAGGAATAACATTTAATAATTATTATATTATTAGTGATGATGGTAATTATTCATATGGTAATGTATTACAAAATACACTAGGCAGCAGTGTGGTGCACTGGTTAAGGAGCCGGGCCCAAAGGTTTCAGGTTTGGTTCCCAGGCGTGGCATTGCTGTTGTAACTTTGAGTAGGGTGCTTATACTGAGCTGCATATGTATCCAGCTGAATGGACGATGTGTAAAATGTGAACTATGTCAGTTGCCCGGATAAGGGATGCCTGCCAAGCAGATTTATCGTAACGGTACGATATGATAAGAATCTGATATGGTCAGAGCCCGACTGGATAAAGTGCTGTGTAATCAACTGGAGACTGAAATGCTGCCAGCTGGCTTTGGCAAGCGCCTTTTGACAGAAAATATCCCTCTTCTTTTACATGGCTGAGGGATAATTTGTGTTCATTAAAGTAATGGATTACATCGTAAACACTTAAAACAAATCCACATAAATTGAAATACGAGGTTGGTAGCACTGTTAGTACAGAAACATAATGATAATTTAATTAACTTAAACTACAAATGAGTAACATAAAAGCCTATTCAAATATTAAAACATTTCCACGTTTCAGTTATTTATGGAGCCATTTCTCCATATATTGCTATTTGCTTTTTTCTTTTACTATCAAGATTACATTGATCTCACTTCTCACTTATCTTCCTGTGTAAACCTTGTATGAAGTGTGCACCCCGGGCTATTAAAAAGGTTATTTACAATGTCTGTCGAATTGTCTAATTAGAGATTGAATGGAATTTTTCTGGGACAAAATATTAAAAGATTAACACCAGAGAATATGTTTAGTAGGACATAAGAGCACACTAAGCCAGTGGCCTTTACAGGTCTTATTTATGTATTTGTAGAGCCACCATACTTACAGTAGGAGCCTGAATGAGGGAATATTCTTAAATACACAAACACATGGATTTATTTGATGTATGTTTGTGTAATAATCCATGTGGTCTCTGACTGGAAAAAACTGTTTTGCTAAATATAATACAGGCTTGCTGCAGCAACTTTCTTATTGCTCATTGTGTCTGTTAAGAATAGAATATTTTCATAAACTTTCAAACTGCACACTTGCATTTTAATCCATCAAACCCACAGGGATGCTTACAGTGGCACACAATCATATGAATCCTGGAAAAACATGACATGATTTTAAGTGTTAGTAATTATGTGGATACATTTAAATAACTACATAAATGTTTAGTTAGATATTATTTAAAGAGAGAAGATACCTGGATACTGCCATGGACGGTACTACCTCAAACTAAACTATGGAAAGTGAAGTGCGGAAGTCTGCCTTGATGGTGTGCGCCGAGGTGAAAGTACCACAGTAACTTCAAGGATAACAAAAGGAGCTGAAGAGCACATTGAGAATCCCAATAAAGGAGTGATAAATGATTAATGCCTGATTAGAAATATTGCTATTTTTCACAGCTGTCAGTGTAATGGAAGCATCAGCAACATTGGACGAGATACCGGCTTTTTCCATAATTGAGCCTTTAGCTTCTAGCTGCGCCCCAAAGCTTTCCATTAATCAAGTGGAGGGAAGTTCAAGCTCACTGACAGCGTGGACAGCATTAGATGGGCAAAGTGATTTCCAGGTAGTCAGAGGAACCTTTTCAGCCTTTCATTCACACAAAGAAGAACTTAATTGTTTCCCCCCCACCCCACAAGATTTCGATGCCTATTTAGTCCCATTACGTCAGCTGCTGTTTTCCTTAGTGAAAATACACAATAAATTGCCCCTGTTGTAGTGGCATAAAAGACTTATTTTTTCACCTTTTTCTTTCGGTTCATTGTGGTATATGACAAGGAGAATGTGTCATCCCACAACATAGGGCATACGCATAACATGACACAGCTGTTTGTGTTTTAATTCATATTAACACATATTACCACAGTATGGAAGCACCTTTGGGCACATTGTGTAACAGACCTGATGTAAAAAAAATACATTTAAAAAAAGTAGCTGTATCAGTAATTGTGACTTTCATACTTCATATGCAGTTGCAAAAAAACTAAATTGAATAATTTCTAATGTATACTGTTTATTAGAATATATATTTGTAATATTTTGGATTATAAAATTGTATCATGTATTATATTTAAGGACAGAGACACAAAAATGTGATAATGTAGTACTCCAGTGGGATAGAGCGTCCTAATCGAGTATCAGACACAGGCAAGACAGTCTTCCTCAAAACAAAAGTTGGAGTCATTCCCATCAAAGACAATGGAAAAATGTACTTATGTGGCCTCAGTTTTCAACGGCCTCAACTCCACGACAAGGTGCCTAAATTGTCACCCATTAAAAATTAATAGGTGAGCGGAGTAGCGAGGCGCATTACCAAAGGAAAGGGATGTTCATTAATTATGTCATGTAATTGGATTGAGGCAGGTGTGCAATGCTTCAGCCGGAGTGGTCACTGCCAGGGAGAAGGGCCCATGCGCAAGTTTTTCTATTAAGAGTCAGCGTGTCCCCAGATCCGCCAAATTACTCTGCGCTTTATTGATTAATGACCATAATTTATTACGGTGCAGAGGATCGTGCTTTGAGTTAAATGTGCAATTAATCAAAAAAAATTGCCCATCAAATTATGAACAACAGCAGAATGGTTGCCCCCTTTTCTTTACTTTCTTACCCGCCTTAACTTAAGACTTCAAAGGTATGTGGGCATGTACGTTCAAGGACTGGGCGGGGAGGCGGGGCGGGTAGGGGGTTGGTAATAACGGCCTTCCGATGGTTTCAGGTTTCCTGTCACTGTGACAAATGTCATGTCGAGAAATCGAATATAACTCAGAGTGATGAAAAGACCACCGTATTCGAGCTTCTCGGCCACCCTTCTAAAATAATAAAACACCCCTTTACACAGCTGAAAACCATTTATTCACTCAAAATAAGAACAGAGCCCCTGGGCCCAAATACATCATTGTTAAGTCAACAACATTATATTAAGTTGATAACTGATATTGGGCCGAAAGGACCTTTGGCGACGTGAGGATGGATTTCAGCTTTCTGAAATTCATTTGTACTGTACCCATCATTTCTCGAAACGGCAAAGACATGTATGAACTGTTAAAACCAGCTTTACGGATTTGTAATCGATCATAAATTCTGAGCACAGTGCTCTTCATCCTGAGGCCGTGGCTAACTCCCATTGATTTAAGACCCTATTTTCACAGAAAAGGGTATTGTTTAAAACTTCTTTAGGTGCTGCTATTAATTTAACTTCAGAAAATATATGCATTCACTCATATTAATTTCCTCAAAATGTTTGTCAACTGTATATAAATATGTAATGACCTGCATTCTTTTAAGCATTGTTTTAGTACAAACATCAAATAGTGAACAAATATAGCTTTTGTGTTTGTGCTTTGCATTTATTTGTAGCTTTTACATCACCTTTTTCACATTTTGAAGTCTTTCCAAATTATTTATATTGTTTCCCCTTTTACTTTTCCATGAATATCTCTGTCGGTGCCAGAAATGTGACCACCTCAGCGATATTGTATACACAAACGTTTGGGTAAAGTGATACATCATAACTGAAATATAGCTGTGGTTGTTCTTATCATGTTTAAATGCACTCATTGTAAGTCGCTCTGGATAAGAGCATCTGACTAAAATGTACATGTAAATGTAAATATCTTTACATTAACGCACTTCTTTGAACTTGTCTCGTCGAGCCCTTTGGAGGCAATATCTGTGGTTGGTTCTGAGGTCAATAGGGCTCTCGGAACATGCTGATCTCCTTAGCGAAAATCAAACGGGTCCAACCCTGAGGACGAGGCCAGTGTCAGAGATGTGGGGGTGGGGGTGAAGGAAAGCTTGGGAACATGGTCACTGAAACCACCATGGAATGCTAACCCCGACCCCAACGCAGCTTCTAAGGGAGTCCCCGTGGAGTGGGACACTCGCGGCCTCCCAAAAAAGGCGGTGGAAGTGTTTTCATTTACTACAATATATGTTTTTTTCATTCATATTTTCATAACCTTTGCCCCCACGTTCTGTCCCTCAGAGTTGTCTCTCTGTTCATCAGTCAAAGCAATGAGAATATCACTGGAGTTCTCCCGAGGAATGCTTCTGCGCTTTTGCACGTGCACTGTTACAGCAGGCCATCGCATGGCGCTAAATTAGCGAAAGCCCATTTTCCGCCCTGTGTCGATAAAGACTGGGTCATTTAGTTGCAGGTTCGATTCTTGGCTGTGGCATTAGCTGACTGTGAGCAGGAGTGCTGAGACAGCAGTGAGGGTTGGGGGTGATAAAGAAGAAGGAAGGTAAAAAATAAAAGGTATTTATTTATCCCCCCAAGAAACTTCAGTGTAGATGATGCTGCAAGAGTCTGTTTAGTGTATTATTCACATGTAGGGCAGAGCAGCCTTTCTCAGACCTGTATACGGATGCATAAGCACAGATATTACAGACATACAACCTCTCCTCTCTGCTTCTGACTAACAGCATTTTCCCAAATGCAAGGAGCCAGAAAGGATCGGTTTTGTGGCAATAAACATAACTGCAGCTAGTTTAGACAAACAGTTATTTACTAGAGTCTAGATCAGATGGGCAATCATTTGGCACACAGATCTGTTTAATGTACGTTTTTATCCTTTGCTGCCTAGGATATTCAGGAATAATTACAGCCAATCATTCTAATCACGGCAGCCTGCTCATGCTTTGTGTGTCTCCATAAGTGGTGACAATGACTTCCTGTTCCAGTTATGTAATTTGAGGTCAAGTGGGGTCAAGCACTAACCAATTTCAACAACTGTTCTAATTTATCTGATTATAATGCCTCATCGCCAGGTATATATATATTTTTTATTTTTTTTATTTTTTAAATCAAAATGCATGTAAGAAATACATGCATGATCTGAGAGCAAAGAAACACAAGACAAGACAGTTTTCCAGAATACTTGTAATCATTTGCCTGCCACCTTGGAGCAGCACTTAATTTTTGATTCAAAAACCCTGTGGAACATGCCTTTTTGTGCGGATTGTCAGGAAATAAGTAAAACACATTTACATAATTACTTTGCCAAGCAGACCTGAATTTGAACAATCTTAATAGCTTACATTTTTGTTGAAAATTTGACCCATTCATACAGATTTTATTGAAGCTATTTAGGTTAAGTGCCTTGCTCAAGGTGACAATAATAGTCCCCTTCAGGGGTTTAAACATATGCCCTTCTGGTTACGGGATTCATTCTCTGACCATTGTACCACATACTGCCCACAACAGAGAGAAAGCCCTAGTTGGAAAGCAGGGGTAATTGATCATATAAGATTTGTCTAACTCCACACAAGAGGGCAGTGTTAAAGCCTTTTCCTTTTGACAGATTTCTCTAGAAGTTTGATGCACGAGGCAGCAGTTGCCTCTAAGCCCTGATACAGGACCAGCTAACCATGTAAAAATCATAACCTTAACCATTAGGAAGAAAAATGGGAAACTGACTTCAGACCAGTGCTCATGGGTAGTTCCCACACCAAGTTTGGCAGCTTCCACAGAGGCCAGGTCTCCTCCTGTTGAAGTCGGTATCTCCCGGTCCTCAGGGCCTTGCATCTGGTCACCATGCCCAGAATCGTGTCATTTACTACAGGGACAGTCGTGTGCCAGGGAGGCAAGAGGGCAGGGCTGCTGTTACGTTGCTTCGATCCACACAAAAGCGACACTTTTTTATCCGTGCCAGGCAAATAACCCCCTACGGCACGCCTGCATAAACAGGCCAAAAAAGTAAATGTTTTAATGTACTTAAGCCTTACTGCCCTGGCAAAGAAATATTTATAGATGTGCAATAAATAAATAAAAAATATCAAGACAAATTAAATGATAAATAAAGGGAGGGTGTGTTGTTGTAAAGAAGCTCACTTTGTTAGACTTGAATATATAACGTTACAGTTTCAAAGAAGCAAGCAAGCAAAAAAAGACATCATCCTGCGATCATTAGTTTAAACAAAGTAAATCAATTCTATTCACAGCTTGGGGGTTGGGGGGTTGGAGGGGGGGGGGTCCTTTTTCATTACAGCGCTGTAGAATACCTTTAGCCCTAACACTGGCCTTGTACTTCAAAGAGCCAGGATTAGGGTCTTTATCATGTAATTAATGTGGCTAAGAGCACAGCGACAGCAATTTACAGCTGGACCGCACAGCCATGAACCAGCTGAGAGCCTCTATGCAACACAGTAGAAAAACCCTTTTACCCTTTACCAATGATCCCTTTCTTGGATGTGTGTGTGTGTGTGTTTATATATATAATATGTGTGTGTGCATATGATTACCTTTTGGTAGGTACCTGGATAACGTAGCATTGCTAATGTAATATAGCTACATACGCATATTTGCATTTTGCACATTATTGGCATCATTTTTTAGCTCCTCTTTCCCTTCAGCTCTTGGTGTGATTTAGGCCTTTGACCTACCCTGCTCTTCCAGGTCATTTTAATTTCCCACCAACTGTTCGGGCAAAATGGGCTTGGAAATGTGACAGGACCAGAGCCTCTAAGGCCCTCTGCTCTCCGATCTCCTCTGTCTCAAACGGGCCCCCCTGCGCCTCTGTCTGTATGCTGGGCCATCTGAACGTGGAAACCTCACCGCACGATTCACGCTTTTCAGCGTTACTGATTCCACAGCAAGTCTATTAGCCATGTACGATATGTGGATAAGAACTGCATCAAAACATTTATTTTAGACAACCAAAACTTTCAGCACTTAATAGTTAAAAAAATATGTAAAACTTGAAAATTAAAATGGATTTATTTCAATGTGATAAATGTGAAAAATAATAATCAAATAAAATAATAAAATTGGGGTTATGAGACACAATTGCCCGAGCGAAACAGAATCACAGGGTACGCTGATTTTCAATTGAAGAGTTATCCAGTGTCTTTGAAGTCTACACCCCACTGAGTGTCCAAACTTTGGCTCAGAGGAGCCCAAAAGGGGCTATTTTTATCTGCAGTGGGAGAGAATTTCTCCCTAGCTTTACATGTGAGAACAGCAGAGCTGGGCGCTATAGAATGACCCTTGTTTTGGAACCTGTCAGCAAAACACACACACACACACACACACACACAAACACAAGTAGAAAGAAGCACATGCACCCACGCACATATGTGTGTATGTGGGCTGCATGGTTTTATGAATTTGTCTGTGTTTCTGAATGTGTGTGTGTGTGCGTGTCCATCCGTGTGTGCGCGTGTGTACGTGCATGCATGTGTGTTCAATGCATCCAAATCTGAACTGCTTATAGCTTGCACCATCTATTGATTCTCGCACTGAAATTTATGTTGCTTTTCGTGGCTCGCCCCCCCACTGTGGTCTCTATGGAAGCTCAGCAGACGGGTCACTCCACGACAGGAGAAGAAAGGAGGGCCAGATGCCGAATGATCTCAGCTCGCAGACCCACATCCATCGCTCTCGAGTCGTGTCTCAAAGAAAATCAAGCGCCCAACCTCTATTTCACCAGTGGCCTTTATTTTGGCCGCTTTAATGCCGAGTTTTAAATCTTTACAGCAAAAGGGGAACAAAAAAACAAAGGAGTGCTTTTAAAAAAAAAATCTGAACAGCTAGACTGGTCCAGCCAGTAAGTTATTCCCTGAGAATCGACGGTTATTTTTTCTGTTGAAAAGGCTTTGCTTTGAAGTCGGCGCACAGCATTTTACCATTGTACAGCACACTGCTACCCGGGTGACACATGGTAAAAATGACTCTAATACACACTGACCCTGTGCATATAACTCTTTGGTCTTTTAAGGTCTAAGCACACTTAAGCATTAGCGGAGGAACTAGGAACTAGGAAACCTACGAAGTTGAACAAGGCTTGAAAGTCATTAATGCTTTCGTCTCGAGTAGGAGGATTCTGCCTCACAGCCACGGCGACGTCTTCAGTCTTCACCCGGGGCTCCGATCCATCACGCGCTGACTGGCTCAAACTGTTTGTGCCGGATCGAGCATCTGTCACAATCGGAACCCTTCGCCCGCGTCCACCGATGCTGTGGAAGATGAGCCTTATATAATTAAAGAACCTGCAGTGGGCTCCGACATCTGATGTGTGGGGCTAGTCTAATCACCGGCGCAGTTACCTTTAATGAAATATAACACCCTGCCCTATTCTCCAAGCCTGGGAGCCCATCGACTCAAGGCTGTGTTTTCACAGTCTGGCCAAAAAAAAAAAAGTGTGAAAGTCTTTATGACCGGTTGAAGTTTGGCTGCTTGGCTTGGCTTGGCTTCATGTCCGGTGGGCATTCACTTTGCGATCTTAAGCACGTGATGGTGGAGAGGACCGTGTGACTACATTTCGGCAGTAGTTAATTGGTCATCTTGGCCACTCATTAATTCATGAGGTGAAGAAAAAAAAAGTCATACAAGGCCACGGATGCACAGTAGAAGGGGCATGCTTTTTAATTATAATCACAATTCCACTGTTGATCTTAAAAACAAAACGGCCATTTCTAAATGGAAGCAAACATTTTTTTAAATGTTTTTATTCATTTATTTCAGATTTTTGCCCCATTTTTCTCCCAGGTAGCCAGTTGTACCCTATTTCTGATTCAACTATCCCTTCCCCCGTACTACGAGCTCACAGCTCACCGGCAGTGACAAAGGCACCGAACCGCCTCCTCTGAGACGAACCTCGCCAAGCTGTCGACTGTAACTCCGATACACACAGAGCCACTTTTGCATGCGGCAAGCTCCTGCTGTGTTCCCTCCCCACTCCCTCTGGGGTGGACAGTCGATCGAACCCCGGCCGCAGTGAGCAACTTGCACTCCGGGTGAATGCCTTTACCTTATGCCACTCGGGGGCCCCTGAAGCAATGACCATGAAGTATCATCATTGAAAATATTACTCACAATGGACAGAGGGAATGAGGGGGGGATGTAGGGAGAGGGGTGGAGATGAAGGGAGAGAGGGGGAGAGATGGGGAGAGAAAGAGCTTGGAGAGATAGAGGTGGAGATGGAGACGATGAGGGAGAGAGGGGAGATGGAGGAACAGAGGGGGGAAACAGAGAAAGAGAGAGAGGGTTGAGATGGCAGGGGATGTAGTAAAAGAGAAAGGGGTCAATGGAATGAAATGAGGGAGATGGAGAAGGAAAGGGAAAGGGAGAGATGGAGAGAGAGAGAATAGGAAAGGTTGCTTGAACTGCTCCAGTCCAAACCCAGTGGATTATCCTGCTAACATATCTGTTTTGGTGTAGTGATGTGCTCCACAGTCTATCAAATCCTGACCATGGCCGGACACTCACAACACTTGCCGTAGCGTCACCCAGGGTAGGGACTGTTTTCTCAAGTATAAATATAATGGGTAAGCACAAAGGAAGCATCAATGATACAGTCATCTAATGGGCAAAAATGCATTGCTGTGGTCTTTAGCGGGCCACCAGTCTGCAACTGGACATTTCTGTGTCGCAGGCTTAGGTGCATCTGGCTTAAAGAAATTTTTTGTGCTTTTATTCACACCTTTAAACCTGTTCCAGCTGCAGGCGGCAGGTTCGAGAAGAGAGACAAGCTGGGCAACTGTGTGTGAGGCGGACGTTCTCAGGTTATGGCTGCGCCCTTAGAAAAGTGGCAGCTAAGGTTCTGTATTCACAATCCTATTATTGCCCCTTAGGTATAGCTTTATCTTCTGTCTGTATGAATGATGCTGCTGCAATGTGATGTTTTGTGATTAAAGGGACATGGGGACTCCACCTTCACAACCCAGAAAAAAACCACCAGTTTAGAAGTCACTTCCTTAAGACGCTGTTATACCAAGTTGATAGGATACAAAAAAAATTAAAAAACCTTCAGATGAATTTGGAAAATGGGATATGAGATTTAGATGGTCAATCTAATGCTGCTTTTGCCATTTATGGCTAACCATGGTCTTGGACATAAAAAGTATAGAGTGCAGGAGGTTTTGGTTCCAGGACTGGTTCCAGGGTGACACTTAACTTTAATTGTGGTTAGGGACCCGGCCATGTCACTGATGGTCTCAGTGCACTCGAATGTACCCCTTCTGTGTTGCTTCATTAAATAATATCCAGCTCTATGTAACGGATTGATAATTGTACGGATGCCTGTTCAGAAAATGAAGTTGTGGCCTGGCGGATGGCGCAGCGGTCTAGTGCACCACGCTTTGGAGTGATGTGCGCTGCCCGTCAGGGACGCGGATCGAAACCCGCGTCTCTACCAGACCGGCCCTGGTCGTCAGCCCGATCGGAGGCGGCATTTGGCTGTCCGCCTCCGGGGGAGGGGGGAGGGAGAGCCAGCACGAGTTCGTCGACGAGAAGGTTAAGGAGTCCGTGGAAGATTTCCCGTCTCGAAAGAGGCGGGAACACTCAACCAGGAGTGTGTGTCTCGATCCCGGAGGACGGGCGACGAACTCGTGAGGGTGGGGAATTGAAGTAAAAATAGAGGGTTTAATTGGCAACCAAATTGGGAGAAAAACAGGGAAAAATCTGAAATAAATTTATTTAAAAAAGAAAAGAAAATGAAGTTGTGTCATATTAAAAATTTTGAGCTGATTTATAATTATTGGTAATACTTGGAATAGTTGGAATACTATTGTTAATATTTGTAAGATGCAAGTCTATGTGAACCAGTATACATAATTTTACATACAGTATGCTCAAGCAGTCTGTCACGAGCAATTCTCTGTGTAACTCATTTGCATTTCCTGCACAGTGGTGACACAAGCAGGCAACTGCAGAAATGAACGGGGGGGGGGGGACTGTTTTGATGACCCCACGGCACTGCTTTGATGGTCATTTAGAGGGGTGGACTTGTAACAGCTGAAAATCCTCCGAGGGCCAGCTGAGAGAAGGGGGAGACAGAGAAAGAGGAGCAGAGAGGAGGGGGGATGTTTGTACGTGCGAGACGCGGGGGACAGAGAGAAAGGAGAGGAGCGCACGGGTATATCGCTGCTCTGTGTCTGTGCCAGCGCAGTCAGGAAGCTCAGGCCTGGAGAGAATGCCTTGTGTGTCTCAGTGCGGCTGCGGACACTTTGAAGAGCCTCACTTTTCCCTCCATTCTGGGGGAAAGGCTCCTGAGTGCGCTTTGCTTCCCCTAGTGAGGGAAGCGGAGCGGTAAACCCATTTTATTCTCCCTTTCTGCCTATGCTTTTCTTCCCTCTTCCCCTTCTTTTTTTCGTCGCAGAATGCAATTCACCCACAAACGGTTTATGAAAGAGCCATCTGTGACATGAATCTCTAATGCTTCTCTCAATGCTTGGGCTTGACAAGGAAAAGGACTTGGCTCGGTGAGGAAAAATGGCAAATCGCAACCCCTACCCACCCACCCACACACATACACACACACACACACACACACACACACACACATACCCACATACACACCCATCCCTACACACACACACACACACACACACACACCACACACAACCACTCACACCCTCACACACACACATACACACCCATCCCTACACACACACACACACACACACACACACACACATACACATTGCCCTCCTTCACGCCACCCCTGCAGGTTCATACTGTGTTGTGTGAGATGTATCACAAGCAAAAGTCTGAAATGTGTCCCTCGTGGTCCTGTGCGCTTCTGAAGGAATCTGTGATGGTGACATGGTGGCTTCAGTCCAAACCTCAGTTGAATAAATGCCATGGCCTTCTGCCCAGGCAGGCTGGTAGAAAGCTATTTGCCCCTTTTAGGGGTAGCCTCCCTCCAAACCCCACAGGGGAATAGACCCCACAGCCCAGCCCAAAACAGCCCTCAGCCTCTGATTGGTTCATTGTGCTGAAATGTATGTCACATCAGAGAGGACATACCCACCATGGACTCTGAAGTGCCCATTTATTTATTTATTTATTTATTTATGTATTCATACACTCATTCATTCATTCAATGGGTTTGCTTGGACCATTTTAAAATAAAGGACACAAAGCTATTCGAAAAGCACTTTTTCAGAGGTCATAGCTCTTATATCACTGTATTTGTTAACTTCTGTTAACTATTTACCCACAAAACATCCTTAAGTGTGACAAACAAACAAAGTGGTGCATTGTGGTTCTGTTGACGGACCCACCAAGCACTTTCCCTGGGTTTAATTTCCTCTGAGGTGTGTCCCCCAGGTGTTTTTAAACACATCCTGCCAAGAAAGAAAGACAAACAAATATAGACATATTAAAGAGCAAGGAGCCTTCCTCTCCTTAGGCCTAAATAAATTCCCTGGAGATGCCTTTTCAGTGACTGACAATGAGACCCTCTCTGTGTTGTTCCTCTCAATTCAGACGAATAACAATGAAAAAAGGGACATTGGCGAATGTAAATGGCAGCAGTGCAACACAAACAGGCCCACAGTGGAGCAACACAAACAGGCCGACAGTGGAGCAACACAAACAGACCCACAGTGGAGCAACACTAAAGGCCTCTACATGCTCAAATGACAACAACGTGACAGCAACACAACCAGGGCTCTGCAACCTCAATGCAACCTTTGCAACCTATGCAGAGGGGGTTGCAGAGGGTGTCACGTACCTAGCACAAAAGTCGAACTCGCGAACGCAGCGCAACAGTTCATGTAGATATTGCGCATCATTGATTGATTGGTTAGCGAACGGCGGAGGCGGAGCTGTCATAGGCGGAGCTGTCATAGTCATAGTTCATTGAGCTAGTACATCATTATTTTACATTTTACATTTTAAGCATTTAGCAGACGTTCTTATCCAGATGTTTATTAATACATGGTAAGAACAATCATAGTTTGTGCAAGAGATCAGTGCAGTAATATAGCGATAGACATCGTTGTTAGCAGCTGCATACCATACCTGTATATATCTACATTAACGTTAGCTAAGCAAATCTATCAATATCTATCTAGCTAGCTAGCAACATGGTATCACAGCCAAATAATGCTCGCTAACAGTAGCTAACGATATAGATAGCTAGCATCATTTGTTTGACACGGTATAAAATGAACCAGCTTCAGGAAAGACTGGCCGAAGAAGTTGGAAGGTACAGGAGTTTCCCTGCTTTCATGAAAACTTTACCGACCTTGTTCAATACATTGACGCCTACTAGTGTACAGAAGTGTAAGGACACCATGTTGCATAGGCTGTGCATAGCCTTTGCAGAGGTATAAATTGCTGAGTGCTTGTGACATTGCGCAGGAACCACAAACAGGAAGTAGAGCAACACAAAGTTAGTGGAGCAACAGAAGCATGTAGACAGGCAGTGGAGCAAAACAGGCCCACAGTGGAGCAACACAAACAGGCCCACAGTGGAGCAACACAAACAGGCCCACAGTGGAGCAACACAAACAGGCCCACAGTAGAGCAACACAAACAGACCCACAGTGGAGCAACACAAACAGGCCCACAGTAGAGCAACACAAACAGGCCCACAGTGGAGCAACACAAACAGACCCACAGTGGAGCAACACAAACAGGCCCACAGTGGAGCAACACAAACAGGCCCACAGTGGAGCAACACAAACAGACCCACAGTGGAGCAACACAAACAGACCCACAGTGGAGCAACACAAACAGGCCCACAGTGGAGACCGCATCACAACAGCTCCTCGTCCACTCACTGTTTACATTTGTCTTTCTGCCACGTGGTGAAGGGTTTTCCTTGGCCTGCGGAGGGCCCGCCGTGAATGAGAATTGGTAGCTAATAAGAGATGAAAAGGTGATGGGCGGACACAAGGGGATGGGAGAGATGCAAATCCTGGCCTTGGGGCATGACGCCGAGGCACAACCCCCAGCGGAGGCACTAAAGCAGTCAACACTTCTTTTTCACCCAGCCCCGTTCCCCCCATCCCCCTGAAGTGCCACCTGCATCACAATTAACCCCCGCCGCAACCTTGAGGTCCCTGATTAGTGATGGCCTATTGTCTCGCTCCCATTAGCACGTGGCCCCTGCTCTGCCCTCTTCACACTCCAATCGCCTAATCAAATCAACCGCCGAGGCCCTCCGACGCGGCGCGACGCTGGGGACCCGCCCCCCCCCCCACCCCCCAATCACAGGGGACGGGTCGCTGTGGGCTCTGCGGCGGCAGTGGAATGCTACCTGTGAGTCCTGAGGGGACACACGTATTATTGGGGCTGGGCAGTGCTCTGTCTTCACCAATCAGATTCGTATGTGCTCTATGTGTTTGTGTTTATTTTCTCCTCTCTGACGGTTATGCCCTTCACATGATTGTCACACACTGGAGAAACGGTGACAGTGGCACACACTGTACCATGTCATTATTATCATTTTTTACATTGGTAGTAGTAGCAGTTGTTGCACTATTAGTAGTAGCAGTTGTAGCAGCAGTAGTAGTAGTTTGTCAGACTCCCTCATCCAAGTTACATGTACTTTACATGCTGTCATATTTTAGTATGGTAGCACAATTGTAGTAGGTCTTGATCACTTTCTCAAGACAGTAGTAAGCAAGCTTGCTATGCTTATCCATTAAGTATAGAATCTTTAGTTGAATATAGAAAATGGGATATATGGGCTAGATGATTAAAGTAATGTTGCTTTCTTTTTTTTTTTTTTTTACGTAACTGGTTCCAGTGGTGGAACTGGACTGAACAAAGTATAAAGAAGACCTGTCAAAAAAGATCTTGCAAAGATCTGGGGAAAATCTGAAACAAAAAGAAAAACAAAGAACAGGGGTGCAAGACATGAGCACAGCATCCAAGACCCACTGTAGGTGTGGCACTATTAGAAAAGGAGACCCCAGTAAAATGTTTGGTTTTGCTTAACAACCATCTATGAAGCGGCCACATAATTTGGTTGACGTGCGCTTGGAACACTACATTCAACAGAAGAAAACTTATTGGCTTTTTCTAGAAACCGAATTCACGTTAACCTCAATGATGACTGTACATGCAAAATATCAATTTGCTAGTGAACTATAGAACCATTTTTCCCAAAAGTGGTCTTTAAGATGACTCAACAATGCTACCAGGCAGGGAGATGGATTCACTGGTAATGCACTGTGATAAGCAGATCCCGCAAAAGGCATCGCTTTGGCAGCAGTGCGGGAAGACATTGGGTGTGAGAGAGGGTAAATGTGGAGGGAGAGAAAATCAGGGTTGAGTGAGAAGAGGTATCTTCGAGGAGGTGCGGGGTGCGTAGCGTTAGACTCACTGACACCTTGAGTGTCAAAGAATCACCGCCACAAGCAAGAGGACGCTGCGCTAGGGAAATGCAGGGATCTCTCTCCTCACAGAGACTCCTCACAGTACCGATGCTGCAGGCTAGTGCTCTGAGATCCACTCTCACAGGCCTGCAATCAATTAAAATGCACATGCCCTTAAAACCCAGTGGTTGCTTGGACATTGCAAGCATGTGATAATCAGCTTCATGAGGTTCCCTGACGTGGGAGCGATACGTGCTGAATGTAAGCCCACTTCATCCACACACTAGAACAGTGCCTTAACAGCATGCAGACCGTGGGGATCATCCACACACTAGAACAGTGTCTTAACAGGATGCAGACTGTGGGGCTCATACACACACTAGAACAGGGCCTTAACAGCATGCAGACCGTCGGGCTCATCCACACACTAGAACAGTGTCTTAACAGGATGCAGACCGTCGGGCTCATCCACACACTAGAACAGTGTCTTAACAGGATGCAGACTGTGGGGCTCATCCACACACTAGAACAGGGCCTTAACAGCATAAAGACCGTGGGGCTCATCCACACACTAGAACAGTGTCTTAACAGGATGCAGACTGTGGGGCTCATCCACACACTAGAACAGTGTCTTAACAGGATGCAGACTGTGGGGCTCATACACACACTAGAACAGGGCCTTAACAACATGCAGACCGTGGGGCTCATCCACACACTAGAACAGTGCCTTAACAGCATAAAGACTGTGGGGCTCATACACACACTAGAACAGTGTCTTAACAGGATGCAGACCGTGGGGCTCATAAACACACTAGAACAGTGTCTTAACAGCATGCAGACCGTCGGGCTCATCCACACACTAGAACAGGGCCTTAACAGCATAAAGACTGTGGGGCTCATACACACACTAGAACAGTGTCTTAACAGGATGCACACCGTGGGGCTCATACACACACTAGAACAGTGTCTTAACAGGATGAGCCACCCGGCAGCCATTAGTGCAGTATTTACCTTACAGTGGCGATTTACTGTTGCATGCATAGTATTTTTATTGTCAGTGAGTTTGAATAGATTTGAGTGATAGATTTAAGATTAGTTAGAGATTTTATGGAAAAAATCTGTGAATGAGGAAGGGTTTTTTCCTTTTTTACTTTTTTCTTTTTTGTGCTGAATCATTTCAAAGGGTAAAGAGAAAGCAATGAAAGATGCTGAAAGAAATTATGGAAATTGCATATAGGTCTGACTGACAGCCAGCTGTACTGCAGTTACTTCCATCAGGTTAGCAGTCTAGGCATGATCTATGATTAAATTCCAAACCAACCTTTGGAAATATATGGTATGATTTAACTTTAGTATAATTTTAATCAGTCCGAGAGAACTGGCTCAGTTTCTGGCGGCCAGAAATTTTTGAAATGCCTTTTGAAAATCATTTCCTCCTCAAATAATTTCACTTGATTTTTAATTTTTTCCTCCTTTAATTTTTCTCTTCATCAAGACTTTAAACGAATTCAAAATACTTTCAAAGAAAATTCCTCTAGATTTGGAGTAGAGGACCACTTATTCACATTTCCAGTCAAGGGACCTGTCTTCAGATTCAGAGACTTTCAAAAGAGTTTGCTGTACTTATCAATATTGTCTTCATTTCCTGTCCCGGCCACAGCTCCTTGGATGCCGAAGGATATGATATGCTTCTGGAATCCCTCCCTTTATGAAGAAAACAGGAAGTGCTCTGGCAGCTCACTTCCTCTATCCCATGTGTTAATCTGGCTCTTTGATTACCATGTGTCAGGACTAACTGTTGAAGTTCCAACAAGACACGCTTGTTCCTTTTCCAAAAAGCTTTAACCTCGCTACCCACTGTGAAGGGTGAAATTCAAATCCTGAGGGGAGGGGTGGGGCGGGGGGAGAAACCTTAAAACATGCGCAGAGTGCACTCTACCCCTTTCCCCTGACTATAAGGAAAAAAACTGCCAACTAATTCCAAACCGAGCAATCCAACTTGCATTCAATGCGACTCAGTGCAATTTTTTTAACTTCCCTCTCTTTTTTTTTTTTTTTTTTTTTTCCTTACAGACTGTTATTTAATACTGTGATATGGCGCAGCCCAGTGAATTGCAAGCAAGTGCGAGTCAATAAGACAAGTGTGTGAACTGAATCGGCCCGGAGGAAATGGGGTCTGAATTGGTGGTCTCGGGGGCCTTTCTGATAAAGGGCTGGGGGGGGGACAAGTCGAGCCATGCGCTAGGAAGCACACGCTATAGTGAAACAGGCGCTAATCCATCTCCCGCTGAGGGGCCTCCCCAGAGGTCCAATGCAGCGCCTAAGCCTCTTACTCACGCTGAAAACAAAGCCCCCCTTCCAGCGTCCGGGGCCCGGGCCTTCCTGTGCATGCGCTCCAGCCCCACGCTGTTTTACCCCAAAAAAAGAAACCCAGGAGGCACTAGACCCAGTTCAGTCTATCCACAATGTATTTTGTCCTTAACTTTCAGTGACACGTTGCATTTAAGCAAGTCAGAAGATGGCTTGTGGAAGCTGTACAGCTGTGGTGATATGAGACAGCACTGAACACCTTTGGTGTTACTGGGAGGTATCGTGTGGAGTTTCAGTTTTTCACATTGATGTTGTGGGTTTTGCATTTTCCAGTTTCCTTCTGCTAGGTAGCTTTATTCTCTGTTACCCAGGAAACCGTGCATGAGTATTTAGTTAAGCAGGAGATGTTGTGCTTCTTGTGTATTGCTGTTCAGCGCCAGGTACAGCTCAAGGAAGATGATCACCTCTTCCACCGATGTGGCCTGTGCCTGTGTTGTCTCAGCATGCTTAAGGTACTGATGATTAAAACCATGATGAAGCGACTGGCTTAGTGCCTTTAGGGAGATTGCCGAGGCAGATCCTGGGGGTCTATTTCGAGCAATTTCCACACAATCTCTCATATACACATGTCATTTTACCAAGTAATTATGTTTGTACATGTATTTTGTGTTTTCATGGGCACGCATGATACTTATCCAAACAGCAGTAAGAGAATGTGATCATCCCCCATATATTAAATGGGGGATGTAATAAGTTATATTGTTTCCTTGCGCTAATGAGATCAAGTACAATGTGTGTATTTATGTATAGCTATAGTACTGGTAAAGTACAGAGTGAAACCTGAGGCGTGAGTTGACTCGTAAATTCCTAAAGCCATTAGTACAATTGCCTATTTTTACATTTCATTATACTGCGGTGGCCTGGGCATTCCAGCTGCAGCTTCAGAGAACAGTTCTAACTGCTGGAGAACAAACAGCAGGATTTCCGTTAAAGGTAATTGTCTGCTACCAATATGTATGGCCTGCATTTCTATCTATGATTTTGCTAACATTGTACATCAAGTTTTTTATTTAACTATATTCATATTCATATTTGATTTCGATTTTTCATTTTATTTCATTATATATTTATACTGTATTTATACTGAGTGAAGCTCCTGTTAAGCTCCTTTCTCAAGGGCATTTCTCACTGACAGCACCCTATGTGGGATTTGAGCTTCCAACTTCAGTCGCAAGCCCAGTTCCTTGGCTGTTGTACCACACAGCACTATCCTGTTAACAGCATACTTAACAGCATTAGTGTATTCTCACACTATTTGCCTGAGGTATATTCACCTCAGTGCAGGTACGTTGGGTAGCATTTCACCTTTTTCCTGTTGGTATTTTGCAGACTTGGTCATTTATTTATTTTTAAAGAATGTTTTCACATTTTCATATTGACTTAATGCTTGCATTTCCACTTACACTTGCACATTCTGCAGAGGGTTGCCACCTTTTAATGATAAATGAAGTGTTAATCAATGTACTATTGGCAATTGAAGTAATTTGTGCTCTACACTACTATAGTATAATATATTACTACTCACACAAGCACAACTGTTTCCTTAGTATCTATATAGGACAGATGGCTTACAGATTTCAAAATTTTAGGTTTTTCAGAAATCACCTTTAAATCTAATCTGTGAAATTTCTCTTTGGTGTAACAGACTCTGTCTGACAAGTCTCTGGCATTCCATCCCTTTAATTCTTCATTTACATTCCACAAGCACCACGTGCAAAGCTAATAAACTCATCACCATGCAGAAAGCAGGGCGTTTTTTTCTCCTTTCTCCTCTCCCCATAAAGCGTGGCACCAGGTGAGACGTCGTTCCCTGCTACTGTATGCCGCTTTCCATTGAACTAATTTGCCCATTTGAGCTCGCCTTGGAAAATCCCCGCACAGCAGCACGACAATTATATCCAGGTGCTAGGATTTAATTCGACAACATTTTGGGAAGATCTGTTCGCTCGTAGAGCCCCCTCCGCTCTACGCTGAGCGTAGCACATGCCCTTGAAAAAAGATCACGTGATCTAAAACCTTGACTGAAAACAGAATCCGTTCCAGAACTCCTAAAGTCATAAACTGTCTGGTCCATTATTATATATTATATGGCAGTAACTGCGAACATCCCTCCGAATATTTTGGGACATATGGAATGCAAATGAGTCTGGAATTGAGCCAATCAAAAGATGAGAAATAAGGAAAAAAAGGGTTGGGTGTGTGTGTGTGTGTGTGTGTGTGTGTGTGTGTGTGTGTGTGTGTGTGTGTGTGTGTGTGTGTGTGTATGAGTGCGTGTGTGTGTGGGGGTTGGAGGTGGATGGAGATTATGACAGGTGGCAAACAGCTCTGTACGTGAATCGGCCGTAGAGGTTTGCAGTCGTTGTGTTTTATGACTAGTATGTGCATCTGTAAATGCTGTCCAGGTTCCAACAGGCCTAGGTCGCAGTGGTTCAGAGTTGGTGGAAAATCGCTGCTCTTTTGGAATGGTACGACAGCGTGCGGGGCGGCCTGACTTATCACTGGGGCTGAAAGGGAGGAGAGTTTGGGAGCTCAGCTCTGACTGTAGCTTGGATTCCACATTGGGGCGGGTTGCCAAAACATACAAGTTATGTTTCAGGGTGGTCCACCCCCTGGAAATACATACAAGGGAATGGGGGAGGGGGACATAAATAACCAGGCATTGGCTAACACATAATATAATATAATATCATATAATATAACCCAATCTCCGCACAGGAAGGAGACGCTGAGGCAAACATACTCTTCGCCAGTTTGGGGGAGCTATCTTGGTCCGACTCGGGTCTGACCCATAACACCTGTTCATTCTCTTCCCTCTGAATAAGGGCAGTACAGGCAAAGGGGGAGGAAGGGAGAGGAAAGGAAGGGTCTGAATTCTTTGTTTGGGATGGCTCAAAGGTAACGGGGATGGGTGGGATGGATTTCCACACCAGTTCCGCAGTTCTGGGGGGGGGGGGACTACTGTGTATTGGGAGTCAAGTCTGAGTAACAGAGGGAAAACCGCGCTGGTGAACATGGCAGAGTTATCCCTGATTGCTTGAATGTTTACAGATGTGCATAAATTACTCAGGCATAATTAGCATTTAGAGTTAATTATTACTTTGGCAAGACCTTACGGTGTAATGTATTATTAAAAAAGCGTTTAATTCTCTGTCATTGGAGGGTGCTCTGTCTTTGATGTGACATACTATGGCTCAATTCCTACAGACACCTGCTTGGAATAGTTCCCCGCTAGTTACGGTGTACCCCCCAAATGTACCCCTGGATTCAGTCTAGAGCCTCCTCATTTTATGGGAAAATTCTGTTCAATCACAAACGCAAACAAACACAACAACCCATATTTTGGGAAAGGTCACATTTTGTTGTTGCTTCTGGTTTTGAGATTTGGTTGTTTAGATTGAATCCAGGGGGTGGGTTTATGAGTGGCCTTTGACTAGTGTCCTTCCTAAATGTTTTAATTTTATACTAATAAATATATGAACTATTTATATGGCTTCATGTTGACAAGCCACATTTTCCATACAATTTGGTGGAAAATGTGGCTTGTCAAAAAGATTTTCTGATTTCTAAATATTGGCATTAAAACAGTATTTATTGCCTGTAATGGATAGGGACATCTCCTGCCACTTCAAAAATAGATTTAGAATTAAATAGAATTCCTAGAATTATGAGGAGTGGCTTCTCTGTTTTCATCCCCATCTGCAACAACATTGACACTGTGTAATAAAATCAGATTACTCTAAAATGATTAAATCTGACATTATAGCCAGAAAATGTGTGACATATTCAGCACTGTGTTTCATGCTGCAAAAATGAAGAAAAACAATAATAATCAAAAAACAATATCAACTTAAAATATCAAGTTGATAACAGTTCTAAAACAAAGTATTTTGTTGATTGTTAATACTCTAAATTAGGGGTTCCCAAACCTCCTTGGGGACCCCCACCAGGTCAATGTGTTTGTTCAATTCCACCATCAGCACACTTGATTCAACTAGTTAAGTACTTAACAAGCGTAGATTAGTTGAATCAGGTGTGCTGGTGGTGGAATTTAACAAATGCATGGACCGGCTGGGGGTCCCAAGGAGAGGTTTGGAACCCATTGCTCTAATAAAAAATAAAATCCACAAAAACGTCAATCCTTTATGATCCACTTTCTTTTTGAAATTCCTTGGCCATGAGATAATTTGCTTTTACCTCCTCATTTTACCATATGAAAACGATCTTAGTCAACTGCATTGAATGAGAGATATTTATTGCGCTTGGACCCAATCATCTCCCTTTATGACTCTGTACTTTCAGTCTTGCCGGGGATGGACTTAAGTTAGACTTATATAGCATGTATAGAAATATGGGCTCTCTGCATGATTTGTAACTGTTTGGACATAAAATGGCAGTAATATGATATGGGAGCCAATGCCTAATTCAATTCCTTTGCTATTCTGTCTTGGGTGCCTCCATGTACATGATAGCCAATGCACTGCAGGTTATTTAATTTCGCGACCTCATCTTCTGCATAATCGCTTCTCTTGACTTCCAAACAATTGACTACGAATCTGTCTTTTTCTCCATTTATGCTGTCTAGACAGATTGAAAACTTACAGCCACGCTCACGCACAAACTTCAGACACATGCTTGTTTGTTTTACATTGTTTATTTTTATTGTTGTTCACAATGATTGTTTTTCTTTTTTGTCATTATTTTAGCCGCAAAAATTGATGAAGATGATAAAGGCTTTGCGCATCTTCTTTCTGGGGTGCAGGGAGGCACTTGTCTGTATGGTATGCACTACTTTCAGTTTTTTCTGCAAAAAGACAATGGAAAAACAAACCAAACAGAATAACAAGTTCCTGATGGTAAGCACTATGTAAACTGTGGAAAATGGCATAAGCTTGTTTCCTTGATGCTGCTATTAGCTAGATCCATATCTCACTAGAAGCCTTGACCAGATTCAGTTGCTTAGATATTGTTGTTGTTTTAATACACACTGACATTAAATTAACATTCCAATTCAAGTGCAAAATGTCCTTGTTATTTCTGAGTCAGTGGTCCAATAATATAAGGGCTGTCATTTCTAGCAGTCTGTCCTCACATGAAAGACATGGTGACAGTTTTGTATTCCTGCACCATTTATACCCTATTTATTAGACCCAAGGCTCTATAGCCTTGTCCTTCTTGAAAACCCTGAAAGTTCAGCTTTCATACAGTAGGTCTGATGCTTTTTATCTCTTTTATTATGTTTTATTTAGCTGAAGAGTAAAAACTGGGTACTCGTGTGTTTAACCACGTGTTTATAAAGTGAAAACAAAAACCAGCAGACCCCGTGGTTCTCCAGGACCAGGGTTGGGGACCACTGCCCAAACCTCTTCCTCAAGGTTCAGGGTGGTCTTAATGGCACTTACAGTAGCAGATGACCAAGACATCTCCAGACATCCAAGTACAGTGGAACCTCGGCCCGCGAACGCCCCTACTCACGAACAAATCGGCCCACGAACACACTTTCTGAACAAATTTTCACTCGGCCCGCGAACAAGCCCTCGGTGCACAAACACACAAACTTGCGGGCTTCTCGCCGTAGCGCGTCATGGATAGTGTCAGTTGTGCTTAGTACTCAGCGTTGTTTACATCGTTCGTCGTTGTGTTCTCCTTTGATACACGTTCTTTTTGTGCTATCTCCATTAAATTTGCCCTCATTATGGCTCCCAAGAAAGTGAAAAGTGCTACTGATAGTGGTGTTAAGAAGCCTAAGCGTATTATAGTAGAAACGAAGAAGGAAATAATAGCTATTATGTTTTATTTTAGTATTAATGTATTTTTCTATAATTAAGGTTATCTTTAATTCCTTTCTATATTTTTGCCACACATAAACCCATAAAAAAGTTTTTAAAAAGTGTTTCTGGGGCTGGAGAACGGATTAATTGGATTTACATTAATTTCAATGGGAAAAATTATTTCAGTTCGCGAACATTTCGGTTCGCGAACGGAGTCAACGAACTAATTAAGTTCGTGGGCCGAGGTGCCACTGTACCTGCTTGGTATCCTGAGATCCTGAGATGTAGTAATAACTAATAATAATAATAATGATGATGCATTATATTTATATAGCACTATTCACAAAACGCAAAAACATTTACACATTCTAAATGTGCACACAGATACAAATACAATACATAGGAGGCACGGTACAATTGTATCAGACAACATCAACAGGAACACGAAACTTATTTTAGCATGCTTTAAAAGCACAGACGATACCAGTGGTGTTGGGGGATTACATTTCACAGCTTAGAGGTGTGATATTGAGAGGGTGGGGTGGACGTTTGACCAGCTTAAGAGGACTTCAACTGCCTGGATGGCTGGTAGGGGAGCAGGAAGTCAGAAAAGTAGGTCGGAGCAAGATCGAGAAGTGATTTTTAGGTTAGGAGATAGCACAAAAAGAACGTGTATCAAAGGAGAACACAACGACGAACGATGTAAACAACGCTGAGTACTAAGCACAACTGACACTATCCATGGTCGGAGAAGCCCGCAAGTTTGTGTGTTTGTGCAGAGGGCTTGTTCGCGGGAAGTGAAAATTTTTCGGAAAGTGTGTTCGTGGGCCGATTTGTTCGTGAGTAGGGGCGTTTTAAAGTCGATGCAGGCTTTTACTGCTAGCCAGTGGAGTTTAAGAATGGAAGTCATGAGATTCTATGAGGGGGTGTGGGTGAGTAGCCTGGCTGTGGAATTGTAGGCCATTTGTACGAAGGGGGGTGTTCAATCTAAACACTCTGGTGCTTTATCTTTACCTTTGAGTAAGTAACAAGAATGCTATTTTTGTTTTAATTTCTTACACGATATGCCCAGCAACAAAACATGTGGTGATGTCAAAGTATTGAAAAAAACAATGCAGACTGTCAGGTGGCGTAGCCAGCTAAAGCACAAGCCTTTGATACAGGGATTTGCCCCACGGTATGGAAGCTAATGCTGACCAAGCCAGTTGCCAGCTGTGACCAGCAGTCCTGCGGAACAACGTAATTGGCCATAGCGACGCCCAGGGAAGGATCGATTCTGAAGGATGTGCTCCATCTCAATGCACAAAAGGGACTCCTCTGGTCAATCAGGCCCTTGCAGTCTGCCTGTGCCAGCTGCACATGCAGTGCAGTTCTCTGGTGCAGTGGCTGTGCAACTCAACTCGTGGTGGTTGGCTAGATGCATTCGGGAGGACACTGTGTGGTAGTCTGTGCTCTCCCAAAATGTCAAGAGGATGTTGTAATGATGGGACAGGCTGGTTTTCATTCCAACCGCAATTTCAGTTCCTCAAGTAGGACAAGCTTTTAATTGTTCTTAATTATGCACCTTTGATGTCTAATAAGGGATTACTTTCCCTCATGTTAGAAATGGATATGCATGCTACAAAGAATGAATATCCCATAATAATTTAAGGACTTTCTTATTCATTCAGATCAGTTGGTGATGCTTTCATTTCCTCTAAGGTGTTATATGGCAAATTATTCTTTTATAAAGAGGTTATATTTGAATTAATTCATTTATAGACTAACAGGTGAATTCACAGCGGGGTTCTTAATGGTGAAGGTGTGGATACCTGATCGCTGAAACTAAACAATTTTTGGAACATGAAGAGTTCAAAGACAAAGCAGTAAGCAGTGAGACAAATGTGCATTGTGTTCAACTCAGTTTAAGGGCAAAATTATAAAAGAACTTCAACAACCTTAACTGATGAAAATCTTTGCCAAACATCGTACAGGCAGGGCCCAGGACCAAGTTTGGGAACCCCTGTTTAAGGCTAAAGGGAGATATTTAAAAAAACTGAAATAAACATCCATGTTTTTTTGTTTTTTTTGCACTGGCTGCAGTTTAGTTTTGGACCAAAACTGAGCACGAAACCCAGTCCACCAGCCAGGCGGGTAGAATGGAGAGTTGTAGGGCCCGGATTCAGTCCCAGGAATTGGGTGTGGGAGCTGTAAAACCTCAGCAACCCTGCTGCCAGTCAGACACTGTTAGACTTTGTTGCTGGAATGCCTTAGTTTAGAGTGGAGCCAGACTCCTCAGAACCAAATATGCTGTCTGTACTTTGTTCAAAACACAAGCCGTTACAGAAGAAAAAAAGCACTGCCAAACTAGCCTTTTTATTGAGAGAGTTTTGCACTTGCGTGCCAGCTTGTTTTTCTTTTATAGAACTGTTTGGGTAATATTTAAAGTAGGTTTTACATTTTATTCTTTCTCTCTGTATGACGTAAAAAAAGGACAAATGCACGTAGGTAGTAAAGGAAGGGTGATACCCTTGTGTTGTGTTCCAGTGTATTGGAATTGAATTTCTGCAGATAACACTGTTAGAGGAATGAACAGCTGCCCACTCCGCTTCAGCGCTATAATTCCAAATCCGCCTCATGATCATATGGTTGAAGGATGCATGCGTACAGAGTCTGCAGTGTCCGTTGTTGATAAGGCAGTAATGCAGAGTGTCAGTCATCCTGGTGACCTTTATCTTAGTACGAGCACGGGAGGTAAAGCCAGGTTTGGAATGTTGGAAGGGCTGTAGTGCTAACTCTTTTAATTGGACACACAGGCCGGATAGCTTTTCCATCATTAAAACTTAGAGACAATTCTACTCTTTAAATACATTCATATTCAGAGGCTACAATAGCCTTCCCCTGGCACAGAAGTGTATAATTCACAGAGCCTCACCAGGCTGTGTTGTTTTTTGCCTCGATGATTATGATCCACTCAAGTGATAAAACAAAATGCAGGAATATTGATACTTGACCAAACTGATTGCGTTTGGAGGACTGTCAGAATGTGATCCACTATTATATGCAAATTAACCTTCTATCGAGTGTTCTATCAGAAATGAGGGGTGGGGCAGGTGGGACGGCGGCGGGAAGGGGGGTTTTCCTAAAAAGTGTTGAACTGGAACCGAGCAAGCAACTTGCAAGACCATTCAACAGAGCTGCACGACTGCGGTGCCCGTGACGGAAAATGAAAGGAGGCTCAGATTTCTTGACAGCATGTTGGAATGGTTCCTGGACCACATTCCTGGTTGTAGCCCACACCAATCAGGAGCGAGTTTGCCAGAGGAATTATTCAAATGCACATATGGTTCAATTGGTACGTCAGGATCCCTGCACAACCCCCTCCCCCAAACACACAAACACTGTATGCAGACAGGCACATGGTCTTTGCCGATAGGTTTGCCCATTTCTGTATTGGAAGGGGACTCAAACATTAGGATCCCTGATATTTTACTCACAAGCCAAAATGTACTTCCTTTCCAAGACATTACTTTACAGAAACTCAGACATTGGTGTTCATGAGCATATGGCCATGTTTTTGCCTCTTCCTAAAAGAGAGAAAAAAAGTAATTTGTAACCCTTTTCAGTTTGCCATAAACAAAATCTTTCTTCTTTGCAAACTTGCTTTCATATTTTGTTTAGCATTTTTTTTCCCTTTTTTGCAATTCACAGATTTGTAAATACCAATCGAGAATTGTGGATTAACATGCTCAAAAAATATAACTCACTTTAGACATCTAGGCTGTCAGTGTTCAGGTTCAGAGCAAAAAGTTTTGCACTTGCTTTTTCTTACATTTCTGGATGAGTCTGGATGACATAAGGGGTTTAATAAGCTGTTCCAAATCATCTCAGCACAAATGGTCTGTCCAGTAATTAGGTACAGGTTCCAAAAGGGCAATTACTAATGAATTGCAGAAAGGAAAGGGAACATAACTGAGAATATGTCAGACACTTGGATCTGGGAAGGGAAGAGGCTTTGGCTGATAATTGTCTATCACATATTTTTTTCCAATTAAAACCAATTGTAATCCTCTATAAAAATCAGGCCATGTGCACCTTTTCACAAGGTAAAGTACAATTGTACATTTACTGAAAGTACTGCAAGTAAAATCATTTTTCAAATAAAAATTTTCATCAAAGAAAATTAAGCACATTTTAATAAACAAAGGTCATAAAATTCCTCATATAATGACCATCTGAAATTATTTATCAACATTCCTAGTATTTTCCATAAAGCTTCTAGTGCAAACACTCCAGGCAAAGACCAATTTTTTGCATTGTGTGTCAAAATAAACATCAAATATAATACTTTAAATTAATACTATGACTTTGTCATATTGGTATTGCTGGAGCCCTTAGGGAATCATCACCAAAATGACGGATTGTGATAAGAATTTACCTTAACACCGTTCCAAATAACATTTGATTTGACACCATCATTGAACAAATATTTCTGGAACTAATCAGGGGATATTTCCATCACTGACAAGTTTCATGTCATATCTGTAAAAACTAAATAAATAATCACCCATCTACCAGAGGAACAACTCCTACCTTGTTCAAAAAAATGAATATCTGTTTTGTGATATAAATGGTTCTTTGTTTGTATTACACCATGCAGGGCTCAGGCTATGACATTGCTGTTGTTGAAAAGTCCAAATGAGCACATGCAAAATAGATCATTGTTAAAATGCACCTCTTTAGACTGTACCTTAGACCATAACCCACCCATCCCTATATTAAAACAAAAAACCACTTGTTGAACTTATTGCTGATAATTTCCTTTAGCACTTGTGTTGTTTATGCTGCTTTCTTGAGGAATGATGTACTTGAAGATTGTAGCATCAAGTGGTTGTTTATCTACTCAAGTTGAATGCACTTTCTGTAAGTCACTTTGGATAAAAGTGTCTGCTAAATGATTGTAATGTAATGTAAAACACCGAGGTGTCTTCAAATGTTAGAAAATATGAACAAAAAATTCAGAAATATCTAATAAATACATATAGTAGCCTATTTCTATTTTATTATATGTAGTAAATATAAAAAGCCAAGAACATTGATGAGATGACAAATTATGACAAAGGACAGCTACTCCACTGTGCTGCCCAAGTCTGCTGAAGCTCTAAAAGTTCAAATCATTCAATATTAGCTAAATGAATGGCAATCTTTGCTTGGGGAAACTGCTTCCAAGGCCCTTTGCCAGGAGAGGAAAAAGAGGTCAAAGTATTAGGTAACCATCTCTCTGAGAATATTAAGTGTCCTCTATGATTGTATAGGTACACTAAACAATGCATACTTGTTGTCATGGTGCACTGTGGTAATTCTGAGATGATTTGGGTCATAAGGTGATGGGCACACTTTATAATCTATTGTCATAGTGATCATATTTCTGCCTGCAAAGGACATCAGTTCAACATATTCATTCTTTAACACATGGCATCTTCAGTTGGCAGTTGGCAGTTGGCATACTTTGGAAACATTTGAAGTAAAAATATTGGGTCCGAAACTGGAGGTATGAATGCTTCGGAAATTGTTGTTTAACTTTGAAAATGACATCAGAATACACCAATTTTATTCCAATTATATTCATAAAACAACAGGACATAATATGAAATAAATCTTACTGGATGAGAACAACTGCCATTGGAAAGATTATGACCTAATATAAAAACTCAACAGTAATTAATTTGGGGCCTGATTCTGTGTAACCCCAATGTGTTTTTGAATAATGAGTTTACGAGAAAACAGAGTTTTCATTTATTTTCCCCAAGTCCTGCATGACACATTTCAGTAATTTCAGTGACCGCACAGCTTACAATGTGCAAAAACTGAGAAAAATGTAGCACTCAACAAAATTCATCAACAAAATTGAAAACAAAAAGGTTAGTTTTTTTCTGGGCCCTACATAATCCTGTTTTTTAGATTAAAATAATCCCTCAAACCCGTGACAACTGCCTACACTGTTGATGTGCTGAAAGATCATAAACTTTATTAAAGAGATAGTGAAAGCTTTTGGTAGATTTTTTAATATGTACACATATAGATACACACAAATAAACATGTTTCTATATGTTTCACACACATACACACACACACACACACATGCACTCACTCTTTCACTCCCTAATAAAATGTGTACGTATAATTTTTGCTCAGTGCATATTTACCATTATCAGTATGATTGTACAAGACATAGCCAGCTAGGGTTGGTTGTGACAAAAGATGGGCTGGTGCCTTCAAGTCCCTTTGCAGTCTTATGTGGAAGGAAAGGTGTGCATGAGCCTGTAGGTCCTCTTTCAGTGACGAGCTCAGCTGTATTGACAGTTGGGTTTGAGTCTTAAGACAGCCTAAGATTTCACCTGTTTTGACAAAGATCCAGTAGTGTACAAGCAGAAATGTTACAGGAAGGAGCTATACTGAATTGATGAAAGACAACGCTCCACACTTTGACTGCATGCCATTTTATGCATGCCTTTTCGAAAAGACATGTTAATGATGCTACAGCATGTTGTCTTGGACAACATGGAGGGAGGGAATTATCACAGATTTTCATGTTTCACCTCAGCTTGGCTCCTTTTTGATCAACATTTTCAAAAGCTTATGTGATGAATTTTCCTCTCCATTGCAATAGTTTTTCTTTCAATTCTGCAGACAACCAAGTGTAGGGAGGTTTTCTTGTTTTTTAGGGGCTTGTTTTCTACTTAATAACTCCTTGGGGTTGTAAGCTGTAGACAAACATTACACTATCTGTGTGCCCTCTGCCTGCAGGGCTCTCACCCATTATACAATGACTTGCTTGTCACCGCCTTGAGATCTTTAACAGTCAGAGTAGCAGAAATGTACTTAAAATCCTCTGATTTCAAATCACTTACCGTTCCAACCCCAAACACAGAATTATTAACATTGAATGTAATGAGTAATCATAACAATATTAAGAACATTCCTATTATGATAATAACAACAGCAAAGATAATAACAACTAGGGATGCACCGATACCACTTTTTCACTGCCGATCCGATTCCAATTACATCGCTTTGAGTGTGTCTGCCGATACCGAGTATCGATATTTGAATAGCCCCAGAATTAGTCTAATAGTCTAAGGGGAAAATGAAAAGGGAACATTCCAAATAAGTCATAAAGAAATAAATAACAGTAAGACGGTAAACAGCAACCTGGTATAAATCTGAACATAAGTAATATAAATATGTAGCATTAGAAGTATAAAAAGTGACAAAGTGCCACTGAGGAAAAAACTGAACATTGTAAATCAATAATATAGGAATAAATGACAATTCCAGTATAAAAAAGACTGATAAAGTAACATGGACTTTGTTCTTGTCAATCTTACATTCGTTTTGGCATCTTCTCTATTGCTGCTGCAATCGACTCCCCAGTGTGTCTCCCACTAAATTGTTTTGCATGCAGCACCGCTTTTCGCAAAGTAAAACTCACATCCACCCAATGCGCTGTCAGACTTAGCAATGATATCGGGCACACGTCCGAGCTCCAAATGTCTGAGGTAACTCTACTCTTAGGCAGTCCTAAATGTCCTCAGACAATTGATTGTACAACTGAGGAATGGATATTTCGGATACATAACGTAGGCTTGGCAAAGTGTAGCGAGGCTGTAAGTGTTCAATTAAACATCGAAGGCCTACATCATCGACAACCGAAAGTGGTTGTCCGTCCATCGCAATTCAAGTTATTTTCTTTGATTTACTGCAGTCTTGGCCCAAGACTCTTGGGTGAGGTTGTGGCGGTTTTGAAACGCGTCCATCAACGTTTGTAGAGACGCACTGTTTATAGCGCTTGTTGTTTGAGTGAACTCCTCATATTGTGTGGTGTGATGCTTCTGCAAATGGTTGATGAAATTAGTTGTATTAGAAGTTGCAGGGCTGCTGCCACCCCCTTGACGTACTGACCCGGCAGATGTTGCACTCCGTGGTTTTGCTGTTTTCTGCCTCAATTGAAATAATTCCACAGCAAGATATGTTGTCAGTCAAAATGACACGTGTTTACAGCATGTTTGAGGTCAAGTTGCGTCGATTGATAGGATCGGAAAATAACATGCACTGTTTCCGATATCCGATCCAACATTTGAGGCTACATAGAGATAGAGATACATAGTATCGGATATCGGTGCATCCCTAATAACAGCACTGGCACATGCACAAATACACATAAAATAAATATTTGTATTTATTAAAAAACTATTATTTTAACTCAGCCTTATAATTGCCTTAGGGAAAGTGTTCATAATGTGTATATCACAGGTTGAACATGATAACAACCACAGCAACAAAAGAGGGGGGGGGGTTCAATGCACTTTATATATTAGGTTTGGATTCAGTTAATCAGAGATCTGTTCAGATATTTCAACATTGATAAAAGATAAAACAGAGCTTACTTTAATGAATTATATTTTGCCTCAAGTAAGTTGTGGAAATGTTTCATTTCATTATGACTGATAAAAATATAGCCTATATATTTTAGACTGGCTATTGATTATCAGATCCTGCATGATGACGTTTTTATCAGTCAAAAATGTCATATCCCACATAAATCCTGCAGGCTACAGCTTTAATTTTTTTAAATGCTATATGTTCTTCTTTTCCGACAATATTTCATCATAGGCATGACATTCTATTCAACATAAGCATCCTCCCTCTGACGCAAAACCCACCCCTGGTGCTCCTGACCAAAAAGCTCAATTTTTATATCGTCTGACCGTAACACCTGTTTCCAATCACTGTTCCAGTGCCTTTTTAGCAAACTCCAGATGCTTATTTTTGTTGATTGCCCTCAATAGAGATTCATTCTGGCAACTCTTCCAAAAAGTCTATTGGAATGGAGATGGCATGTGATGATAGATTTGGAGACTGTCTCCAGGATGCAACCAAGGTTTGTAGATCTCAAACTGTGGCCCTTGGATATTTCTTTGCATCCCAAACTATCTGTGTCACTATGTAGAGGCAAGATCATTGTTAACCTAATAGTGTAAAGTGGTATCTTTAGTTTTTTATTTATTTGATTGTAGCCATCTCCAATCATTGGTCTTGTTTCATCTAATAATTATTTTCTTTTCCCCATGGTGATGGATGACAAATACATTTTACATGTGTGTAACCTCATTTCTGTACCCTTCTGAAACAGGAAGCCATGGGAGGCCACAATACTGTTCCCTAAGATTGAGATTAACTTTCAAAATGTGCATGTTAATGCAGATTTATTTTTGTAAGTATTATTAGGGGTGTGAATAATTGTGACACATATCTTTTTGGGAAAAATATTGCCTGTTAAAGAAAATATTTTTCTCTGAACAATTGTATCAGTATAAAATATAAACATACAGTTTACAGAGTTTTTGCTCATCTTTATCAAGGGTGTGAATAATTTTGGAGGGTACTATATATATATACTTAACTTTTCAAATAATAAGATGACCACATTTCAATATTAGATTGTGGAATAAATTGTTACCCAAGTTTGTTTTATTTCAATTTGGAAAGTTAAATTAAATGTTTCGTCTTCACAGCTTCACAGTAATATTCATGATTTACTTATACATCATCCATATATTTTTTTACCAATTCAATTATGATATGATTTCATTTCATGATCTCATGATATGAATTTAGACGATAAAAATAAAATAAATCGTTAATGAGCCGTTCAAATCAGATATGTTGGGCGGGAGATAGCTGTAAATTCCACAAGCTCCGTTTAAAATACAAGGAACCTCGTAGATCGGAACAAATCTTAGAAAATATGACTTTGGGGTTTATGCCAAAGGTCTGCGTGATTGTGAAGCTTGTTATGAAGTCTAGTTATTTTACGTATTAAATCGTATTTTTATTCCAGAGTATTCCAAAGAGAAGTGTCCCGTTACATAGCCTACAACTAATCGGTATGACCCCATTTAACGACAAGTCAAGGAACTTTGCTACATGTCACGTCATCCACGAATCGAATATGACTTAATCTTAATAGAGCATTAGTGTCAGAAACAAATGTATGGGCACGATTCAATATAAACGCAAAGCAATTTGGCCGTAAATCTGAATATGCCGCGTGTATGCCGATTTGATTTTTCAATAGTTAAAACACCGTTTTTAATGGCCACCAAACTGATGTTATGTATGCTAAGTGATTCAATGTGTACGGGCTGCATATATGTATAAAGTAAGATGGCTCAGGTTTGGTGCCGCCTCCCGTTTACTTTGTTTGCAATATTCTCAGTATTGTGTTGCATATGAAGATACAATATTAATGAATAATATTACTACTATATAACATATTTCAAGGTGTCACAAAAAGCCAATTTATTAAAAAAAGTCGGTTTGGGCTCAAGTTGAGTTGCCGCTGTATAGGCTAGCCTACATGAAATGTTTCAACAATCATCGATTCCAGAATTTAAATATATATACAGTATATATACAAACCGTCTTTGAATACATTAAGTGGGGATAATAATGCAGCACGCGCGTTCTCCACACTGAGATGAAATCATAGTTAATCGTCTTGTCTAAACAACCCATGGCCTATGCCCGCTTTGAAGTAAATCCTTAGTATAATTCGATAATCTGATTGAGTGACTGAGTCCTGTTGCATTTACAGGATTTTTTAAGTGCCTTTCAATGATCGTCTTGCTTCGCCGTCAGGTGCGGGGCGTAGTTGAAGTTACACGATATATACCGTCCTTGATGTTGCTGCACAGAGGCTGACCCGCCAGACTCATATTGCTTTCGCTCAGCTCACCCCTACCAGGCAGCTCGAAGTCAGCCAAGGGTCAGCCATATCCAGTATGAGGGTGAGAGGGAATGAGAGAGAACGTGAGAGAGTGAGTGAGAGAGAGATATACCTTTATATGGGAGAAAAGCAACACATCTGTAGCTGGACAACAGCTGTCTAACAACCTTGAGTTCATAGCGCAGTTCACACAGTCCAACGACAGGTAGAGAAAATCAATGTTCCATGGTAACGGTGGAAGCTTGATCTCAAACAATATGTAGGCTACCCTAAGGCCTCCGTGCATAAGTGTTTAAAAATAAAGTTGTATGTATTATGTAAGCCTTTGTTGAAGTGTTACGTAACAAAAATGACAAACATTGAGATACATTTTATTCGGGGAATAAATCGGCAACTGACACTGTTTAATTTAATATGAATCTCATTTGCATAAGCTTGTCTGTGATTAATTTTGTCAGAGCATTAGTTTACATTAAATAATTATTCTGAAACATAAATGCTACGCCATTTACATGTTTATCCTTGTGTGACATTAATATATAGCCTACACATTTAATTCAGCTATGTGAGTTTATAAAGTTGCAACATTTATGGCCAAAGTCGTGGAAACGACACATGAGGAGAGAATGCCAGGAGCTTTCGCTTCTGACTCGTCAAAGAGGAATATTACTGCTATTCTCATTTTGCTCCAACACTCGATGCCAAATTGTGTGATAACCTGGAGCTCGATTGTGCCATTAGCTAGGCCTATTATTTAGTAGCCTATCGTGTAGCATTGGCTATTTCAGTGCGCGTTTGTCGACTGGCATAATTCAGTGACTGGCTAGGAATTCAGTACTTGATCAAGTGCAAGATTAGATAAATACTTATTTTTTTAAAGAATTAAATACATATTTGTGTGTGAGGCTAAACAACAAACGTGCATAACGAGAGATCACTTCATAAAGGTGGTTCCTGCTAAGCGCCTTCCTCCTTCACTCGAACAGTGTTCCATTATTCTAAATCAGTCGCGATATTCGAAGAATACTATCAAATCGAGCGATCAAACTAAACCAATTGTGAGAAATACATCGTTGTATGAATTATGACAATTGGGCCCACGAAATTCAAATAATATGACGGTACACCTCACCAGTTGTACCGGGAAAACTATTTGAACGTCCAATAGGCCTATATTAGCCTATACTGCCTAGCTAACCGTGGCTGTATTACAGTAAGACCGTGTATCCTGGATCTGAAATCAAAAATGTGTCATCGTCAGTGCGCACACACTCCCAGTAATCGAGCTGTACCTATAGTTTATAAGTAAAAGAAACGAATCATCATTCAGAATTAGACAGAACATGTTTTTATTTTCAGTATTTAATATTCTGCGGTATGGTGTGAGAATACACACGCATTTAATTCAAACTATTACACAGTGTCAGTGTTTGGTTTACTTACAGAAAAAACACACAAACAGAAAGAAATATGCAATTATTTTTGCTTTCAGCTCGTTAGGCTCCTTTATACAAAGGCCCAGGAATTCGATATGCACCTCTGTTGTTTTCCGTTAAGGGAACTGAGAAACAAAGAGCGAAAACGAATACAACTAGGACTTCGCAACAAAAAAAGTTTCACGCAGCTTGGCTGGTTGTTCTGCAGCAATTGTTTGGCGACTTATACATACGTGATCGACTTTAATTATCCGACTCGCATAGCTTGCAACAACATACATTGATTGAATATATGTAAATAGGAATGGTATTTGAAATGGGGGGGGGGGGGGGTTCACCGAGAAAGGGGCATGAAGAAGTGTTACAATGTCCTATATTGTATCCAAGCTTCTATTCTTTCGTCTATCTGTTGGTTCGGGACATTTTCCCTTTACAATTAAAACGAGCTTATCTACTAACGACAGTTTATTTATATATATTTAGATTGTTTAAAATATTAAATTGGGGTAAGATTTGAGACATTAAACAGTATATATTATGTAAATTGTGGGCAAACTAATAACAAATGGCATTAGATGGAGAAAAGATGCCTTTACTATTGCTTATTAAAATGTAAAACGTGCACCGGTGACAAGAACAGTTTCCTGCTGCTTATACAAAACTATTTTAGCATCACATTGTGCAGATCCACGTATAACACTCCCCAATAATGTGCGTAGAGTGTAAATCAAAACGCATAGGTAAATATTTTTTAATATCATGTATGCCTCCAAACAGCGCCGGACAATCACCGAAATTAACGAAATTGACGTATCGATTTGTAACACCCATGCAGCGAAATATGCAGAGTGGTTATTTATCCTTGATGTATTTTGCTCTCAAGAAACCTTGAACACTGCAAGGTGGCGCTATGTGTTCAACAGCTTTAAAAATATAGCTATTGTACAGATGGCCTGTATTTGCTTGGAAATACAAGCAATACAAAATTTTACCTGCTATGTATTTAGAATTGCGACGGCTATTTCGATTAGACCCTATTTTCTGTTTATAATGCAAGTTATGTATACATTGCACACAAGCATGCACGCGCACGGTGCAAGTGGGCGTGTCGGGTTATTTTCCCTGTGCACGTGGTTTAAATCTTTGAGCTAATAAGTAACAATTCCGATTACTTATTTGTATGTTCGATATGTCAGTCTTGGCGCTTATGAATTCCGTTTGGTGCCTTCCCATCGTCTTACCAGTGTTTGCAGAGCTCGTGATAGCTCGAGTCAGTTGATTTGGTGTCTGCTTAATGAAGCAGTCAGCAAGAAACAACGAGGAGCAGAGCCTAACGGTCACTCCAGCCTTAGCCAAGTTGTCTCGGTGTTTTTTCTAAGATCTATCAAGTCAAACGACGTTAATCTGAATTTGTTTCCAAGAAACAAGCGTTTAGCAGTTATTGGACACAAGTAATCTTGTTTATTAAACCTAACCATTTCCTGTTTGTGTTCATCTGTTACTCAAGACATGGGATTTGATGTTAATGGTTGAATTAGAGAGGGTTAAATAAAATCAAATTATTCTCAATACAGTTCGTTATACTGGATTATAAAATTGAAAAGGAGAGACCAAAAGGCACAGGGAACAATTTCGAAACAATTGTTGTCTGTTATAGTTTGGCTATTCTACTTTACAAAATAATATAAGGTCTGTGACGAATATAATTGTGTAACCGACCCTGAAAACAAACAGTCGACTTTTGTGGGTCTGGATTTACAACGTGATGATGTCACTTTAAAGTACGTTTTTCGTTTATCTCATGCCCTTGATATTCAGTCGATTTGGGTTTCTGGTGAAAATGTCTAATGTCATTATTGTGTTCCATTGAGGCAGGGATTCGTTATGAATTGAATTATTATTCTAGCATGACATGTTATGTGCTATGCATGAAAGGGGTATATTCAGTAGACTAGTAGGGAAAAATGCCGAGAGCAGTTATTTTCATTTTTAGTTTTAATACTGTACAAAATGTAACCAAACAAGTTTATTAACTAAATTTAAAAAAGACACATTTCTGCATAAATATTGATTATTTCTAACATGTGATACCGGCCTTTTACATGCGGATAAATATGAAACTTTGGGTTACACATAACGTGATTTCCTTAAATTTATCAAGGCGATGAACAGATAATTTTGGAAATTGACAGATAGTTCTTATATAGGCTACTGTATACATACATATCAACTCTTACATCAACAGAGTGACACGGAGTTTCAGGCTTTTACTGTACGATTTATCGACATGACATTTAATAACAACAATTTACTATACTCAGACTAGACTTAGAGACGAAATGTTTTCACTGTATACAAAAATCACATTAATACTAATAGTCGGTTAGGTCGACGTGTAACCATACAGGGTAATTCACATTTGGTACACATTAACTATAACGTCCTTGTCAATCAATCGCATTTTTCTTTACAACAATTTCATTTTCCATAAATCTGGGGACCACATTTTCCACAAAAATCCCTTAAACTGTGATATAACTATTTACAAAATTACATATTACATATGAAACAAGTAAATCTTAATATACAAACAGGCCGCAACTCGCAAATAACATGCAATTTGAGATCTCACGTATTTAAGTCTTTCAAGACCCTACTTGGCCGTCGGACGTTGCAGCCTATTGTTCACCCTTTGCAAAACAACCGTTTACCAAAAGACTTTGGATTCCACGTGTTTTCAATCCATGCTTATTGTGAAGCTTTTAAGGGTCTTTGAGTCCGAGCAGCAACTCTGCAGTCTTAAAAATATGTTAAACGTACCATTCGTTAAAATTTGACGACAGCGCGCTGTGACTGGTCGCGTGATGCACTGTTGAGGACGCTGGAGATATCGCGCTGCTGCTTTGGTTCTCTGTGGATGGAGATACAATTGTTGGAGGTGTGGACGACTCGTACCCTGAACTGGCTGCCGGAGACGGCTGCGACCCTGGTGAAGACGACTCGTGAACCTACAAGATAAAGACAATGACAGGTAAGAATTTCATTCACAGATCAATTTCGTTAAGTATTCTGTGATTTCAAAAACAACCGATCCTCTGAAGTGAAAATAATAACACCAAAAATCCCTGCCACACACGACTTCATATAGTGCAAACTGCATAAAACACATCACAAATGTCAAACAATAACACTAATTAAATCTGCCTGCCCACAGAAGGCCTTTCTTAGACATTCAGCGATACTGATTTAAATGATAAAGACACATATACAGAGCCAGATAATATATCAAATCAATTGGAAGGAAATAACAAACAAAAAAATAACAAATACAATATTATATTCATATGCATTTGAACAAGAATCAAATCAAGAAAACAAATACACACACAAATGTAAGTTCAATTACCTTCATGTGTTTTCTGAGGGAACTGGGATGTGTGTATGATTTGTCACACATTTTGCAGAGATAGGGTTTGTCAGACGTGTGGACGTGCATGTGTTTCTTACGATCGCTGCTGTTCGCAAACCTCCTGTCGCAACCCTCATACTCGCATTTAAATGGTTTTTCGCCTGTCACAAGAATAAATGGCAAAGTTTGAATAAATTCTACAATGATAACATACATATACAAACAATATAACACAGCATACATGTTATTTAAAATAGCCTACTTTCAGCCTCTCATCAGTTCCATGTTAGGAACATGTTAGTTTAATTTTTTAATAAATATAAATGTTTTTGTAAATGCAAATGTTTTTTTCCTCACAATTTTGTAAATATATATATATTACACAATACAAATCTACATATTTTTGTCACAGAATAGGCCTACTCCATAAAACGAATAATATATTTTAATAAGTCATTATTCGACGTTTCAAAGAAATACTACGCAAGTTACAAATACGAAAGTTTATAAAATTTCAATGCTGGTTCAGTAAATGAACGAATGCATTTAGCATCCACCATCACTGTTCGTATTACTATTAATGACAGCAAATAAATCAGAGCACAAACAAACGCATATTCTCATATAGACGTGACTCAAGATTGAAACGTATAAAAACGTAAGGATTTCTTACCAGTGTGAGTTCTTTTGTGGATTTTTAGATTTTCGGATCTTGCGAACACTTTGCCACAGCCGGGAAAGGGGCATGGGAACGGCTTTTCGCCCGTGTGCACTCGGATATGATTAACTAGTTTGTACTTGGCTTTAAATGGTTTCCCTTCCCGAGGACACTCTTCCCAAAAGCAGATGTGATTCGATTGTTCTGGGCCCCCAACATGTTCCACCGTGAGGTGAGTCACGAGCTCGTGCATCGTGCTGAAAGTTTTGTTGCAAGACTTTTTCGGGCTCGACAGCTGTTCCGGTTCAATCCATTTGCAGATAAGCTCTTGTTTAATAGGCTGTCTCATGTACCGAAAAAGGCCCCCGCGCCGTGGTGTGCAGCCATGTTCATGTTCATTGGGCCGTATCCGTGCAACTGGGTCGACGCATAGTGCTCGGACCTGGGACTCGTTACCTGTCCGTACTGCTCTGCCCTTCCGTACATGTCCCCGGTGAAGCCCAGGCGCATCTGACCATTCACCACGTTTGGAAGACCCGTGGGTGGCCGCCTGCTCGTGAAGTCCCGGGAAAAGAAGGTGTCCGGTGGCGTCTGAGTGTCCATGAGCCCCTGCAAAAGTTCCCGCTGCAGAGGCGAAAAGACTGTGCTGTGCGCTCGCGGCGTCCCCGAAGCCCCGATTTCGGAACAGAAAGTCCCGGGTGGAGTTGAACGCCGCGGTGGAATACGAGCTGACATGGGTGGGGTGGTGATGATGCCCCAGAGCGGCGGCTGCGTAGCTGGGAGCCTGCGAGGAAAATGCCGTTTGTCCGGAGGTCAGATCGTGGGTGCCATGGTTGATTTTGAAAGCGCCCATCCCGTCAGCGAAAGGGATTTATCCCCAACCCAACTTCTCGATCGGTGACTTCGCCTGTTGAATGATGTCTGGAGGAACCGAACGTAGTCACTCCTATGGCAGGATACTGTGGTCCTGCGTCAAGGAGCATCTTAAGTCTGCAGCAGCGACTGCGAGCAAAATGCAAAAACACGCGCAAATACTTTAACGACTGCTTTCGCTTGGAGGTTTGTACGACTTATTCTGTTGATCTCGCAGACTCACCTCCCCGTTTTCTGTGTATTTTTAGAGAGATATGGATTTTTCTCTCAGTTCTTTTCCTCAACCGTTGACCAAAATCGTGCACTGTATTGTCTTCTGCAGTTTATCGTCCTGCGGAGAAACTTTCACCTCCTCAGCCGGGCGGTGTGTTCGAGACTGATAGTTGCAATCATTCCTGCAGATAAATGAATTGAAAACACAACACCGTCCCCCTAGATGAATGGGGAAGAGGGGAGGTGTCACGTGAGGCCCTGCCCGGCCTCCCATTCGAGGAAGCCCCTTTCTCCTTACACACACACTCACCAACTAACAACAGTTCACGATCTTCCAGCTCCGCACCGATTGGTTCATGACCAATCTTAGATATTGCAAGGTAGCGGATTGTGATTTTGGCTAGTATAGGGTGATGATAAAGAGAGAAGTTAAGAAATAATTCAGCGACAAAAAGTCCTCGAAAGTAAGGACTTTAAAACACAAATATTTCACGTTTTGTTCGGTATTTTATATAGGTATTCATTGTTGGATAGTTTGACCATTTAGGCCTATTGTTATTTGAGCCACCAAATCTAGCAAAAGTATTATTGTCATGAAAGTAACTAGTTCAATTCATGACAAAGGTTTGCTGTATTTCGTTATGTATAGTGGACTAGCACAGCCAAATTGCGCCCTTCTTTTTGGGAATGTCGGTTTTTGTGGTACAGTGGCGTTCTTTGGTAAATGATAAATGACCACTCCAGGGAGACATCTGAATGGAAAATTGTTCATTTTAAACTCACAATTCACATGTCAAATTGATTGGAATTCTTTCACATACGGAATCACAATCGGACGAAAGGGCAAGTGGCGTCTTTGTTGTCGGGCGAGCCTTTTGGTCTTCAGAGAAAATTCAGTTAACTTTAGGCGCGTGAACAAAAGGGGAAAGGGGAACAACTTTGAAGATACTTTTCAAAACTTGAAACCATATCTAATAAACCAAGTAGTGTGATTTCAAGAGCCTACAGGAGAGATTAATTCATTCATTCATTCATTAATCAACAAGTCGTACGTATAGCCCATTGCTTTTTTTCAAACTTTTTTCAAACTTATGAAAAATAGTAAGAACTCCGAGAGTATCAGTATAATATAGAATTCTTAGCTTCTGATAAGCAACGTGAAACCTGGTGATTAGGGACTGAGTTTCCTAATTTGTTTGTGAAAACGTAACGCCCCGTTCCATGAGGGACATGTAGAACACTACTGGCATAGACGCTTTGTGACGCTTTTTAGATACTTATCATCCACCTGTACCTTTAAGCGCTTTTCCATCACTGATTACATTACTACATTCCTCTGCTACCGCCTGTGGTTGAGATTGCAATTAAAATGTATTTGCTAAATTATTTTATCCAATATAATTTTAGGTTTCCCATGGTATTGGGACGCATCCAACCAAGCAAGAGGTACATTGTTCCAATGCTGCAGTACAGTTCTCTATAACAAATCAATATTGAGATACAGTGAGATTGTGCTAACGGAATCACGCTGCGTCGATTTCTTGTGAAAATAAATAACAACAGTTACATTTTCTCGTCATCATTTTCAATTGTCCATTTACTAGGATAGTTCCGTTTCATTAGCTTTTTTTGAAAGAAATTTGGAAATATTTTTAGTTTTGCGTAGTAATATTCGTTTTGGTGCACGAACGAAGCAGCACAGTTGCCTGTACAAAAACTTGTGGGCAGTAGAAGTTAGCATGTGGAATTTGCGGCACTCACAGCGGGAAACGGAGGCTGCCGGAGTTCAAAGCCGCATGCCCCTACGTGACACACCAGCCATTAAAATATCTTCCCGACCGCGCGTTTCTGCCCTAGCATACGTTCCCAAACTGATTTCAGAAAGGCAGAAAAGAAGAAATGAGAGAAGGTTGTGGTCCTATATTTCCATAGATGTGTCGCAAGCGTACAGCACCTGGGAAAAAAATCTGGAAAGCCCCCAACAGGTGTAGGAGGTGGAGAACGGTAAGCCTGGAGGCGTATTGACGCGACTGTATTATTATAGCCAATGTCTCGAAGTTTCGCGAAACGTTGACGAATGCTTCAAATATATTTTCCCCGATTCCCATGAAAAATATATTTTCTAGCAATTCTGCGTGAGTGTTTACAGTCAAATGCGGTAGCCTCTCAAAAAGCAGTCGAATATCGCGATTCTGAGAAAATATTTATTTTTGTCGGAACGAGAACTTCGCGGAGAGGACAAAAAGTGTTACATTTGTGTTAAATTTATTGGACCCGTATATTTAGATGCTTTGATTACACGTAATGTTAATCTGTCTAAAAATGGGTAAGCTATATATCGAATATAGCCTACCTTTGCGTAAGCCTAGTGGTCTGCTTTGCTTAATATTGAATTGACAATGTAAACTGTATTTCTATTACTACTTGGTACATTTAGGTCGCACATTAAACGGCTCTGAATTCAAATTTTATTCTGACCCTTGACCCACAGGGCGGAAGACAACTTTATTGTTTTTCGTGGAACGAGTAGAACGCCGCAACTCACTGGTATAGGATATGCAGACGCAGTTCACGCGCCATTATTGTTTGCATTTTAATATGACGGATACCACATTGTAAGAATAATACGAAGTGGTATAGCTATCGATATCATATGTGGATATTCATATGTTTCTTTTCGAGAATGGCGGCGCTAGTTTGAGTCAAAACTGCAAAGGGACAAATATCGTCGACAGTTGCTGGGGTATTTTAACAGTGAGCGGGGACGCGACCCGTGGCAGTGCTACTGTGCAGATAACCTTTTCAGGATTAGACTAATTTGAAACCATGTTTGCATATTTATGGCGTGTCTGACATGGCGTTGTCACCAAATGCTTTTCTCTGGTCAGCCATAAAATTTGGAAAGCGGAGCAAAATGCATTTACATCGCTGACTGCTTAATGCAGGTAAAACTTCAGTGACGACAAATGCCGAACTTATTTGCGAAGCTCTAATCGAATATGATTCCTAGTAAGTTCCGAGTCAACAAAAATTGCATTTTGAATCATTTAATGTTGATACAGCCTGAATAACCCAAGCACTGTATGTTATTAAAATCATCACAGGGATCTTGTTTTTTTAAACAAACATAATAATAAAATACCTGATGTTGAGATATAATAATGAATGTTCTAATGTGTCACATTGTTGTTACATTAGTTGTAATATTCACCATATGTTTGCAAATATGTTATTTGTGTCCAAGAAAAGAATGTTGTGACAAATTGTAACCTGGCGAAATATTTCACTGTTAGTATGAAACAAAAATCAACAACAAATAAACAATAGTCCAGGATACAGAAATTATGATAATAATAGGCACGATCCCAATACAAAACTTGACATTCGGTAGGCCTCAGTGAAATACAGTATTTGCCTTTGAAAACCAGCCACGTGATTTGTAAACTAAAATTACACGTTATGTCGTATACAAAATTGACCTAATACACCCCGAGTGAAAGGGGATACAAAAGCGTATTGTAATTGAACAGTGTATGCACCACTGAATGCCAGGTAGTAAAAATATTGGCGTGACATTATTTCAAAGGGATTTGCCGTTTATAATGCCCATATACACATTGTTATAGGAAGGGAACAAATCAGCGACTGAACAGTTATACAATCCGTCCAATGATATCACAGATTCCACTAATAATATTGCCACAAATCTAATGGGAAACATTTAACCTAATTTGGGTAGGTTGACATAACAACTAGTATCTGATACCGGACGATTTGATTAAGAGTAAAAGTTCGACGAATATGGGACATCTTTAGGTAAGGACAACTTTGTTCGATACATTGAATTTAGCCTTTACTGCTTAACGACATGTGACTCCCTTTTTAAAGGGAATGCGCAATTGCGCGTGTGCATGTTTCCACGACGTAATAAGGTAACACGTTTGCAAAATATTTAAATTTTCCACATGATCATTTGCATGCAAAATGTGTATTGTACTTTCCGTAACATATAAGAGGCATATTGTTATCTGTGTCAATTACATTTTCATCCACTATGTCTGTGTTTTAACTTTAATAGGGCTAATGTGCAGTAAATAAAGTTACATTGCATTTTAACTTTATTGTTGTTTTTTAATACAGGCAACGTTAACACCGAGTTCATGTACGTACAAAATGTTTAAAAAACATTTCTACAGCTATAACCCATCTTAATTGTAAAATCACAAACGTAAATATAATTTTGAGATACACTTTTAGTTTGCCTCCACCTGGTGCAAAGTTCACATGGAGTTCACCATAAAAGTAGCCTACCATTATCAAATATTGAAAAAGAATCAAATGTCAAACAATATAGTGCTGTAAGGTGTAAATACTCAATAATGTGCGTAATGTAACTTCAAAAGCATTATTTGGATAAAAAATTACGGATGTTTAACGGTGTTCTCTTAACTATCAGCCTTCATCTAAAATATATTTATAAAATATACTTGACCGAAAGAAGTAAGTTTGAGAGCGAGTGTACAGAATGTTTCACTTTTAAATTGCATTTACTTGTTAACAAAGCAAGTCCAGTCATCGATCGAGTATTTTCCCTTAGGAGTTTGAAGAAGTATGTAGGCTATAGAATGTCATAACAACAAAAAAGATGTCGCTTGTGGTAGTTATGTTAAACTTTTGGTATAATAATATTCGTTCAAATTTCAAGAAGCACCGTTATATATCTTTCCAGGGATTTTGATTTGCTTTCTATCCCTGTTAACTCCTCCTCTCACTCCATCGAAAGACGCCTCCCCTTGTGTTCTGGTAGACTGAGTTTGAAAGAGCTCGTGGACCGAATCCGACAGAGCCCACGGACAAAATTACCACGGATCATAACAGATTCAAGCATTACTTCTACCATGGATAATAGTCAACGCTATCGCTACTCGCGAATATAGAGAAACAGATCGCATGACGAAGTAAAACAGTCGGGGTAGCCTACAGAAGAGGGGGTGGGGTGGGGTGGACATGTGAGTTCTTTAGCCCTCGGTATCCATTTGTCCTGTGAGTCTAACGCATCCGTCAATTTCTCAAAACAAAAGTAGAATTACCATTGGTCATTTTATGTCAACACCTTTGAAAAGTATACGTGCTGACCAGTAAATATTTGATTTATCATTGATAGTATTCGGTTATGGTTTTCTAAAATAGGAAAGTGCATGTACTGATGTAGTCCATTGTTTTCAGTGAAATAGTGAAACCAGTACTGTCCCGATCGAGATATATATATATATATAAACTTTTGAGTTGTTAATTCTCCTTTCCATCCGTTCTATCTTTATCTAAGATTCTAAGATTACCGTTCATCAAACTAACAGTTCTTAAACAGCTTTACAATGACAGCTTTGTAACACTAAGGAAACGTTTGGAGGATAATACCCTTAAAAGTATCATACCCTTTGCATAACAACAACAACAGAAAAAAACGCATTTCTTGTGTTGCCTGGGGCTTAGCGCAGGCGCCTTGGACGCTTGCTGTCACTGAAACATTTTTCTTCACATTGGAAACTGTCACAAGTGACGTCAATCATTGAGCTCTGACCAATTAGAAAGCTCCGTGATTGTTTAGCTCCACGGGCTGCAGCGCCGACCATGAATCTCTATTCAGTTTCTCAAAGCGTCCTGCTGTTGCCTCTCAAACGAATGGGATTCTATGTAGGCATTGAGATAGAATCAAAACTTTAAAAAAGTTTTTTTTTGACATATTTTATTGCGATTAAAATAGATTTGTCATCATCATCATCATTATTTTGCCTGCTGTCAAGTTATTCTAAAATTAGGAATAATGAGCGTGGATGCTTTAGGAAACTCAATGATGGACCTGCGTTTTCCAAGCGGAGCACGGCGCTGAGATTAGTTGACTTGGCAGGGGCTCACCACCACCTCCATCATCACCACCATACCCCTCAGAGTGTGACAGGCATCCCGGGGTTCAGCAGCCATCCACATTCAATGGCTCACACGCACCCTGGAGATATTACTGCAGAACCCCGCCTGGGGCCGAGTCCATTCGGCCCAGAACACATGGGGCACTCCGCGGCCCTCAAAATCAGCCCAGCCCATCATTATCCTCACCACCACCACCACCACAATCATCATATGACAGGCCACAGTGAAGTGGTCTCCAGTCAAACGGGAGCTTTTGCCCAGTGCAGCCTGCGGCAGTCCCATACTCCATGTCTCATACAGCCCAGGCACTGTCGCCAGGTAGAGATTTCCACATTCGGAGGGATCTGACAGCTCCAGCCATGCCAGGGCTGATTGACCACACCTCTGGTGCAGTTTCTCATCACGGAATGTTTGTTTCAACAACAGGTAGCTATCCTGGACACTATGGTCATCATTCCGAAGCTGGAAATCATGCCCTCTTCTCTGGACTCCATCACGAACAGACAGCAAACGGAGCGCCAGGTGGCCAAGCACTGAATGGACAAATAAGGTTGGGAATACCAGGAGAAATGTATGTTAGGTCTGATCATTTGAGTCAAGTGGCTGGCTCCAGGGTTGATCCGTTCGCTGCCTCACCTCTGCACGGCTACGGCGGCGTAAATCTGAACATGAATCTCAGCGCTCACCATCACGGACCGGGAGCATTCTTCCGGTACATGAGACAGCCGATAAAGCAAGAACTTATTTGCAAGTGGCTGGAGCCAGAGGACGCGGCGAAAAAACTTTGCTCTAAAACGTACAGCACAATGCACGAGTTGGTTACGCATGTTACGGTGGAGCATGTTGGAGGACCGGAGCAGGCAAATCATATCTGCTTTTGGGAAGAATGTCCGCGAGAAGGAAAACCATTTAAAGCCAAATACAAACTAGTTAATCATATCAGAGTGCACACGGGCGAAAAGCCCTTCCCATGCCCATTTCCTGGCTGTGGAAAAGTATTTGCAAGATCTGAAAATCTCAAGATCCACAAAAGGACACACACAGGTTAGTGTTTTTTAATCCACCTCAATACTACTGTGTTTTAATAATGTTGGTTGTATTATTATTTCCGCTGGTAAGTCAATATTACATGGGTCGATTTAATGTTAGCTCTGATACAAAAACCAATGATGACGAAACACGGTATTCGTTTACAGAAACAGAATCGGGTGTATTAAACCGAAAAAAAATGTCGAAATATAAATGTCCCTGTTTTTAGTGTCCTTAAAATGATGTGCAAAAAATAATAAAGGAAAACTTAATTTTGCAGGCCTAACGTGAGCTTCAAATGCATTCGCTAAATAACTATGGGTTATTTACTGTCCATCGAGGTTCGTCCTCTGCATATTACGGCTGTTTTATAATGGCTAGATCGTAAAATATGAGTACATGAATGTAAAATCTATTTCTGTCTAATGATCAAGTCAGTAAGTTGTGGGACTGGACCCATATAAAACTATTGTACATGGGAAATCGCAGGTTCCTTTTGAATGTGGATATTTAGGTTAGTTATGCCGTCACCTCTATTGTGGATAAATCCTGTTTCAATTTTAAAGGATACAAACAAACCTTTGCCTTTCGCAGCCATCAGAATGCGTTTGTTTGATTAAACCAATGTACCAATCCTTTACTTGTTTACGTCAAAACACTGTGGCGGATGAGGCCTAGCAGTCCATTATATTGGTTGGGAATAGACAAGAAAGAAATAATAAAATACGTCACCAGTTATTTTACTTGCTTCAACCTAATTTCTTTAATAAGAAAATAATACGTGTTTATTCTACTGTGTTCTATAGTTTAGGTTTGGGATGTTTTCAAGTATATGTATTTATTTTTATATTTATTTTTATATATATTTTATTAGTGGAAAAATGGCACAAATACGCATATCCGATTATTTTCTTTAGATTTATCGTTTTATTATTTTAACTTTCAAGACTGTCAGGTCAGACTCAATAATGACTTAAACAATAGGCAATTACACAGTTTCATTTATTTTAGATTGAGAAAGATAAAATATGCTATGTTTACGTGGGCCTATCAAAATGTATCATGTATCAATATACTGGTTTTGTAGAATGTACCCAGAGAGTTAAAAATGTATCTATTTAAATATTTTCTTTATGTTGCCGCTCTAACTTATTATCATACAGCTGATCGGGAATGGGCATTTAAAAAGTTGAACTGAATAAGTTCCAACTGTGCATGAGTGAAATGAAGTTATGCCACATCAGAGCTCGGTCTCAAATACTTGCGTAAATCAAAAAGTTGATACAAGCATGCAATTTAAACGGAAGAGCTAGTTTAGACAATGAGGCAATGTTGTGTGTTTACCTATGATGATTATATTTCTATAATCTGCAACATACCTTTACGAATCCCATTAAAAATACTGACGGGAAAAAATGTTTTCAAGTAGTCTATACTGTACCATTACTGAAATGGCGGCTGGTGCTTGATTTTAATTATAAGCATGATCTAATGTTTGAATTGAATAAAAAAATGTATTTCATTTTTAAAAGACGATAGCAACGACTTTTTCCCCTGCCTGTGCTATGCCTGTTCTTACTCCTGTTTTATGTATTTTTCTATATATCTATTTTTAAATGATAAAATATGTTCACATGTTTCTAAGATTACGGGAATAGAATGGGAAAGCAGATCCTGCTTCTTGCACGCTTAATGCACAACACCAGCCCCTGTGTTTATGGATAAGCGAATCCCAGGGGTCTCCTACTTACAGCCTGTTTGTAGTACACTAATATCCTTGATTGGCTGTCTCAACACAACATAAGGTCAACGCGCAAGTTCAATTAGACAGCAGTATTCAACATTTTCATCCTCGTACAATTTGCAATGTTAACTTGCAGCGTGGAATACCTTTCTGTAACTGTTCAAAGTCGCGGATAAGGCATGTGAAAATAAGAAATACATTGTGAATGTGCTATCTTGGCTTTGCACTATGGTCATGTGACCTATGTGTGGATGTGGTGAATTAAGGTAAAATGTTCATTTGAATTAATTAACTTAATAGGCACAACAATGGAATACAGAACGTCGGAAAGACACGCACCACATTATGCCTTATACCTTACCTTATCAATGCATTCGATAGTCCAAAGAGCCATTGTCTAAGTGATGCATTTAAATAAATAATTAACCAATAACGGCAATGCAGGCTACTTTTTCACGTTTTGTTCGGTAAAATGTCCTGTAAGTGTTGTGACAAAATCGTCCAAGGCTCAGTAAGGGATAATTTTGCTATTGTGGTTGGGTACATTTAAAAAATCTGAATGGGATGTACTTAATTCATATGCAGATAGACATGGTTTTACGTTTCTCTCTCTCTCTTTCTCTTTCAGGTGAAAAGCCCTTTAAATGTGAATTTGAGGGATGCGATAGACGCTTTGCTAACAGCAGTGACCGAAAGAAGCACTCCCACGTACACACGAGCGATAAGCCCTACAACTGCAAAATGAGAGGCTGCGATAAATCGTACACGCACCCCAGCTCTTTGAGAAAGCACATGAAAGTGCACTGCAAGTCTCCACCTCCAAGTTCGGGCTACGAATCTTCGACCCCGTCTCTTGTTTCGCCCTCTTCGGACTCGGGTCGCGAGCCAGTTTCTTCCACTCACTCCGAGCCTCTTTCGTCTAACCAAGCTGCCAATTTAAGCGAGTGGTATGTTTGTCACAGTTCAGGGGCAAGTGGCACGCAGACCCCCCCCAGCAGCTCGTCTTCACCTGACCCAGCCGATGGGCCTACTTACAGAAACCCTGAGCCAGGAGACGCATTCTGACCAACACTCTATAGCTCCAGCAGACGTTCAACATCGTTCCCCAAAGTCGTGCAAAATCAGTACTTCTAAAAACTGCCTTCAAAATATGGCTGAAATTACGTTGTCCTTTGCACCAGCACACAGAAAAGTATTGGAGCTGCCTGAAGTTGCTTTTAAATAATAAAGACCAATTTTACACACTCTGATACAAGCTGAGGAAACAATTTTAGGATTATTACTTAGGATTTCTCCAAAATGTGTTGCTGAATTTCATGTAAATTATGTTTTGCTGTTAGTATTTCAATAATTTATTTTTTAAAAAGGGACATGGGCATTTTTTGTATAATCGAACCAAAGTGTTTAAAAGAAAAGTCTGTATATTTGCAAATGGTGACGTTTTCATGTGTAAGTGTTAATAACAATTTTGTAAAGTCTTTTCAGTCTTTTTCGGAAATATTTTTTATCGTTTGTTACTGATTTGTATAAGAACAGTAATTGGAGATATTTAACAATTTAACCTAGGTCTTCATAATAAATTCCCTTGTGTATGCTGTCAGTCGGCAACTACAATAGCTACATTTTAGTCGAAGCTTTGTCGTGCTGTTTAATATTTCTACATTGGCGTTTCATTCATGTTTGTTGAAACTTTTTGGATCAAAGTGAGCATTGTGGGTATTTTTTAATTTAACACAGTGTTTACGAATTCGATATTTTACGATGATGTGAATCCAGATTTTTTCTCTCAAAAGGTATACCAAATGCCTTGTACTTTGTCAATATTTTTTGAATAAATTGCATATTATCGTGATGTTATTGTTAAAACTCACAAGCTCCTTCTGGTGAAATTATTTGGAACACATCCCAAGGCATGGACAGAAAATTGTATAAATGCCAAAGTCCACCCACCTTCATGAAAGATTTTTCTGGGCGTGCAGTGGTCGATTTATCAGTTGATAGATATATACGAATTTTCACATATCATATTGCCCGCAATCGTATTCATGCAATGCAATGCAATAAAATAATAATGGAACCGGTCAGGAGAAGTAGCCTACAGGTTTCTCCGAGTTTTTCTTAGAAAGGTCCTGACAGGTAAGATTATGTTATTAATAACCCCACCCAATCACCTTTCAAACATATCAGGCCTGTTAAAGGGAAATAACCCATTTTGTTACTTTAATTTTGACTGACTAAAATGTTATACTAGTTGGGGTATTGATCTCACTTCAATGGTTCTTTAAGCTGTCATTCTAAGCATCCCAGTGGAAGCACGGCTGTAAAGTAAACTACTTTAGAAGTAAACGGTATCAGGTTGGCACACAGATGCCACACTCAGATCTGTCTTGGGATTCTTATGTAACATTTGGCGATTTGAGAAGATAACGGTATTTTCTTTATATCTAAGATATGATTTTCAGTTGCATGGTAGCCTATGGTTTTTGGACAGGAATATATATATATATAATTTATTTTAGCAATTTTCTTCTTATAAAACACTCCGTTTATTTTCAAGGTAATCTGCAGCGACGGATGAAAAGATTAAATATTCTCATCCAAACTTCAAAGATCTTTTTTTTTTTTGCACAAATAAGTTTTTTTTTCACAACAGCGACTCTTCATGGTGAGTTAAGACTTCTATGGTAGTGGGCGAGTCAAATCCAAATAATATGGGTCTGAATCTAGAAACACAACAGGTTTTTGCTGTGATGGGAAAATACTTGGTACTCATGGACAATCTGTTAGGAATATATGTTTTTGTTTGACGTTGACTCAATTATTTTCAATTAATATCTAGTAAACAACGACGCGCCAACAAAAGAAGCTCACGCAAATACGTCCTTGTCCCACATAATATCGCGATGTCATTGCGTAAAGGAGTCGCCTGTATTGAAGCGTCAGTAACTTTTGTTTGTTCTTTCTACCGGGATCAGAGGAGGCCTTGAGAGCTGACAGAATCTTTGAAAAGCCACGGAAATGCTTTTTAAGTAAAGAAAGCGAGAAGGCTCCAGCTCAAATCGGAATGTTCACAGGGGCTGATTTGGGGGGTTGAAAAGTATTAAAAAGTTTTATGGTGTTTCATCACGCCACGCTGAGCTCGCTATGGCAATGGGGAGTGCAATAGCAATCAGTTTCATAGAGGACACATATACAAATGCGGCTACGTAAATCTTTTTTTGGGGTATAATCATTCATATTTTGTCGTGCGCGAGCATGCCCGTACATTACACGCGTGTGTTCTCAAATGTACACGCAATTTATGTAATATGTAATATTACATATATAAATATAATATTATATATATAATCTAATTTCCTACAATATAAATCTATATATAGGCTACGCATGTATGTAAGCGTGATGCATGCATGCATGTATATATGTCCGTCATTACATTTACGAATTTGCACAGTTATATACCACCTTATTTGGAATGACAGGGGCATTGATATATGGTGACGTGGTGGGTGGACACGCACTTTCTGGTTAAAGAGTGTGGAGTTTGTGTTTCTTGTTGTTTATTTTATCCAAGTACTCTGATGAATGGCGAGAAAATAAACACAGTGGAAAAATAGAGTTCATCCCTCTTTAGTGCCAACTTGCGGGTTAATAGAAAGTTGGTTCGGTCTCAGTTTAATCGAGGAGTCTTTGAAGTGAGAACTATCTGAAGAATTCTTTCCTGTCGTCTAAACGACGCTGATGACACGGAAAGAGTTCTTTGTCAGCGTTTGTTCTCCTCCTGTCCGTTGAGACCTCTTCTTCTTTTATCCTGAACCGTTACAAAATCGCACGAAAGCGAAAACAATACTTCAAGCAACTTTTAAATACAAATAACATCGGATATATTAAATAGCCTACGTAATAACGTATATTTTAAGTAACCTAAAACTCTTAAAAACAAAATTACGCCTCACAATTCATGACATACTTAGGTATGACTTGGAACACAAACGTCCACATTGCATTGTATTTAGAAATGAGTAATAAAGCAAATTATATCCTTTAGAACAAAGTTGCACGTTTCACTTTGAATTGGGTGGCCTGTCAACAAATGTTGAACATTCTCACGTTGAAGTCATGAGACAAATAAAATATAGAACGTTTAGAGGGAAAACATGTGGATTCAAGCGATTAAGTAAATACACAACTTTTCTTTTGTGATGTTAGCGAAGAAAAAATAGTAATAAAAGAAAACAAAAGATGATGATTTTGTAGGCCTACCTAATGAACTGTCATGTCCGCTGAAGGTCGGCAAGGTGTCACAGACCCGAGGTTTACAGTGGCCAAATGTATGTACACAAGTTAATTGCCGCTCCAGCTTGGTGAGGATATCAGAGTTGACTATAGTCAACAAAAGAGGGAAAGACCCCCTGTACAACATGTTGAGAGACGTGTGGCCATCATTAGTGGCCCCTTTATTGACGCTGGCTTTTCTTTTTTTATCTTTTGACAAAGCGTTTTCGTTTGGATTCCTCCCCTGTTGGTTCCCATCATCGGCCACATCACCACTTCTTGAGAGCATTAATTAACGTCTATTCATTGATAAACCACTGACAACTCTACGGCGTATGTGGACAAGAAGCGAGGCCTTTAAACAATTTGTTGTTCAAGAAAGAAAACGACGAGTTTGGAGTGTTTGGGTAGTGTATTTGGAGTGTGTGCAATCCTCACCCCATTTTCCAGTTAACTTTTGCTCTCTCTCTCTCTCTCTCTCTCTCTCTCTCTCTCTCTCTCTCTCTCTCTCGCTCTCTCTCACGCACATGTACACCCACTCTCTCTCTTACACACGCACGCATACTCTCGCCACACACGCATGCAATCAAATTTTAATAATGATTGTGTTCGCGATGATAAATCCACCATTCCATTTCCAGAGATGCATTTGGAATTGCTATAAAAATTAATAAGCCATGCACGCGCCTGCCGCGCCACTGATACGCATCTTTCTGTTGTCAACTCCGCACGTCTTAATCAGCATTCCAGCACGAGAGGCATTTCCTGAGGAAATGTTGAAATTGTCACATTTTTCAGAAAGCTGATACATTCTGAGGTTTTAGAGGAAAATGCGTTGACTCTAGACTTGAGTGTCTTGTTACGTACGGCTCGACGAGACACAGAATGCGAAGTTTTTTCCTAATGACACATTCTTCATATTCTAATTACAGATTGCTGTAGAGGATTACTTCGGTTATTCAGTAATACGAAATTGACCCATTTTGCATGTCTGATTCCCCCAGCGTTGTTATGGAAAACTAAGAACTTACTTGAAGTGTTAAATATCATTTCATTGTAAAATAATGGAACCGGTAATCCTACTTCCGGAAACTGTTTTGCATTATTTAACAAGGCCTTCTAAATGGGGGATTAACCGATTCGATGAAAAGCCTTTTTGTTCCCTATTCAGGGTTGCAGTTATGTTATAATTACAATACACGACATTTGTGGAATGAGTATACAAAAAAAATCCTGACAGCTGCTATACCAAAGCATTGAGAATATAGTAGGCTATTCTGGAGTTTACGTTGCGCTAAAGTGGGGAAGTAAGAGCAAAACTCCAAACCCCAATCCCAGAAGAGGGGCCTCAGACAACCGAGGACTCATAACGTGGGGTAATATGGTCAAGACACTGCCAAAAATTGATATTTTAAGGTTATCCCTACATTAAACATCCTTATGGAATAATGGCATTATTTTACCCAAATAGTTGATCGCATCCTGAAATCCAACATATCACTATGGCTTTAAAGCCATAGCATTATATTAATTTGTTGATGAAATAATGGCACTTAAAATAAATGAAGGCTACATTCTGATAGTTTCTTCTTTGTTGAAAGACACGTAATTTAATATTTTGGATCATGGGAAAATCATTGTCTATTGTTCTTTTGTTTGATCTAATGCTTTTTTGACACAAGAAACCTATGAGTTACATATTTACTTACACGTAACAAGTCAAGATTGGTAGGGATTAGTGAGTACACGTATATAGAGACGATGTGCAAATATAATCAAAACTATCACATGTAAAATATTAATCTATTCATGATATATCAAAATTCCTGTGTGTATGAATCATTTTTACACACATACAGTGTGTATAAACAGTATTCACTCCCATTTTATTTTTTTTACTTCATGGAATCAAAATGTATTTAATTGGGATTTCTTTGATCAATACAAACTCTGTCATGTCAAATAAAAAAACAAAACTAAAGCTTTTTAAAATTATTATTATTCCAAATAAAAAACAGACAATAATTGATATCATGAGTATTGACCCCCTTGACTTAATACTTGGAAGAAGCACCTTTAGCTGCAATTACAACTGTGATTCTATTTGAGTAAGTCTCTACCAGCTTTGCACATCTGGACATTGCAATTTGCATGATTTGCAAAATTTCAGGTTGGATTTTTCCACAGATTTTCAATGAGATTGAGGTCTTGGCCACTCCAGGACATATATTGTTATATATACAGGTATATTGTTTTTTAAACTCACGCCAATGTAGTGTTTGCTGTATGCTTTGGGTCATTGTCCTGCTGGAATATAAATCTTCTTTCAAGACTGCAGCAGGTTTTTCTCCAAGATTTATCTATATATTCTGCCATCAATTTTGCCCTCTATTTTGGCAGGTTTTCCCATCCCTGAAGCAGAGAAGCATCCCTGTAGCATTAGGCTCCCTCCACCATGTTTCATGTGTTCTTGGGATGATGCACAGTGTTAGGCTTGCGCCAAACATAGCGCCTAATGTTGATGCCAAAAAGTTCAATCTTGGTCTCATCAGACCATAAAATCTTCATCCACTTGGTTTGAGTCTCCCACATGCCTTCTAGCAAACAAGATTTCATGTGAGGTTTCTTCAACAATGGCTTTTTTTTTGTGCCACCCTCCCATAAAGTGCACACTTGTGAAGCCCCCAGGCTATTGATGTCCCATGGACAGTTTCTACCATTCTCTGCCATAGAAGACTATCTCCGTCAGAGTTGCCATAGGCTTCTTGGTGGGCTCCCTAAAAAGTGCCCTTCTTACGTGGATGCTTAGTTTTGGAGGATGGCCTGTTCTAGGCAAATTCACAGCCATATTTTCTCCATTTCTTTATAATGGACTTGATGGTGCTCCGGAGGATATTCAAAGTCTTTCAAATATTTGATTGATTGGCGCTTTTGAAAAACCTTTTCTCGGATTTGCTTTGAATGTTCTTTGGTCTTCACGATGAAGCTCTTGTTTGGAAATGCACTAACCAACTGTGGGACATCTCACAGACAGGTTATTTAATTTGAAATAATTTGAAACACCTTAATTGTACACAGGTAGACTCCAATCAAATAATTACGTGACCTGTGAAGACAATTGATTGCTTGTGTTTTAGAAAAAGGGTAGGATACTTATGCAATCACTTATTGTCAGATTTTTGTTTGTATTTAACAAAAAGCTTTAGAGTTTTATTTTTTATTTGACATTAGTGTTTTTTGTTGATCAGTGACAATAAATCCCAATTAAATCCATTTTGATTCCATGAAGTAAGAAAATAAAATGCCAAAGGAAGTGAGTATCTTTTATACCCACTGTAAATGTGATTTCTTTGCCACGGTTTGTGCTTTTTAGATTGGCAAATGCAGAAAACAGTTGATTGCAGAAACATGGATAGGCAGGATATTGTTAACCAATCAGAAGAGGTTTCTGCCAAGCCTATCAGGAGGATTATCCCTGCTACCTTGACCTTGTAAACTATATGCTGGTTAGCTTGATGTTACATGTGCAAGGTTGACCAACATACTCCAAATTCCTGTTTGACAAAGACTAGATACATGTAGAGGCCGTCCGTTATAATAATGTCAAGTCTTGCTAGCTAGCTATGTGAAGTGATGTGTGTCTCTACCAATATTCTAGCAAGCTAACTAGTATATTTAGCATGTCTACCATGTATACCACAGACAATGTCTACCACAACAATAGCAATATTGCTTGTGGTTGCTGTTACGTGCTACGTGTTTTAGTCTCTCTGTCTACGTACGAAAACACGTAGCACGTAACTGTTGCGTAGACTGATTGCGACTCTCAAGTATTTTGTCAGCTCCAAAACCAATCAGTTAGCTGGATTACTCTGGAAGCACCGATCATAAGATTTGACAGAACACTTCAGTGCAGCCATGCTAACAAGCTACATCCAACCATGAGTGTACTGTCTGTGAACTACACGTGTGTTCTACATGCGAGGACCACCACTAGCTACCTACTGGCTCTGTGTGGCTCAGTAGGTAGAGCATGGCATCGACAAGCTTAGGTTGTGGGTTCAATTCCCACTGGGACCACATACACTGAAAAATGTATGCATTCACTACTGTAATGCCGAGGCTCAGCCATCAGTATGTGTGACTCACATATGGATTCTAATGTAGCACTAAACTTGTTTTTAAAAATACAGAACACTCAGAACTCTTAACAGAAAGTCCCCGTCTGACCTTTAAGTCCCCCTTCCAGCTATTTTAGTTTGAACACGCCCCCTCCAGCCCCTCACCCATAAAGTCCACCACTGCCCCCTGAGCCTCCATTGAGAAACCCTAGGAAGGGAAAGCATACGACAAATCAGTTCCTTAAAAGTTTGACCCAGAATGCCCTCTTATTCAAATTTACGGAACCAGTCTTTTTTGTAGCAGCCCTGACAGTGTCCTAACAGTGTCAATGTGTAACACAGATATGATTATCCCTGGCTAGCCCTAACACTCAATACTGTATTAACGAAACCTGTCAGGCTGCTGCTGCTGGTAGCCTACTTAAGTTGATAATGTGAGCTGGCTAGCTATCTCAATTTGATGATGACAGTTGTCTTTGTTGTATTTGTTTCAATAATCATGCTAACTAATATTATATGTGTAATGGTTAGGGAGCTGGGCTTGTAACTCAGAGGTTGCAGGTTCAATTCCCAGGTGGGGCACTGCTGTTGTACCCTTGAGCAAGGTACTTAACCTGTATATTATTAACCTGAATTGCTTCAGTAAAAATATCCAGCTGTATAAATGGATTGTATGTAAAAACATGTAAACTGTGTAAATCGCTCTGGATAAGAGCGTCTGCTACATGCCTAAAATGTAAATGTAAATATACCTTCTAGCCATCTATCTAATCAAGCAGCCAGTTTACTATCTGGTTGGCTGGCTGCCATCGCATCATTCAACTTCTTGAACGTAAAAGGTAGGAGCACCAGAAGTAATTTAACTTTAGCAAATCCCAAATAATCCGATTTAGCTAACCACAAAAGTATCAATCACAAACGCATCATATTGGTCATAATTGACGATATAGCTAGCTGGCTAACATGCTAATTAGTTAGCTAATGTTTCCTTAAACAGGAATAGAATATTGTAGCTACTGGCTAAAGTTAGTGATGGTTTGGAGTTTTCCAATTTATTTCAATTAATTTTACGAACGCAGGATCATCTGGATTTAACATCAATAACTTGAAAGAAAGTAAGGTAGCTAAATGCATACTCTATCTGCCGGCTTGATACTTGAGTAGGTATTTAGCTAGCTAGCTATTATCTGTTACATTTCGGACACAAGGGCGATAGGTAGCCTAGCTAGAATGTTAACAACCTAGAAACATTGCCTTACGCATTTAGTGCGATTCCCATGACGACTTCAGTATCAATAACGGTACAGACCGTGAATATACTTAAAATAAATAATGGTACAAAACATGAAATGACCCTAAAATATTTATTGACTCATCCCGCTCATTGATTGAAAGAGCACAAATTCAACAAGTGAGTAGATTGCAAAACGAATTTGGGAGAAGGGAGGGGGATTCACAAATTACAGGTACCGTGGCCAAACAGGAGATGAACGCTAACCATAGAGTTTGACACGCTGCCTGGACCTATTTTAGTCTACTCACTCCGTGCCTCCTCAGATTCCAACACCGCTGTAATTTATGTAGTCTGCTGTTTTAACATTTGTTTATAAAAAAAAATATATATTATTAAAAATCAAAAATTTTGCCTTTGCCACTGGTTGTAATTGTAAACATAATCGGATAATCGGAGGTTCTAATTATTATTTGGCGAGGCTTCAATTACGCTATGGGAACTACGTTTTTTCTAGTTAGGGGCGAGGAGTCTCGCTATCCGTGTTTTCATTGACGAGTAGGCCTACTGTATCACAGGTGGTATCTGATTATATAAACACATCTACATCACAATTTAAACTTTGAAATGTAGGCCTTTTTACTTTGGAAAGGGTGGGGGTGGAGCAGGGCCGTAACATGGGTCCACAGTGTTCTGTTAATGTGACGTTTTCAAACGCATATAAAACACGTGGATTGGTTTCTCCGTTTGCCCCAAATATGTAGCAATTATGCGATTTAACATCGTCTTGTCGCAGCACTAACATAGGCCTACCCCTCTTGATATTGGGTCGCTAAACAAGTACCAATAGTGTCGATGCCGCATACATTGTATTTGAATTGATATAGCTATGTAACATATATGTGTGCGTGGAGACAAATAAGGAGGCTGGATCCACATCGAGCGTTTGGCCATAGTTTTGGCTAAGACATTTTAATCTCTTAACATTTTGCCTGAATTTGAATAAACCGCGTAGCTACGACTTCAATAACTCTCCAGCAAAATATTAACTAGTGCGATGTAGGCTACTCCACTCCAGATTTCAAGGCCCTAAATTATTTTGCTTCCATGGATGAACGCGCTCTCTCCAACGAAAATCAGCCCCCACAGTTAAGGCTGAGCACTAATCTCTAACAACCTCTCCGTAATGTGGCGGAATGTGCCACACTGCTTCACACCTGCACTTTGAATAGAAACTTCCTTTCAATATAAGACACGCTTATTGCCTTTGACTCCCAAACCACTCCAGTGAAAAAGAGGAGCTACCGCATTTATTTCGCCTTCTTCTTTGATTTTCCTTTATTATTTGTTATTGCAAATGTGCAAGTACTGTCTATGTAGTGTTTGAATATGCATCAAAATAGAAATATGAACAACATCCATTAAAGCTACCGGTAGACTTGTTAAATATACATAAAATATATGTTCAGTTGTCAGGTCACTGAATGAATGTTTTGTTAGCATTCCTATAGGAAACATTTAAGCTGGAGGACGATTCAATCAAAGCGCAAAACATGTTGTATTTTTTTGTTGTAAAAATGGCTGTAGAATAAAACACACACATGAATGAAAATAATTCTCACAAATGTTAGTAAATAAATACATACGTCACATCTGAAAGTTAAGGACAGACCTGTGCGCTTAGGTTCAATAGCCGCCTTAATCACAGACAATGGTACATTATAAAGTTACTCTCTGTTTCGTACTTATAGCAACGCTATAAATTATACCTCCACCTTCACGGTGAAGGAAGCATTTGCAAAGATAAATTAAATAACTGAAGGACTACTGGTTCTCTGCCAAAAGCTTATAAACTCAATGAAGTAAACATTTGCTCCCCCCGTTACCAAAGCGATTGACTGCCCCTAACCGCCAGACACCGAGCATTGTTTTAATTTAATGTAGCCTACAGCATCCGCGGGGGTCTATCATTGAAAAAGATTACAATTGCTACAGACAAAACTAACGAAATTATGAAAACGACCACTCTTCTAGACTCCATTAATATGGAAGAGGGTATCTGTTAATCTAATAAAATCCACTGTGTCCCCGATAAAATTGTACTCAGTATAAATTGTACGTGAGATCTATCATTCCTAATGCAGCGAGGCTTAGTGTAAAAAAAAATCATATTTGCACCCTCAAATGGAAGCTGTTCAGATTTATATAAGAGGGTCGTACATCACTGAGAACAAATTATTATGAATTGGTAAACGTGCCCTTGAGCGATTAGCTCTTCGACATTATTTGTCATCCCTTGGTTCATCTCTCTCCCTCTCACTCTTCGAATGGCGTTGGGTTACATTGGCGAAATGATAAACATAAGAATAATAACATCATGGGAAAGTTGCTTTTTGAATCAAGTGTTGTAGGTCCTGGGAATTCAAATAGGCCTATGCACACCTAGCATTCTGCCAATGCTAGAAACAATTATTGTGAGATAGGCCTACGAAATATGTTCCGTGTGAAATGTACACACTGTATTCACGGGCCAATAATTGATATTTTAAAGCTTGCTGAAGACAAAAGTATAGACCGTATGGATCCCTGAAATAACGGGATTGCATATCAACATGTTATTTCGAGTCACCCCAACATGAAAACTGATAACGGTCTTGTGCCAGTTGTGGTTTATCTAACAAGATATAGGCTTACAATACTACTTTCAAAAGACGACTTCTAAAATATTTCTAAATATTATTTAAATACATAAATAAATACATCAACACGTGCGTTATTATAGCCCTAGTTAAACTTATCGAAAGCTTGTCTAACAAAAAAGCCAACATTTCTAAGTAATTCCTTTCAGACAAGGAGAGGGGCGGAGTAAAGGATTGTCTTAAATCGTGGTCAGGGTTCATGAAGAAGTAACATTCTTAGGGCCCGCTGTCCTGCTGTTTATAGACTTTCAGATCATGTTCATCTTGCGTCTGTAATTTTACCAAAACGGAAAATCCTCTGTCAGTCACAGCACATACTAACATAATTTTACAGATTTTGCATGATGGAGGTACTACTACTACTACTAATACGCCTAATAATAAAAAATAATATTAATAATACATATTCATGTAACATTTAATGACCATGGTTAAGAACTTCAAAAAAGGGAAAAGCTACTGTTGTCCCATTCATGGACTTTGGTTGTATGGCACATTTTTTATCATTGGGTATCAGGTTTCATATATCTGCTGAACGCCTTTGAAACTAATTTTGGTCTCAAAGGTTAGTGGTCGCCGTGGTTAGACTACCCTTGGCTGAGCGTTGCAAGACTGGACCGAAAAAATCCGGGGAAAATGTCTTATGAAAATCGCACTTCTCACCTGGAATGATTATGCCATACCATAAAGCGTTATAACCGTTATAGGTCAACAACTAATAAATTCGTTTTAAGGGTTCGCTTTTCAAGGTCACAATAGCAACACAATGAACATACTGTATTTTAAACTAAAAACCAACGCAGTTTACGTAATGTAACCTATTTGTTTCAGTGTTTACATTGTGACGTGCAGATGTCAAAGTCATACCGATATAGGCTACTGTAACTTTATATCTTAAATTATTTAAAGAAGATACACGTTTTTACTGTAAATCCTTGGCCGCAATGTTATGTCTCAAACCATTAGTTTAAATGCAATATTTCGGTGCCAAAATATATTGGGTAAAGTGAAGGCACAGTTTGATTTTAAAAAATCTTTTTTTTTTAAATTCGTGTGTTCAGTCTTGCAGCAAGAAAGACTTTGGGTCGTTTCTCCATCTCCCGCAGAAAATACATTATGGCTCCCATGTTTACATACTTTCTAATATTTGTCCAACAACCATAAATTATAAATTAATGAAATATTTGGCGGTCCACAGAGATCACACTAATGAAGGCATTTTCGTTTTTATGATGTTAGTCATCTTTGTTAAGTTAAATGTCACTCGGTCTTCCAGGCCCCTATTAAGCTTTATTAGATTTGCTCCAGATTGCTACTGTCTCTTGCCAGCCGGGGTTACAAAATCACCTGCTGCAGGTATGCTCATGAATAAAATATCCAGTGCCATCTTTAAATTAAACGTTTAATATTGCATACCATTTGAGCCGCCTGGTTAAGCTGGTTAAGTCATTAAAGCTTTTGATTATATCGATTGCGTGGAATTGGTACCCCAAGATGGAACCCGCCTGAAAAGATGGTAACGTGGGTGCCTCTACAGAGTGATATTTAAATGTTCACATTCTAAACAGGAAGTAGCCTACGTTATAGTTTGACTTCCTCATAGCCCAACAGCCTTTGACCCCAAAATCATTCTCGTCACCATTCCATTCAAAATGGTTGTATGCCTTTTGAAAAAATATGCCTCTTTTGAGTATGTGAGATTACATTCAAATGAAATGATTCGTTTATCTAACATAACTTAATTCACTTATTTGGTGAAATGAATCGGGTTCTCCGTTTTTAAAGCAAGCGACGTGAAATGTCATCGCAAATGTATCGCAAAGAGTTATGGGTAATAAACCGGTTTGTGGCAGCTATAGATTTTTCGAGGTGGGGCTCTGAAAATGTCAAAAGCCACCTGCTTGTCATTAAGGACCAAGGGGAAGGGGGAGGGGGCAATATCAATCATATGTGAGCAGAGCACTGTTGAACTGAAGTTAATATCCGCTCAACACAAACGTTGTCTCTAAGTTGTCGTACCTGCAACGAGGGGCATTGGAGGAAAAACCAAAAACATTTGTCGCCTAGCACTAAAGGACGGAGTGTAAAAGGAGATCTGCTTCTGGGAAAAGTTTCCCTGATATTCCCATCTGTCATCCAATACAGTACACATTCAATATCACATGGAAATGTAATATTCAATGCCTAATTTTTTCCAATTTATGTTATTTAAGTTATTCCACTTTCAATATCAGACTTACCAAAGTGTTATTTCCCTTTCAGCTATATATTTTCAGTCATTTTAGCTTTAAATGGAACAGAAATATCTGTTCGCCCGCCAAATGTTTAGTAAAATGAAATTGCCAAAGCATTCCAGTGAGTGATAGTTGATTTAGTGTTAATGTTCAACATACAATTGAAGGAGTTAAACAATAAGGGGGCGTTTATACAGCACAAATGTTGTGCAAGTTAAGAAATAAGAAATTGCCTTGTTATTGAGAACTAAGGCCCTTTTGAGCTTTGATTGAATCGAATACATATGGTAAAGGAATTCGTCAGATCTCTGGTCAATGCGCGCGATATGTCCTAAACTTTTAGCAACACATTTAAAGTAGTGACACTTTTTCATAATACATTTATCAAAAACAGTTGTTTTTGTTTTTCAAACATTTACTGAATGTCAATGTCAGTATTGATGTAATTATTCGCTTGTGACGTATATTTTATGTATTACTTGTAGAATGATTTTTCGCCATAATAGCCATGTAGATCTTTCGCGTGGTGCTAGGAAGCTTCTTTCTACTGTGATACTTTACAAGTTATTAAATAAATATAATAACATTTAATTAGCAATGGGTGGTTTTGAATTTTATTTTATAATTGTATAAGCCTTTTAAAAAATAGCCTACAATATTATTTTATTAATTTCTGTCAGAAACGTGAGATAGGCTACTTGAAATTCGTTGACCGCACTCTTTGATATTTTTAATTAGCACATCATCTTTGAGAAAGTTGAATGGTTTATGTCAAGACTGAGACCCATTGTTCATGAGTTAATTCATCAAAAGCAACGTTTCTTTACGATTTTTTTCTTTTTTTGTAAAGAAAGGCCGCAACAATGAACCGACCACTGTGACATGCTTTAGTAGGCTACTTTTATATTTTTCATAACGCGGCAGATACTCTTTTGTGGAAGGCTCAAGAGGGAGGGAGCCGGCCAGCGTCTGCGACTTTTCTTCTTTCTTGTTCGCTGTGTCTGTTTGCTGTCGGGTAAAGCATGGCTTACCATATAATGCTTTTCGAAAATATGCGAAATTTGCCTACCATTGCAGAAAATAATATTGCGGTCCTTTTTAATGTGCTAGGTTTATGCGTACTGTCAGCTTATATATGTAAATGAAGTGTGTGTCAGGGTGTGTAATATACTTACACACACTCCCACATTCACGCACGCCTGCGAGGCTTTGCGTGAGAATCACTTCTAGATGCTTATTTGCTTTCGGAGAATGGGGACTTGGTGTGCGTTTCTGAGCATAATTAACAGAATCAATTATTTCCCCCCGACCCAGCCAGAGTCCAGGGCTGCGAGCAGTGAGAGGTTTATTTTCGCACATGTGAAGCCGGAAACGGCCCTACCTGTCATTCATTAGAACAAGACCAACAAAAAACTCAATACAATGAGCAGGAAGCTAGATTAGAGCCTGTCGTCCTGGCTACCTGCCGCGCAATTAATGGGAGGTAATCTAAGCCGCGTTTTCTCTTCCAAATACACGAGTTATTGAGAATGATAAAGAAATAACTAGCACCATTTAAACCATCCACATTATTGCATCGATTGCATTTTGCTACGTACGTCATACGTTGGTCAAAACAAATAAAATGATGACCTGTTAAATATCACAGATGATCTGTGGATCGTTTTTAAGTGATCAAATCATTCCCTGCTCGCGGTTGAAATCAGCTACACTTTTTATTTTGCTGCCATGCAGTAGGTATTCCGATATGGTAGAAATATAAATCTTTATGTTTGTTAACACTTTTAACATTTGGGCGAGCTTTTCTTTTTAACATTGGTATAAAAGTCCCTCAAGACTAACAACGGGTTAAATATATGTTTATTTATATTCCAAACGTCATTTCCTGTTAAATATTTTAGCCAAGGGCAGAATCGTCGCCGCATGGTTATATAGTGGTGTCACGTCTGTTCGCTAGGTGAAGCAGCACACTCTGGAACTGAAAAGGACTTGACCTTTGCCTGTATGTTTGTCTAATGCACAATCAGCCATTATAAGAGACACGCACGAGTGTGACACGTCCTATTCAACAGAGGGATGTTCCAAGTCACACATAATACTAGGGGTTTGAATAGCTTATAGATATTTGTAAATACAATAAAAAGGAACAGTCTACTTAAGAAAAGTTAAGGACTCTCTGAGTGGCTTGTTATGAATTCACATTCGCACAAAAATAAAACAGGTGGGGTAAAGGACTGTTTTATAAACCTTATTCCATTATATGTCCATTTAAAATGAGACTTTGATTTGATTTTCTCTCATTTTTACGACAATCGAAATTAAATACTAGATATTATGAACTAGTAAAAATAATAAGTTTGGAGTCTTCAGCATACGTTTTGCAAAATGTGTGATCTAATTGACTAACTAACAGGCTGACACTTGAAGTAGCTAACTTGCTACAATATGGTAACATGTGACAGCTGAGAATCGTAAGAAAGTAACTAGCTGGCAAAGCACCAAAAGCCCCAACAGACAGAAACACGTGGAAAAATGGGCCGATCATGTTTCACCCACCTGTTAAACTTGAATTAATTTAGTTTTCCACAGGACAGCCCGATTCTGCACAATTGCATATTAAAGCGAGATTCCCTTGTGTCAGACATGACTAGGTAGGCATCACATGAAAGGGCCAGCTAGTACATCGTCCTCTGACTACTGCAGCCCTATTGTTTGTCCAAAGTTCGAACAGTTAATCGACGACTTCTCTGATTATAGTTGTACTTCCAACTGTAGGAAGACAACAATAAAGAATCACCTGTTTTTTTAAACTTTTCAATAATACAAAGGAACGTTAATTCGTGTTAGGCCTACTTTTTATTAACTTTTTCAGCTTTTTAAAAAGCTTTAAAAAAAAGAAAGGCTGTGGAAGTAGTAAACAATTAATATGGATGTTATCTGACATGTATTATTTAAAATGTGATAATATGATTATTAACTTCACTTTAAATACATTCAAATAAATTATGGAATTTAATATTACTTTACACGTTGATTTCTAAGCTCTACTCCCACGTAAAAACATTTAACATTCAATCCATTTTTAAAGAGCTTATACTTAGTTGGCATTTCTATTATTATTATATTTTTAAATTATTATTGTTGTTATTATTATTATTATTATTTTATATCAGGTATTCGGTTTATTAAAAGTCCAGATTTAATATTCCATATTTTTTAATTGTTGAAATAGATTCTCTCCAAGACTTGATTCTGTGAGTGGGTAGTTTTGACTGTTAAAAACGTAGAAGTGAATGCCAGTTATTTGTGCAGCACAGAACCAAATAACTTTTCAGCGGGACTTAGACATCGAAATGACTGTATTTATGAAGTGTAACTAAATTTACACACTGAAAGGAATCTGTATATCGCATCAGCCTTCAGCCCGCGGATAGAGGGGACTCTTTCTTCAGAGTCTTTGGGAAGATTAAATCGTCTTAAGTATTGTAGGGGCGTGCTGAAGTAGTAAGCCAGTTGATACTCTGTCTGAGAGAAGTCGGGATCGTTTTTTACACACATTTAAAAACACGGAAATAAAAGATTGAGGCATATTGGTTTCTTTGCCATGCTTATGAATTATGGCATAGTTAGTGGGGGGTGGAAAAAAACGATTTTCCACTGACAGTGTTATGATATTTGACAAATTAATTTGAGAGAACACTATTCGTTAGACCAAGAAGACGGAAAAATGTAATTTTATCGTCTTAATAATAATCATATTTTTGCATAATAATTTAATAATAATAATAATTTGTATGTATAATTTTTTATATAATATATCTTTTTAAAATTATTATTATTATTATTATCTGTTATATATTTTTCTAACATAAGAGATCTTTTATGTGGATCCAAGAAGGTGTTTAGGAATAATTTCATAAGCATTGATAGCATAATGACGCTTATTAATATCGATTACTTCAAAATGAAATTAAAATGTTATCTACATTTTGCTAAATTAAATATGTTATGCAAGTAATTGTTTTCCGTATTTAACGTAAAAGTGTAATTAAATACTATATTATTATATTATAATGTATTATTGTAGTAATGCCGGCGCATTTGCTTTGAAACACTCGGTTATCATTTTTTGTTCTAATTTGTTCCCCAAATTTTATTCACATGTAACTATCGGATAGTCATGCTTATTTATTGATTTATTTATTTTTGTTTGTTTGTTTGTTATTATGAAATATAAAATAGGAGGCCTGTTTTTTGTTTCTTGTCTGTTTGGCGTGGCTATGTGTTTGCGTGTGTGTGTGTGTGTGTGTGTGTGTGTGTGTGTGTGCGTGTGTGTGTGTGTGTATGTGTCTCTGTGTGCGTGTAGGTGTGTGTGTGTCTTTGTGTGCGTGTATATGTGTGTGTGCGCGCGTGCGTACACGTAGTAACCTGATGATTATCCCAGTAACTCAAATAGAGAACCCTGAATGTTGACGTGAGACACTATAGCAAGACTTTGCAGTCCATTTCGGCGGTACACTGCTGTATTTAATATTTATGTTGTTCCATCATTGGTAGCCTACTCGAATGAACAGACAGACATAGACGCATACAAACCGACAATATAAGACTGTAAAAAAAGGTTTTTGTTGGCTCTCCTTGAAGAATTATTCAGTTGTATGTTACGTTGGTGTAAATTCTATAGTTTTATAAACGTGGACATTTTTTAGATAAATGTTAGAAACGTTGTCTTTCCAATTTCCCATATAAAATAAATAGAGCCCATTATGCGGAAACTCTATCCTTTTTTTTTTTTTTTTACTTTGTACTTTTGATTTTGTAGATATATTGATATAGGCTATCAAGGAACATGCATGTACGATTAATTGCACTGGTATACTTTTTTTCTAAATAAAAAAATAAAAACAAATAAAAGTGAAAGATATCAGATTTCAAACCCATTATATAGTAGTTATGCAAGTATGTGCAACAATACAGCGATTTTGCCTTGCCCTGTACATTTAGTCCTATACGCATTGATTTATTACTTATTTAGTTAGCATTTGTTTCTATATATATTCAATTAATTTATTTGTTAATTTCATAAATTAAATCACGTGTGTTCATTTGTGTCGTTGTTTATTTTTTATATTAAAATACTGCGTGGGCAGTCTTTCGATATAGTTTAACGCTGTGTTTTGCATGTATCCTCGAACATTTCTTTATAGTAACGATGTAAAGTTGCTTCCCAACATGTGGTCTGGATCACTCGAGCGATTAACAAGCGATTTTAACTCTTGCGCAAGTTGTTGGGAGATGTTGGGAAACACTGCATCGTACCGGTGATCTAACGATGTTTGTAGTGCCTTTTGGGAAAGAGGCCCAGAGCGCTGTTATGGCTCAACCTACTGCTGGACACCGAAAGCCATCTGAAGAGATCAGAGCCAGCGCAGCAACAGAATAAACAACACTTTGTTCAATATTTTCTTTCATTTTTAAAAACGCGAGTTGTGAATAATGCGACAAAACTAAACAGAACACAGAACCCCAACCATGAATGCCAGCATTGTCCGTGCTCTTTTTATTTTTTGATTCACCGTATCATAACCCCCCTCGAAGAAGAAAACATCAATATGCCGCAGGAAGTGACATGTTTCTATGGAAAACCAAAGAATTTGGACGAATAAGGGCTGGTGTAAAGAAACAGAATCAAAAGGATCAAAGGCTTCGCTCCCTGAAGTGTTAATGCGTCTGTGAATCAAAGATGGACGATGCAGTTCCATTAAGTAGGCTAGACTTCGAAACCAGATTTGATGTATTCGACCCTCTCTCCCGGTCCCTAGTCTTAAAATGGCTCTTGGATGCAGCCACAATCCGTTACTTCCCACGTCTACAGTTGTACACCACTTGTGGAATTCATATGTAGCCTAATGTTTTTTTTAAGTAACAAATGGCAATGAGATAACTTTTGAAAAATGTGTTTGGTTAAACTTATTTTACGTAAGTAAGGAAACAAAATTTACAACCAGTTATATGAATAACAAAGCAGGGCAAACATTATGCGTTGGTCGCAAATGCAGTGGTGTGAACACGATCTTAACGCAACAGGAGAATAATTCGTCAGCGTCACTCTCCACATGCGTGCGCGCGCGCCGACAGGGAGCGGGTGAACTAGAGAGAGCAACATAGTCTGTTTGGCACATTTCACAGGCCTGCAGTTTAACCGAACACAATCAAATTATGGTTGTTAACTTTGTTCTAGAGGCCTACTAAAGTGTGACTTACTGCTGCAATGACATTTATAGCTCATCTCAATAAATCCTTATTTAAAACCATGGGCAATTGATCGTAGAAGCCGAATTGTCCCAATCCACAAAAAGAACGTGTTTTATTTCTAAACGCTAATTAAGTCGGCTTGATAAGCGTGTGTGCGCGACACAAGTGTTTTGCACAGTCCCGAATGAGCACTAAGTAAACAGGGCAGACAGAAGACTAAAGTCTTTGTTGGGATGGAGCAGCTGGCCAGCCCCCTATTGTAGTGAATTGGACTGCCCGCAACCTACCCGCTGCCCCCTCACCAATCCAATGCACAACAACAGACTGGGATGTTCTGCATGCGTGGGCTACACTGCCGTCCCAGCCCATGCCTTTATTTCCCTCTATTGAAGATTGAGCGCCTTGGACATTTCCCCCCTTTCTGCACAGCAAATTTGCCAGTGTAAAAATTCTGGTGTTAGGGCTTTTCAGAGTAAAGTGTTGTGGTTTTGGTGTTACATTTAACATGATAAACACCACCTGTTGTTAATACCCTATAGAGTACAGGGTTGAATCACGGTGTTGAACGTATCTAACGATGAATAGTGTTGGTTTCTCCATCCGGGACATTTACGTGCTGTGCGTGAGCTGGTCTGAAAATCTTTCGATCTCCGCCATCTTTTTTTTCGCACTGGAGTGCACGTTCTATCAGCGCCAACCTCTTGCAGAGGTTTCTTGTTCCCCAGTTAGCTAACATTAGATAATTTCCCTTGAAAATACAGTTGTTTGTGGTAAGAATGCTTATTAGCTTGCTAAGAATATTTGGCTATAACGTTAACGTTATAGTCCGTGCACCTGCTTGCTTAACAAGTTAGCCTGGCTGTCGAAGTAAGGCCTACGGATGTTGAATTAGATATTACAGAAAATGTAATCATTACGAAGCAATGTATTGCACATGCGTTAGGCTGTCTACTTGAAGTAACGTTATATATTTTGGATGAAGCGTCAGCGTTAGCACGTTCTATCAGTGCAGTCCCTCTTGCAGAGGTTTATTTGTTCCCCAGTAACATTAGATAATTTCCTTGAAAATACAGTTGTTTGTGGTAAGAATGCTTATTAGCTTGCTAAGAATATTTGGCTATAACGTTAACGTTATAGTCCGTGCACCTGCTTGCTTGCCTCCTAAGTAACAAGTTAGCTAGCTGGCTGTCGAATTATGCCTACGGATGTTGAATTAGATATTACAGAAAATGTAATCATTACGAACACCAATGTATTGCACATGTCTAACGTTAGTTCGACAGCTAGCTAGCTAACATGCTCTGGTGTCGGTCCGTTAGCTATACTTGAAGTAACGTTATATATTTTGGATCGACGTCATTTCCTTTCTAACGTTAGCACGTTCTATCAGTGCAGTCCCTCTTGCAGAGGTTTCGACCGCGTGGTATCGACAGACCGCGGTGACGGTGACGATTTGTTCCCCAGTAACATTAGATAATTTCCCTTGAAAATACAGTTGTTTGTGGTAAGAATGCTTATTAGCTTGCTAAGAATATTTGGCTATAACGTTAACGTTATAGTCCGTGCACCTGCTTGCTTGCCTCCTAAGTAACAAGTTAGCTAGCTGGCTGTCGAATTATAGGCCTACGGATGTTGAATTAGATATTACAGAAAATGTAATCATTACGAACACCAATGTATTGCACATGTCTAACGTTAGTTCGACAGCTAGCTAGCTAACATGCTCTGGTGTCGGTCCGTTAGCTATACTTGAAGTAACGTTATATATTTTGGATCGACGTCATTTCCTTTCTAACGTTAGCACGTTCTATCAGTGCAGTCCCTCTTGCAGAGGTTTCGACCGCGTGGTATCGACAGACCGCGGTGACGGTGACGATTTGTTCCCCAGTAACATTAGATAATTTCCCTTGAAAATACAGTTGTTTGTGGTAAGAATGCTTATTAGCTTGCTAAGAATATTTGGCTATAACGTTAACGTTATAGTCCGTGCACCTGCTTGCTTGCCTCCTAAGTAACAAGTTAGCTAGCTGGCTGTCGAATTATAGGCCTACGGATGTTGAATTAGATATTACAGAAAATGTAATCATTACGAACACCAATGTATTGCACATGTCTAACGTTAGTTCGACAGCTAGCTAGCTAACATGCTCTGGTGTCGGTCCGTTAGCTATACTTGAAGTAACGTTATATATTTTGGATCGACGTCATTTCCTTTCTAACGTTAGCACGTTCTATCAGTGCAGTCCCTCTTGCAGAGGTTTCGACCGCGTGGTATCGACAGACCGCGGTGACGGTGACGATTTGTTCCCCAGTTAGCTAACATTAGATAATTTCCCTTGAAAATACAGTTGTTTGTGGTAAGAATGTCTTAGCTTGCTAAGAATATTTGGCTGTATGGTCTGCGTACCTGCTTGCTTGCTAAGTAGCTAAGTAGCTAGCTGTCGAATTAGATATGTTACAGCTAGCTAACAAGCTCTGGTGTCGGTCCCTATAGATTAACGCATCGTCTTTGAAGTAATTTTTTTGTTCTTCTCTTCTAGAGTTCATCATGATTGTCAAGGTGCAATATAAAATGCAAAAAAAGTACATCAAAATTCCAGAAGCTTGTTATGACATCTTCATCACTGAAGGCAAGTAAACCATTTTACTGTATGATGATCCACCCTCATTAACCTGCTGTTAAATGTGTGTGTGTGTGTGTGTGTGTGTATATATATATATATATATATATATATAATGGCTTATAGTGGAAGTCACATACTAATTGTCGGTATTGGGCTATATGGTTGTCAGCCGGGACTTGGGGAACACTGTTAATGATTAAAGCTATGTCATATTTGGTCTTCAATCTTTTTAGTGAAAGAGAAGTTTTCCATCCCTGTGGACAACATCTTAACAGTGGAGGATGAGACTGGCACCGAGGTGGACAACGACGTGTTTCCTGATCTACTGACTACCAATGGAATATGCTTTGTCATCAAAAATGAACTGAATGACAGTGGTGAGTGACGACAATGGGAAGCCTTTATTTCCCTCTATTTTATTGCATGCTGATCATCCCCATTATGCAAGTGTCAATCACACTGCACATTTGATTCCTATAAACAATACTACCACCATATTGTACAAAATTGTATATATTTTCACTAAATCGGTGCAGTATGCCTTTGTTAGTTGTTTCTGTTAGAAACTGACATCAGAGACATCCACCTGTCTACAAGCTAGTATGTCAATCACCTGACCTGTCGCACTTCATCCAGACAGTTTGGCTGGCTTTTGTTTGTTGTAACCAGGGCACCATTGTAAATGAGACCTTGGTCTCAATGGGTTTCCCTGGATAAATAAAGGTTAAATAAAAATGAAATAAAATTGACATAACTTCCATTCAGTCTGTTCAATCAATGCAATCATTAGAGAGTGCTATTTTGTGTTCACAGCATTAAATTATATCTCGTGTGATGACATTCTTTTCCAGAGCCATCCACACCTCAGTCCTCAGGCACAGATACACTTTCGGTCACTTTGAGAAGCAGCAGCGAAGACAGCGATTTTTTCAGTCTGAAACGCATCAGAAGAGAAGAAGAGGCTTTGCAGAGTTCACCAGCCAAAGATGTGAGTGCATGTTGAAGATGTCATGTAGTTAGCTCCACTCGGAGTTGGAATAGTAAATCAGCACACTTCAAATGTCCGCGTTAGCTAGCTAGCTCGCATCAACCAATGAAATGCGTCATGAGCGCAACTGGTTTAGGAATTCCAAAGACGGCTAGGACAACACCAATTCCATGAAACATTAAACAGCTGAAAAGAAGCAAAATGAGCAAAGCATCTTCTTGACACAAAACCAGGTTAGGAAGAGAATGTTTTGTGTCAAAAAGTTGCTTGTTTTAGCCTGTTTTCAGTTAAGGGTGATTCCAAGTATTGCGGTCCATGTAACCGCCGTCAATGTGCTGTATCATTGTAACTTACATTGTATCATGTTTATTTTTAAACGGTGCAGCTGCTTCTATACGTGACGTGTGTCCGTCCGTCTGTGTCCGTAGCATGAGATTTAGACCAGCCAATACCGTTTCATACTAGCAGCAGGCAGTAGAGATTGCTCATAAACCTGCACCGCTTACTTACTAAACCACCTGCTTGTGATTTATTTTTTAAGATGATAAAACAGATTCTGCTGACCAAACCAGGTGGAACAGAAGTGCTGAAGGAGTATGAGGAAAAAGGAACAATCAGTCCTGGCACAAGAAAAGTGATGGTGAACATTCTAGTTGCAGACATGGTGGAGAGTGAGGGGTAATATTCCATAATACCTAAATATATTCACATTTCATACGACAAGCGTAGACTCAAATGTGCTTATTTAAGTGGTGTGTCTGTATAGGTGATGTGCAGATGAAATTGGTACAGTTGTATTTCTACTCAAAATTGAGTTCATTAAAGTTTCCTAAAACTCAAGTCCATCTTAGACTTAAATGAATGAGATTTAACCACCGACTGTTTTTGCTGTACAGGAGAATCCCTCAGCGACTGACCAAAGAGAAGTATGCACTGGGAATTGTTACTTTGTTTCCCTCGCTCCGAGATCCACATGGGAAGAAAGGATATGTAAGTTATTCTTGATTATGGTCTATCTCACTCATAAAGAGGCAAACCTCTGTATCTCTGTACATATGTATCTCTGGTGCGTTTTCCTCGGATACTGTCGGTCTGACAACGTTCATATTTGCCACGGGTACAGGCAGGGGTCCTGGGCAGAGAGTGACAGTTTTGCACACCCATATAAGGCACGGTCACATGCGCGAATGCAGGCAAATGCATTGAAACTCTAAAAAGGTGTCGTCCTCTTTTTGGTCAGGAGCATTTTTACGACGGTCAGAAAGGCAGTGGGTTTCTATCGTGGCGACTGAAGTCCGTTCAGAGAGGGACGCGACTTTCTGCTAAGTTTGAGGATTCAAGAACAGAAGAGAATGGAGGCCCCATGCTGAGGAGAGAAACATGCCACCGTGATGATCAGCCAGATGAGCAGAAATGTCAAGAGATCATATCTTTGATGAATCATACAAACGACCGAGAAGTCATCATGAAGAAGATGCGAGACACACTGGAATATAGACAGCACCTTATCCATGATCCTGACAGATCCTCCACTGTCCTTTCAGTATTCCCACGGCTGCTGGACACTAAAGGATTGGTAATATTTTATTACTCCTACTTTTACTATTATTGCTCTATTTCTTTATTAGAAAAATGAATGTAATTTAAATCTTACTAGAAAAAAACAGGAAATCTATTTTGATAGACATTTTAATCAACCTTCAGTTAAAGAGAGATGATCTACACCTGTGAAATTGGCATCAGTGGCCTTAGTAGTAAATGTAATACATGATGGTTGTTCTTGTGTGGTTTTGCTGTATAATGGGTTTCAGATTCTCCAGGACTTCAGACTCCTCTTTGGGTCAGAAACCTCATCCAAACTCCTGGAAAAGTGGCAAAACTCTTTCAAAGCAAAGGTCATCAAACAGGCAGACATGCTTTTCTTGACTTCCACACCCTTGCTGATGCGCTTGTTGTTGTCTGCCAAGAACCAACATGCTGATGAACCATTACCAGGTATGGTTTTAGGAACTACATCGTCATATCATATTGCCTATTATTGTAAATTGCCTATGCATATACCAGTTTTACAATGATGGATCCCATTGGGCTCCTGGGAACTTTGAATGGATTAGCTAATGTTTTATACATTTCCTATGATCTATGCCTCGACATAATTCATGGCTTGTTTTTTTGCTCTGACATGCACTATGAACTGTTGGACCTTATATAGATAGTAAAAACACATTTAGATCATTGTTCTCACTTCTTACAGAGTGGGACAATGATATGGCATCCTTCCTCCTCCTTCTGCACCTCCTGCCCCCAGCCTGCGGGAAGGAGAGAACCCGGAAGATCAGCGTAGCTCAGGCCATTGACCATCTGGTGGTATTTCACAAGGTATATGGCAGATTTAAAAATGTGAAGTTGTTGTGCTCTCATTGAAGTTATGAATCTGCTTTATTATGCCATTTATGGTAAGCTGTGTTGCTAGAAATCACCCACAAAACCACCAACATCAGTGGGTTTATATTGGTAAGTCATTAATCCGTCTGTCATATTTGTTTTAGTTGGCTCAGAAAACGTCTTAAGTTGATCCACCTAAAGCCTAGCCTGAGGAAACCCAGATCTAGTAATTTAAACTACACAAGAAAGATGGATTTCATTCATGCCAACATAACATTTGAAAGTGTATTTATTTTGCTTGCCTTGTCCTTCAGTCCTGTACGAGTCTGGATGCGCACCTTGAGAGGGAGGAGAATCGCCAGCCATATCTTCTCGCTTCAGGGACCAGCAAGGAGGCCATCAGCAGTTTCTTCATCGTGTTCGACAAGAAGCTCATCCCCTGTGAGGCTACTACTTCGTTGGCAGCAATTGATGAACTTTTTAAGGTTCATTTTGTATTTGGCATTAGCTATGATGCAGCACTCAAAAGCATGTACACATTTCTGCAAACAACAGTCTATAACATAGATGTTGACACCACCAGCGAGAGCCCTAAGGTCAAGGAACTGAGAACTAAGTTTGTGAATAATGTATAAGTGTTACATTTGCAGATTATTGCTTGATACGGCTGGCTATTTAACTCGGCACCTTAAGCTTGTGCATGGCTTGTATCCAGGAAAATCTTTTAATTTGATATGCGCTCAGGATGGCTGCTCATTGCAGTTCAAAAGTTTTTAGGTTTTAGAAAACACTTGAATAAATACCATGACAAGGATAGGGCCGTATCAAGCAATAACCCTTCATCACCAGCCCAACAAGCTGTTAATCTTGAGGAAGACGTTTTACATGCTGGTGATTCTGACATGGATCAAGATTTGCCAAATCAACAGGCCAGTGGGTCTGCATCTTACATCTCGAATGATCAGTCTAAAGAAATGTGTGCATCTATTATAGCCAAATTACAGGGCAGTGGTGTTGCCAATAGTGTTATTTTGTCCGTTGTTGAAAGCATGGAAGAGTATGTCGATGAAGTTCACACAAATCTGAAGGAACAAGTGTTGAGTGTAGTGCCTCCTGATAATCCTAGTAGAATCTCAGTTGAGGAAGTTTTCAAAAATGCACACAATTCTTTCACTGACTTTAACACAGACAGTAAATGGAGGAAATATTTCAGTGACAAATGGGGGGTTGTTGAACCAGTCGAAGTGCACTTGGGTGTTCGATTCGATTCAAAGAGAAATAAAATCTCTGGAATATATGAACAGGTACCAGTCAATGACACTTTCATTTATGTACCCATCTTGAAGACCTTGGAGTTTATTTTCAAGAATGAAGAAGTATGTCAACACATTCATTATAAAAGACACAGTGACATGTATGAAGATTTTTCTGATGGAAAGTATTATAAAAACATCCTTTGTATTCCAAGTACAGTAATGCTCTTCAAATCCAAGTTTATTATGACGACTTTGAAACGGCAAACCCATTAGGGTCTAAACAAGGCATTCATAAACTTGGATGTTTATATTTCACACTTCGTAACCTACCACCGCGCCTGAATTCTTCTCTAATGAATATCCATCTCATTTCATTGTTTCACTCTCAGGATGGGAAAAAGTATGGCATTGACAGAATACTTAGTCCATTGCTTGATGATATAAAACTACTGGAACAGGGAATGAAAGTGTCATTTGCTGAGCAACCTATCTATGGTACCATTGCACAGATTACAGGTGACAATCTAGGTGTAAATAGCATTCTTGGATATGTGGAATCTTTCAGTGCAAACTATTACTGTAGGATGTGTCTCACTGACAAAACATCAGCTCAGACTGTGTTCAGTGAGGATGATCCACGGGTGATTTTGCGCACCAAACTGTTAAATGAGGAACATTACAGTAATCTCATTCAGAACCCAGGTCAAGGCCATTGTTATGGTATCAAACATAATAGCATACTCAATACCTTGACATACTTCAACGTATGTGATAACTTTGTGTTTGACATAATGCATGACATCTTAGAAGGTGTAGCACAATATGAAATCAAGCTGTTGTTTTTATATTTGGATGCCAATTTTATTTCGTGTGAAGGCATTCTCCAAAGAGTGTATGCCTTCAACTATGGATATTTGGACAAAAAGAACCGTCCAACAAGGATAAACCTTCAACATGCTGGCAACGGCATTGGACTCAATGCCAGTCAAACACTGTGTCTTATTAGGAACATTCCGCTCATATTTGGTGATGTAGTCCCAGAGGGTAACAGACACTGGTATTTACTGTTGCTGCTGTTGCATATTGTCAATATAATATTTTCTCCCAGCATTACTGAGGGAATGACAATATTTTTGAAACATCTTATAGCAGAGCATCATGGTTTGTTCACCGAGTTGTATCCTCTAAATAGTCTCATTCCAAAACATCACTTCATGATCCACTATCCTGAATGCATTCGTCAAATTGGTCCGTTGGTACATGTGTGGACCATGAGATATGAAGCCAAACACAAATTTTTCAAGTCCAGCATAAAAAACTTTAAGAACATAACCAAATCCCTAGCAAAGAAACACCAAATAGCTATTGCATATCATTGGGAATCCCTTGCCATCAAAGGCATTGAGTCTGGGCCTGTTAAAACAGAAATGTTGACTGATCTTGAAAATGGTGAGATTATTTCAGAGCATTTCCAGCTTGATCTGTCTAATGAAGTAAGTGTCACACCGTGGGTCATATGTCAAGGTATTGAGTATCGCACCGGTCTTGTTGTCTGCTTAGACTTGATGGAAGAGATACCAGTGTTTGGCCAGATTGTGTGTATTTTTTTAATGAGAGCTGAAATTTATTTTTTGGTATTAGACCTGGAAAGTTTATTTGTTGAGCATCTTCATGCCTTTAATGTTGTTAAGCAGGATAGTCTTTCAGTCATCAAACCTGATGCACTGCAATTTTATAAGCCTTTTGATCTGCAAATGTCTGCAAGTGGCAGTGACACATTGTTTTATGTTGTCTTGGACAGCTATGTGGTGTAAGCCTTTATTGATCCCGGGGATTAAACATTTTGTTTAATGTTCTAATGATAAGATAAGCCTTTATTAATCTGGGGGTGGGATATTTTTGTTTTGTTTTTTGAGAATGTATTAATGTTTTATGATGTTTAATTAAAACATAAAAAATAAAATAAACACTTATTGTTACATGCTGATGTCTATGATTTATTGCTTATTGGAACTTTTAACACCAGTTTGTTGTACATCATAATACCAATACACTGCATTTGACACTAGATAAGTGTTCATTTTCAACTCCCAGAGGGTTGAGGCTAATGTGAAACCTAACACCAGTATAATGTACATTCAACACTAGCCTAGTGTACATTTTTAACTCTTAAAGGTGTTAAATGGGAGAAGACTTTATCACTACCGTAGTGTTACTATACACCAGGACAGTGTAAAATTACAACATTAACAGTGTTGGCTGCAGCCAACACTATTAGTGTTCCTCTTATCTGTGTTGGTGTTCACAGGTGGTGTTCACATCTTACACTCTTAGTGTTGGTACAGTAACACTATGATAGTGTTATATTGGCAACACTTTGGAAAGTGTTAATTTAACACTTTGGTGGTGGTTTCCATATATACACTTTCAAAGTGTTACATTTAACTCCAAGGGTGTTGAATTCCGGCATTCAAATTTGCTGTGTGGCGATCACAAAGCTGCTTTAGAATGCTTTGGAGGCAGAAGAAGAGAATAATTAAGTTAATAAAACGCTTGTAAGAAAGAGCACTACAACAAGAACAACGAGACAGGAAGTTGTAGGTAAAAGTAGAGAAAAGACGAAGGGGCCTATACTGTTATGGTTGCACTGGTTTGTTTTTTCGATAACGGTTTTGAGAAACGTTTTCCACGTGAGCCAAAGAGAAAACCGTTTGCAGCGACTTGCCAGATTGTCTCACTGAAAATGGAGATGCAGCTTTTTGGCAGCTTCTCCCGTTTAAAGTTTAAGGTTTAGTTAAATAATTAACTTAATTAATGGTGAGTTCTTAATTAACTACCACTAAGAGTAATATTTTCCCTCTGTAGAGATAATATAGCAGCAAACAATTAAACGTACAAATCCGGTCTTACAAGACTAATAACGATAGGTCTCCTTGCATTCGACCATTAGTTAGTGATACAATAAGTTTAGGTTAAGGCACTTGCACTTTGTTTGAGTGGCCAGAAAAGTGTATCTATAAATGAACCAACGAACAAAAAACAGTTGATTTGAGAAACCTTTCCCATTGGTCCGCTGCTCAGAGTTCAGACCGATTTGGGGAAATGCCTTATGAAGGCTTGCTGTCTTTTGTTGCAGCTCGAACCAGGCCTCCCACAGAAATGAGAACTGTGAAAAGTCAGCTCTTTTAGCAGAACCGTGGAATATATTTTCTTACTGATTAAATACATGGTGAAATTGAAAGGGGTCAGAGGCACACTCTGTGTTTAGTTACATATATCACGCTTGGCAGGGTACATGCAACAACAAGGGAGCATGCAGAGGTGCTTGGAGACTCTGTCAATCTACACGTGATTGGCAAGAATACGGCCCTGTTGCTGAACAGACTGAATGATGCTGAGGGCCTGAATGTTAGCACGTGTTAGCAGTGGTACAGGTTTTAACATATATGTGTCTGTATCTCCTTTGAAAGAAATATATAGATACATAGTGTTTAACAATGTATATACACAGGTAACTGCCAAAATAAAGGAAACACATGTAAATTAATGGTTCTGGGGGTTCTGTTATGGTGTGGGGCCCATTTTACTACATTTACATTTACATTTTAGGCATTTAGCAGATGCTCTTATCCAGAGCGACTTACAAGATGTGCATTAATACAGGGTAGGAACAATCATAGTTTGCGCACGAGATCAGTGCAGTAATACAGCGATAGACATAGTTGTAGGCAACTGCATACCATACCTGTAACACTGGGAAGGAAAAGGTTAGTGTTTTTTTTTGTTGTTAGTTTTTTATATTAAATGAGAAGGCAGGGATACATGTACAAGAAGTGTTGAGCAAGTTGGCAGTGGTGATGACAATAGGCTAGATGTACAGAATTCAGTGGTAGTGGAGTCTGAAAAGGTGGGTTTTGAGTCTCTTGCGGAAGATCGCAAGTGATTCCGTGGTCCTGACCGATTGCGGTAGGTCATTCCACCACCGAGGGGTCTCCTAACCTTTTCTTTCCCAATGTTACAGGTATGATATGCAGACGCCTGCAATGATGTCTTTTGCCGTTTTACTGCACTGATCTACAGAACGTGGTAGTTGAGTGTTCTTACCTTGTATTAATGCACATCTTGTAAGTCGCTCTGGATAAGAGCGTCTGCTAAATGCTTAAAATGTAATGTAAAAATGGGTCAGGACAGAGAAGAGGCGAGACCGCGAGGAGCGGCTGCCGGGCACCCAGAGGGATGGGACAGTCAGTTTGCCAGAGGAGGCTGAGCGGAGGGGTCTGGCTGGGGTGTAGGGTGTGATGAGTGTCTGGAGGTAAGGGGGAGCAGTTCCTCTAGTCGCCTGAAAGGCAAGCACCAGTGATTTGAATCTGATGCATGCTGCGATTGGGAGCCAGTGCAGAAAGGAGAGTAGAGGGGTGACATGGGTGAACTTGGGTTGATTGAACACCAGACGTGCTGCAGCATTCTGGACTAGTTGCAATGCCTTGATGGCTCAGGCTGGTAGACGCGAGATCACCAGGGCCTGGACCAGGAGTTGTGTGGCCTCTTGGGTGAGGAACGGTCAGATCCTCCGGATGTTGTGGAGGGAGAATCGGCAGGTCCGGGTGATCGCTGCTATGTGGCCCGAGAAGCACAGCTGGTCGTCCAGGGTCACACCAAGACTCCTAGCAGACTGGGATGGAGACACTATGGAGCCTTCCACGGTGATTGAAGCATAAATCATCGGGGAGCCCTTCGCTGGGAGGAAGAGCAGCTCAGTCTTCCCCAGGTTCAGCTTCAGGTAGTGGGTGGACATCCAGGCAGAGATGTCAGCAAAGCATGCAGAGATCTGTGCCAGGACCTGCGTCTCAGATGGAGAGAAGGAGAGAAAGAGTTGAGTGTCATCAGCATAATAGTGGTAAGAAAAACCATGAGCAGAGATAACAGAACCAAGTGACTTAGTGTACATGGAAAATAGGACTGGGCTTAGCACCGAGCTCTGCGGGACTCCGGTAGAGAGGGTGTGGGGAGTGGAGAGGGATCCCCTCCAGCCACCTGGTAGGACCGGTCAGCCAGGTAGGACTTGAACCATGTCAGTGCAGATCCAGAGATTCCCATCTCGACGAGAGTTGAGAGCAGGATCTGGTGGTCCACGGTGTCAAATGCAGCTGACAGGTCGAGGAGGAGGAGGATGGAGCTAAGGGATTGGTATTGGGCCATTTGAAGAGCCTCAGTGACCACAAGGAGAGCAGTCTCTGTGGAGTGGCCTGCCTTGAACCCAGATTGGCTAGGATCAAGCAGGTCATTCTGTAGGAGATGAGCAGACAGTTGGTTATATACAGCCCGCTCTAGTGTTTTGGAGAGGAAAGGGAGGAGAGAGACAGGTCGGTAGTTCCTGACATAGTTTAGGTCCACTCAACCCCTTAGAGAGCAAGGTAAATGTCAATAAATACAAAGCTAATCTGATTGATCACCTTCATCCTATGGTGAAGCATTTTTTATCATGACGGGATCGGTCTCTTCCAGGATGACAATGCCTCATCCACATTGCACAAGTGGTCACTGAATGGTTTGATGAGCATGAAAACAATGTAATCCGTATGCCATGGCCACCTCAGTCACCAAATTTCAACCCAATTTAACACTTATGGGAGATTCTGGAGTGGCACCTGAGACAGAGTTTTCCATCACCATAAACACCAAATTATGGAATTTCTCATGGAAGAATGGTGTTGCGTCCCTCCAATAGAGATCCAGAAACTGAAATCTATGCCAAGTTCAGTTATGTTATGGCAGCTCATGGTGTCCAAGCACCTTATTAAGACACGTTATTTTGGCAGTCTATTTTCCTTTCCCATAGCTTATACTTCTGTAATATTAGGGAAATGATAAATAATTGAATGAATAAGCAACATGCTGGTTCAAAAACACCATCAAATGAATTACCCCCATGACATCTCAGAAACCATAGTTGGGGTGAGTCATTTACTGGAATGTCATTTTTTATCCAATTACCCAAAATATATAGAGATGAGAAGATGCTGCTCAGGTTCACAATATCTGAGAAGACTTGGGGAATGTGTCAGAGCCAGGGTTTTGGTATGACTATGTCTATGTCTTTGACTATGTCACCTTGACATGACAGAAGTCTTTTAATGAGTACCTTAAACACTTAATTTATCAATTAAAGCAGTTGATTACACAGTTAACTCACCTCACCTGGTTTCTTGGGCCTAAATTAATATCAGGTTTTAAGGTGAAAACAAAAACCAGCCGACCTTATGACTCTCCAGAACTAGGGTTGGGGGCCCTCGATCTATAAGAATACGTATATTTCAAGGCAATACAATACAAGGAAACAAGTTTGCTTTTACCAGAACAGGGCGATGAAGTAATCGACTTAAGAAATAATATGTGCTCTGATCTATGGTAATTATGGTCAATTGATCGACTGCAAACCCAATGTACTTTAAGGCTGATAAAACTTTCTGCGAAGTGACTGGAGATATTGCATGTCCCAAGCATCACATTGGAGACCCTGCATGCACTCTGTCAGGAAACACCATGCTTGCTGACTTATTCACATTTTATACACCATGTTTTTTGCTTGTATCACGTTCTTTTTTATTTATTTTTTTTTTTTTTTTGTCTGAGATTTTTTCCAGTTTTTCTCCCAATTTAGTGGCCAATTATAAACTGTATTTATTTTGATTCGCCCTCCCCCACAAACTTCACCGCCTGTCCTCCAGGTCAAGATAATTCTCAGAGGCCAGCGATGATCCTGGCCTCCGAGACAAAACTTGCCCTCCTTTTCTGGAGACACCCTTCATGCTTCCGAGCGAGTTTGTGCTGGCTCACCCTCCCCCCTCCCCTTGGGGCAGACAGCCAAATGCCGCCCCCGATTGGGGCTCCCAGCCAGGGCTGGTCTGGCACAGTCTGGTTTTGAACCGCTACTGCAACTGGCAACTCACTCTCACTAAGCCCCAGTCAATGCGAGTGCATTAGACCGCTACGCTATCCGAGGCCCCGACACCATGCTTTCTAACTGTTTCACACTGTCAATACCATGCCCATTGAAGGTATAACATTTTAGACATCATGCTCTCTGATTGTTTCACACTGTGGATACCAAACTCTTTGACTGACTGTTTCATGCACATTCATATCTGGCTGTTTCAGATTGAAGACATTGAGCTTTCTGTCTGTTTAACCTTGGGGGCTATGTTTTCGGCTTTTCCTTATTGAGACCCAATGCAGTCAAGCTGTATATGTTATACACACGTAATGGCCATTCCACATTACAGACCCCAGGCTTTCTGGCTGTAGTCAGCATTTTTCTTGGACAAGTAGACATAAGAGCTATGGTCAAGCAAAGATGAGAAAGGCAAAACAATAAATATGAATCTATGTACTGACCTGGAATGAAAATTGAAACTGAAAAATAACACACATACAGGATTTATTTGAACAAATCTTAAAGCACAATGTGACAGTCATACATAGGTTACGCAGTGAATAAAAAAATATCATTCAAAGACAACGTTGTTCTTGCAATAAAAGTTGACTGGGAAAACGTATCGGTAAATCTTCACGTCCTGTTTGACATTTACAGGGTAAAGATCATTAAGTATGGCAAGCTTATAAAAATAAGTGATTTATTGCGCATAACCAGCATGGATCTGCCTGCAAAATTTCATAATTCACTCACACATACACGTTTTGCAGCTCATTTCTCACATAAGCATATATATTTTTATGCTCCCTTCCTGATTTATATTTTCTTTAAGTTGCAGCATAAGGGGAGTCGATCCAGCACATTTAGAGCAATATGACAACAATGAATAAATCAATTGAATTATATATGTATGTATGATTCTTGATTCTTCTCTTGAACACTATTAATACATTACCTTATTATTGCTATTGAGTGTCAGTTTGAGCTTTGACATAACTAAATCAGATCGTCAACCAATCACAAATCTGACGTCCAACCAAATTTTCTCTGAGAAATCTGATGTGTCTAACATACCACACTCCTGTCACAACAGCATTTAGCGGAACCAGATGTGGCGTTCTGGTTTGGTAACGTTAATCTGTGATAAACCCACAAAAGAAAGTTGCATTCCTTCTGACTGGTGACGATGTATGTTTCTCTGATTATACATTTGCATTTATTTATTTGGCAGGCTCTGTTGAACAAAACGACATGAAAGGCAATTATGGCAAACAAAACCAAGTGCAAATAGCAAGACTAAATACAAGCACCAGAACAAAGAGTGCATACACTGCAAAAAAGATGATCAGACTCAGTCACTACACGAGTGAATGAATTGAGTTTAAGTGCACAAACACTTGGCATGGTGTTTGTAGTACTAATCAATATGAAAATGAAAACAGAAAGGCCTTAAATCAAATGGTTCAATAAATAAATAAATAAAGTGCTATAATTGTCACTGTAATTGTAAGCTCAAATTCCAAGATTGCCATGTTTGGGATTTAGTCCAAGATCTACAGGGCACATCTTGATCTGAGTTGTGAGACTTTTCCCACAACCAAAAAGGGATAGTGGTGTCTAAATGTGTAAGTGTTAAAATGGCATTACAGCTTGCAAGGTTATGTATTTTTTCAATTCTTGCATTCCACACTTTGATATTTTGTTCCTCTGCTGAACCCCACAGCTCAGAGGAAATGAATGAATGTTAAAGATCTGACTGAAGTGCGGGCTCCAGACACCCTTTCTGCACACACATCTTTTTTCGGTGCTTGTCGGTGTATATATAAAAAGAGTGTAGTTGTGTTTCAGAACTGCGGTGAGAAGGAGTGAACTCTCAGAGGGTCGTGAGCTGTCAGTCAGACTGATGTCCAATCTGATACTGGCCCTCTAACCCATCCCCCCTCCCCAGATGACCCCCATCGGTGGGAGAGGGTGGACGCCAGCTTTCGCGGCATCCTCACAACTCCCATGTGGAGCCGGACAGCCTTGCACCGGTCCGCCATTTATACACGGGGGCAACACATGTTTGCGCCAGGCCGCATCAAAGGTCAGCCAGCTATGCTTTGAACACTTCAAACACTTCAAAGTGGGAGATGGGACTGTAGTTTTTTAAATTTTACGGCAGGTGTACACAGGGGTCCTTGACCAGCCCAGGGTGGTCTACAGGGGGGGTTGGGGGCTGTGCCGTCTGACCAGGCCGTCCGAAATGTCTTTATGCGACAGGGGACGGTTTAGAATCTTAGACCTGAAAGGTCTTGGAGATAGACTTGACGTAGCAGTCTTCGCTTCAAGGGTCTCTGGTTTCAGAGGCACTCAGCGGGACAGAGTGTGGCTGCTGTCATTGAGATACATCTGGGACCCACGGGCCAACCCCCCAGCCCAAAAGAAGCGCTCACCTCTCCGGCAAGAGCATTGCCTCAGTTGTGACAGCGCTGACTTCAGCGTCTGACAGAACTGTTCATCCCTTCTGGCCCTTTAACTTTGGCTTAAATAAGGCGTCTATTCAATCGAACTGCCATTTGCGTTTTGTCCTTTGTTTTGAACAAGGAGGCTTAATTAATCAAGCGTTGCACGCCTAATGTTTTTTTTTCTTGTTCATTTCAGTGTCTACCTAATTCATGTGTAAGAAACAGAAAGGAGTAACACTTTGCATACATTTCTAACTCAAAGTTAAGGATGGTTTACGTTTCATGAGTAACTCAGTTCAGCACTTCTATGTGTCATGCCAAGTCCGTTCTATTTTGTACCGTGTGGGAATTTCTCTACCCAGAATCACAATATTTGAAGTCATCAATGCCACAGAGTGGTTCTGCAAATGTGCAGAGGAGCCCTTCAGACAGATACGTGTATTACACCTCCGTTCTCACAGATGTCTGAGCTCTCAGAGTGGCTGTGCACACTGTCCTTGCAGGACTCTAAAGCGAAGCAGGTGGGTTTGTGACAGTTCACAGATGGTGGGAATTGCGCGTAATGAGGGAGAAGCCGACACCGGAAAACACTTTTATCTTTGAAGGGGAAGGGCTGAGCAAGTGCATATGTGCGTTATATCTTTAGATTTTCTATTTCCAAAACGCACTCAAATAACCAAAACAATCAGATGGCGTGCTTATGCATTTCCTGTCATTTCAGGAACAAGAAAAACTTGTAGTTGGAGACGGTGTCTTTTTGTTGCAAAGTCATGGCAGTTGCTTGTATCCCGCACTAAAGAAGACAAAACAGGCTTTGGGCATATTGCTTTTGTATAAGTGCGATACTGTAACTTCCTGATAAATATTATCCTCAAAACATGTGCCTCTTTTGTTTCAATGTTATGACAAAGGGGAGGCTAATTTTATAGTGTAATGATTACAAGGACATTACCTGGCTCTTAAGATTCCCTGAACAAGCTGTGCCAAATTGGTTGTTTTCCGTTTGGTGATTGATTGAACTTAAAAAAAAAAACACGATTCGGCTTGCTTTGTTTTTTGGTCCCTAGTCATCTCCTGTTATTAAGGAGGGATTCTGGAATTTCTCACTTGGAGTCCAATTAAGGATTTGCATAGTGACAAGATTTTTCACTTTAATTACCATATATAATGTAGGTTTGAACTCCTTCCCTTATTCATCAAAGTATGAAGTAGAAGCAGAACTCATCAAGTGTACAGATAACTGTACCTATAATTGGCACTTACTCTAAGCAATGCCAGGGAAATGTAGGGCTTTGCAGAGAGCATGATAAACACTTACGAAATTAAAGTGATACGTAAAACACATATTTGTCAAATTATGAAAAGACAAGACACATTCGAGAAAGCAAAACAATGTTAAAATGTGCTGGAAGGAAGAAATAAGCTGCAATTATTTTATATGTAAATACAACTTTATACAATACTTTATTGAAATCTATATCCCAGTAAAATATATGACTGTCCGCCTATATAAAAATAGTGTCAATATGTACAAAAAAGTGTGGGTATATGTGTAGGGCATGTGAGATTAGTTTTGATAAACTTTGCATGATTGATACTGACCTTTACATTTTAGGAAAAAAAACATAGATGTCACATATGGCATTAACTCATAAAAGTAAACCATAGATTGCTGAACTTTCCACATTTACCATTAAGTATATTTTCAATTATTCCAAACCCTGCCATGGGGAACATGCATCTGTTTGGCACTGAACGCAAATACATTCATCCTTTCAAAATGGCAATATTATATTCAGCCCCAAATGGCAGTTCATCAGAGCTTGTCTTTTAATATTCCACAGTAACATCATAAAACTCTATGACACATGGGCTTTCACACCAAATGTGCTGTTCACATGATTAATCCCATTATGCCCCACATTGAGGGAATGGCAGACATCACTTTGTTGAGTTGGTGGCATTGTGAAATGGGCTTTTGTTGGTGCAGTTGAGGGTGCTGGGGTTGGGGGTGGGAGTGGCTTGAGTATTTGCTTTACAAGGATTCCTTGTGCTAAATTCTCTGGACTGACATGCTGTGATCTCAACTGGCACTCTTTAAACCAGATCTGAAAGATTCTTTTTTTTTGACAGAAAAACAGTGCAGTGCTGTTAAAACTTAATGATCTAAAACCGCTAAGTTTTTTTTACAGACAGAGGAACTCTTAAGCAGTGTGATTTCTATTGGTCTACAAAACTGGTGCCTGTGTTCTTGTTAAAAGTTAAAGTGTCACCATGTCTACCAGATGATGAAAACAAACATTGTTTGTATAAAGCAGAATTGAATGGAAAGTTTAAAAGGCAACAAATAGCATATTGGCTTATCCAATATGCTATGACAAAAATGCATATGCTGTTGCATATACAGCAAATGAATGCAGGTCTACAATAATTTCTCTCTTGAACTGGAAAAAATTGCAAAATAAGTAATACAACAGGTAAACTATTGAACTGGTTGATTGCATGCAGATCTGAATGTGTTACATATTATAACATTTTATATATGTGTTACATATCTTATTATAGGATCTTAAGGTAAATTAAAATATAAAATATTAAGTATTTTGAAAAATACTTGTTTTATAACTTATATAATGTATTTTTAAAGCTTCACTTTCTGTCTAGCCACTGCTGGGGCAATTTGTAATATATTTTGGATGCTGAAAAACAAGTACAGGTCATTTATGCAAATATGCCACACACCAGAGGTGATCTCACATTCTGTTTTGACACACCCACATCTCACACTACCAGCTTTGCGAAAGTTAAATCTTTTGCCCTTTAGTAGGTGTCGTCTAATGAAACATGAAATGATAAAACAATCAGACCATTATCAGAAGGTAACAAGTCTGTTTGCTCCCAAATGGCCAGAGAACCCCCATATGGGTGCCTCCTGTTGTGCTCAGTCATCAGATAATTACAACAACTCCTTTTTCCCCACTAATGCCACCCATGCTACTTTATACAACCTAAGGCTTTCACAGGGCAGAATCCACATTCAAATGTACCAAAAGCATGATAAAAAATGATTTGTTGGTCAGTCAGCACGGCTTGCTTGCAGTCTGTACAATGGTACGCGTGATTGGGTGCTGGAGACCCTTGGTCTGTCCGTTTTCACTGAGGAGATGCGTCTGACTGGGAAAATGGTCTGTTGACGACAAGCTGTCTCGTGTGATCTTGTCACGCGCTGCAAAAAGTCCCGTAAGCAAGAGTGACAGAACGCCTTACTGGACTGTGGGCTGGCGGCTCCCTGGTGCGACTCACTCAGGTGCACCAGTTACTGGGCGATATGGGGGAATCTGGAGGGGGGGCAGCTGGAGACGCTAGAATGGAGGGAACGGAGCAGGACTCTGTGTCTCTCCTGCTTCAGAGTGTTAGTGTTGTGGGCACTGCCTTACCATGTCTGTATGAGGTACAGCGCTCTCTGTCTCTCAAATTCAAATGTGCATTAGAGAGAGGGGTTCCAAGGCACTCTTTTTCGAATAATATATTTTAAAAGCCTTTATGAAATTGGAAAATTCATGTCGGAAAATGTTCAAATCAAGAATATGGGGCCTTTATGTTCAGGGACTGTTGAGAATAAGCTCCTTACTACCAACAAATATTGGCAAAACCTTTAAGTATTTAATTAATAAAAAACGAATGAACTAATTAAGGTGTTAGAGTGGCAGATTTGTTTACATTTTGGGTAACATTCTGATCTAATGTCCTGACATTTGTCACGGCCTGTTAAAAAGTGAACCTCTGTCTCGACTCCCTGACTGCAGTGAGAGCACTGAAAGTGTCTCTCTGAAAGTGTGAGTGTTGGCGTGTTGGGGGATGGGTGTGTGCCGTGTTACCGTGCGTTGCCGTGCCGTGCCTGCGTGTGGTACGGCGGGCTCCAGCTCACGGCCCTGTGGGAGTCCGGTATGACGCGGATCAGCGTGACACAGGCTGCCATCCTGCCAGCGCGTTGTGGCACTGCCAGACAAGGGGTGTCCACTCTCCCCATTGAAGACCCAGCCCCCCTGATGAGGGCGGGATTTTTTTCTGGAACCAGTCGTGGCACAGATCACAGAGTCCCATTCAACGTGTCACTCTGGGACCGAAAAAAAAAATGGAAGAGAAAAAGCTTGAGGCCTCAAAGACAACCACGTGTCACCACTTGTGCACTTCAATATGGCCCTCCTTGTCAGGATTCAATTTATTCATTTTTAATCATTGCCAACACTGGCACCATAGTCAATCACAGTTATGGAAAAGCATGAAGCCATATTCAAAAGAGATGGCTTTCGCATGTGCTTGTGCAAGCGCACCACGAGAGATGCAGCAGAGCAGCCCAAAGACGGCGGCGCTGGAGTCCTCAAAGTATTTCAGAAAAGCCTCGGCTCAGTAAGACCAGGACCGCGCCCAAATTTGGTATCCAAGGCCTTTTTTTACTTAAGAGTGCTTCTCTTAGCCCACAGTGATGATACATGCTGAAAGAGAAGGAATGCTTTTCATAAGGGACAGCATCAAACAGCTTAAACACGGCGTCTTCATTTGCTGCAGGGTTACAGGGTTGCACATGGAAACCATTGGCAGCCCTTTTAACATTGAAATGAGAATGGGAAGATGACTGGTAGGAATTTGTGAAAGTCAGATAAGACAACTGTATCCTCCACGCTTCCTGTTCCCTCCATTCAAGTGAAAGATAACAAAAAAGCTTGAAACACTAGGGCAGTGTGGAGCCAGAATTCAAACGTATATGAGTTAGTGTTGGTGTTATTGTGATAACATTAAAGACATTAGCCTGGAATCAATCAACATCTGCCCTTGACTTTGACTCGCGAGTTAAAATGCACGTTTTCATTTTTATCTTCACCGACAAGTTCAGCGATCACCAAAATGAACTCGCCAAACTACATTTGTGAAGGAAGAAATGAACATGTATACCTCCATGATATATTTTAGACTTAAGGATGTTTTTAAAATGTGCCAGAAAAACGATCTGAAAAGAATAAGCGCCTATATGGTAACACCTGTTATGATAATAACATTGATGAAAGCAATGATGGAAGCTCAGACCAAGTCAGCCTCATGTTAAAGAGAGTCCACAGTGCAAGACGTATGTGTGAGTGTATCTGCAACCAACATTCAAGCCTGATAACTAATTAAGTCCTCTGTCATTTCAGAGGGGACATTTGTCACACCAGGGATACTTATTTTCCTCACATGACCCTATTGGTGAAATGAGTGCCTGTCCACCTGTCACTCACATGGGATTGCACCTATGGGGAGTGTCCTCCACGATATCCAAAAGCAACCGGCTTTTGTTTGGATTATGCATCTGTGCCCGGTTGTTTTTCCCCATTAGCCAAACAAAAATGTCAGGCAAACAGACTAATGTGTATTTTGATTAAAAATGCATCTTTCTTATAAATAGTTGTAGGTACAGGTAACTGGTAAAAAAAAGGAAAATAAAGTGTCTTAATTCAGCATTGGGCCACCACAAGCTACCAGAACAGCTTCAGTGTGCCTTGGCATAGATTCTACAAGTGTTTGGAACTCTACATTTTTACATTTTGACATTTTAAGCATTTAGCAAACGCTCTTATCCAGAGCCACTTACACAAGATGTGCATAAATACATGGTAGTAACAATCATAGTTCGCACAAGAGATCAGTGCAGTAATACAGTGATAGACATCATTGTAAGCAGCTGCGTACCATACCTGTAACACTGGGAAGGAAAAGATTAGGGTTTTTTTAGTTTTTATTGACTCTATTGGAGGGATGCAACACCATTCTTCCATGATAAATTCCATCATTTGGTGTTTTGTTGACGGTGGTGGAAAATTAATCTCCAGAAACTCCCATAAGTATTCAATTGTGTGGAGATCTGGTGACTGAGATGGCCATGGCATATGGTTTACATCGTTTTCATGCTCATCAAACCATTCAGTGGCCACCTGTGCCCTGTGGATGGGGACATTGTCATCCTGGAAGTGACCACTCCCATCATGATAGAAAAGCTTAACCATAGGATGAAGGTGATCACTCAGAATGGCTTTGTATTTATTGGTGTTTACCTTGCCCTCTAAGGGGTTGAGTTTACTTAAACCATGCCAGGAAAATGCACCCCACACCATAACTGAGCCACCAGAACCCTTAATTTACTCAAGTGTGTCCTTTATTTTGGAAGTTACCTGTAGGTTCATTGAACATATCTAATCCTTATTTGCTGCCTGTCTACCCCCCCCCCGACCGATGTTATCTGAGTCTCTTGCAGACTTTAATTGTCTGAGCAGAATCATAGGTCTGCAGATGTTTTCAAGATGTTTTTCTTCTTTGCTGTCAGTAGCAGATTATCCCCTGTAGCAAAATCTCATTAAAGTGCAATTTACAGAGCTCTGCTGATGTTGCCATCAACCAAAATTAAAGACATTAATTTTTCAAAGTTTGCAGAAGTCTCTACATAAATGATTTTGCAGTTTGGAGGAGCGATTTGCCAAAGTAATATTTGCCAAATTAACTCACATTAAGTGAACGGATGTCATCGAGGGAATGAAATGCATAAGAAAAAGTCCAAATCTATCAATTTTAGTCAGTATTTCGCTGTGCGAAGACATACGACAAGGTTTTCACACTGAGAGAGATGTGAAGGAAGAAGAATTTGACAGCTTGAGCCAGAATCAAAGCATGTGTTTAAAGACACACGTACAAGGGATTGTCAGGTGAAACTGTCCCATTTTGTAGAACTAGGATTGCAAAGGACAACCAGCCTCAATTTGTGCCATTAAAGGGATGAACAGGCCATTGTGGGAAAGAAAACATGCTTACTTAGGCCTCAATTCAGTCTCACCAACTACCATATTCATAATGTTATGTCATGAATTTGCATAGAATGACCTCGGGTCCTCCTAGAATCTGGTGACATGGATATGAAAGCAGAACAAAAAAGGATCAACTGGGTCAGCCCGGGGACTTTGAAAGCAAGCTTAATATGTTAAAGTAGTACTTCCATGCCCTGTGCTATTTAATCAAAGGTAAAAGACTTGAATTTGATAAAGTTACATTTGCATGTATTGGCAGCAGCCCTACAAAATCATTGGATAGTACTTGTATAGAACTGTCAATACTTTGCTGCTGGAATGAGTGTTTAAGGGGCCTTCTTTACCAATCAGAAAAAAACTGATTGTCCCGGTGCAGTGATAGGGACACTGTATTGTAGGAGATGCTGCCTTACAGATGTGGTCATTAAAGATCCTATGGCATGGGTTCCCCAGTCTCCTGGCTGTATTACCAACCCTGCTCTCTCAATCTGGCCACCTAATCATCCCCCAGTTTAACTGGCTTCATAATAACATCCCTCTTCAACACAACTGTCGTGTGGTGAGTGGTTCTGGCACAAAATAGCTGTCGTGTATCAGCCAGGTGGTGGCTACACATTGCTTATTGTACTGTGCATTATTATCATCGTCAATAATACTCATAATAATAAAAAAATATAGCCCACACCAAAAGGCTGGTGGATTAAGTGGGAACAATACCCCAGTACTCTCTCAGCCCCAGATTCAATATGAAGCTAATGCACTTTACTTTGAGCTTTGAGTGATGAATTGAAGCAAGTATTTATTTTATATTCCTTCAAAAAATGTTTAATCGAATTTGGTCAACACTGATGATGTTTAATTAAGGACTAGACACACATACAATGTTCACACAAATGTATTAAATGTATGAAATATCAGGACAGACCGTATTGGGTCCTTGTGTGAGGATGAATGAAATGCGTTATTGAACCTTACTGATCTATTGCTGTGCAGCATGCCCTCCTGTCCTTTATATATGATTCTGAATCGATTAAAATACATCTGACACCATCACCTCACATCAGTAAATCAATTAATAAATCATTCTTTCATTGATTTCACCATTCATTCAGTCACTCAATCTGTTTGCCACCTACTGTTGGTGTCAAATTGTTATTTGTAAGAGTGAATATAATGGAAATGCCACAGACTGATTTGGCAAGCAAGAAATTTCATGCAGATGTGATTACATTATGGATGAGTGACAATACGTTACCTTGATGCTAGGAACAGTAGTATAAATATATAAACAAATTAAAAACTCATATGTCTATAGAACAGAAGAATTGGCAGGATATTTTTTAACCTCTCCACCTCCATGGACCAACAACCACATAGTTTAACTGACAGATGCACTCTCCAGCTACACAGGTGGACTGTAAGGGAATGGAAAGTCTTGGATGAAATCATTCAATCAAGCCACAAAAAGTCACTATAAATCACGATCAGTGAAAATTTCATTGGATCAGCATGCTCACCACCAAAAATATGTAACATTTTTATTCATGTATAAAAAAAGACTTCAAACATATATTTAACATCACCATTTAAGGAAAAGAAAAAGTATATGTATTGAAGGAATGTTTTTATATTAATTTAAAATGAATTTAATACATGTGGCGTATAGTGGTAAAGAAAGAGAAGGGTAAAATGTGTGAAATTTAGTGGAGGAAAGGGCAGCAACTTGGGCCATGTTTGTCTTGGATTGTAGTGCTGTGGTAATTGGTGGGAAGTAAGTCTGGTCTAAATCTATACAGCCCCAACGATCGGGGTAGATTCATGGATAACACCGCCCTGTTCGTGTAAACTCTTCACGAGATTACAGTTGTACTTTAAAATTGTACATCCGACACGTTTTCATTATTGTAGTTGTTCGTGGGGATCATTTTTTTGTTGTTCATTTTTGTTGTTCCTACAATAAGAACATGGAAAATTGTACACCCTTCATGTTCCCTTTGTTGTTCTTGGGGGATTGTGTTTTTGCTGTTCTTTCTTTCTTTTTCCTATGAGTTTGGAGTGTGAAATATTCTGGACATAAATGCGAACATAGTGTTTCAAATCAAACTATGTCTTCAAGTCTGCGCCATACACAACAAACCTACAAGCATGCACAATTATTTATGGTGCGAAGATGCACATTGACTTTTAAACTCATGTTTGTCGACGTTTATCTCTGTGAATCATTTAAAAGGTATTCTATCTGTTTGGGTGTTATCTCAGCGCGCCGTCACCAGAAACATGTTTAAGAAAAGCGAATTGTATTCTTTTAACATGCATACTGTTCAAGTAGGCTACCTCTATGAAAAAATATGTCCTTTCTATTTCTACTTTTGTTGTATTTATGCGCAAGGGGAGTTACTTGCTCTAGAGTTTAAAAAAAATGAAAATAACCCCATACATTTTTGGTTTGAGTGAACTAAAGTATTTTAGCTAACGAAGTCCAGTCTCTGATTCTTCGTTGCCCCCTGCCCTTTGCAGAATGGATTCCTTTGATTCACTGTCGTTTGACTTCTTGGATGTTGAAACTACGTCTCTCAACAGAATGTTGAATGTTGCCACCTTCACCACCGCCTGAAATCAACTTTCACATGTATTCACGTAGCCATCAACAGACGGTTATTTAAGTATATATGTGAAATAATAATAATTATTATTATTATTATTCTATCGCATTCGGTAAATGTTGTACCAGCATGATTTATGATGAATGTAAATACTGTATGCTACCACTGATAATGACTATTTAAAAGACAAGATCGTGTATCACAAATAATGTATAGGTATATTACACAACGCGATTTAGTTGTACAAACAAGTAGCCTACACAAACACGAAAATGATCCGCAATCACTAGATGTAGCCTATGGCTCTAATCATATGAAAATATAACACATAATTTGTGTTATATTTCTTTAAGTATTGGTATTAAAAAACGAAACAAAGAACAAGAAAAGCATTAAAGAACATAAAGAAAAAAATTATCTTAAAAAATGTTAAATTAGGTCGAGCTCAGGACACAAGAAAACGGCTACAATTAAAGGAAAATTGCTGAAAATCTGTAACTAAACAGACATTAAAAAGAGGGGCAAGACATCTCAGTCACAGTGCACCCGAGTGCAGAAAGCTCCCGGGAAGCAATGATTTATTGTAATGGAAATCGACTTAAGACAGTGGTAGGAACATAAAATATGTAGGCATCCATTGGTTTGATTTATGTTAGCAGTTATGATTCGGAAATGGTGCAATTAACATTGATACTTCGTATATGAATAAATAATTAAACATGTACATACATATATGTAGTCTAGCCTATGCATGCCTGTATGTAGCCTATGAAGGCCTATTTATGAATTTAATAAATATAGTCTCAATTGTTCAGCCTCGGGCGCCTGTCATTATATTACCTGATTTACCAACCACAAGAGCTTCAGAAAAAGCCTACTTATTTATTTAATTACATTTTGATGGTTGTTTGAAAATGGTGGCGTTGTTATTCGTATTTTGTCAATTGATTCATTTTTCTGTTTCAGGGGTAGGCTATAGGTTACACATGCGTGGTTGGACTGTTATCATGTCTATCTTTTTTTCAGTGAATTCAACAAACAAATTTATTACAAATGGGACAGTTTCAAAACTTCGGCAGTTAAAGTTAAGTGCCTGCAACGCTTCAATATATTGCCAACATGAAAATGAAATAGGCGGACCAACTTTTAGTTATGTCCACAAACGAAGAACACTTTAAAATATATATATATATATATTTACATAAGGTTTTATAATGTTATTTTATCCGTAAAGTGCTTGTGTTACAAGCCTTTGTATGAAACGAGCTTTATAAATAAATATGTTGACGAGGATGATGATGATGATGATTATTGTTGTTGTTATTATTATTAGCCTATATGGAAGTATGACGTTACAGAACTGAGAATGGATAGCAAGGTATTTACTTTATATGCATGCAACCTCATAGTTTATAGCCAGCCAGCCAACTAGATCTAGCTGCGTAATTACATAAACTATGGGAGCCTATTAGAAAGCTATCGAACTTTACAACAGCATATTACAAACGCAGATTCGCCTCCACGTGAAGTTCTTTTCTTTGTACGATTCAAGACAGCATTATACAGTTCTGGACATTGTGCGACCACGACAACAAGCTTCTCCAACATGATGCGTCGGATGAAGTGCTATGCTTGCGGCGGAAGGTAGAGGGCACGATACGGCAAAACTACCGGATACCGGAGGAGGTGTGCATAGTCGACTGAACGCACCCACCCGCTGGCCGGGGTTAAGTTATTCAAATGATGCTTTCTCTTGGGAGCGCGCGAAGAGGCAGTCGCACCCGCATGGAAAATGTCATTGTCTTGTTGTGTTTCATCTTAAAACGGAAACGGGTCTCCAGAGCTGTCCGACTTTGCATATTAATTTTGCTAGACGTATCGCCTGTGTAGGCTACACAAGTTCAGTGGCCCCATGACGTCCTAAACAGTTGTTTTGCGTATGTATGCATACAGACCCATGTAGCCTATGTGTTTTTGCTTGTATGTGTATTTATTTATTTACATTAACAACGTATAGGCTACTAACTGACATAGATCTGTTTCACGGTCCGAAATAAAGTGTCAGGTAAAGGACAAACCATATCACATGAGAGCCATTTTCAAATCAGAACTCTAATGCAACATGAACATCTCGAAGTCTTCGTTGTTACCCTGGCGACATGAATTTGGGATGACTTCGATTGCTAACGACAGTAACCAAATATAGTACATTACCTAATTTAAGTTTGTATCTGCTGGACGTTTTCCGCATCTTAATCGACAAAAGTGATCATTCTACGGCAGGGGTGTCCAATCTTATCCGAGAAGGGCCGGTGTGGGTACAGGCTTTTGTTCTAGCCCAGCTATAAAACATCTGATTAAACTAATCAAGCTATTGATTGAACACCATGATTGGTTGATTAGTTGAATCAGGTGTTTCAGTGCTGGGCTACAAAAATCATGGAGCCTACCCATTCGAATAAGATTGGACACACCCTGATGTCCGTGGTGTAGCTGGAGCTTGTATAATTATTTTATATTTATATTTTACCGCTGAGCAACGCTATGACATTTATCATCGGCTTTAAATGGTAAGAGTATTTATTACGCACTTTTAAAGTACGTTTTTTCACTCCAACAATACATCTAAATGCCTCAGATACAATTTAACTCAGTAGGCATATGCATTTTGTATTCAACCTGCTTCGTTGTATTTCATTTGGGAAAATGGGAATACTTGATATAATGCGACCTTAAATTTCTCTTTAATTTGTTTTGGTAAGTCAATTGCTGTTGCTTTTCGCTCATCTGCTAAATTGAACCCGCGTTGCCCAGCCCACAAGGGTGTCTTTATCAGTTAGGGCACTAATGCCACCTCTAGGCCTACCAATTTCTGACAACTACTTAGCAACCTGGGGAGCCGACAGATGTCTACTCTTTCGGGATGCTCATATCATTAGAAAACGGATGCGAAACACTTTTTTGAGTGACACTGATTACAATGGCATATTTTTATGGATAAAACTATTGTTAGTTAAAGATGGGTTCGGTTGCCACATGGGTGGATAATTACAGATGGTACAGCGGGCCGACTTAAATATAAACTCTGTAACCACAGCGTTATTTAGTACAGCCAATAAATAAACGCAATGGAAGAAGGTGATTGTGATATCACATAATGGCATTAGCTGTTTAATTTTATAAAGAGAAATATGCTGCAGTAAAATATAAATTATATTGTAGTCGGAATATAAATACACCATTGGTTTCTGTACATTTAGGGAAATCATTGTCCATATATTCATCGCGAGACTAAAAATATTAAGCGAGGGAAAACAACTGTCGAACACAAAATTAAATCCAAGTGAAAATGAGATCGAACACAAAGGGGGAAAAAATACGAACGAGGCTCAACGACCTGCTGAGTATTGTATTTGGGGACCGGGAGCGGGAGGGGGAGGGGGGGAAAGTTTACTGGCTGAAGAAAAAATGTTCAAATGACTGCCGGCAGGTGGCGGTAGCAGGACGTTTCAGCAGCCCCACCCAGAGCACCCTTGCCTGTGGAAAATAAATATGTGCCACTCGGACAGGTAATGCGTTTGATGGCATGTTTAAAATGTTTGAAGAGTTTTGTGTTAGAAGCGTTGCCATCGCTGTGCTCAGCATATAAGAAAGATGTAATACATAGCATAGACAATATTGATCTGTGCCATGGACCGCCTTTTGGTAATGTGAGTCGTGTGCACTTGGTTATAAAAACGGTAACAGCAGAGTAAATAATAATGTTTTACATAATATGAAATGTCTTGAGAATCTCTAGATATTTTTACCTATATAAATATCTACATGCATACAGTTAACTACCAAAATAAAGGAAACACCAACGTTAAAGTGTCTTAATGGGGCGTTGGGCTACCACACGCCACCAGAACAGCACTGCACTTTGGCATAGATTTTACAAGTGTCTGGAACTCTTGGAGGGATGTAACGTCATTCTTCCACAATAAATTCCATCGTTTGATGTTTTGTTGATGGTGATGGAAAACGCTGTCTCAGGTGCCACTCCAGAGTCTCATCCACTCATCCACATTGTGATGCTGGAAGAGACCACTCCCATCAGGATAGAAATGCTTCACCATAGGATGAAGGTGGTCACTCAGAATGGCTTTGTAGTGGACCAAAACCATGCTCCGAAATGCACCCCACACCATAACAGGGCTGCCAGAACCCTTTACTGTGGGAAACAAGCTCTTGGGCCTGTAGGTTTCTTTTGGCGTGTGCCACACAAATGCGCTTGTCCGCTTGTTGAGAACGGGGTGAAGGATGACTCATCTGACCATGTTAGTTTTTTCCACTGCTCAGTAGACCACTGCCTGTGTTCTTTGCACCACTTTACTCGCAAACGTGCATTATTAGGTGTAATAAGAGGTTTATGCACTGCAACCCAACCATAGTATTCCCGTCTGTTAAGTTTTCAACAGACTGTACTTGATTAAACTGCCTGCTTGTGCCCTAGATTGATATTTGCAGTCAACTGATTCAGAGTTGCTTGTCTGTTTTGCCTTGCATCTTGAACCAATGCATGGACATCACAGAGTATGCGATTCTGACCACAGTTGCCCCTAGTAGATGATGTCTTTCCCTCAGATTTCCATGCCAATATCACCTTAGCTACTGTTCCTCGTGAAACATCTTCATGCATGATCCTAAGCCTGGTGGGATGTTAATTGTTTAATTAACTCAGGAACCACACCTGTGGGGAAGCACCTGCTTTCAATACACGTTGTATCATTTACTGAAGTGTTTCCTTTATTTTGGCAATTACCTGTATATACAAAGCTCTAATACAGACATCGGACCACAGGATTACTTTAATTTGCTCATCAACAGCATCAGCTGTCTTAAGGAAAGCTGTATTGAATCACATTTTTTAAAAATGAAAAAAATGTATTGGTTGCAATTGTGGTGAACAGTAGCCAAATCAGATATAAAACATCCAGTTGGCCAATTATGTGGTTCACTGCATCTATCATAAAGTAGACTGAAGTCATGATTGCTGTTCATGTAGTCTGTCAACACATGACTGTGATAATGCCAGCTAAGACAAGGTTATTCACTACCAATTAAATGTATTTGGGGCAGACCAGTGCATTTAGTTTGGCCTATAAGATGTCAATTGGTTTATTTCACTCAAAATATTTATTTAAAGAGTCACATTAATAACACATTGATTGAGCTCTGATGAATTTGGTGAACAGTACACATTGTTTTATCTTGGTTTGTGTCACACTTGCATAATGGGAGTGGGACATGTTTATTTGACATTCATTTGGAGTGAAAGGTTTATAGGCTTCTGACACTGATAAGAAGTGATTCCAAGAACCCAACAGGCAGTTTCATGGTTGATATTGGATGGTTTTGATTAGAAAAGATCAAAGATCCACGAGCGCACAGGTCATTGATGTCACATACCTGTACCCTCCAGTGACCTCAGCTCTGGGCCCATTGCGTTACCATGACAGTCAGTGTAAAGGTGAATCACGGGACTCCATTTTTAATTTCCCCAATGTGGCACAAGTCCAAATCTATCTTGGCAGGTCACCAGGAAAATGACCACCAGATTGTCATCATTGTCATCATCAACATCATCACCAAAGCTCTGGAGAGCATATTTAAAACATGATATATGATCTTAATTATTGTCTAAAGAAAGGTCAAAGAAGAGCCGTGGTCACGGACCCTCCGTTGACAGGAAACATGGGAGTGAATTACAGAGCAGCCGCGAATCGTGTGGAAAGAGTTGATTTAAACAATAACGCCATCCCTATCTTAAACATCCAGCATTTTATGAACTTCATCAACATCTATGTGATGGTAGCCCACAGTTTGAATTCCCCATCTCGTGATTGGGCCTTTGTTCCTCCGCTTGAGGGAGGGAGGGAGGAAGGGAGAGAGGATGTGTGTGAAAAAAAAAGTGATATGACAAATGCTTCACATTCTGACACGTCTATTGATGATGGCGAACGCAGGTCATACGGTCTATTTCGGTCTCAAGTATGTCATCTGTTGATTAGCAATAGAATGTGTCTGTCAGCACTCCCTTTTGCTGCGGCTCCTGTGAATTCTGTGCGGTTAATTAAGGAAGCTTGGTGAAACTGCAGAGGCTGTGGCAGAGCCTCGGTCTCCCTCCGCTTTCAAAGGCCCCTTTGTTTCAGCGGCTCTTGAGTGACATGTTTTTTTTTCTATTAGTCTCTTCTACATAATCCAGTAGAATCCCTATCTATCTCCCCCCCCCTCCCCCCCTCTTCCCTCTGTCTCTCTCTCTCTCTAGGGCTCACTGGAAATGGCCACCGTGTTTCACCAAACGTCACAATATTTAAGGGGTCAGAGGAATAAGGCACGACCCAAAAGGGTCGCGTGCCATGTGTTTCTATAACGGCCAACGGCTAGAGGCATAATTGCATTCAAAGCCGGTTCAATGTTGACATCGCTGATGCACCAAGTGGAGTTAGGCACCGATAGGGTGGTGGGGGGGGGAAATGAAAAAATAAAAAGGGTGGCGGGAAAAAAAAAGAAAATCCAGAAATGCAATAATGTGCTGGACCACCTCTTGTGAGAGTACAAGCATGGCATCTGTGGCTGGTGCTGTTAATTAACGTCAGTATGTTCCTCCCTGGCACTTTCCTTCCTGCACCCCCCTCCACCCCCAATGGAGAAGATCTCGGGGCCGGGGGTGGTGGGGGGTTGTGTGTGGGGAGAAGGGAGTGATAATCCTACTCATTACAATTTCGATCTGTGACTTGTCTGGGTAGCGGGTATGCGGGGGTCCCGTGGTGGAGCCTAATCAATATGTATTTCTCTCTTCCTTCCCCATGATTATTGAATGCCTGTGGTCTGCAATCGCTCACCTTGACTGGGCGTCGTGCTCGACTTGGCCTCTGGAGAAATTGTGTAGGGTATGGGTGGGGGAAAGGGACCACAGATGAGTTTCCACCAGCCTCCTCCAGTCCAATATGTTTTCATCTCCGTCTATGATCCCCCTTGAATGAATCAACGGCCAGTACTATCTCATTGCCTTGCCTCATCCTTGTTCAACTACAAGCTTAGCTTAAATCTAAATTAAACTGTGATGGGCGATATCTTATTTCACTGTCATTTTGTTTTGCCCAGATGGAGATTTGTAGAGCTATATTCAATGGAAGGTGATGCAACTTCAAGAAAAATATTTTGTGGTTTAAACGGAGGTTGCCGATGCCAGTCTGTGTCTGCTGAACTCCTCAGTATGGTAAAATAGGCCGTGTTTGGGAAATGCTTGTAGCCTTAAAGGGTATGTGATTTAGGTTGACTTAAGGTTCTTCAGGAGTATTAATTCCGATCGCATGCATCTTCTAAAATATTGCCCAGCCTTAATCTCTGTGTATGCTTTTGAGATTTAATTGTGCTCAGATTTCTGGGGCTGTGTGCTCCAACGTCTGTACTTAAAAAAATTAATTCAATTCACACTAGATTGGCTCTTCTGGAGCACGGGGATAGCGTTTTGGGCAGTGCTAAATTATTAGTGCGCTTCATTCATCCCCCTTGCAAATCCTAATGTTCCTGTTCTTGCTGTTGTTCCAGGGAGAAGCAACCACAGTGAGATGTTGTATTGTGTGGGTTATACTAGAGAAAATAAAATTGATTGCACAACATCTTTCATACCATATGACAATAATGTGAGCATGTATACATTCATATATTAATTAGATACTATTTTGTGATATAACAATATTGTTATAAGATATAATGCACACATTCACACTCACTATTCTTTGTTTGGAAAATCAGCATTAAAATTCAGAGAGGGTCAATGTTATCTTTCCAGTTTGATTCCACTCAAAATCTGAATTACTACAGGTCCATTTTACTGTCTAACCTCAGGGTTTTTCCCCCTGATAATTTGCGTTCTTTCACAGAATTCTTCATTAATGTGCTCATCGTTGTATTTTCAATGTTTGGTGATGCGCTCCGTGTATGTGTCAATGCTGATGCCTGTCTGACGCACGTGTCAAGAACAAAAGGCTTTACAAAAGGATTTAGCATGTGCAAAAGGTGTTAGCTCCAGCAAAACCAACATTTCCACCGATATCATTACAAGGTAATGGAATGAAAGCACCTGCAAGACAAAGTTTTTTTTGGTGTACAAACCATTTGCATGTGCTAAAACCTTCAGTACGTTTTTTCCTACCACTTCGCTGCTGCTTGAGAAAGAGCGTCTGTGGTTTGAAAGGCATGGTAGTGTGCGGTAAATTCAGATAGAAGTCTAACCCATGTCTGGGCTACCTTGCCTAGTTTTCTTGTAGCATAGTGTTTTTTGTTTAAAAAAAACTAAACCCTGGACCTCCTATAAATAACCCAGTTCATTCACTTTGAATACAAAGCTGCTCAGCCACTGCTTCCTTTCATGCAGGCGTTTGCCATTTTTATTGAGTAATGATGAATCTATTAATAGATCCATTTAATCAATTAATGCATTCATTTTGAGAAATAATAATCCGATTTTTAAATGTGTGTTAAATTCATGATTAAATTGGTATATTTCCTAATGTTAGCAAATGTTATTTGACATAAGAATTAACACTAGATACAACCATCATTTTCAGGAGTTTTTAGCTAAGCCTATTGGTGCAACAAAGGTAATGTTATGTAAAACATAGCTGGTGTTTAACTCAAGTTAAGAAGCTGTGTGCACCATATGCAATTGGTATGACTTTAGCCCAGGGAGGGGGGAGGGAAGCCGACACACACAGTTCGCTGCACACAGGAGTGGCTCTGGGGTACCAGAATTACAGTCGACGGCACGACGAGTGTTGTCTTGGAGGAGGCAGCGCTTCGCCCTTGTCACTGCCGGTCACAGGCAGCGAACTATGAGGGAAGGGGAATTGAACTAAGCACATGAGTATTTGGCTACCAAATTGGGAGAAAAACATATTAATTCAACTAATGGGAAAGAATAATCAATAAAAGAATAATCAATAAAAATGGTTAATCAGTTGGCCTCTTGGAAACTAGATAGGAGAGGAATATAAATAGACACTTATAGACACATATGAATAGACACTTTTCATTCTATCATTTGCCACCATGCATTCTATGAACCAAAACACCACTTTTACAACAGCTATATATATATATATAACAATCCCCAGATTTATGTAGATGGGGCCTTGACGTGATTTGTCCTAATGGACCACTGGAAAACATCCATCGGGGCTAGTTCCATAAACGCCTGCCCCATAATAAAAAGCTCTAGCTGTGACCAACAGATGTTAGAGTTATCTGAAAAGCCAATGCGGGAGCTGGAAGCCTTTTTTGACGGACTGCGAGTCGTACTGCGGACTATTGCTTCTGCTCATCGTTCGCGATGCTCGAGAAGCGGCACGGAGCCCACGTGTTACAAACGGATGATGGATGCCAAGGGCAGGGGAGGGTTATCAATCCGCCAGCCCGGCATTGGCAAGCGAGACGCTCCGAGGTGCCAGGGTTCATTTTAGAGCCCAGCACCTCTCCGCTAATTTTAGGGTAGACGAAGGCCATATGCGAGGGCGAGCGTTGCTATGACATCGCCATGGCTGGGGAGCAGAGGGGAGGGCGGTGGGGGTAGTCGTTAGCGAGCTCGGCGCATGCGAGGGGCTTGCCATCAGCCAGGCCAGGCCGCATCTCTGTCTTATCAATCAGGAGCCCGATCTCCCCTCCTGCTGTGGGAGCATTTCTGGGAGAGAGCATCCGATTCTCCGCAAGCTGGCTCAGGGAGACCATCTGAGGGAGCTGGAGAGCCAGAGTACTCGGCTGGCTTCTGTCAGCCTCATTACAATCCCGCTGCAATGCGGCGGGCTCTTTCAGGTCTTTTCAGATGGAAAATTCTGCGTCCTAAAATGGAGTTCACTGTCTTCACACGGCTGGCTGATAGCAGTAGGAGCGGCAGTGGCATTAACCCTGCACACTCAAGCATAAGGGCTTGGTCCTGGGATTTGGGACTAATGACTAACCTCGTCTGGTTTATATTCTGCTATATATAATATATGAATATGTTCTGCAATAATGAGTTGCAGTAAATAAATAAAGTGCATTGATTGTTTCCACGGTTTGCCCTCATTTTTATTGCTATTTAGTGCATTGGTTTTATTTCCTCTCTGCAGAAATGCAGATTTTATTCTCCCCTCTATTTTTCATCCACAGTTTGGAATCACCAGTTGTGTGCCTGAAGCCACCACTGAGTGAAAGGAGCTGGAGCTGCAGTGTGCGCTCTCCCATCACGCACTCCACAGCACAGTGCTACCCAGTGCTACACAATATTACACAGTGCTACAGCAAGCATCAGGTGCAGGAGAGACGTATCTCTCACTGATGACAGCTTATAGACACTCTGCATGAGGGAGGGAGGATCAAATGGAACAGTAACCCAACGAGCCCTGGCCAATGTGAAGCCACTCTAACGTTGACGGGACGAAGCGACCCAGAGCACACATGAGAAGGGTAAGAAGGACGCTGTACGTATTGACGGGGGAATGAGGTATCATGATGCCAAATATGGGTGGAGCTACACTGTCCGCCACTGCCTCGTTTGAACCAATCAAAGGGTTTTGTTCTTCGCAACAAATCACAGTGATTGGTTCATATCAGTGATTGACTGTTTGCACATTGTAGCTCCACCCATTTTTGGTGCCATGATACCGCATTAACCCAACACTAGCTGTAGCTCATACGCATCCCTCATTTCCTCTTAGAGTTTTGGTAAGAGGCCAGAAAAACCCTCTTCTGTGCCACAAGTACAGGTACTGCTGATGGCTTTTGTTCGCCTGTTCAGAGAACTAATCTTTCTTCCATTCATGAGAACATAACATTTTTTTCAATTGTAAAAGCAAGTTTCACTTGCATGTTGCACATACATTATGTGTTTGACTTTTGTGATTTCATATATATTTCTATCACAAAATCTACGAAAAACATTTATTTCATCATCATCACTTCGCTTAGTCATGCGAATGACATCAATGCCCCGTCCTTGTATTAGAAACGGCAGCCTCCTGGTTAGATACAGTTATTTGGCAACCCCGCCACATTCCACCCTGTTTTGTTGCTTTGCTATTGAAGGCAGCAGTGTTACATGAAATAATAAATACACCCCACCCCACCCAGAACACACACACACAGAAAGACACACAGATACACACGCAAACACAGTTAAGTGGAGAATAGATCAGCGACTAAGTGGCGATTGTCACGCTGAAGTGAAAACGTTTTACCTCTGGATGGAGTCACCCTGTCTCCAGCACAATGGCATTGCATTGAAGTGCTCAGGTACAGTACATTGCACAAATGCACGGTAGTGTTCCCTCCCCATCACTTCCCTCTGCATTTCCAGACGTTTTCCTTTGTGCCAATACAATGCCTTCAACGTCAAACATTTCAAATGACGCCCGAAAATGTCTGTCACTCGTCTTTGATGTCACACGCAATTAAACCCAACCCCTCCCTTTCCAGTTAATGGCAAGCGCTCCCGGCGCGTCTCAGGGCCTAATTAATATCTAGCGCCCGTCGCTTGCTAAGCCGTGACACGTGTATATCAAAGAGAAAAGAGACGGAGGAATTAACGCACGGCCTGTCATCCGGTGACGAGGCGCAGCCCCCTGGTCCCGCTGTGGAGCGTCCTCCCCCCCCATGCGTGATTGGTTTAGCACTTTCAGGGGCACCCCTGCCACGCAACCCTGGGACGCAGCGTTATGGGGCGGGGGACGGGCCTCAGTCATGTGGGACGTCCCTCTGGGCTGCTAAGTAGTGGCCATGTTTAGGGAATGGAGCCAGTCGGAATGGAGGGGCGGAAATCCCAGCAACTCCATTGGCGGGACCTGAGGGAATGAAAACATAGGCAGTGAAAACAATCAGACTGAATATGGAAATAATGACAGTTCATCTGTTTTTTTGTTTATTTTTCCCACACAGAGTTACTTTGTGCTGATAATCTCTCTTTCATGTGTTGTAAAGGTAAACGCAGAGATTCTATGAGAAGATCAATGAACCCAGGGTGCATGTGTTTGGTATGTCCAAGTAAACTCCTTCTCTGGGGTTTCAAAACATTCATTTAAATAACAAGTAAGAAGTAGTTTAAGTTTATAATTGTTAATAAAACAGCCCCACTGTTGTTTAAAGGATATTTATAACAACAAAAACTTTGTTTGATTTGTTTTAAATTAATCCTTCATTAGAAAAATATTATTTTCTTACACATTATGATGAAATTAACAACCATTTGTGAATCAACTGGAAGAAAAATTGAGATTTATGGTCTCTGGAAACTCTAACACTGGGTTTGGAGTTTATAGCCTTTCATTATGTACTGTATGTATTTATTACTTTTAAAAATTAGTGTTATCCATTTATACAATTGGATGTTCACAGAAGAAATGATCATTGCTCACGTGACCAGTTTCCCACAAATAATTAAAACCTGCAGCCTTTACCCTACAAACCCAGTTACATATTAATATTAGGCTTGTTGTGGTAATGCTAGTGATAGAATGTTGTGCATCACAAAAAAAGGGGACATTGGCTTTTTTTGGCATAACCGGTTTTCACGGTTAAGGGTAAACAGCCTTTCTGTTTGATTGAATCTATCCCAAATTCCTTTAGACTGCAGCGTTGTTCATATGTGGTAGAGGCTATAGCTGAATTTCAGGAGACCTGGAGAGAATTCAGAGCATGCGCATTCATTAGGAGAGAAGAGTCTCACTTCTCCAATTTCCTGCCTTTGGCCTGATATTGAAACTTCAGGAAAAAATCAAGACTTAAGGACAGGGTTAACCATAAAGCGTTTTGGCCTCTACCATAACAGACAACATGTAGGTTTTTTTTCTGCTCACGCTAATGGAGTGCTGTGATCCTGGGTCTGTTTCTCTCATTATTTTATCAAATATGGAGTACCTTGAGCATATGGTTCCCTACCATCATTGAGCCTAGTAATTGAATTATGCTGCTTGATCGTTGCCCAAAATGAATGAAAAAAATAAATAACATATACGATTTTTTTAAACTTGTTGCTGAAAGTTAAGGATAAAGTAGTTTGATTGAATCCGGACCGTCATCCTGTCTGCCTCTGAGACGCCCTCACATCTGTGCAGAAAATGAATTGTGTCCCTGAGCCCCTTCCAACATTGAGGATTCGCTCGTAAAGGATGCCGTTTTTATTGGATGAACAAACTAATGTACCGTGCAATGCAGTAGCACTAGCATTTTAATGCAACATTGAAAGAGCCAATTAATTTGCATAATTCCGGAAGTGGCGCCACGAATTTAAGGTGGGCTCATAGAGCTCGGAAATTCTCACTTGCCCCCATGCATTGCTGCTCCCCAATAAATTATTCATTCTGATGTGCAATTAATTATACTTGTGACAAAATCTTAACGTTCCACCCACGGGTGCCGTGATTTTACACCAGAGGCCTGGTATTAACGCTTTCTAAAACCTTGAGATTTACAGAGTACCTTAACTGTGGAGGGTGCCTAAGGCTGAATAAAATTAATATTTTTGCCTCCCATCTGGAAGTATCAGTAAAATTAATGAGGGGGGGAGGCCTGAAGTAAAGTAGAATTTGCAGTGTGCTTTTTGCTCGATTGTTTTTTTCCACTGTTCTTTGGAGGTAAAGGAGTGTCTGAATGCCAACCTATTGATACCCAGGCACGAGAACAGGCTGCTCTGTCCTGTTTCAAAGATTTATATCAAATAATATACCAAATTCCATTTAGAAGAAAATGGCATCATAGACACAGAAGTGTTACGTTTAACGTGTTATGGCCGTATTATCAACCTGGCCTCTTGCCCTTCATGTCAAACGGTTGACCTCTGACCTTAGCGATGCGCATTGATTAGACCAGGCTGGTTGTAGATATGTTATCAGGCTATGTAGGTTGAATATGCTCATCAAGTTAGTTGCCTGTGCTAACAGTACAGTTGATTAAAAAATGTCTTGTTACAGTTACTGACTCTAAGACAGTTAATTATCCTTTTCTGTAGTATTTCTGCTACTACACAACATATTTGTATGCACATCCGTGCCCTTCCTTTATGTTGTCACTGCTCAATGAATGTAATGGAATGCTTTCATCTGGTGTCGTTTCATCCTGTTTGACATTCAGTACAAGTTGGAGCTGCGACGTTGTGCTTTGGAAGCAGATTTCTGCCAACAGCCATGGACACAGCAGGCAGTGTGCCTCGCGATTCAGCACATTTGGGAAACGAAAGAAATTGTCATTTTTAATAAATATCAATGTAGAGATCGCACCTGTTTTGGCAAGTGATAGTACCACAATAATCACATTAGTTTCTGCCAACTAACATGGCTGCTACCCAGCGGACACAAAACTTTTCAAGAACATTGGGGAAATTTGGTTTGATTCCCATCTGGTTGTCAGATATGGTTATGAGGCAGACATTCCCCAAACAGTCTTAGAACATATTTAATTTTATATATACTGTATATGTGTATTTTATTTATTAATTATTATTATATATTTTTCTCTAAGTTCTGTAAAAGTAAAACATTCCAGGCATGTTTCATAAAAACGTACAGGTAACAGGTAACTCGCCACACGAATTAGCCGCTAGTCTCTACGTGGCAAGCTAATTCTCAGAGGGCAGCAAACTCCGCTTCCTTCGAGATGGAATTCTCCCACCCACGTTCTGGAGTCACCCTTACATGCTTCTCAGCGAATTCGTGCCAGCTCACCCTTCCCCCTCCCCCTGGGGCGGACAGCCAAACGCCGCCCCCGGCTCCCCACCAGAGCCGGTCTGGTACAGTCGGGTTTCGAACCGCGACTGTGATAGGCAGCTCACACTCATAAAGGTCCAGCCAATACGGGTGCGTTAGACCGCTACGCTATCGGAGGTCCGGATAACTTTCTTGATAAAATTAACATCAGTGGCCACCTAACTGGAAAAGCAAAACGTAATAAATGTTCCTGCAGCGTTCCTTATGACTTAAATATAATTTTCAAGGGCCACCCAGCAAACCAGACAAATTTACGCATTGGAAACGTTTATCCTAACTTTCCAGGAATGTTATGGAAACCAAACATTGTATGTAGGTTATGTAGTCAAAATCAATCAATGAATTGACAGATCCATCAGCACCTCCCCTGTGATCTGTGCTAGCTCTCCTGTAGTATGCTCCATGCCTTTGTGATGTGGACTGTGATCTGTGCTAGCTCTCCTGTAGTATGCTCCATGCCTTTGTGATGTGGACTGTGATCTGTGCTAGCTCTCCTGTAGTACACTCCATGGCTTTGTGATGTGGACTGTGATCTGTGCTAGCTCTCCTGCAGTACACTCCATGGCTTTGTGATGTGGACTGTGATCTGTGCTAGCTCTCCTGTAGTACACTCCATGGCTTTGTGATGTAGACTGTGATCTGTGCTAGCTCTCCTGTAGTACACTCCATGGCTTTGTGATGTAGACTGTGATCTGTGCTAGCTCTCCTGTAGTACACTCCATGGCTTTGTGATGTAGACTGTGATCTGTGCTGCAGTACACTCTCCTGTAGTACACTCCATGGCTTTGTGATGTGGACTGTGATCTGTGCTAGCTCTCCTGCAGTACACTCCATGGCTTTGTGATGTGGACTGTGATCTGTGCTAGCTCTCCTGTAGTATGCTCCATGCCTTTGTGATGTGGACTGTGATCTGTGCTAGCTCTCCTGTAGTACACTCCATGGCTTTGTGATGTGGACTGTGATCTGTGCTAGCTCTCCTGCAGTACACTCCATGGCTTTGTGATGTGGACTGTGATCTGTGCTAGCTCTCCTGTAGTACACTCCATGGCTTTGTGATGTAGACTGTGATCTGTGCTAGCTCTCCTGTAGTACACTCCATGGCTTTGTGATGTAGACTGTGATCTGTGCTAGCTCTCCTGTAGTACACTCCATGGCTTTGTGATGTGGACTGTGATCTGTGCTAGCTCTCCTGCAGTACACTCCATGGCTTTGTGATGTAGACTGTGATCTGTGCTAGCTCTCCTGTAGTATGCTCCATGGCTTTGTGATGTGGACTGTGATCTGTGCTAGCTCTCCTGCAGTACACTCCATGGCTTTGTGATGTAGACTGTGATCTGTGCTAGCTCTCCTGTAGTATGCTCCATGGCTTTGTGATGTAGACTGTGATCTGTGCTAGCTCTCCTGTAGTACACTCCATGGCTTTGTGATGTAGACTGTGATCTGTGCTAGCTCTCCTGTAGTATGCTCCATGGCTTTGTGATGTAGACTGTGATCTGTGCTAGCTCTCCTGTAGTATGCTCCATGGCTTTGTGATGTGGACTGTGATCTGTGCTGCTGGCTTTGTGAGCTCCATGGCTTTGTGATGTAGACTGTGATCTGTGCTAGCTCTCCTGTAGTACACTCCATGGCTTTGTGATGTAGACTGTGATCTAGCTCTCCTGTAGTATGCTCCATGGCTTTGTGATGTAGACTGTGATCTGTGCTAGCTCTCCTGTAGTACACTAATTCGCACTGCTTTTCAGCCAAGAAGACTTCCAATAACTTGGTGTCACATTGTTTGAGTGCTTCTCTAAACTCATTTCTGGCTACTACAAAGTTAGAACTGTGGTTGCAGTGAAGTTGGCGAACAGCTCCTCTGAGGCTGATGAAGCACCTCAAGGCGTTGATGAACGCATCTGTCAAAAGGTCTTCAAGCATTTCAATATGGACAGCTTGAGAAGAGAGGCATGTAAAGATCAGGCCCCACCTTTTATATTCTTTACGGGCTTTCTTAATAAAGAACAGGCCGAAACAGTCCATACCGCTGTACGTGAAGGGGGCTGAGGATTCAACATGCTCTATAGGAAGCTCAGCCATTCATTGCTCCTCTATTGGTCGTCGAAGTTTCCTACATTTCACGCAGTTGTGTATCAGCTTGGCAACCAGTTTGCTTCCACTGATGACCCAGAATCCATTAGCTCTGAGCTCCATTTGAGTTTGACTTCGGCCCTGGTGACAAATCTTGGCATGATAGTGAGCCAGAATCAGCTTGGTGATGTGGCTGTCCTTCGGAAGAATGACTGGGTGTTTTACTTCTTGACTGAGGGAAGACTGCTTCAGTCTTCCACCAACACGGAGAAGCCCTTTGTACAAGATAGGGTCAAGGCAGAAGATGGGACTTGAACTCTGAAGACTATCTCCTCTCTTGAGCATCCTCATCTCTTGGGAGAAGGCTTGCTGCTGGACAAGCTTCATCAGACAACATCAGATGCTCTCTCTCGTTCCTCGATGGTGACTAGCTCGCTATGATGTTCTTGCTTAGACCCCAGCCTCTTAATTCGTGCAACCACCTCTATGAGCATTGTCCAAGAAGAGAACTGACTCAGACGGCTGAGAATGTCTGTGCAATTGCTGACTCTGGTCGCAAATGCCTGAACTACCTTAACTTCAGGATCGCCAATGAGCAGCTCTATTGAGTTAGATTTTGGACGTACTTCTTGCGCCCAGAGAAATGTAGGCCCTGGCATCCAGTTTTTTGAAGAGATATTCGATGCCTGAAGGCCTCAGGAGGCATGACCAGCTGGGTTTTCCGCCGTATCAACATAATGCCATTGACTAGGATCAGTGCTTTCTCTTATCAGTTGAACGTGGTTCGCAACAAAAACATGAAATCTCCGTGCCTCATTTTTAATGTATCCCAGCACGACCTAAGAATCTGTCCAGAAAAACTCTTAATCAATCTTCATTTCGAGTTCACCCTTCAGCATGACACTCAATTCGGTCGCGAGTTTCAGCTTCACTAGTTGAGCGTCCACATTCAACTCATCAAATAGATCTTCTAGAATGAATGTGGAATCGCTTTGCGTGTCGAGTAGCGCATACATGAGAACTTCTTTCTGTGGCTCTTGTACTGAAGACACAAAGACTGGGATGATGCTTGAGGTGGCAGAGGTACGTTGCGTAGATGCAAGAGACGCAACCTTTTGGACTTCCTGGCTTGTACGATCTTCTGCGGAAGCTGAGCCATTCTTTGTTGCTTCTATTGGCCTTTGTTTCCTTTCTTCATGCAAGCAGGTTGCATGATGGCGACCGCATGTGCTACAGGTGTGTCGCCTTTTACAATCTTTGGTGATGTGTCCCTTCCTTAAGCATCCGAAGCAGAGGTGGATTTCATGTATGAACGCTTTCTTATCTTCAGTGGTCTTCAATGTGAAGGTGGGGCACTAAGCAATGCCATGCATTTCATCCTTGCAGACAGAGCACGGTGGTGGTTTTACCTTACAATAGGATGTTTCTCGTGTCTCCAAGCTGGAATTCTTCATTTGAGCGCTTGTGTTGAGGGCTCTGGCTCTCTTAGGTAACCTATCGTCTGTGGTCTTGAAGTGGGGAGGCGATAGGATTACATGCTATTCGGGCCTCTTTGTTCAGGAACTTTGTGAAACATGCAAGACTTGAATAGTTTTCGGACATGTCCAATTCATTTACAACGATTCGGCTCCACTTTCACACAATCCACTTGAGTAGTTTTTTGAGCAGTCATTTAGAATAGCCAGTCCTATGACGTGGGGAATCGCCTCGGCGCAGCCTTGTAGGAAGTCTGCAAACTCTCGAAGCGCGAAAGGATCGTTCGCACTGATCTTAGACCATTTCATAAGCTTGTCTCTGAAAGCTTTCTGTACGATAAACGAGTTCCCATACCTCTCTTGTCGGACTGTCCAGGCGCCTTTGTATGCGTCCTCTGAGTCTCTGTAGAAGAATCCCTCCACAGCCTTGCGTGCTTCTCCAGTAAGGTACGTTTTCAGTTAAAATATCTTCTCACTTGCTGGGAGGGGCTTCCGATCAATAAGTGCCATGACAAACTTCCGATCAATAAGTGCCATGATCCACTCAACAAATTTGATGGGTTCACCGTTAAACGTCGGTGGTTTTGGCGCAGGCAGGCAGTTTATGCTTAGTGAGCTTGCGATTGCTTGAGCTAGACTGACAGCCTCCTGGTTTGCTGTCACTCCAGGAGATGCTGGTTGAGGTTGGAATGATGTAGCGTCTGGGTTTAACCAGAGTCTAGATACAGTCCTTTGGTGAGCAGAGTTCGTTTCATGGTTGTTCTCTTCCTTATAATTCTCCGGATCACTTTCAAAACCATTGTATGCCCTCACCCGAGCTGCTGCTACCTGGACTTCCTTCTCAACTTGTAACTGCTGTAGCTTTGACCTCTCCTCCTCCAGCATGAATTGCATCTCCGCCAACATTGCTGCCTCTTTCTGCTTCATCTCCCTTTCTAGCTTATGGAGTCGTGATTGCTGAGCCTGGATTTCTTTTGTAGCCTTTACCTGTTCTAATTTGGCTGCGAGTTCTGCTTCTACTCGTTTGCTAGAGGTTTCAGTTTTTGTGCGACCAAAGGTGGACCCATACTCATTCTTATTTAGTGTCATTCTTACCTTCTCTAACTCAAGCCGATCTCTATAGTCCTCATCAATAGTCTCGAGTCGTTTACTCACAAGCTCACAAATCTCTGCAGTCAGAGTGACACACGCATCCATTCTCTTAACAATCTCTGGAGTTGTTGTACTGTTGCGTATAATGGGCTTGTACAGAACGCATACTACGTCATGTCTTGCTCTAATGTCTTGTTGAATTTTATCATGGTCTTCTTGTGGACAGAAGATTTTCAATTTTGACCTAGTATCATTTGATACCTGCCTCCAGGAGTCATAACCCTTGATAAATGCCTTTTCCTGTTTCTGGGTGTCCTGATTGTGCATCTCTTGGCCTTTCTCTGTTAGAGTCCTTTCACGGGAGGTTGTCCTGACCTGTTGACTGCCTATGGGGTTGCTCGTTTCTTCTGCATGGAGTGACATTTTGTTTATGTTATGCAGCTGTTTTAAATCGACTGTAGTCTCTGATTGCCCTGTGCCTGGATTAAAACTTCAGTGAGCAGTGATTTACCCTTAGTAATGAGTAATGCCACTATGATCAGACATTTACAAATTCTGGACATTCAAATAATTTTTGGATAAAACAGGAACAAAACAAAATGTCATAAACAGAAGAGTTTTAACAAGAGTTGAATAACTAGTTTACTTAACCTTTCGTTAGAAGTAAGTTCCAGGAATGACTCTTCTATGAAACAACACAACGTTTTACCATACCTTGAGACCATGTAGTGCTTAGAACTTACAGAAATGCTCAAACTCTTTAAAGCCTTGAAAGCTTAAAATGTTTTATACCATTGTTATGTGAGGTAATCCGGTTAAACTGAACTTGTATGTGCATGGGTAAAGTCTCTTTTTACTGTCCATTGCCATTTAAAGTCTCTCAATGCATCTGTAGCATAAGTACTTTGGGCGTGCTGTTAGCTTCCAATCTTGCCTGAGTGTTGGGTTGATAGCTGTGCATCAGGTGTTCTTGTTGCCGACTTGGTTGGAAGGAATAGCAGCACAGGATGCGCAGATGTAGTGACGAGTTTTCACTCTAACAGCCCTTGGCTTGGATAATCAAGACTCAGAGAGTTCCAAACAGGTGCCTTTGGTTTTTATTATATATTTGTCACGTTGTCACATCGTCTGAAGCACTGTGAAAACTCGTTCCGCTTACCAAGGGTGTTAAATTTAAAAGTTTTAAAGATTATTTTACAAAGTTCACATTGTAGCATTCATATGTTGCGTTCTTTCGCTTACCACAGATTTCCTCATTCTGGTCTCTCGTTGACCTTTATTCTGACCTTTATGATAAATGTGAATCACGCACATAATGAAATACATTGCGAGACAACCTGCATTGTGCTTTCCCAATAGAACGAACGCAAGAGATTGCAAAAGGAAACGTGTGAGTAATAAAATAAAATATTATTTATTTAAACCATAACAAACACAATTCTCTCTGTTGACATGAATTATAGAACAGTAGGTAAACATATCAATTATTATTAATGATAGAGGGCGGGGATAACTTGGGATCATCAGAGTACAACATATGGCATTACTCACGATTGTAAACAGTAGTCATATAAAGTGAAATTAAAGTGAGCTAGCGGCCATTTACACCCCCACCACCAACACCACTGCCAACCCACAAATATCCATCAGGCCATTCCCAAACAATTGGGATAATTGGATTTAATTATTCTGCTGAAATCAATGGGCTATTGAGCGTTTATGTAATCTAATAGGCCTACATGAAGTCTGATTCTGTATGACCACCAAAATGATTTTGAAAGATTATTTGAATCACATGGTCTAGCATGTGAACAAACCACTACATAAAATGCTTGTTTGAAAGTGAAAGGATTTACACTATCTCTGTGCTTTTATTCCCAAAAGATATATATCTACGGTTGATGTAAAGTTACAGAAGAGGCAACATCCTTGTTCAAAGATAAACAGAGAGAAGGGTTTAAATGACCTGTAAGCAGAGAATAGTTGTTTTATGAGTTTATTGTTTTCTCATAAAAGCTTTTCCATCTTGGCGGTCTTTCCAAGTGGTTATCTAAATACATTTGCAAATTAGAAACTTCTTTGTGGCAGTGAACAAGAGGCACTGCAGACCAGAAGATGTTTACTTGCACTTTAATACCAATTTCACGTGTTATTCTGGTCCGTGTTCCTGTTTTAAGCGAGGATGACAACTGTGAATTGTGTTTTGTCCCGTCAACAAAAAAAAGAAAAGAAAAAAAAAAGGTTGTCCTTCCAGCTGGTACAATTCCAGATGGATGCCCTTTGTCAACTGAAGCATGAGACAAATGAAAAATATGAGGGCTGGTGATCTGAAAGTAGCCTGCATGGGGGCGCGGACGCAGTCATAAAAACAGAAACCGCCAGCTCAGGTGGAAAGAATGACTGGAATGGAGGCCGTATCCAATGAATGGAAGGAATGGAATGAGATGGAATAATGGGACGTAAGGTAGATGGAGCATGAGTGTGCATTAAACAGCGGTCGTTCCTCACTCATGACATGGAGAGCTTCCCCTTGGACTGCACCTCTTAACAATCTGCCCGCTTCTGATTGAGTTCCTTCTGATTGAGTTCCTTCTGATTGAGTGCTGCTTGCGTGCGTTTGTGAGCATAATTGGCGGAGTCAAGTACCGTTTGTCTTTCCTGGTATTGTGTGAAAAATTGGCTTGTGCCTACTTTCTTGTTCTAGGCTTGGACACCCTCATTTTTTACATCTTTCACATCTTGTATGCCGATGGTGCTTTTTAAAATGTTAATTTAGCATGTTCAAGTGTTACTATCATGATATTTTACATCTCTCAAAACATAAGCTAGTGTGTTTCAATGGGGCATTGACCGTGGCTGCGTTCTAATACTGTTTTCCTTGTTATCTAGTTGCCTTGATCCATAGCTTTGTCTACTTCACAATGCGGCAGAAGTAGACAGGGGAGGAGGCAAGGGGAAAAGGACTGAGTTCTAAATGAATGATCGATGGTCAGGAAACATAATAGGAAAACGTGTTTAATTAAATGTGGTAAATGTTTTTAACATATCAAAGAGACTCCCTGGTTAAAGAAATAAATAAAGATTTTTTGAAAAGAGCACAGAGAGGAGGTGGAAGGAGGTGGGACACACCTACACACTCCTGCATCAGCAGACCATGATGTTGATGCATGATAACGTGGATCCAAGTCCTACCAAAGGCATTACGTTTCATGACATCACAAAACCACAGAAAGGACTCTTTCACAAAGGATACACATGTGGCTCAAGGGAGAAGTTGCCCCTAAGCACTGGCACAGGACCAGCTAACTCTACCCAAATCCTAATCTTAACCATCAGGAAGAAAAACACAAAAACTGACTTCAGACCAGCACTCACAGGAAAATTACACCCCCACCACACATGTCTATCCTTTGTGGAAGAGTTTTTCAGTGCTGTGCGAAGATTGATCAATGCCTTTCCACCCGATATCTATGTATTGTATGAAGGATGGAGTAAAGGGGTAGAATTAAATAGGGAATTGTCAATAGGTTCTGTTGCTCAGTGTTGCAACAGTGACACTAGGTAAATCAAGGACTTAATGCCTTATAATTAGCCTTATATATTGGACTACTTGCCAAGTATTTAACATATGAAAGAAACATGAGAAAAGACACTTTCTTTGGAATAAATCCAAAACATAATTTTTATTTATTTATTTATTTTGTTGTATTACAAACCTTATAACGTGGATAAAGAAACAAAGAATTCCTCTGTTTAATGGTGCTGTCTTTGTTTAATGGATGCATAAACATAGACAACTCCATAAACTCATTTATTACATGCTGTTCATCATTACTGGAGCATATGTACTAAAATATGTACTGAAATACTGAGAAATATCATTCATTTGAGGAGGAATTTATTAAACATTTTCTGAAGCCTACTGTATATAATGCAGCCAGAGGTCCAGTCCTACAGATAAGTGGAACTTCTGAGCATACAAGCGATGTAATCACTTATCAAAAACTCATTTATTACGTGCTCAAGGGTGTTCCATTTCTTTGTGTATGTACACCCTTGTCTCCTCCTTAAGTTTCATAAAATCGACCAGGAGGAGGAGGCCAGGGCAGGAAACAAGGGAAGACTATTGGGATGAAGCACACATGCTAACACAATGCATGTGTGCATTTTAAAATTATGCACACATGCATTTATGATTGGCACAGACATGTCACATGTGGACTCTAGACCCATCAGAGGACAGAACAGATGACGTTCAGACCGAAAATAAATACACCAATTCAGTTGCCTTTAATGGGGGGTTGGGGGTGTACTAGGCCAGAAGAGATTAGTTGGGATTATGGGGGTGAAATCATTCAGATGCAGAGGTATTCACCTGAGCTGAAGCCTATCCATTTTACTACCCAAATACATTTCCACATGTTAAAATGGGAGGTTGTAGCCACTGAAATTATTTATAAACTCAGTGGCAAGGTAAAAGGATCTATCCATGAATCACTGAAGGTGCCAATAATGGGATACTCAGGAACACAGCCAGGCTATGCCCCCCTACTTCTGAAAAGGGTAAGTGGTTACCATAGTGAAGTGTGATAATGGTGACTTTGGAAATCGCTGCTATTTATGTGCTAGAACTACTGACAGTGAATTCGCTGCTAATTTCCAAATTATAGTCCGTGCCAGCAAATTACACAGCATCCTGCCGATGCTCAGGAGAGTTCAGCCCTGTTCTTTCACCTCCAATAACAGAGCGCTCTCTTTACCTATTTCAGATGAAGTGTTCCATTTTCTTGTTTCTTTACTCTGCCATCTATTTTTTTTACTCAAATGTAAATACACTGCTTGAAACCTGGTTCAAATTGGATGGCATTCTTATGCGTTTGAGGTATGAAGGTAATGAGGTCTTTTCGTCCATTGTTGCTATTTTACGGAAATGCACTAATCAATCTATGAATGTGCAAAATGATCGAAATACATGATCCTTTGTAAATATGCTGCTCCACGGGGACCTAATTGCATGTGCAGGTATTGTACATTATGGTTTCTCAAATAGGACCCTGACATTAACTCTGCTTTTTCACAGATGCTCAAAGAGCATCTAATTTCCCTTTATTAAATGTGTTGAAAAGGAAGTCATAACCGACGGAGCTTAACGATAACAATAATAACAGCTTGCATGTATATAGCACATTTCTTCTCAGGATATCAAAGCGCTTTAAAGTGAAGAGGAAGAAACTCACCACCAATGTGCAGCACCCACCTGGGTGATGCATCACAGCCGTCTTCCACCGGAACTCTCACCACACAACAAATTTCTGACTTTTTTTCCCCCATGGTTTACTGCCTGCTACGTATCACATTGCAACAACGTTCCTCACAGTCAGCTGTAAATTCTCTATGAATGCATATTATTTTATAGAGCAGGGGCCATGTACAACTAATTAGTTGTACCAGAGTTAGCTGGATAGCTCATTTACACCTGCAGTCCCCTGGCAGGAAGAACATTAAAAACATAACAATTAGTATCTAAAAAAAAGATATGGTACAAAATAACATCACACATTAGGGAAAAGAATTAATACAAAAATATACAGTAGATGACAAAGGTAAAACAAAATCTGGTCACATGATTGGTTTGATTTAAGCCACACATTCAGGTTTCCTTTTTTAACTCAGCAGCTGACTGAATGCCCCTGAAGTCGCGGTGCCTTTGTGACAGCGAAATATAAGACCCAGGGTATTGGTCTGGGATCGCCAGCCTGACCCCCTCACCATCAACCTTCTCACACGTATTCATTTTCCATTAGGTCCTCAGGTTTAACCTCAAGGAGCTGTTAAGATGTTAAGATGTGTCAGGCCCTTACTAAGTTATGTTCTACCCCCAAATCCACATTTGAGATTTTTTATTTTTATGTTTGCTCTCGAGTGCCAGCTTGAACCAAATGCTTGAGACTTCATGGTCCTCTGGGACCAGAGTCCAGTAGCCCTGGACTGAGGGTAAATATCAAAGGAAATAAGCATTTTGGCTTACCTTGTTATGAAAAAAAGTCCACTCCAAATGGCCTTAGGGGTTTTCAGTTTAGGATCACGCTAGCTGCTTTCTAACACGTGAAAAGGCTGTAGAAATAGCAGCGGGTTTGTAAGTGGAGGCTGAATGAGGAGGGTGGAAGTTTTTTGATTTAGTGCCAGACAAGGTCAGCAGTCTTCATCACACGATGCCTACATCCACGTTTCAGAGATAACTCACTGTAGGTCAAAGGGTGTAATGAAGCTTAAATTAAGCAACTGACCTTGTAGATGTCGGTTTCTTAAAGGGAAGCTCGGGCTCTTTGAGTAATTCAAATATGGTGGAACGTGTCTGTTTTGTATAGGCCTGTACATTTGCCTTTTCAATGCCATATACTGTGGGCTTAATATGCCCACAAGCACTAAACATGGATTTCATTTTCTTACACTTATCAAATTTGACACGGACATTAAGAATAATTTCTTCCTCCAGCTGAATTGCATAGGTAATACTTTAGTAAATGGTCATTTTACTTAAAATACCCTTGGCGCACTTGCACAGTCTTGCACGTAGAATTTTACAGTGCATGACTTGTGTTCTATTAAAGGTTTTCTTCCTGACAGTCCTTACACAGAAACGATTCCTGCCCCCTACCCCGGTCCAGGATGTCCACCTTCGCTATATTTAATTACACGTCCCAATAACCCAGGAATGCACAGAGCATCCCAAGCAGGCCTCTCCAAAGCAGGCCTGTCACATCAAACAGGAGGTTTGTTTTCTGTATCTCACACTCACAAGCCATTACTCCTCTCTCCCCCTGAATGTACAGGAGGCATCAATTCAGGGGCATAAGGAGGTGTACCCGCCGATGCGTAAAAACGTTATCTTTCCTGTCGACTTCCTATTTCCGATTTACAGGGGGGGATAAAAGACCTCGCCTCCTGAATTCCACTCCATCTCTTTGTTCCGTTTAGAGTGCGAAATGAATTCCCATCCCGCTGTGAGTCTGAAGAATAGGAAAAGGTTGCGGGACTTGTATGATTAATGTTAAGTTTTCCTAGAGAAATACAGCGAGACAATTCAATTTGCAGGTTTCCTACCACGCTTAAATAATTCAGACCATTCAGTGCTTTTTAATGTTTTATAAGCAAAATTAGGTGCCCGGTTGGGACTGAGAATCTCCACTCTTTTGCGCCATTAACTTCACGTTATTTGTCCACATGACCTACAGTTTCATAAAGAGGTTAACAATGGATACTGGGTTAATATTCCTTTTTGTTTTTTTATGTAAACCCTTTCTGTAAATCTGTGAGTGTGTGTGTGATTTTTATTAGTTTTATATTTTATTTTTAGGAACTCACGACACAGTCAACTGTAACATGAATGTTTAGCTAATAGTGCTGTGCTGTTTGAAATATCAAATGAATAGTTTTAAAAGAAAAAAAAATTACCTGTCTTTGTCACCAAAAACAGAATATCATTCACCATATGTGTGTGTGAATGGAAAATACAGTGCAGTCAACTTTCAGCACAGCAAATACAGTGCAGTAAACATGCATCACAGCAAATACAGTGCAGTCAACATGCATCACAGCAAATACAGTGCAGTCAACATGCATCACAGCAAATACAGTGCAGTCAACATGCATCACAGCAAATACAGTGCAGTCAACATGCATCACAGCAAATACAGTGCAGTCAACATGCATCACAGCAAATACAGTGCAGTCAACATGCATCACAGCAAATACAGTGCAGTCAACATGCATCACAGCAAATACAGTGCAGTCAACATGCATCACAGCAAATACAGTGCAGTCAACATGCATCACAGCAAATACAGTGCAGTCAACATGCATCACAGCAAATACAGTGCAGTCAACATGCATCACAGCAAATACAGTGCAGTCAACATGCATCACAGCAAATACAGTGCAGTAAACATGCATCACAGCCACAGCCCCCTGTCAGAATCGTTCATTGTGCTTCACATGATGACATAACCATTACCTTTCTGCTTGCTAAAAAACCAAGCAGTCACTTGTGTACAACCAAAACGAATGCCTAACGTTTCTATTCACAGGAACAGAAAGCTACACGAACAGAATAGAGATTTCGCTTTGATGTCGACAGCTATCCCTTTCTGCAGGTGTCAGTGAATATGTTCTTTGTTATTAACATCTGCTCGTCAGGCAGTGAGGCTTGGCTAATCACCCCTAACACCTTCTGTGTCTGACGAGAGAGGGGTGGAAATCAAGGGCATTGTTTGGCAGCTGGCCGGAGCCGCTAAAGTGCTTCCCTCCTCTCTTTTCCCCCCTCTTTTACTCCCTCTCTTTCTCCCTCTTTCCCCCTATGCTCTCTCCTCCCCTCACTGCAGAAAACTCCTGTTTCCAGCACTCCTTTTTAAGGCCTCAGTCTATTTTTAAAGAGTGTATTATATTTAAACCAGACCAAATACAGCACACCACTTTGTCTATGTTAGTATCCTTTAGTTCTACTATATATTATATAATACAAGTATTACAGATATTAAGAGGTTAATTGTGTGCATGTAATTAATGTGTGTGTGTGTGTGTGTGTGTGTTTGTGTGTGTTGACCATTAAGGTAATTGTATTTCATTTGTTTTTTTGTGTTCTTTCAGCAGCATGCAATTCTATTAGAATGTTTAAAAGAGTGCATAGTAGATTAATTAATTCATTTTTCAACTATATGGGTATCTAATATGAATTGGGGGGGGGGTGTCTTAAATGCAGCTGTATAAGTAAGCCCCTCTGCATTAAAGGCATTTATAGTAATTCGTTTTGTTTAACTGTGGTAAATACAGAGACTAGGAGACTCTTTTGGCAGCATGACCTCAACATTAATAGTGAAGATAGTGCATGGTAATCTGTGCTCCTAACCGTCCAGAAAATATCTTGTTTTATAAACCCCATTAATTACAGATTAAAATAATGTATAAACTACAGACAACCCCAGGCATACAAAGTAAATATGATTCAACTTGTTCTGGATTATGTCCCAAATGTAACGAAGGAAACACACATGCCCACCTTATCTGGTTTTGCTCACAAATTAAGAAAATTTGGGCCAAGGTTGAAGTGCATATCGCTCTTATGTTAGGAATAAAAGGGGCTGAGCCCTTTGCAGTGCCTTCCAGGCCGTTGTTTTTTAGTATTTAGAAAATGCACACAGGTTCACACACTTATTTTATGCTCCAAAAATAAAGTATGGGGCCCCCGATAGCATAGAGGTCTAACGCACCCATATTGGCTGGTCCTTTACAAGTGTGAGCTGCCTATCACGGTCACAGTTTGAAACCCGACTGTACCAGACCAGCAGGGTGAGCCAGCATGAACTCGCTAGTAAGCGTGTAAGAGTGACTCTTAGCAATTAGCTTGCCTCGTGGAGATGGGCGGCGAGTTTGTGTGGGGAGGGGGCAAAATAAATGGAGGGTATGATTGGCCACTAAATTGGGAGAAAAACTGGAAAAGAACTGAAACAAATAATAATAAAAAATTAAAATAAAATAAAGTTAAGTTAAAATAAAATAATGTTTATTTACCCATGCAAGTGTGTTGGTGTTGCAACGATGAAGACCTGAGGGTCGATACATAAACCCACCTGCATGATTAAATAAACCATCATATATTTAGTTTTGGAGCATCTAGTAAGTGTGTGAGTCTTATTCTCATATGCCACTTTAACTCTGCACCTTGTGCTTTTACAGTGCATACAGTGGGTATAAAAAGCTATTAAAGCTTTAGAGTTGTTCATTTCATTTTTTTATTTTGTGTTGATCAGTGGCAAGAAATCCCAACTAAATCCATTTAAAAATAAAATAAAATGCCAAAGGAGGTGAATACTATTTTTTCACTTTACTTTTTTTATACCGACTGTATGTTTATCACGTCACCATCATTCTTTAGTAGCAGCTCTCCAGAAACACAACACTTTTACAGATTATTTGGTACTAAACACACCTAACACACCTGTTCCAAAAATCTCCCACAGGTTTGAGAATATTTTAAATCTCTTTATATTCAAGATATTAACCTATGTCCTGAATGTATAACTTTTCTCTGACAATATGGAGCCCAGTACTTCAACGCTACAGGTATTTCTGCTGTGTTACTGAAGGGGCCAGCTCTTCCTAACTCACAGGAATTGTATGAACAATTTATTCTTCTTTATGCTCTGATTATATATGCTCTGATTATATCTGACGAATGTATGACTTTGAATAATACTGTAGCATACTATGTCTGAATATGGTATTGTCTGAGGAATGTAAAATCACATAACATGGGTGTGTGTGTGTGTGTGTGTGTGTGTGTATTGTATGTGTATTCTCCTCCTCAGATTCTAGCCCCTGCTTTATATTGATGTTAGGAATATACTGTATTGATTTTATAGCCATAATAATAGTACGAAGGAGGTTTGCCTGTAAATCCATGAATGATTGTGTACATGTGGGATTGTGTCACAGTAGGATGACTGAATGACCTTGTAGTGAAATTATGTTCAGTGTACGTGTATTTGTAAGTGTGTATTCTTTCCAACCATATGATATGTATTTCCACGTCAGCAGGCGCCAGGGACGACCATATCTGCTAACACAGAGTGTGTTCTCTGTCAGCCACAGCTGCTCGTGTGCACTGAATCTGCTGTAGCACACAGGAGCTCGTCCGAGCATCAGGGGGCGGCCTTTACGTCTTTATGTCTATATCACCCTTCTACACCCTGACAGAAATGTATGTCTTTATGTCTATATCGCTGTTCTACACCAGGACAGAATTAGAAGAAGGAGCTGAAAGCCTTCTTGCCCTGCACCCTGCTCCTGTCAGGTATAAGACACGGTGGAACAGAGAGATTTTAGAGTACCCCTGTCAGAGAGATACTCAGGAAGCTCCAGTGTACACCTTGGAGCTCTGCACAAGGCAGCAAGACATGCTGTTATGACACAGCACATTGCCGGCACCGCACCAAAGATACGTATTTCTCGTTTTACGGAGAACAACTTTTTTTTTTAGGAAGTAATCTTTGTTTCATCTTGTCTGCAAACGGTTATGTGGGATTTTGTTTTTCTGTCTTCTCACCATAGGGGATACAAGTAAAGTTTTTATTTTTCCCCTTAAGAAAAATCCCATACAGCACAGGCCCTTTTCCAAACTATGAACATAGCTTCTTTTTTATTTCGCACAAATCAACTACAGACCCAAACTTAGAAGCCCAGTTTCAGACCAAAAAACAAATTGGGTTCCAAGTTGCAATTAATCCACACACATCTAATGAAATCTGTCACACCCTTGTGCTTGTGGACACCCAGCTGGGAGTGGCATATTTCTAATTAAAGCATTTTGCAGTCTTGGAAAAAGCACCTATAATGAGATGTCAGGTTTTGAAGGTTACTTCTGATTTTCTTTTCTTTTGTTCTTTTAAAATTCTTTTTTTAAATAAGTATAAAGTCAGATTTCCTCCATCTGTTAATAGACGAAGAATGTCTAAATATGATTTGGCACATAAATATCAGATCTACTGAGTTATAAAATCTTCTGTATGATGAACCCTAATCCACTCAATGGTGGAACATTCAGTTTGTCAGTGTAACCTCCTGTAATTTCACAAAAATCAATGCAATTTCATGCAAAGTCTCATCTTGCAGATAGGTTCCTGTATAGAACCATTCTTACTCTGCCATGCTTTTTTCTAATGCATGTGAATGTTAGTTATAATAAAATCTCCATCTTTCTAGGCTCCTTATGCAGAGTTGATATTTTTTCAGACACGAGTGTCTTCAGACAGTCTCTCAGTTTATTCAGTGAAAGCCTCTCATTCAGGGTTAGATCTGCAAAATGCCTAAAATGTAAAATGTAAATGTAATGTAGGTCTTGCCAGGATTGTGAGCAGAAAATGAACCGGATCTCGAACTCGACCCCACTAGTTTTCAGGTACATGCAATACTCTGTACTTGATTATCATCAGGCATAGAGCAGCAGTGTGGAGAGATGGGTCTGGAGAGGGAGATGACAGGGACTAATCCCTAGCAGAACATTACCCTCGCCCTCATCTGTAACGCTCAATAACCAAGAAGTGGTCTAGTAAATATCCAGTGGTCACTGAATGGTTTGATGAGCATGACATCGATGTAAACCATATGCCATTGCCGTCTCAGTCCCCAGATTTCAACCCAGTTGAACACTTTTGGGAGATTATGGAGCAGTGCCTGAGACAGCATTTTACACCACCATCAACAAAACACCAAATTATGGAATTTGTCATGTAAGAATGGTGTTGCATCCCTCCAATAGGGTAGCAGACACTTGTAGAATCTATGCCAGGCGCAATCAAGCAGTTCTGGTGGCTCGTGGTGGCCCAGCACCCTATTAAGACATTTTGTTGGTGTTTCTTTTCCTTTGGCAGTTACCTGTATGTACTGTATGTATGTAACTTGACCAGAACAATGCTAAACAATGCAGATATATGCTAAACAATTAACCTATTTATCTAAACAATAAAAATAAGTTTTATTAACAGCACTTATATTTGAAAATTTTTTATTTAAAATATAAAAAAGAAGTTAATAAGGGCCTCCCATGTGGTCTAGATGGTTTCAACGTCCGACACTGGCCACGAGGGGTTCGATTCCCTGGCCACGCCCGAGTCGGCTCTGGCCGGGAGTGCCACCGGGGGCGGCAATTGGCTATCTGGGAGGGGGGAGGGAGGCCGACCAGATGATCGCTGCACACAGGAGTGGCTCTGGGGTGCTGGAGTTGCGGTCGATGGCATGATAAGTGCCGTCTCGGAGGAAACGATGCTTCGCCCCCCTACGAGGGAGGGATTGGCCTAAAAATAGCGGGTGTAATTGGCTACCAAATTGGGAGAAAAACTGGATAAATTCAGATATATATATATTTTTTTATAAGTGAATTTACTTTTATTTACTTTAAAAATGATTTTGCTGTTAATAAAACATATTTTACCTTTTTTATTAAATAGCTATTAAAACAGCAAATGTAGCAAGAGTAGCATGCAGTCCCTGTTTTTGTGACTTGTGTTGAGTCATCTCGTGTGGCGAGAGAGAGAAGCCCCCTTCCCCATGGGGGTCCTGCCTGTGGAACAGGTCTGCTGGGCCCGTGGTGGTCATTTGTCCACTTCCCCGGCGAAGGCTTCTGTTGTGTTGGTCGTTTCGGCGAGGGCCCATCCGCAGGCACAATAACACCGCCCCCCGGAGCGCTGCCGGGACTGGCTCCTCCGCCGTGAGTGATCGCTTCCTTTCAGGGGGCGCAGGCCGGCTGCCTGGGGAGAGATGGGCGGAGGGTGGAGGGGGTCACCGGACCTCGCAGCAGGAGAGGACTGTGTGCACTAATCCAGCCCCAACCCCCAACGCCCCGCCCCAAGCCGGATGTTCCAAAGCCCACATCATAGGGCCGCAGGGACAAACTGAGGATTCTTCATCATGCACCACAAACTCTCAAACATTTCTTTTTGTGTGTGTGCAAACAGTCTTTTACAGGGTTGGGGTCAGTTGTAATTCAACATGTCTAAAATTCCTATTCTAAAGATTGACATTTTTTTATGTAGTTTTATTCTAAACTACATTCAAATTCAATCCCAATTCCATTGCTCGAACAAACATTCCTGTAATTCAGTTCAATTCAAAGTCAATGCCAAAAATCTATTTCATCAGATTTGAATCGGAATAGTCCCATGAATTACAATTGAAAGTGTAATTGACCCCCAGCCCTGCTCTACAGCCTCTGACACTTGTACATGCAGTGAAATGAAGCGCTGTCGTTGGTGGGGTGGGCTTTTCTGGAAGTACAAGCTGATTGACACGTATTGTTATTGCAGAACGAGTCTCATCTGAAAAAGCCACAGAGAGGATCTTGTTGCTGCTCCGAGTGCAAATGAAGTACTACTACCCTACTACTACTTCTACTGAAGTACCCTACTCGCTCCAGTGAGGCAGGCTTACACACTGTACGCTGCACCTCTCTCTGTGTGTGTGAGTCAAACCAGAGGGGGGAAAAAGTTATGGAAGGGAATGAAGATTTGTTTTATCCTGTGAGAATTGAAAGTACAGCAAGTACAGCCCTCCCGACTGCAGTCACGCGCCCCCATGGTGTGGAATCGAATGACTGTGCCAGTTCTGACTGACCAGGAGGCCTGTGGGTCAGTGCAGTGGGTTCAGCCTCATCATGCAATAGCGTTTCCTCTGGCCGATCGTTCCACTACCGTCTGCCTTGCACTGGTTGCGTTAGTTGTGCTGTCCTCTGGCACAAGAGCTGCCCAGCTCAGATGATGGCTCACAAGAAGCAGTGGTGTGCTAGCATGCGCCCTCCTGAAAATTGGCCAAGGGTGTTGTAGGGATGGAGCATGCCTGCAGTCTTGATTGGACGATCCAAACTGGGAGAAGAGGAAAATGTCTGGAAGTAAAAGGGTCTTATATTTCAAATGAAAAAATGTTTAAACGGCAAACAGAACCAAAGAGCAAAGCACATGACACTTTTTCCTGGTTATCCTGTTGTCCGATGCCCTTTGGCATTTTGACCTTTGGGTCACTCAGAAAGGCTCTGAAAGTGAGCTCTGTCTCTGTGTTGCCTTTTTTTTGTTTTTTACGCACGCCTCCCTCCTGCGCCGTCTGGGAAAGGTTTGGGAAGGGGGAACACTGCGCCCGGGCGAGGACGCTCCCAGCAGGTGGAGGATCAAACAGGTCCCAGGCCAGAGGCACCCTGGGAGGCCCGAGCGGGATCAGAGAGCGGGAAGCGGGGCTGCCCCCGCTTTGACCCGCCGTTAAAAAACACACCCCGTTCCGCCCCGCCGCCCCTCCCCAGCAAGCACAACACTGTCCAGCCGGGACGCACCCCTGACCCCGCTCACACAAACACCAAACGCTCACTCCACTTCACGAGCTCCCGCTCAGAAAAATAAACTCTCCCCTCAGCCCTTATGGAAAAAACACTACATGCTCAAATATCAAATCCAAAAGATATATTTTTGGTGTATTTCAAATGATATCATTCAAAGTATACATACTACTTGCAAAATGTCATTATGAACTCATTTTTAAATAGATTGTTCTGTAACATGTACTGTACAACATATATAGCATAAATACAAGTAACAATGATCAAGAATATGTTGGCACATATTAATACCACATTTCAGCAATAAAAAATTTATAAGTACGATTTCATATTTTGTGATATTATTCAATTGTATTGCCATTTATGAGGTTGCATGGGGCAATTCATGTTACTTTGAGTTGTTAGTCTATGTGAGGTGCACTCGGTCTTCAACCTTATCCATAATGTGTATTTAAGGAGTCTCACCCCTCCCTCTCCCCATTTTGTCCTTACCCCCCCTGTGTGTCGTTAAGTTTTGTTAAAATTATTAGTAAATTTTTGGGGCAAAATCGGTATTGCCATTTATTTCTTTTTTGCAAGGGATGTTTTGTAAGGACCAGGCACTATATGTGCATATAAAAATGTGTTTTTGGCAGCCCCTGATATGGTACACATACCGCATTTCCTCTGTATATACCACACAAGTCTGCTTAAGCAATGAAGAGCGTGCCCTCAACTTGGAGGGGGTCAGATAATTTTAAAATGGCTGCATGTGACGATAATGTATGCCCCGCCCCTTGTCCATGATTAACGAGGTAAACTTGACCTGCCATTGGCCCGAGACAGCGGATTGAAAACCTCCTTTCAGGCCAATCGCTGCTTCATTGCCGAAACATACTAAGCGAAAAGCACTCCGTCACAGTGCTCAGGGCTCAAAAGGGGAGACGGAATGCAAATTACGCATCCAATGTGCCGAGCAGATTTAGTGGCACAGACACTGGTATGACCAGGCAAAGTTCAGTGACGCTTGGAAAAAATCACATGTAGGAAACGAACAAACGTTTTCTGCTCACACAAAGCAACTGATTTGCAGAGTAAATGATTGTTTTTTAAGTGTTTGTCAAGAACTATGAATTTGTCCCAGACTTATTTGAAACTGAAGCAGTCCCCCGGTGACAACTGTGCATGTGAGATTTGATTTACAGCTTGAGGTGTGAAGGAGACATTTTGTGTGTGTGTATGTTTTATTTATTTTTTGGAGGGGGGCGGCGGTACTCAAACTGAGTTCACCCAAAGTTCAAGTAATACAGCACTGACATTGCGATGAGAGGCAACCATAAACATGTGGAAAAAGAGATAACAAAAACTTTATTTGTGACATAAAAAACATTAGTTTCTGCTTTATTTGTACCAGGTGAAAGTGATTCTTGGCCTTTATATGGGAGTTGGGAGGGTGCAATATGACCCAGTTTGGGGATTGAAAAACGGGTCCCTGTTGCTCTTCAAGTTATTTCCAGATACTGAATGATCCCTCACTGGCTGCCTGGAGCGCATTATTGCAGAGGGCTGTTTTTATATAACAGATGTGCTTGGAGACTTAACAAGTGTGACACGGGCCCTGTAATGGTAAATTCCCCATACCTAAGGCCATTTATAGGGATTTGTGTATTACTTTTCCCCCATTTTATTTGCTATGTATTTCGGATTTGTGTGTGTGTGTGTTTGTGTGTATGAGAAAGGATTCCGTGTGTAGTTTGTGTATGTTTGCATCTGTATAGGTGTATGTTTGTGTATGTGCATGTAGGTGTGTGTCTGTGTGTATGTTTGCGTTTGTGTGTGCTGACATGTTTTGCTTTGACACTGGCATTTGTGGGTGTGTATGTGTGTGTGCATGTGCATGTGTGTGCATTTGTGTTTGTAAATGTGTGTGTATCTGTGTGGCCATTTGAATGTGTATACGTGCGCGCATGTTTGTGTATGTGTGTGAGTGTGTATATGTGCATGTGTGTCGATTGTGTGAATGATGAGCAGCTTGAAACCTCATAGCAAGCACATCAGGGGAATTAATGGCTGCTGCAGCTGAAATGGTCCTGGAGAGAAGGCTCTGATTAAGTCTAACGATGTAATCAAGGCTTTAGGTTCAGAGATCATCCCTTTCACAAACCTGGAGGAAAACAGACTATGAAACAAGGCTCACTCAGTGTACACAGACAAGAATCACTTCAAATGTGTCCTCTCCAAGTGTGTATTCTCCTTAACAAGAAAACCATAACTGTGTTTATAATTATGATGTTGAGCAATGACCAACAACAGCTACGGCTTTTTCAATACCATAAAAAGTACCCACACGTGATGAAATGCACTCATCTGATTTAGACAGCCTTATTTGTCTCACGATTTAGGAATAAAAGGAAGAATCAGATGGAGAGAAAAAGCTTAGGGTCTATAACAGTGAAGGTGTATGATTGTGATTGACAAGGAGCCCATCTGAGAGGGGGGGGGGGGTATTTGATTGGGCGCTGATTATGCTGTGATTAGATTTGGTGGCGTGAACTTGAGATGGCTCACGTGGAAAAGACAAGAGTCGTCACTATAGAGAGGGCCCTTGTTGAGCTCCTGGTGGATCTCTCAGTCAGTGGCTTTTGAGGCTGGTGATACAATTCAGTGGTAGTCACTCCAGAGTGTAGAGTCAAATGGCAAGCTAATGGCCAGTTCTTGTCATTTAATCATCCCAGTGTTCTTTTAATGTTCTGCTAATTGTGGTTCCTGGGAGACCGCCGCCTTGGTAAATAACAGACTCGGATGAGAATCACAAACTCCTCTTCATCTCCTGAGAGGGTACAGGAAACTCAGCAAAATAAATAGCACTCATTTTGGGTGTAGTTTAACATTTTGTTACAGTACAACCTTTTAGCATATGCTCTTATACTGAGTTACAGCCAAAACAATGAACATAACTTAACTCAAATATGTTAATAAAAATGAATGCTGCTAATACAATTCTGCTAATCATGTCGACACTGGTCAGTCCTTGCCACAAACATAGAGGACTTGTAGTTTTAAACCCCACGAGGTTATGAATCTCACTCTCTTTCCTCTCATCTTCACAGTAAACCCACAAAATCCTCTGTTACCTCGCAGACGAGCAGTTGGTGAAGTGACGTACCTGGAAGACGCTCCGGATCTGACGCCGGATGCAAGGCTTGCGACGTGAACGAACGGTAGGTTTGGCCTGGAACGTTTGCACTGGCATGAGAGTAGTGGCATTGTTCATCTACCGCATTTCTCTTCTACAGTAAACCTTTCAGGTTACATTTCTCCTTCTAGTGTTGGCGACTAAGATTTCAATTTGTGATTTCAATAACAGAAAAGCGCATGATGTAGGGATTAATCCAACCAATTAATCCATGCAATTCTCAAATTCCTGGAAGTGCATGATTGTGTTTTGCACTGCACTTTACACACAGGCTGAATATGAACATTATCTGAGTGTAAGCCTTGGTGGCCGTATTCTATTTCAATCGGATATTGGGAGAGATCGTGCCACTCACGAGTGAAAATGAAAAAAAATGGTGTCGAAGTTTCATAAATTCTGGAAAGCGTATTGTCGCTTGATAGCAAGCATATGCCCGTTTTAAGACGTTGCCCTAACTCTAATTGTTCGGGAGAACAAGCAGTCCATAAAAACGTCAAGGCTTTGTTAAATATTTATGCACTCGAATGAAATAAAAAATGAATGGTCGCGACTCTCCTTAACCCTTTAAACGTGGAACAGTTCGTTCGGCGACGCAAGCGATTATCATATATCATCTACCGTTCTCTTTTCTTTTTTCACAAGATTAATCACGCCACCAAGTTACCTGGAGAAGTGGCTTATTAGGAGGCAAATGCATATGTGTAATTTAAGATGCGCAATCATCTCAGGGCACCGCGCGAAATGGCTTCCCTGAAATCAGGCCAGACCCTGCTATTACGGAGACAGTTAATCAAGCCCCGCGGATTGCCACCAGGTCGTTAGTCGTTTCTTTCGGTTCAGCCTCGTTACCGAGTCCGGAGCGTGTAAAGAGTGTTAAAAGATGGGAGTTTGCCATCCAGGCGTTGCGGTTTGAAAGTTATCTCGCTCTGTGCTTTCGGCCCAAAGTAAGGGGGCCAAAATCACTCTGTTGAATTGACACCAAGCGTCTGAGCAGTTTAACAGGTCTGAAACAATGGATTAATGGGGTTAATGGTGGTGCCAATATGCAGTAGCGCTGACATAATCCGCCACTCGGTGATTGATTCATAATGTTTGCGATATGCAGATTTAATTTGTATTAATGTATCTCATTATTTTTTTAGTTGTAATTGTTATGTCATGTTTGAGCTAATCAGAGCATATGCAATTTAATCAGCCATTATCACAAGAGTTTTGCGCGCGCGCGCACACACACACACACACACACACACACACATATGCTTTAACGGGGGTAAAAGGGGCGCCTTATCCGCCAAATGGCATTTCTTCATGTCTGATTGCTACATAGGCTATTTCCACAGAATATTAAGCTTATAGAAATGTGGAACAACAGGGACAGTTAGGCGTGGCTCTATAGTAGCTTGATACTGATTTACAGTAAAGTGTCTCTTTCCGAATGCAAAAGGAATTGACAGTCCTTAATTTATTCAATTCTTATATTTTCACAGAGAAAGGAAGCCCCGCCGTGAGGCAGGGCATCAAAAAATTAGTTGATACTCATAAATGTTCCTCTCCACGGAAATCTTTAGTAAAAGGCGAAAGATTTATACGATCTGAAGAGAAACCAGAGTGTACTGACTACTCAACGAAACAAACGATGGCCGGGTCTACCGTGCAACCACTCTCGATCACGGTTACACGGACGGACAATACTAGGCTATTACTTTCGCTTATTATTCTGCCACCCATTGTGGCTTCCCTTAAGAGATCAATGCCTAGCTCCTTAAAGTTGATCTTTAAAATATATATTTACTGAACTTTCTATGTATGTACAGTACAGATGCATGATGGGAACTATTCAAATTATAGGCCTATGTGCGCTTGCGCACAATAAATAGGATAACGTGAGTATCATTCGTCATATCATACTTTCGTAAACGCTAATCCATTCACATTATTTGTGATGTCTTAATTTACCCTGGACTAGTCAATATATATAAAACGTATATTTTTGCAAGTAGCCCACATTGCATTCCGAATGCAAAAGAACAGCGGGTTCCATTTGAACAGTCCTGATTCACACATGCAGTTTGTCTCATCATTGCGGTGTTTTTCTTTGTTTTGTTTGTTTATTCTTATCATAACATTTTCGTACAAACATGATGACTATGCCATCGCCTTTTGGTCATTGGTTTACAGCTTCTTACATAAATGTGAATGTATTCAGACACTCAGTTAGATTTTTTTTTTAACGTGTGTAGGATTAGCCACTTCAGGTTGGCTTTGAGCCTGATCAGACTATTGCACTTGCATGCCCTCTAAAGGCCATTGGGGGAACTGAACAATGTGGCCATGGTAGAGGTTATGAATTTACATAAAACCAGATTTTAATACATAAATTGTGATATAGGTCTATAAAGCAAAAATATATACAGTTAAACATAAATATAATATAATAATAACTATAAGGATGTAGACTTAATGCACAGCATTACCATATATGTCATTAAACTACCTACATAAACACACAGCTTCCATAAAAATGCTTGCCAACATGCAAAATTACACCAATGGAATTATCTGTAGACTCACCATCATTGATAAAGACTAAATTTGACTGGAAATGCTATATGCTGCAAAGGGCCCTTTGACTCCATAAGCGCAGGCATTGCAGCTCTTAGCAACTTAATATTTTGCATGTTTTGCATGATTACTGCATGTGTTAACAACGAGAAAGATAATGTCGCCTTTGTGCTGTCTCCAAATCAATCGACTACTCAATCGGTCATTCATAGATGCTCCATTCTCAGGCAATTGGTTTTTGCACCTGTGTAGATATGAATGGTTCACATACGCCTTGTAGGTACACATCTGCCACGGACAACTCAATATAAATAAAGCAATAAAAATACAAAATACAGTCAAATATATCTTTTTAAATAGCAGGGTCTTCCTACTGTCGCAGAGGTTCCTTGCATTTACCCATACCGGCAACGATATTACCAGCGAAGGCAATGCAGAGGCCCCTTTGGCATGGTAGGGGGGAACGTGTTCTTAATCAAACAGACAGGAGGAATTGGCAGTTAAGGTGGAAGGGTGAACTTTTCAAGCTTTGTGATTGGCAAAGCGATGGATTAGTTTAATGCACACTATTTTAACACCACTAATGCAAGCGTGCTGGTGAACCCTCTGGAAGGAGTTTAGGATGTGGTGGACTTTGGCCAATCAGGACACTTGCTTCACTGACCTCATTTCCCAATTTTTGCTAATAACATGTGCGGTTCTCCATGACGTGAGGACCGCATTGCTGTGTTCCACCAAACCCATCCAAACACCTGAAACTCATAGTCAGCATTTCTCTGCCAGCGGACGATTAAAGCTCACTCTCTCAAAGTTGTGAATACAGCGAATCCCATCATCTGCAGGGGTACAACATAATATCATTATATAATATCATAATATCATCGTGTAAAACTGGTCTGGAAGTGGTTATCATGCAGCCTCCCCATTCAGATAGCTGAGCCCTGAAAGGCTGTTGAGAGATCCAAGCTGGTCAGGGTGAAGGAGATATGGATAGGATGAAGAGTAGTTGGTGAACGCGTGTTATTAACATAAGAATATATAATGCAGAGAACAGGCCATTCAGCCCATCTAGGCTTGTCGGTTACTTTTGACAAATTGTTACATGGCAACGTTCATTGCATTGAAAACGCCTGAATATTGATGGAATTGGCACTGTTGAGTGAAACAGCTGTTGTGACCCTTACAACAACAAGTGGGGAGGAAACAGATCTCAGAAACCACTTGTTAATCTAATCTGATCCGAATAGACTGCTTTGCATGTAAATTCTATTATCAAACATTATTACTCTATATGAAATCACATCACCGATAAAAAGTAACATTAGATGCAAACTCGTTGTCCCATGTAAGCGTTCATTAACAGGGTTCACACAGTTGCCTGTACGTGCAAACCATGCTCGAAAAGTATAGGACATTATAAACTAATTTCATATTTATTACCCGTTTTACGTTTACTGGCATTTTGTTTTGCATTTACAGCCAAATTGAAATGTGCTGCTTGCGTCATGCCTTTCACGCTAAAGTGAAGGAAAGCTCCAACAAAGCAGCGAAGCTGGCAATACGAAGGTGACCTTTGTCAGCCTGAAATGGGCTCTTGTTCTTTTAAAGTTTTCTGACGTTCCAAGTGTCTTGTTTTGCACACACCATTAATACGTTATTTTTAACTTGGGTCTTCCAAAAGTTGTTTTGTAAAAAGGCAAGGACAGACATCTGTGCAATATGCCATTGGCTATACCTCTTGTGTTAAACACTTTCTATTATCTGTTGTTGTTTTGGTGCTTTTTACTTCATTGGTTGCAATTATTTCACCAAGATAATTAATGAAATTACCATTCAGCATATTTTCTGTTCTTCTAAGCGGCCTGAACTCCACTCTTCTTGACATAATAATCATGCAAAAGTTTCATGTTTTAGTGAATGCGGTGGCAGAAATGAGAGTCTCCTTTCACTAATAATGATTAGGAAGTATTTTGTGGTGACATAGCGCTGCATCTCAAAACGAGTTGCTATCGCAAAATGTATTTTCAGAGCTCTGAAACTCCCAAATCTAAGCGTGAAGGCCAAAGAGAAAGGGGGCAAGAGCTCCTGAGATCGAAACGAATGCAACGCAGCCGGGCAGTCCGCACTTGGACCAACGACTCTGCGTGTCCCCCACGCTCGCTTTGATGTCCAACGTCGGGAGAGCCGCTTCTTCTTTTGGGGCCGTGCCTTCCTCCTGTGTCTTTATGCTGTCGGGCAGCTGAGTGTGGGCTTTGAGCCGCAACCCAATTTAGAGACGGTGACGACAGCTGCGTTTGTTCTTTCAGCGCCCCCTCCTTTGAAGTGAACTCGGCATACCGGGTTTTGTCACCGCACAGAATACACCTCCCATCCAACAACAACAAAAACAACAAAAAGAGAAAGATATAATTGTGAAGGATAATTGGGTTTTGTCTTCCAACGGAGAAGAAACCAAGCAGCAGTAAAGAAGGGAAAAACGTGCCTGCACCTCGCTCCTTGTGAGGGTCTGCTTTGTATCAGTCTGATTTCATATACATGCTTGCAATGAACATGGGGTGCTGTACGCTACCACAGATTTCCAACATGCCACCGAAAGACACATAAATGCAGTATTGGGTTGTTTAAAAAAAAAAAGTCTAAACAAAAAAATAGAAGTGTAGCACACCAAAAAGAACCATGCTGTCCACAATCAAAGAAAGAAGTAGCCCATAATGACAGAAGTGATTATTTGAAAGATGGAAACTTTTCTTCTTCCAATCATATCCTTACATCTGGTTGAAACGCACAGTGCCACCTGCAGTGATAATGATGTAATTGCCTTTTTTCTTCAAAGAAAATTTCCGCACTCAGTATATAACCTAGCGGTTACCTCCTACAATTATAGCATCGCTCATTTGAAATGCATGAATATGGTGATGGTGCTAATGAGAGTCCGCTCAAAGGCGCAGCTGCTTTTTTTTGTTCCTTTCCTGCGGGCCACATGCAACGCGTTTCCGTTACTGTTGGTGCCGTGTTCTTACTGTATGTTGTGCATTAATGCCGTTCAGGTGTTGTGTGTGTGTGCGGTTCAAGGTGAGGCCTACTTTTATATGTGTGGAGAAACTCTGCTTTACTCTGCAGAGTTTCTTGTAGAAAGCCCTGCTGCCCGTCTGCAATAGAGACCAAAGCGGTTTAGCTGCCCCAGTCTATCAGCCCTCAGTGACATGCGGGGCCGTTCACACTGCTGTCTCTGAATAATCTCTGCGCTCCTCACCTCCAACGGGGTTGGCTAGGCTCGGCCCACAGAGAGAGGGGTGACCTGAGCACTGTCCCCCTGTGTGTCTGTCTGTGTGTGTGTGTGTGCATGTGCGCACGTGTGTGTGCGTGTGCGTGTGCATGTGCGCATGTGTGTGTGTGCGTGCGTTTGTGTGTATGTGCGCGCATGCCGGAATGTGTGTGTGTGTTTGTGTGTGTGTGTGCATGCATGTATGTGTGTGTGCACACATGCCTGAATGTGTGTGTGTGTGTGTGTGCACGTGCATGTGCGCATGCGTGTGTATGTGTGTGTGTGTTTGCATACATGCATGTAACTTGCATGTATGTGCGCCTGTGCGTTCTGGGAAACCAGTCAGAAGAGATTGCTGTACTGCCACCTGCACAGATGTCCAGAGAAAAAACACAAATCATGAATATTTCCAGGAATTGTGGAAAGTTATGTTTGACCCAATCATTCAGAGGGAGAACAAATGTATCTGAAAGAGAACCAAATCAACAAAAAAATACCTAAGTTGATAGATAGCCAGTCAGTCCGTCTGTCCCCTAGCCATAAATTCCAGTAATGTATGATGGAGCGGAGACTGAGGCAGCTGGACTGAAGTGCTGAGGACCATACTTCAAAACCCCTAGTAGAATCCAGCTGAACCCCAATAATGATCTTTATCATGAATACCAATTCTGCAAAGGTTATATCCAGATTGATATTTATATTTGTCCTATTTCTTACACTTGAGATGCCTCTGACCGATCGTTCTTCCCAGTCTGCACAAGCAGCTTGGTGTAAGAGGCTTACGGATGAAGAATTTGCGGGCTGTGTGAGGGGTCATTTTTGTGCCCGATTAAAATATTTCTTTTGGCATAAAGGTTACCTCGGCATAACATATGTACGGGTTGTTTTGCTATCGTATATTACTTTACTTGGATAAAAAAGTAGTTGATGCCAAGCAAGCAAGCTTCATTTGCCGAGTAAATGTGCATTTGTGAATATCGAATAACAACAACTGCATTTGAAATATATGGTATATATTTTTAATGCTGTATGTCTTATTACATCAGTGCCCAATGGCCGAGTGAGTAAGCCAATATTAAAAACTGCAGCATCCAAACAGGCCTTTCCTTTTAAAGCGTTAGTAATACAGTCGCATCTCGCAAAGGCTTCAGGCTAGGGGCATTGATTATCCGCTAATTAAACCTATTCAGGGTTTAATATACCTTAGCATGAAGCCAACCTGCCTCTTGTCAAGCAAGTGTACGTTTTTAATGGAGCCTGAGTGACATTGATAAGTGCAGTTCAGACAGGCTGCTTCATCCACTGTATTGTTGTAGCCCTGAGTCTCCCATCACCTGACCTTTTTCTTTTCAAGAAATAAATGGGTCGTTAGAGCCAACGCTAATAAATTACCCTTATTAAACGGTGTTCTGACATTGCAGCCTCACTGGTCGCTCAATGCCGGACGTATGCAGAGGAGGCAGGTAGACAAGTCTACTGGAATCGGCAGCAAATGATGAAGAACAGATGTGACCTTTTTTGCGCACGTGAGAAAAGATTTTGCCGGCGATATTTATGCAGGAGCGCGTTTTAGCACCACAGGTGTACCTTTCCGTGTTGAAAAATGCGTTCACAACATCTTGCATACTATTTGAGAAAATATCTCACGAGCAAAGTAAGTTTGACGTTTATCCTTCACTTCCACCCGTGCTGATATTGAAACTCTGACGAAATATCTTAATTAATGACTGTCCCTATAGTGACTGTCCCTATGCTGACTGATTACGTGATATTTGTTCTCTGTGACGAGCTGGAAGGCTCAACCTGTCAGGGTTCTGGAAGGTGAACTTGGCCGACCGAGAGAGCGAGGGCAGAGCTGCCGATTACACCTGGTTTAATGCACCTCCTCTCTCCCTGCAGTACGCTGTGTCGCTCACAGATTTAACCCTTTGCAGCGAGGCTAGTCCCCTAAAACAGGGTTGTTTTCTCATCCGGCAGTGGAGAAAAGGTCACGTCCCCTGCCGTCACATAATGTTCCGAAGAGACACCGCTGACAGCCAGCTCATTTCTGACCGCCGCTCCGGGACACCAAACATCCGGGAAGCTCCGCCCACGTGCCGATATAGGATTACCTTCAGCCGCATCTTTTCTTTCCCCTCCGGGACCAAATGGTTATTAACCTCCGTCACCAGCGCTCATTCCTCCGCCACCGCGAGGGCCCCCGTCCGTAGTCCGGCTGGCCGTCAGGAGAATGCCCTTCGACAGGTGACCGCTGGGATAATGCACGAGGTGGACACCGGATAGCTTTCTCGGCCCGGGCGCCTTGGCGGCACACACTTACCGCCCCCAGAGCCCAGTCTGTCAGGCCCGGAGACGGGGTGATGGAGAGCCCCCTGTGCCCCCCCTGTGAGCACTGCCCCAGGCCCCGGGTCTCACCCCTGGCGCTCAGTGGAGGGCCGGAGCGGCCCGCCCGTTTTGGCCCCCAGTGCAGCGTGGCCACCTCAACGCGATCCAGATGTGCGCGGGCGTGTTTGTCCACCGGAGGGGGGTCCCGCCTGGCTGGCTCGCTCCATCACGTCCCCCCCCCCGCCCCAAGTCTCCTGTTGGGGGGGGCACTCACGGTGACAGCACTTAAAGATTATGTGGAGGGTGGGGGGCTTGGTATGGGGGCTCTGCCTCTGGGGTCAGGGGAAATGGCTGAAGCCATATTATGATATTTCCCGTAGTCAATCAATTGCCCCTCTCAAGGGCTTGCGATATTTCCATAATAGCCAGATAGCTCCTCGGTGGCTGTTTATGTCCCTCAGACCCTTTTAACCTCTTTGGTAGCACGTCTGTGTCTTTGACCACAGAAAACCGCCTCGGCTGGGGGTCGGTCCCGCCTGCCGAGCAGCAGAACACATTTCAAAAGAAGAAGAAAAAAAAAAGAGAAAAGAAAACCAAACCTGATTGAAATGTCCATACAAGGAATGATACAAGGAATGATCCCAAGCCCATATCTTAAGTTAGCCACTCACTGCCAGTCAGTCCAGCCGTCCGTCCATACGTACTTAAGAAATCATTGGAAAAATACAGTTTTGGGTAAAAAATATATAATTTATACATTTTGTTTCTGATTTTATCCCATTTTTCTCCAAATTTGGTAGCCAATTACACCCACTATTTTCAGGTCAATCCCTCCCTCATAGTTCGCTGCCATAGCCCTGTGACCGGCGGCGACGAAGGCGAAGTATCGTCTCCTCCAAGACGGCACTCGCCAAGCCGACAACCATAACTCCGGCACCCCAGAGCCACTCCTGTGCGCAGCGAACATCTTTGTCGGCTTCCCTCCCCCCTCCCTGGGGCGGACAGCCAATTGCCGCCCCCGGTGACACTCCCAGCCAGAGCCGACTCTGGCGCGGCCGGGGAATCGAACCCCGGTCGCCATGGCCAGTGTCGGAGGAAAAATTCTGTTTTGATCACAAATATTTTCCTGTTTAAACAAGTATCGACAGTGTGGTGCAGTGGTTAGAGCACCAGACTCTTTATCTGAGAGTTGAGGGGTATGAATCACCGGAAGGTACTGCTTTTGTGCCTTTGAATATACAGGTAACTGCCAAAATAAAGGAATACACCATATAGAGATTTGGACCACCACGATCTTCCAGAACAGATTCAGTGTGCCTTGCCATAGATTCTACAAGTGTCAGGAACTCTATTAGAACTCTAATGCAACACCATTTTTCCACAAGACCTTCCGTCATTTGGTGTTTTGTTGATGGTGGTTGAAAACACTGTCTCAGGCACCACTCCAGAATCTCCCATACGTGTTCAATTGGGTTGAGATCTTCTGACTCTGATGGCCATGGCATGTGGTTTGCATCGTTTTCATGCTCATCAAACCATTCAGTGACCAGTGGGTGGGGCATTGCCATCCTGGAAGAGACCACTCCCATCAGGATAGAAATACTTCACCATAGGATGAAGGTGATCACTCAAAATGGCTTTGAATGTATTGGCATTTACCTTGTCTTCTAAGGGGTTGAGTGGACCTAAACCATGCCAGGAAAATGCACCCCACACCATAACAGAGCTGCCAGAACCCTTCATTTACTCAAATGTTTCATTTATTTTGGCAGTTACCTGTAGTTCTTCCCCTCTCATTTCTCCAGGCAAAATAAATTCAGCCATAAAAACATCTGAGGGAACACATACAGTGATGCACTAAAGGGTCTGTTAAGTAAATGAAGCGGGCCTGCCCTAAATCATCAGCGCTGAGGAGGAATGGAGGGATTCCTAACATCCAAAGACAAATGACAAAAGAATACCCGCCAAAGAAGGCAAAGGTGCCGGTTTCTAGCCCCGTCATGAAATAGTTGTTTTCACAATGCGCTTGGCATTCGACAGATGTTTACACACTGATATGGTTTCTTAGTTCAGCTGGAGGACAGGCGGCTTTTAACGCCACCAGCCCCTCTGGCGGGAACATGTATAAACAGATATATTACTAATACATCCAAAAAATGTTTCCATGGGGGCCAAAGGGGGAGCCTTGACTCAGTCAACAGTGTGTGTGACCGGGGACCGTGTGTAGATTGGAGGCGGAGAGATGCTGCTTGGCAGACATGAGTCAGGGTGATGTCAGATCATGGAAAAGCCATTGGTAATAGGAAATGGGACCTGCGTACCCTGGGAGCCTCGCCCCCCTGGGCTCCATCAGCAGAGCTGGAACAACTGTACCCCCTGCAATCCGTGGTGGGGAGAGAAGCCAACACGTGTCTAATGATTCTTGCACTAATCTGCTAAAGACCGTATGTCCGTTAGAAATTTATAATCCAAGCGACGTTTGGCATGCGGCTGAAAATGGAAGGAATACGCGGATTTCCAGGGCCCCGTGTGTGTTTTCCTTGTCTGTCCACCCCAGGAGGTCGTGAGACTGGAATACAGATTTGCATGTGGCTTTTCACAGTTCATTAACAGCTTAAACAAAATCTGCATTCGTTGGTTAAACCCCCTCCCCCAAAAAAAACACGACACAAAACAAATTTACAACGGAAAAAAAATACAAATTGTACAATTACAATTGATATATACCACACACGCTTGAGAAACGAATGCTTTTGCATGTCGTTTAAGTGAGCCACTCAGCCGCTCTGTCACACAGACCCATGTTTAGATTGCAGTGCTCTGTCAAAGCCTTGTTGCACCAGTTTAAATGGCTTATGTAATGATCAAAGCCCAAGGTTCACAGGCTTACGAATGTAAGCCGTGTGATTAGAGTACCGAACAGAAGTTACACAGCTTACATTCGCAGACATGTAAGTATATTGTATATTATTGGAAAATGGACAGTGTATAATCTCCATGCATGTGGATGAATATTTACCAGATGAAGTCAGGTTAAGTACCTTGCCTTAGGGCACAGTTGCCATGTTCTGTCAGCGCTTTGTGCTTGCACCCTTTTGGATCCGCGTCCAGACCCCTGTACTACCGCAGTGGAAGAGCTGTCTGTACGGTTAACTCATCGCTACGTTATGATTCTGATGTGAAGAGATGGTGGTGCACAGACAATTCATTATTGCTGTTGTACTTGCTCTCTTTGCTGTGCTGTTAACCATGCCTCATAACTCATATTGAGTGGTCTTGAGTTAATCAAATATGTCCTCATACTTTCATTTAATGTGAATATTATGTTAATCATAATGCATAATCCGTTCCTTTTTAGGTAATTTTCGAAGATAACTCTCTATGGAATTTGACACGGACATTTAACAATGACATGTAAATAAAATAAATAATTAAATTCATATTAGATTTCTACACCTTGCACGTCGAAGGGAAGCACGTCTATTTTAGTGCGTCATATTCTATGCGAAATACAGATTGCATCTATTATGGGAGCGATATTTGCAGACTGATAGTTATATAATGATAATAAATAAATTGATAGTATATAATATAATAAGATTTGTTTCACATTCATTTTTATCATTTTGGGGTCTGGCATAGGCATTCATAATGACTTATGAAGCCCTTCGCATGACCACATAGCACCATTTATTAAACGTATTAAAAGGTTATAAGACAGCGTGACAGCATTCATAATCATTAATAGCCTCTTGCAGTTGTTTTCATAGAGCAAGCAATGCATCATGAAAACACATCATGCTTTAGAGGAAGATGATGTCATTTGCAATAAGAGGTTATTCATGTTTTTGTACTATTCAGAAAAGTGAGATATGTGTCAGAATCTCAATGCTCCGCCAGCTTTAAGCAGATGTTGTTGTCTACTGTGTGCCTGCACTTGGCCAAACACCACTCTTGGCAATGGAAGATAGAACCATTGGTTCTACAGCGGCATAGTCACATGATTAAACCGCAGTGAAAACAATGACAGGGAAATTTAGAGAATTTGATCTCTACCTCCTCCTCTCTCTTTTGTGAAGAGGATACCACAGTCGTGACTCTACACACACACACACACACACACACACACACACTAACACGAACACACACAATATTCTCATATAAACACAGTACAGTCATTTAAACAAACATACAGTATGCACACACACACACAAAATATCCTCATAAATACTGTATAGTCATTAAACTATCACTAGCTCTCAAACAGTGCTCACCTTTAGTGCGCTCTGTTCACTCAGGTAAATAGACAGTATATCCTGAGAATCCTCAGGATAGAAGAGTTGCTAGTTTATGATGCTTCAGAAAATGTCATTCCCAAAACATGGGCCAGGCACCGCACAATTTACTGAGCGAGTGTGACTGCACGGTTTATTTTACAGTAAATATTTGCGCAGTAAATCATTTGAGAATGTTTTTTTCTATTTCATCACATTCACCTTCTGTAGTGATCGATGAGCAGTCCGCCGGACTCCAGCCTGCGCTCATGGGGTGCCAGAGCCGCGGAGAGGAGACCGATTAAAGCAGGACGGTCGCGTTGGGTAACGTGAGAATCGTGTGGCTGAAGTCAGAGAGAGCAACACGACCCCTGGGGCTGACTGTGTAACGTGAGCGTGTTTGCCTGCGCGAGTGAGCGAGCATGTTCAGACTCACTCTGACCGCCCTGAGCCGGCGTTTGGGCCACACTATTGGGCAGTTGTGAGTCGGCGGGTGTCCCGGGCCGCCCGGCCAGGCGGGTAATGATATCAGATGTTTCTCCGCGAAGCGCCAGGTGCTTCGGCATCAGCCTCCCGCCACCTCGCCGCGTCTGTCGGCGCGGACGTTAATGATGAGATACCTGCGTTCACTCCGCGGCACTCAGCCTTCTCCCAAACTGTCCGCCGTCCAGGTTTCCTGGGGTCCATGACGAGAGCACCGCATGCACGCGATCCTGCTAACGGGGCCCCGCCACTCCCCTGCACTCGTATCCACTTCAATTCCCAATCACTCTGTGGGGTATTTCAGGCGCTGTGTCACACTTTTGATTTGAGGCTCGGCCCGCTTTGCCTGTGACCAGAAGGTTGCGGGCTCAAATCCCAGGCGAGGCAGTGCTGGAGAACCCTTGAGCGAGATGTTTAATGTGAATGTTTCAGCAAAATTATAATCTTCATATGTGGGTGTTTGTTTTAACCACCCTGTGTAAGTGTGTCTACTGTTAATATAATTGTTATAATAAAGATTTTATTATCTGTATGTGCACTTTTAAAATTTTGCACAAATATCAAATATCCAAATAAATGTATCATCTAAATATATTGAAATGAGAGAGGCTGATTTTAATTATTCATTTTCAAAAATTATTCACCATAGATTGAATAATAAATATAGATAATAACAGGAATAAAAAAATATGCCAGAGAATATTTGTTCTGAAATAAGAACTTGTAGTAGCATACTTTAGATTTGTGTATATATACATATATACTGTATATATAATATTTTGTCCGTTTTGTTCAATATAGACGGTAGATATAGACAATATAATATTTATTGAATTGTCCATATTGAATATTGAATTGTCTTATATCTTTTTTAGGCAATTAATAGCAACAGCTTTAGATTTTTATTTGCAATTCATTTTGAGGAAAATTTAGTTTGTTTCCTCTGTTGTGGAGAGACAGGCATTTACAAAAAGAGTTGAACACAGTTGATGTTGTATTTCATATTGAAGAAAAATAATGTTAACTTGGAACAATTAATTTGATAGAAAACAGATCGAAAAGTTTTGTTCTTTTTAGGTGTTTGGTAGTCTGATCAAGGCATTGTGGGTCTGCAGAGCTCATCTCTCTCATCATGTAAGCACAATTAAGATGCCTTCTGTATTCAAAACTGCACTAAAGAACTTTACGGGTTAGGCCAGTCTTTGTGCCACATCACGGTGCGTACCCATCCACTTTAACAATAGTGCCATATTCTGTTTTATGGTTAATATGTATAATTTCCACAAATTGTCAATGCCAAATGAAGACTCTATGAAGACTCAAACGAAGAATCTTGTCTATCCCCCGGTGGTTTTTCCCTGGTGATATGACACTTTTTTCAGAAGCTGTTCTATTTGTGTTATTATAAAACCTATTATTATTATTATGTGGTCGTGGCACAGAACAATGTGCTGTTGCCCTTGACAAGCCCTCTCCACCTCTAGCACTATATATCTGTGTGGTTGTATGTGTGTGTATGTGTGTGTGTGTGTGTGTGTGTGTGTATATATATATATATATACCAGGTGTAGAATATAATATAAAGGATTGTTAAAAAATGAAGTCACCATTCATAAGATGCTGACAACAGAATTTAACCTGAAATCTACATCAAAACAACTTTAAGGGTTTGGGAGTGGTTCATGCAATACCCTTTTACATAATTTGATTTTGTCAAAGAAAATGTAAAGAAACAAAAATGTTTAGTAGACCAGACGTTATTTTATTATGGCTGTGCAAAAAAAAAATTACAAAATAAAAAAGCTGGAAGCGACAGTATGGTTATTTGGTGAAAAGGGAGGGTCTGGGTGGAAACGTTGAGCAGATTTAGGTGCAGCATGCGGATGACCATATGGAACTCTTAGTGGCGCCAAGAGACCATGCCGCTCGGAAAGCTGATCCCCTATCTCCACGGCGACAGCGGGAGGCTTCTCACCCTCGGAACATTTTTAGACTTCTAATTTGTCATAACCACCTCCTGTGGAAAAGAAATATGTTGTCGAGTCAGACGTAGGAGCTGGAAGCTGCTTTGCATTAAAGTTTTTTGCATTCTTGTACACGAGCCGACAGCGTTCTGCCTCAGTTGTCCTGCGCGGTGAAAAATGACTTGAAAAGATTATGATATGAGCGGCGGATTCCATTGTGCGGAACTGTATGTCAGGAACTTGGCGCAAATTACGCCATCACGAGAGCCGTGAGCAGCATGCAAAATGAGCCGAGGAGACGTCGATCAGAATTGTTTTCAGCGTTCCCCATCGAAATGCACACATTTATTTGCTTCAGCACACGCTTGTATGAAAAACACAATCCAGAACATGCTATATATTATGCTGGGCTGTGCTTTCTCAGAAAGCAGAGGCAAAGAGCAGACATTCTTTCCCGGTTTTTGCATTTATTAACAGCCAGCTGTAAAATGGACTGCCTGGCCTGGTAACAATTTACCCATCATGCAGCTGTGCATGTGTCCAGTGTCTATCAATCAAGTGTGAGTGATCTCTCCACATCCCTCAAGACTCGTTGTGAATACCTGACCCAGGCTAAATATCAAATTAATATTTCAGGTATATGTTTTTGCGCCAGGTTGTATTAAATGGCTGGTTACTCTTGCCAGTTGTCTGAAATGGGCTTTTACTGTTTCTGTCCCTTATGCCCATCAATTAGAAAAATGCTATGCCGTTTTTAATTATTAACAGGGTTTCTCATTTTCTTGAGCTTCCCAAGTTTCTCAGTCAGTAGGGCATTTCAGCCTGGATGATGCCATTTGCCTATAACTATGACCATTAATATTTAAAGGTGGTTCACAGTTGCCTTTGTCCCGCCAGGGGTAGAGTGGGTTACTGCTGCATTACGTCTCCCAGATAAGCCAGATGCCCACAAGTGATTAGTTGTCATAAGTGGCAGATCAGCCTCTTGTCCAATCAGTGCTAGCTCTCCTGTAGTACTGTGTGTGGCCTGTAGGGTGTAAAATAGTCACTGGCTCTCATGTAGTACCGTGTGGCCTGTAGGGTATAAAATAGTCACTGGCTCTCCCATGGTACTGTGTGTGGCCTGTAGGGTGTAAAATAGTCACTGGCTCTCCTGTAGTACTGTGTGTGGCCTATAGTGTGTTAAATAGTCTCTGGCTTGGGGCCTCGAATAGCGTAGCGGTCTAAAGCTCCCGCATTGACTTGCACTTTGCGAGTGTGAGCTACCTATTGCGGATACAGTTCGAAACCTGACTGCGTTAGTCCGACTCTAGCCAGGAACCCCGATTGGGGGCGGCATTTGGCTGTCCGTCCCAGGGGGTGGGGAGAGGGAAAGTTGGCACGAGCTTGCCGAGGAGCAGTAAGGGCATTCCTAAAGAGCAGGTGCGCGAAGTTCCGTCTCGGAGGAGGCGGATCATTGCCGGCCTCTGGGATAATAGCTTGACCCAGAGGATGGGCAGTGGACTTGTGAGGGGAGGGTGAATTGAAATAAATAGAAGGTTGAATTGGCTCCGAAATTGGCAGAAAAACTGGGAAAAAATCTGAAACAAATAAAAATAATGACAATAATAATAGTCTCTGGCTCACGTGCGAGTGTATCAGAGGAGTGCACACGCTTCAGCTGCTGCTTGTGCAGGTGTGATTGACACAGGGATTGCTCGAGAAGCACAATGGGCAATTGTTGGAGAGAACAGGGGAAAAGTAGTGCTTCTGAACAAAGAGACCAATCCTTTCGCTTGCCATCATTTGTTTTGCAGTAGGAGTGCAGTTATTGATTTACAAAGACATTTATTGACGGTGCTTTCAGTAAATATTTCCAAATAATCACAAAACGGTTGATCGAGGATTCGTGCATTTTCCATGTCAAACCAGTGGCCATCCATGCGTCTAATGATAAACGCCTTCCATCTGCTCACAAGGCTTAATTTCAGAAAGATTTTTCGGAAAAAATATGGTACTAAAAAATTACGATTCATACATTTGATTTTCTGCACATCCTTAAGCATTTACAAATTACGTGCTTGTTTTTCGTGGAGAAAGAAAAGTCTTCTGCCATGTTTCCAGGGAAACGGGTAAAGTGTTTTTAGTGTACTTGCTGTATGGCTGACGGTAGGTCAGGTCTCCAGATGGCCTGCATCCTCACAGGTGGGCTCTCCCAAGACATTTTGTGAATTAAGTGTGTATGGCTTTGAGGCTTTTATTCCCCCCGAAGCGCACAATTGGCAAGAGAATATCGGTGTACCATGACGTTATACTGCTGTTTGTGTTCCTCTGTTGTCCGTTAAAGCTGAGAGAAAGTGGCCAATCCAACAGTCCTGAAGCTGCAGCCGAGCTCTGTTGTTTAGAACAGTGTTTCTCAATCCATTCCTCAAGGCACACTGCCCTGGAAACTTTCATTCCAACCTCCGCTCTCAACCTATCATCTGCATCGGTCATCTGTTAATGATCACTTTAGCATTATTAAGTGGTGGTTGGAATGTGTTAAACTGTGTTAATTGACAAACTTAGTTCACTGTATAGACAAGCAGTTATTTCCAATGCTCTCTGCATAATGTTGATATTGCCTGTGCAGGAATATGTTTTTGTATGTATTATGCATACCAAAAACACTTCAGTTGCTTGGATATCTTTTTCCCTCATGCACTGCCACTTGCTCTCCTCAAAATCTCTTTGTTCTTCCAAAGAGGGATCCTGCTGTCCAGGAGAATCCCAACCCCCCACCCCATAAACACACACACACGCACTCACGCACGCACGCACGCACGCACGCACGCACGCACACATTTTTTCCGTATTTGTTCTGGGAGGCAGGACACAGAGAGATTGATTGTGACCCCCCTCCCCAAACAAGCAAACTCACTGTATCTGTGGCACAACGAAGGAGGAGTATGGGTTTTAATCCGGTGCCGATAAAGGTCAGCCCCCCCCTCCCCCTCTTCTAAGAGCTCTATTTCCCAGCTCCACATCAAAGTGTAAATCCGCTGATTACCGGGGCTGGAAGGGGGAAGACAATGAGACTGCAATGGCAGGAGATTTCTATAGCTCAGTGTGTGCACAGAACCCTGCAAGAGGGAAAGCACTAAATAACTAAAAAGCCCAACCCCCCCCACACACACACACCTCAGATCAATACGTAAGGTGACCTTTGCATTATGTCTGTGGCCGTGCCCTCTCCCTGAAAGAGAGTCTGAGACACTGGGAGAAAAGAGCATCTTAAAGTGTCCTGGGCTAATCTATCCACCTGAAAATACAGGATGATTCAGCACTCCCTCAGAGAGATTTAAGGGCCTGGACTGTGCTGTGTGTTTTTATATAGCAGATATATATATCTCTCTACATGTTATGAATGCTTATTGAGTTAAGGAGCTAAAAGAGTATATTTGTGACTGTTTTCTATGAGTCACACCAAGCTCAATGTGAGTATAAAGAACCTTTTGGACTGGACTGGGAACCTGGGTTCTTGCTGGGTCTGCCTTTGGTATAAATCGGTCTTCCTGGGTTATCAGACCCAGGAACGCTACCTAGGTCAACAGGTGGGTCCGACCTGGTAAATTCCCGGGGCTGCTTCGATGTAATTTGGTCTTTTATTTGTTTGTTGTCATGTCAAACAACACAATAAAAGCTATAAGATTATGCAAATGTATTTACATTCGTGTGGAGGAAGAAGTCTACAGACACATGATGCATGACTTGCAAATCCGGGGTTGGGGTTGGTCTTGTATAAATTGGGGGAACCCAGGATATCCCTGGGTTCACAGTCTGGTATACACTGGCCAGAAGTGGGAAACAAACAAGGATTCAAATGCTGGGTTTCTGTGTAAAAGTGGCTGCAGAGTAGGAATGGGCTCATCAGCTGATAATACTTTCTTCAATAAGAAGGGAGGGATGACAAGGCCCATGTCATGGAAGGCCCATGCCAAGGAAAGTGGTTGATTGTACATACCACATTCTCACAACTCTCACCCAAAATCAGAGCATTGAGGAGCATGGAATTATTCTGCAGTTTGTAAATGGCCTCATTCCACTGGAAGAAGGCAGGAGCTTGCAAATAAATAATAACAAATACAATTTGCCAGATTTTACCTGGTTGGAATTGATGGTTCTACTATTTACAATAAAATCTACCTCTCATATGAACAGCTCTTCTTTACCACACCATGCTACAGTCTTGATGTATATAACATATAGAGAGACTTATCTGCTTGACAGCTAAATCACTACAGGCAGTATCCACTATGTGAGTGATACATTCATGCTAAGGGGTCTGGATTTGGTGGATCATTGTAGCCACAGAGGTTAGATTGTGGCATGGTGTATTCATAGCATTTTGTCACCAATTAACCCACCGTCTTGGAATTAGAATGCTCTGGGAATCAGATGTGACAGTTGGAGTGTCCAGAGTATGCTCTGAGTGGAGTATGTATTCACGAATGGCAATTCGGTTGAAATTGCTCTGTGTTTATGAATGACCATTATCCTCAGACATCCACACTCCTCAGTGCTCAGATGAGATGAGTGAATGGGGTATCGTGATGCAAAAAATGGGTGGAACTAATAAGTCAGTGATTGACAGCTAATTGCAGCTCCACCCACTTTGCTTGTCATGGCACCTCATTCTTCCATCACTAGGGCTCAGCCACTAGTCAATCAATTTGACAAATTAACCAAAGTAAGATGGTCCTTACAAGGCGGAGTAACGACTTGCACCTCTAACAAAACATTTTCCTGCCCATCTGCCCAAGAACCATGAGTGCCATTTTAATCTGTCAGTAAGACACAAAAACTAATTAATTTTATTTCACAATGCCCCAATATGATGGGGCTATATATATATATTGGATAGAAGTGGTCTGAACGCTGTATGTCACCAAAAAACTGTTTTTTAAAAAGTCTTAAGATTTCCAAAGATTTATACTCTCTTTTATACTGTTGCAAAAGGGCTGGTGTGGGTGCCGGCTTTTGTTCTAGCCCATCATTAAAATGCTTAATTGGCCTAATCAAGGAACCATGGTCTTTTCAATCAAGACCTTGATTAGTTGAATCAGGTGTTTTAGTGCTGAGCTAGAACAAAAAGTCTGTACCTGCTCCCACACCAGCCCTTCGCAGCTAAGACTGGGGACACCCTGACCCCTGGAAGACTATTTCCCAGTTTCTTTCAGTGCATTGTGACGTCAATATTACAAGGTGGCCATGTACCATTTGTTTTGTTGTGTTTGCATTTGCTGCCAATGTGCCTGTCTCTGTGGAAGCGTAGGGGCTGCCCGTCCACGGCACAAAATGTCCGTCCATCCCCCAGACATAATGGGGCATCAGACTGAAAGAGCAGCATCTTTGTCAGGCAGACAGATGTTGTAATTGCCAGCTGATGGATGGGTTGTCACAGAGGTCGTTAGGGTCGGTGGCCTCGCGACGCCAAAAAGGCCGCCTGCGGCAGAGATGAGGGTTAATCATTGACGGGGGAGAGGAAGAACATGCCGTCCCAGGACGGACGGGTAGGTGGGTCAAACATCGACCCTTTGACTGCTTCGTTCTGGGGCTGATTCCACAATGAGGCTGGGGATTAGACACTGTTTGGTGGAAGGGTTTGGGGCACTAGGTGACAGTGATGTCAATCCCTGGGTGGGAGGGGCAGATTCTCTTCCAAAGCCTTTTGGTCCCAACGTGGACAGACCCACACGTTTTCCCGTGCCGACCAAAAATAAGTATGTTTGCCACATCATTGTAATATTAAGAATAGTAATAATAAATTCAACTGTACAACACACGTGAAAGTGGAAATAATTGATACATTGTAATATATGTAGTATATTTTTATATTAACTACATAATTCCAACATAAAACAAATATGTAAAGTCGTAAGGTTGATTTGGTATGCTCATGGCAGATTTTTATGATAAGCATATGTATGCATTGCAATGTACAATGTTACATTACATATATGTGTATGTATATATATATATACACATCAGAGTGTGAGACAGCAAGATAGTAACTGTGTGTGGCATTTTATTATCTGTGGAGTATTCGATTAGGTTTATTCTCTGGGGGCTATTTGGAGTTACTTTCTGCCTTAGATATAATGAGTGTAAATCTACACCAAAGTTCATTGTCAGTTTGTTTTTACGAGCTCCGAGGTTAAGCAGGGCTTTCCCAAACAGTCCCCGAAGGTCAATTAGGACCGATGAGCTCCTCTCCAAACAGAGGGGCGGATGGTGTACGGCTAGAGGCACCACTCCAAAGTTATAAGTACTTTCCTTTGTCAACTTAATTAGGAGACCCTTCACAGATGTTCACGATCTCTCCTCTGGAAAAAAAAAAAAAAAAAAAAAAGCTTGAAATTAGGAGGTATATGGTTTGGCTCTGCCAACGTTGTATTGATTTAGTCTCGTCTTCTCCCGGTATTGTTTTGATGACAATTGCAGATAGTTTGACATTGGGCTCGGTTTAATACCTTCCCAGCCTCGTTTGGATCCATTGTTTCAGCTGTCCGTCATATGAGTATTCCTGGGGCCATCGAATCAGATACAATGGCATATGGCGACGAGTAGGGATCTATCCAATAAATTATCTGTAAATGATTATCAGCTTTGATAATCTGCCTTCCACACCACCTACAGTATGTTGAAGCTTCCGAATTAGAACTGGAGGCCTTGACTCATTCTTACCATGCGTTTATATATTTGGAAAATTGAATATTTCATATGTTGTAAACATGAAGTGCAAAATAAATTAGTAGCATGCAGTGGCATGAAATTGAATGTCTTTGGATCAAGTAAAATGTTAATGTTTGGGTATACCATTTCTTCTATTTTTAATTGATAATTGATGATTTCTCTTTTTTTCCCCGTTTTTCTCCCAATTTGGTTGCCAATTATACCCTCTATTTATCTCAATTCACCCACGAGCCCGCTGCCCGTCCTCCGGGTAATGAGCCGATTTTTCCGGGCCGGTAGATCCACCTCCTCCGAGACGGAACCCGACCACGGACGCCCTTCCTGCTCCTTGGCGAACTCGTGTCGGCTCACCCTCCCCCTGGGGCGGACAGCCAAATGCCGCCCCGATCGCGGCTGACGACCAGGGCTGGTCTGGTAGAGATGGGTTTCGAACCCTGACAGGCAGCGCACACCATATCGGACCAGCCAAAATATGGTGTATTAGACCGCAATGCCATCCACCGCCCCGGGTATACCAATTCTAACGCCAATGTATCACATGGCTTTACTATATCAATACATTTTGTCGTAATCCAGATTTTTCGAGGTCAAAGGGGGAAATAAATTGTCCTCGAGATTGATGCTTATTTCAGGTATAGAAAAGAAAATTGAACGGGACTGTCATAGTATTGGTCATGCCCTAGTCCATGTCAGACACACTGTATGAGCATGTGGCCAATCTTGCTCTCATTGTTCTGACAAGGACATTTTTGCTATGGGAGGGGGGGTTGCCAAAATACAAAATGAAAAATTAACTGACATGGAAATTACATCAGAAATGATTCACCAGATGGCTGGTTATTAATTTACATAGTATAAAATAAATCTAAATAGCTTAGGTGATATTTTTAATTGCATAGCAATCTGGAATTTCAACACATTTGATCTCTGAGCCAAAATTGGACATTTTGGTGCACCAGCAAATACATATTTGTAAACTAACCACACACAATTCTGAATGATGAGAAGGCAGCCAGGATTCTATTTTTTTACTCTTGAAAATAGATTTACTATACATTGTTAAGAAAAAGGTGTACGAGTGTGGCATCCACCATGTGGGATATCTTAACAGTTTATTTTGGGAGATATTAGCTTATTGCAAAAGAGGCCACATTACAGTAATTAATTAATCTAATATTTTTAGTAGTGTCACCTTGAGGAGTGAATTCGCAATTAAACAACAAGCATCTTAAATTCTTTCTGAAGCCGGCACAGTTTAAAAAAGAAAAGAAGAAAAAGCAGCGTGTGGCGTGCAGCTTTTCAAAAATGTAATTAAACACGTACGGGGATTAATACGGCCCAGGATGGAATATCAGAAACTTTTTGGCTTTGTTGTGGAGCCAGATCGCCGTGCGCTACGTGCAAGGCGTCCCAGGCCGAGGGGCACCGTGGGAGGGGTGCCTGCCGCTCCGGCCCCCCATAGCCTGGCCGCGGGATTAGCTTGGGCAGGTGCAGGGGGAGGCCTGTGGTTGGAGGGTTTAAATTAGCGGTGAGATGACAACACCCCATTAGGAGGGATTAGGGCCCTGCTGGCAGTTAGGAAGAGGCTAGCGGGGGCATCCGTCACACACAACTCTGGGAAAGATGGCAGAGGTGATTTGCCAGAACAGGGCACTGCGTCTTTAACTCGCCCCCATCGGTATGAATAGAGCACAGAAAGCCCCTTACTCAGTGAGTAAGTCCGCTTACATAGAGTGGCCATTCTCTCACTGTTATAAATAGTGTTTGGATCGTCTACATTTCCGTAAATGTTTGGATTGTTAACGTTTCCATACACTACAGTTTATGGACGTCGCGTAATACTTTTTTTCGAGGGGGGGGGGAGGGGCCTTCTTATTATGCAAATCTCAAGGTGAGAAGAGCGCTTTTGTTCATAACGAGCACTTTTGATACCCAGAGCCTACAACAGGGAGAGCACAAAGAGAGGGGTCGAGCTTCGTTTGCCGTGTTTGAACAGGATAACGGGATTGTGGAGTCCTGGCGCCGCCTCTCTCTGCGTCTGGCTGTGCGAGACGCCTGCAGACCGGAGGTGGAGCTGAGCCCAAAGATTGTCTTTAAGCATTCCCTCTAAGCTCATTAAAAACATAAAGTGAGGAAATAACTCACAGGGCCAGAAACACTGAGAGAAAACAAGCGCAAATTCCAGTCAGTTCTGTAAATGTGCGCTTGAAAAGAGCGAGGTGAGAATTCACACGTAGTCTTTGACTTGAAGAATCCAAAGACGATCAACATTGTTATATGTGAGCATGGCACCGGTGGCGTTACTGCCAACACGATTACAGTCTGATGCCTGCCTTTTGATTTGCTGGGGAGAAAAAAGTCCAAAGACTGAAAAAGGAATCTGCATTTTATCAGCATACCACATATGATCAGTTACATTATCATAACAGGCAGAATGGCATTAGCTGCTACTTCCATCATGCTAAGAGCTGCATTTTATTTGATGTAGTTCCTACTCCTACTCCGATCCCCACAGTATCAGAAGCTAATGTATGTTTCCAGTGTGATATAGCAGCTCACATATTGCAGCTTGAATATTGCAATTTGGCTTTGCGGCCAACAACTATACGGTGTTTCTAAACAGCTTTTTGTTGAGTTTGAGTGATTTGTTGAGATTTGAGCATACCGCCACATTGCATTGCTACAACTTAATCAACTATTCCCATGTGAAAATGGTCAGTTTTTTAGGGCAACCAAGATGCGGTGTACGTTTGGTGCATTTACACCAGTTATTTAGCATTTTCCCAAATTCACTCTAATGGAAGCGTAGCTTGTGTCATTTCAAAGATGTCCCAGCCAGTGGATGTCACCCACTGTGTGTCCGGCATCTCCATGGCAGCGTATTAGGACGGATGGTCATCATACATGTGCCACATTTCCACGCCAGCTTGACAACGTGAGCAACTCAGCAAGGGCCTAATCTCGCAGTGTGGACCACGTGGCCACCGCTTTAACAAAACAGAATGACTACGTGCCCCCCCCAACCCCACACACACACACGCCGTCGAAAACAGCACTGTGTCCTAAAAACAAGGATTATGAGTGAGAGCAAAGACTTCCCTCTGGACAAGACCAAATATTTACAAACAATATGCTGCCCACTTGTAGAATCATAAGTTAAAAATGGTCAGGAAAAAAATATAGATTTTATCCTTTTTTACAGTTATGGAATTTTGTTATGACCCTGTATGGTTGATTACCAAGTACCATGCAGTTGGGAATGTAGCAGCAAAAATATACTAACTTATACTTCATTGTATGTGTGCCTTATTGCTGAGTTCAAATTCATTGACAGGTTTTAAATATTACCTTCATCTTATTTTATTTTATTTTCCATTCAGTGCTGGCATGATTTCATTCCTCTGTTGCACCATGTAAACAATTTTGTACAGACACCATTAAAATTAATGCAATGATAAGAAAAGTTAGAAGTCAAGTCAAAGTTTTCCAGATTTAAAATGACATTTATAAAGTGATTTTAAATTAAATTAAATGATTTGAGAGAGAAAGCCCTTGTCTGATATCACTGTTTGGCATTTCTCGAAAGCTCCAGAGAGATGGCAGCCTTAAGCGATAGCCGTGTTTGGAACAAATGAAGGTGGAGAGTCTCCCGTCTGGTCTCCCCCTATGTGTCTGTCCCGCAGGAACAGGAAGTTAAACAATTATCAGCTGGGAAATAAAATGGCCCAGTATCGCCCCGCAGGAGTCACACACAAGGCCACTCTGCGTTTGGGACTGACGCCGCCGGCACGCACATGATCGGCAGACACTTCGTTTCAGTCTCCTGTTTCCAAAATATGGCATGTCTGGGTAAACAAAGTAGATTGGGGGATGCAAAATCCCATACAGGACCACTTTGTGCTCAATTTTGTGTTTAATTTTGTATTGCATTTAGATGACATGTGAGGAATGTAAAGCAGGGACACAGAAATCAGGTAATTTTTTTGGAAATATGGTTCATATCTCTTCCTTCAAAGGTTTTTCATTGTTATATTCAGATTTAAATGTGGTTACGTTAATAGCATTGAGAATATACAGATTTGGCCGGTAACAAGATGGTTTTACATACAGTATTTTCAGCTTGCACGATGCACAGAAAACATGTTTTAACCTAATACTCTGCGTGAACATTTCTGATCATTGCACATACTGGTAATAGTTATACCTTCCCATTTGAGAGTTGTATTTTTCAAAATAGACCCCTAGTATGAGGTCTTAAATTCATGGCTAAAAAATTGATGTGTCCTTTCCCAAGTACCCAGGCAACATTGTATGCCCTTCATGTGCCTAACACTAACATAAGGTGTTTTTTTCCCAATGTTCTTTCTAAGTGGAATCTGTAACTACGGGATCCCATCACAGCTAGACATTTACTGTGCAAACAGAACAGCAAAGCCGGGAACATTGCACTCAAGGGCTTTATAGCCCAATACAGTTTCTTAGTGGAGTTTAGAAAACATGTGTGAACGCACAATTTAAAACCTCTCAGCCCGAGGAATACGGGGGCCACTTTTAAGTTGTAAAGATACAAATATAAATCTACACAAATAAGGAATATAATGAATGTTTCATTGCTCGGTCCTAATCCTCATCTTTTTATCTGATCTTTCTTGGAGAGGGGGGGTGAGGAGTAATTGGTCATTAGCATACTTCAGTTTATATTTAACACAACACTCTCTGTGTGTGGATACACATTTTGTTTAAAATTTCATAAATTATGGATTTTTTCTTCTGTTTTAAAGAAACAGTAAGATTACAGTAGTCTCATGATTTCAGATATTGTTTGCTTCGCAATAATGAGCAATCAATGTCTGGAATCGCAACACTACTGTAAAAATCCTGGCAGTCAAGGCTAAGATTACAGTGATGTTCATGGTGACAACGATTATCCTCATCAGTGTTATCCTCCTCTTAAATATAATGTATTGATTATATTTTGGACAATATGAATGTTGTCAATATTTTTCTTAATAAATTGGGTGATAATGATATATGCCTGTATACAAAAAAGCAATAGGTCTTTTTTCCAGTAACAAACTGGAGCACCTTTAGCTTACATATTTGGTAGATATGGAATACAATGGTAAAGTTGTGTGTTTTATATGTATTTAAGGGAAGAATACATTTTACATACACTTTTGTGTTGCTAAATTTGAGTCAGAGCAATGAATTTAACATTTTATGTAAGCATGGACCTCCGCATCTTAAGGACAACCACAATAAACATTCAATATTTTAATGTAATTAAAATGAGAGTGCTCACAACACAATAAGGTATACACCATAAGCACTTGTGTGTTGAATTAACACTGTTGAAATGTCATTAATTTCACTGATCCATATTTACTGGACAGACTGATGGTGTGGGTTACATGTAATAGCATGTCAAGAGTCTAAATTCCAGTACCTATTTGCCTGTAAGTTAATCTTACAGTTTGTGTTGGGGATTCAGTTCCTCCATGAATGGTTTACAACCAATGTCCTTCAAATTAAAATTGATTTCCAGGAACTCCAGCCACACAACCACTCTTTTTATAGGTGAGCTTTTCTGTCTTTTCTGTCAATTCGAGAGAGCGGAGACAAGAATGTGCTTTCCTCCAAAATACATCAAACCACGGCTTGAGAAGTAAGTAGGAAAGTAGATTCAGTGTGTACCATGACCAACTCAAGACAAGGTGCAGTTGAAATAATCTTAAAGTTCCATAATGGAAAATCACTCGCTAGATAAATTATAAAAATACTTCATTAAAATGTTTAAAAGTATCAATGTTTCAGCCATCATGGCCATCATCAGAATTGAACAAATTTATATATGATAGATGTACGTTCTTGTGTGCGCCTAGGAAGTAGGAAGAAGTACATCACTGACTAATTCAAAAAGCGTTAAACCAATAAAGTTGTTCTTCTCCCATACACCACAATATTTCTATGTCATATATACAATTATTGTTAAACATAAGAAGGTCAATCATACAAAATATATCCATTTATTTAATATATGTGATTAATACATTTATTTGAGAATATATTTGAGATCATGTTAAATAAAAATGATTTGACCAACATATTGGACAAAGACACAAAGATTATAGAAACTTAAGAGAAATGCTGCCAGTCAGTTAGGACTCGTCTCCTTAATGCCTGACTGCAAGGTGCTTGGGATAGGAGTGCTGTGATTGAAGCAGTGTGCTACTGCCCCCTGCTGGTTGGTGGTTTATATAACAGTACACGACACCAAGCCTGTGGTCTGTCTTTCCGGTCCTATTTCTAGTGCTGATTCAGCACACAGGTCATTCTGTTTCAGTTGTTTATATATAGTTATACTGTATTATGAATTAGAGATCCTTTCGCTTACTCTTGAGTGCGTGTGCCTTGTATGCTTGCATGCTTGCATGTGCGTACCTGCAAAGCATGAAACCTCAAAGCATACCTGATATAATGAGTAGGCTATATTACTCCTCAAATTATAGTTTACATTTTGATGTAATAATCAGTGTCATTAATGGTATTGTAAAAACGAACCGTAATATTCTGAAATCGAGGTTATTGACCCAGTTGTCATGCTATGTTGAGGTCATGGCGTTTCATGGCGAAGATGGGAGTGAACGGATGAGAGATCGGCCATGTGAATGAGTGACAGTGGGACTGAGAACAGCGAACATGTGATCGAGTTAGTGAGAGATTACAGCCCCTGAGTAAATACTTGGCCAGTCAGCGAGTGAGTGAGCGTGGTGGGAGCGAGCACGCCTTTAGCTGATCGTGCGAATGAAAGAGTGAACTGTGCAGCACGCCTCCCAGGTTCGCTTCTGAGTCGGTGCATCGGTGAGCGAGCGGAGGGGCGAACGAGTGGAGCGGCCTGGGCAGAAAGCTGGGCCCACACATCTGTTTCTCAACACAAAGACAGCCTTTGATGAGCGTGAGTGATTGAGTTCAGGGCTGACTAGCTCTGATGGAGTCACCTCGTGAGACAACTACCTATGGGGACGGCCACAATTCTAAAAGGAAGACAGGCCATACAGCGTTTTCGGCCAAATAAAATCAGGGTTTCCCCAGTTACACCTCCACCCCTGGTGAAATAAGTATGACTTAGGGTTACACATGTTGTGTAGCAGAACAGATGTTGTAGTACTTCTCAGGAACAGACAGAGAGCGTGAAGTATGTAATTAAGTGGAAACATGGGGCAGAAGAGTTATTGCCGCACTAATCAGAATTGTGCAGGTCTTCAAAATCCAATTATGTTTGCATTTATAATTGTGCAACATAATGGCAAATAAATAAATAAATAAAATTAAACAGAAAATAAGAAATAGCATAAATCAAGGCTGGCTTCATCATATTGATGGTATTACTGTGGTAATATGGGGGTATTAATCACCAGGATGACATCGAACGCAGGGCAGGTATAGTTCAGCAATCTTCTTCATTTAAATAATTAACGTCTTAAAAACACGGCTCAATTTATTCTCCTCCGACCCCGCTTTTAATTGCCAGTTTATTTATGAGCCAAAGTTAGAGCCATGCATAATTTATCAGGTGGTTTTACATGCACTTATGAAATTGTGTCAAACCAAACGACTATATTACATTTATTTAGGATTAAAAATTAATTCATCGTTTAATATCTGAGGTACTCTCTGTAACTGATGCACGTAACCATGCCTGGCAGGTCCAATGCGAGACTGTGAATTCACATGACCCTCTGCACATTATTTACCTTTTTATGTAGGTAGCAGTGAGTAGGGGGGGCAGTAGAGGGGAATGAGGCAGTAGAGAACAGTGGGGTAGCAGTGAGGAGGGGGCAGTGGGGCAGTAGAAGGGGCACTAGGGGCAACAGAGTAAACGAAATGGTGCCCTTCGGCCTGGTCATCCGGAGCAGCTGCTGTTTTGGCTCGGACGCTCCCCTCCTGCGGGAAGCTTGAGAAATGTAGCAGTAATGAGATCCAGAGGCTCATTTTTAAATGCGGGAGGGAAGAAATCTATTAACACAGTGTGAACAAAGGCGTTCCGGGCCCGCCACATGTTTGCTATGTGCCTTAGTTTTTATAGACCATGGGTTTCACTCTATCAAAAAATCACATTGACCATGTCAGCTTCTCTGGCAGTGTTTTAAGGGTTCTGGGGCCACATGCGGAACAGGCATGCGTTTGATGAGCCAGAGCGCTTGTACTTCGTCGGATTGAGACATACACCTCACCGGGGTCCGTCCCAAAGCTGCCTCACAGCAGAAGTGCCAGGAGATTTACATTAAATGCAAGCCATCGCACTGGTCCATACTGCACATCCAATCTGCAGCACTGGAGCGCACTGACCCCCACCCCGCCCCTCTCTTTCACCCTTTTAAAGGGGAACTTTGGTGACTTTTTTTAACCCCAACGTGACGCGGGCTACAGTGGAGCGGTGGTTCTTGCAGACTAAGAGCGGGCCCCCTTCAGACACATGGCTGTCTCCAGCTCTGCCCCCATCCCTCCCGCTGGGGGAATCCTCCCAGCAGGTGACCAGGGCGGGACGGGGCGGACTGCTGGAACACGTGTTCTCCTTTCCCCGGCCGGGTCAGTGAGGGGTCGGTGGCTCGCGGTGTTACAGTCTCCCCGCCCCAATGCTGTGCCGCAGGGGGGCGGGGGCGGGGGCGGGGGCGTGGGGGGGGTCAGGGGGGCTGGGGGAACGTTTCACCAAAAAGACCCGACCAACCGGAGCATGTCCTCCCGTTTACGCGAGAGGAATTGGACCGCTCAAAGGACACGTTTCGGCACCGGGCTCCCTTTCACGTGTGAAGAACATGCTTTTAGCTTGCTTAACACGGCTGTTTTCTTACGAGGTTTCTCCTCTCGGCAAACACTGAAATCTACTCACCCCTAACAGGGAGAATATTTGGATAGCCCCCCTCCACCCACACACACATATTCTCCATCAGAAGCTTGTCTCTTTTCTTTCCCCTTCCTTCCATCATTCTCTCTGTTTACCTCTGCGTTACTATCATTGATCAATCACGTTAGTTATGTTGTATTTTATTTAACAATATCACCGCCCCAATAAGCAATCTCAAACACATAGGCCTTTATTCAATTCAACATTTGTCCTTAGCTTTAAATTACACATAAATGCGAGTGCTTCTTTGTGTTCACACTCACAGTTTGATGCATTCATTTTGTTGTGGCTGAACTGCCAAACTGTCAAGAAAAAAAAAAAAAAGACAGAAGGCAGGCAGTTTGCAGGTAACTCTAGGAAAATGGGAAAATGTTTGGTAGGATGTGAAACGTTTGTAAATGAACCTCAAAATGGGCCAAAGACGTGATCTGAGATTCTCAGATTCAGTTGAACTGCAACCTGGTTTATTATTATAGCATCACATTTTCTGTTAGTTCTGTGGTTTTATTTGATACTTACACATCATCACATGATTGGTGGGCACTAAAATTATTAAAAATATTGTGGAAGAATTGGATGAACAGAATTGAATTTACGCACTTGCTTAAATTCCTTTTTTAGACAAAGCGCTGTAGTGGATTTAATGTGCAGAAGACTGTTTTAAAGTGCTTAATTGAATGATCTCATCTTTAGAAATCTGTTTATAAAAATACATTTTCATTTGAAAAGCAGAATGCCTGCAGTATGAAGAGAAGATGGGCGAGCTAAAACTCTAATAACAGAATTACAGGATCTCTTGTGCCTTATGACATTACAGAGAATAAAAAACAGGACCTTGATGGCGTTTTTTGTTTGAAGAAACATGTGACGCCTGGATTAGGGCATGAAATAAGCCCTCGTCTTTCATCTGACGAACGATGGTGAACAAAAAAAAAAAAAAATGGAGGCATAATGCATCTTTCTTATGCTACCTTCTCTGTGATTATGCTAACAGGCTACGTGCTGGGAAGGGATTAGAGCCGCCAGCCAATCAGAGACAATGCGCAGCCATGTCGCCCGGGCAGCCACAAGGGCGAAAAGATATAAGCCCCAGAAATGAAATTATTGGACCCAAACCACCACCCCCCCCCTCCCACCCCGCCCCCGAGGGGGGGGCCCGGCAACGTTGTCGCAGTGAGGCCTCTCCCCCTGGATGTTCGAGTGCAGCCCGTGCTTAGTCACCATTATGCCGTCCACAATGACATCCTACAGCACCTTTGATTCCCCCGGCAAAGACCCTAATGCAAATATTCCTGTGACAGGTCCTACTTAGCGTTTATCACGCGTCGCGGCGGCCATGACACCGCACTGAGTAAAATCCCCAGCGGGGGGTCGTCCTCTCGGCCTGCCAGCGGGGCGTTGGGCACCTGCCGGAACTGAAAAGGCAAGAGGAAGGATTAAATAGGGGAGACACACATAAAAGCCATTCTCCAATTTTTCTCTTATTACGACCAGAAAAGGAGGAAGTCCATTCTAATGGAGCTAGCTGGCTTAAAAAAAAAAAAAAGGTTGAAAAAGTACTCCCTAACACACACACACACACACACACACACATTTCTGTCCTCTCAGTTGTAACCAGTCTTTGATGGTCTTTTCTCTACAGAAGATGTGCCTGGAAAGAGAGTTATTTGGACATCTTTCAGGAACACAATGTAACATGAGATAATTGAGGGCTTTTTTGCTGAAGAAGTCTGTTGGAGGAATTTAACCCCCCGCCCCTCCCCAAAAAAAGAGAAAAGCTTCAGGAGCTCTCAGACGTCCAGTTTCACGCTGCGAAAAGTACGTTCATCATCTTAATCGACGCTGTCATTGTGAACACGGCAGTAAAAATCACACTAAATAATCTCGCAGGCCTTGATTAGCGCCACATGCGCCTCCAAACCGATTTGCCTGGGGGTCACTGTTAGGAGTTTGGGTGCAGAGAATGACCCAGACCTCTATCAATGTTGCAATGTTTTCCTTTTTATGATTATGAACAAAAGAATGAGCCAATGAGCCAGTTTTCGTCCCTTGGAGTAACAACACCACGCACACAGAAAGACGGGGGGAAGGAGGTAACTGTGATAACAAGGCATGCCGTGTTCCTTAGTGCTGATCTGAGATCAGTGAAGGGTCAGGTGATGGCGTGCTTGCTCATCAGTGAAGTTCAACTCCACTGCAAATGTGATCATCGAAGGGTTTTTCTGCCAGGTCAATTTTTACCTGCTACACATGAAAAGCACATGGAAAGCAACTGTCTTTCCTCAGAAACACTTACTGTCTCTGTTTCCTTCTGACTCTTTCATTCTCTCTCACTCACCGCCTTTCTCTCTTTCTTTCCTTACCTCTCATTTTATTGTCTTTCCCCTTCCATCCTTTGGTCTCTATATTTTCTGCTGCAGATGCGTCATCACTTGGCCAGTCCCACTTATTACAAATCCTTTGCTCACACCGGTTGGCAAAACGTGGGCCTTTTCTGGTTTACAGCATACAGGCCTCACTACAGTCATCTCAAGCATAATGAATACTGCCCTTCCCACGGACACTGCAACTACAGCATTCAGCCAGTCTGTAAAACATGTGTATCTGTGCTCTGACATTTCAGATGTTAGATATTAAATATTAACAGAAAAGCATAAGATACACTAAAGTGGTAAATGCTTTTACCATTATGCATGGTGTATTTATGTATAGTATTAATTCAGAAATAATTATGCGACGACTAGGTAGGGTAATTATAACCGCTTCCATCAAGGGAATATTCTGCTTGATTGTTTCTTTCCTCATTCTGAGAAGTCAAAAGCGATTAACATTTATTATTATTCATTTCCATTATTAATTGAAGTCGCTTTGTAGGACTCGGGATCCTGTCCTCCTTGGAGACCAAGTAGTCCGGCGTGGACATTAATAAAGGATACGCCAAGTACGCACTTATTTCCTGTTTGTCAGTTTCCGGACTGGCGGCTGGAGAAGGCAGATTTGTCTGTAGAGACAGTGGTATACGTTGTATTGGGGACCTCTCTCTCTCTCTGCACATTAACGCCATTTAGACCCAGCCGTGAAAGAATCGGGGGGGTGAGCGTAGGGTCAGGCCAAGACGCAATGTCACAAATCAGAACGTGCGGACGAGACCCACTGAGGATCAGCAGATTGGTGGAGTAACTCATCTCAAACATAGTACCATAAACAAAAGGACTACATGCTGTGGTATTTTAAATGCAGGTGAAAATAAACTACACACCTTAGAAAATATTTCAGTTATTGGCACTTAGAAAAGTACATTTACGCATACTGTTGATGCATAAATCTTTAGATTTGCATGCTTTAGATTTACAAACGTCAGTGTAAAATATTTTCTACAAAATGCAGATTTGCAATTTCTACTTCATAATGAATATTTCATACGGATGCATTTCCCAGTACATGCCGCCAATTCCCTCTGACTCAAATAGAACCCAATTGGTTCCAAATGGCACTGGCTCCCGTTACTATAGAAAGGGCAACACAAGTAACCATTGAGGTGCTGCTTCTCGAACTGAGACAAGTTATGTCTTATGGGGATTCTTGTCAGAAAACGGACTATTGCCGTGTCTACCCAAACAATACTTTTAAAAAAATCTGTTGTGCCCACTGTATTTTCTCTTTGTAGCCTACGTGACAAAGGAAATATAGAAACTTAAAAATATGACATGGAAAAAGGTGATATCTTATTCTAGTTATTCTAGTTCTATTCTACTCTGTCATTCTACTTCACATGAAAGGTATTTGGTTGAGCATTATAAGTCAGTCTTGTGGCATCTGGAAGCATACTTTCCTTGGGGCAATTTACAAATAATTATGATTTTTTTTCTCCAATATTTCCGGAATTTAAATTACAATTAATTGCAAGCTCTGTAGTTACATACAGTATATGCAGTATACAATGCTTTTGATGTAAACTATGAACCATTGTTCAGACAACAACCATAAATGCCCTCCCTCTAAGGAATGGGCCCCACGTTTGCTGTGTGAGAGAGACAGTCATGAGACGGGCAGGCCCACGCTTGCCCAGCTTCAGAATGCGTTTACATGCTTAAATGGAATTAAAACATAAAACACGCTTGCCATTTGTAGCGGGAGTGATACACACACGACGCGGGACTTTTATGAAAGCTATGACCTCATTTAAAATCCACATGAGTATATAAGAATGAGCCCAGCGGCAGTCCTCTGTTCGAATGTTATTACAGAAGGAGAGCGGGGTCAAATAGCAGGGCTGATATATGGAGGGCGCTTTCGGAATAAGCAAGTTCTCGTACTCTGAACGTCACATATTGACCTTGGCGATTCTGACAGCGGCATCCATCATGCTCGTGAAACCATTCCAACAGGCTCAACTGGCCTGCGCTGAGGCCGGATCAGCTGGATTAAGGAATAACATAAAGAGATGAATGCTCGCCGTCAGAAGAATAGATGGATGTACCCCTTTTTTAATGCCCCCCCCCCCCACAATTCTTTAAATAGAATCTCCTCGTTATGAATCCCAACCCAATCAATACCCCCGTGTTGCTGTGGGAACACATGCTATGAGATATTGATACCCTGACTACTGTAGCCTATAGATAATTATGTTAAAAAAAATATGGAATAAACTACCAAACAAAGAGTTAACTAATGTGGCATAACAAGTTAGTTTTCAGAAGTTTGCATGGCAAACATTCTGGGAAACTTTCTTTCTTTATTTTTGGGCGTTTGCACAGTGTTTCGGAAATCCGCGCACACATCTGAAGTAACGCGGATGTGCGGTGTGGTCGTTCAGAACATAATTAACATGATAAAGTATCATACAATTTAGAAGTTGCGTGTTGTCTCCGGCACATTCGTTTCCAGATGGGAAAAACTCTGTTCGTCGCGCTTCCACACGAGTGTCGCTGGGTCACTCCTTTGCCGAGGCAGTTTAGCTGTAGAAGCGCGCGCCACCGAGGGCGCAGGATGGCTTTGCCTCGAGGCAGGGAACTGGAACTTCTGTTCGGAAGCCTGCCGTGTCCTGCCGTGTGACATTAGCGCTCATCTCTGACCCGAACATCTTTCTGAGAGGCCAGTCTCCCTTCAGCCTCTGACAGTGTGTCAGTCAGGTCAACAGTGGGACAAGGTACACAGATTCATAAACTACTACATATCTATCTGCTATGTGTGTGTGTGTGTGTGTGTGTGTGTGTGTGTGTGTGTGTGTGTGTGTGTGTGTGTGATTGTGCCTTCTAGGCCTATAACAAAAAACAGTAATACATTTTTTTTAAATGCTGTTATATTTAATTCTGTAAATGTATAATATTATGGGTTGATTGAACCATGCTGAAAGACAGGTCGAATCAACTTTTGTATTGTTTAGCGAGCCTACATGTGTAGAAAATCCTTGCCCAAGTTTAATCCACACCAACCACTATTTAAGATTTTTTTTGTTACTATCTAAATAATGACTACACTATATGAATATAAAAAGCCCAAATAATTATATTTAAATTGCATTTGAAGTATGTTGTAATCAGAACTTGCAATATTTAATTGGGAGGAAATCTAAATTAAATTAATAATGTACAAGATATGTTAATTTATCTAGTAATTGAAATACATGAATGGAACTTTGGATGTTGAATATTTGCATCTATAATAGTTCTAAATATATTTGACTTTTGAAATGATTGCTTATAAACTACTCAAGTAATTCCCTAACGATTTTAAACATATTTTATACATTTTTAATTATTAAATTAATATATTATTAATATGCTATGCAGTATGTAAATTTACACGTGTTCAAGAAAAATGAACACATTATTAACAAGTAACACAGTGCCACTTATCAGTTGAAGAGACTACGTTCTATATAGTCCCCATGCTTATGAAATGTTCATGTTCTCAATTCTAAATTATTTTTTAAACATTTAATAACTGAGAGGCAAATAATCACTTTTCACAAAACACACACACACGCACACATACAGATACAGACACACAGATAGGGACAAACACACATACACACATACAGATACAGACACACAGATAAGGACAAACACACATACACACATACAGATACAGACACACAGATAGGGACAAACACACATACAGATACAGACACACAGATAGGGACAAACACACATACACACACACGAATACAGACACACAGATAGGGACAAACACAAACACCCGAATACAGACACACGAATACAGATAGAGACACTGATTTTATTCCAAATAAATACTCATTGCAATATGAATATTCACAGTGCATCCCCACATAGTGTATTGCAATTGATGATTTAGCACTGACTCAGATGTCATGACCTCATCTTTGGTTTTATTCTAATAGCCGCAGTTGTTGCCAAAGTAACATTACCAACATTCATAATACCAGTCTAGTAGTAATCGTTTTCTTTCACCCCAGCATGGGTCTGCTTTAGACGATATAATTTTATTACTCGGGAATGTGATGTTGAATCTGTGGGGGACAGTCTGGGGTACAGTATGATGGGAAATCCAGATCCTCCGTTTCTCATGCTGTAACCGTGTAATCGTCCATGATTATCGTTTCATTTTACACCACTTGCTGAAGTGGGAGATAAAGCGGGATGAAGTGAGACTATGGTGATGTTGCCAGTGTTCGTTACGTGCGCTGGCTGTGTTCATGAGACTCCCCCGGCCTTTTCTCTCAAGGTTTCAGTGGTGGAGGCCTTCCTCACGGGCTTAAAGACTCGGGCCCTCATTTTGTAAGGCTAACCAAAGCAGCCCTTTCGTGTTCCGACGCAAACTAAAATGGAGAGGGTACTTTCTGTTCTTTTTTCAGGTTACCACATTCAGGAAATTTGGGCTCTGGGCTCCCTCTGTTGGCGGCGGGTGGTACCGCGCCACGAGGATGCCCACACCGATCCTCGCAAGCCTTGCCGTGGTAGAATTTTAACAGAAACCATGAAAGGAGCTTCTTAAAGGTTTCATCTACTGTGACCGGCCTCATCGGCAGTAACCCATGTTACAGAGGCCACGGTTATGACATGCTCAGAAGGCCCCCTGCAGGCGGAGGAGCAGACACCCTCAGAAGTTGCCCCACCTTCTCTGAACCACTGCAGAGGATGCCCCGCAGGGGGCCCTCGGCCCGCTTTGAAAAGTAACACCTTTGTTTTTTCAAGTGTTGAGGAGAGACGGGGCAGGGTTTGCAGATGGGCCCAGAGTTTCCCTGCATCCCACCCCCTCTTCCCCCAGCCCCAACCCACCCTCCCCAGATGCAGGCCAGGCGCTCTTGGAACTGCGCTGAAAGGCCTCCGCCTCTCGCTCGCAAAAGAGCGGGTTCCGCCGGTGGGGTGCTCGAACCTCCCGCCATTTTACGGCCGGGCGCTGACAGCGTCATTGGAGGGCTGATTTACAGATTCGTTCACGAGGCGGCGGACACTGATCGTCGCTTCAGAAGACCAGATGCACACAGTCAGCACGCAGTTAAGAAACACAAGATTGTGGGAAATTGTCCACATGGATTCTGTTTTGAGAGCAGCGCTTTCAACTGTCTCTGAAATATAGCACTTTGTTATCCCTGTACTTTGTTATCTTTATATTTCAGCGAATAAGTCATGGGAAGATGACAAAATGACAGGAGAATCATTTTTATCTGACAATGAAATATACTGTATATAGTATTGTATACATGTGTCCTGACACCAGTGATAATTCTCTTAATACTATTAGTCATAAAATAATCCACAAACCGGTAATTCACTTTTTAAAAATGCTCTTATTGTATTATCAAGATCACACAGCCTCCATAAAGCTTCCACATGCAGGGTAAAGTATATTATGGTGTGGCAGGGAAGCTCAGACCTCAGCCCAAGACTGGAGGACCTCCAAAATATGTAGCTACTGAGAGAAATAAATCCTGTCGGTGTTGCGTTTTCCTGAGAGCGCAGTGTGTTCCTGATGGTGTGCTCCTGACGGTGTGTTGCTGGCAGTGTGTTCCTGACAGTGTGTTACTGACGGTGTTTCCCGGATGTTGTGTTACTGATGGTGTCCTCAAGTGACATCATACCTTACTTGCCTGTTAATGAGTCTAAAGAATGGCATCGCCAGTTGCAAAAATACTTGTCTTCAGGTCTATGGATTATGTTTTTTAAAACAATAGGGGGCACACTACCCTTGAGACAATATGTTATTTTAATTAGTGTCACCAACACAGTGGTTAGTTGGTCCCCTGGCACTGTGGTCCATGTGGCTCTGGATAATCACGCAGCCAAAGTGACAGGTGCGACTGAACCTCGCACAAAAGGCTGGAGGATCCATTAGTGGAGATCGCTTCCCAGGGCGTGTTCCCTTACCGTACCCTTACCACCCCCCTGAAAAACTCGCACATCCCCCGCCACAGCTTGGCCGAAGGCTATTTTCCGGTGCTTGTCCCGGTACCTGCCTTTTCAGACAAAAAGAGCCTGGATTCAGTCAACATGTATCCCTTTACTCTGACTTACAAACACATTCACCTTTTTTCTGGTCTGTGTTCAGTCAACATTATGGTCATAAATGTATTTTACATTTGAATGGATTAGTCAATTTATTTTCTTCACAAGCACGGTTTGGTCATTCCTGACACTTAATTTGGGCAATTTCAGTACAAAAATGTTTTTGTGAATAAAAGAAATGAACTAAAAAGAAATTTAAGAGCATAGTGTTGACTGAATACAGACCGGAGGCTATTTTTTCATCTAACAGCAAAACTATACCTCTTCAGCTTTGATAAATACACTGTAATGTTTGTTTCTCTGTTTTCTTGTAAAATGGAGTGCGGCACTCACTGGAATTAACATACAAATGTGAAAGGAGCACAAAATATGTCATTTTTTGTTCATACTTTGAAGTTGAGCACAGTGCTTTGACTAAATGAGGCAAAAAAAGACTAACAATATAAACTCAAATGTCTGGATATTGAAGATTTTGCTTAGATGATTTCAAAGTCATAAGAAAATAGTTGTTATGGATGCCCCTAATCTTTCTTTTCTGGATTGATTTGAAAAACATAACATAACAAAACATAAAATACTACTTGTAAATTAAAAATGTATGTACCCAGGGCTTTATGAGCCTGACTGCAATATGAGATACTGGTGTTCCTCTATCATGCATCAAACGCATGCTCTGTACACAATTTTTCACAAAATTATACCTGAACTATCTTGAAAAGGGCTACATAATCTTACCATCTGGCTGCATATACACATTTTCTAATTTCATGTGTGTTTCGGCTGACAGCAGCGCCGCTCTGGAACCAAGTTGAGTTTGGAGCCTTTCCAAAACAATTATAAAGTCACCGTGGAAACCGGAGTTGGGTGCCAGTGTGCGGCTCGCTGTCAGGCCTCCGTTATCATCACAGAAAGTCACACCAAATGAAGCGCGGCGCTGGACTGGAGGACGCACACTGGCATCTGCGGGGCGAGGCGGTTGGCATCCAACCCCACTCAAATTACACTGACGCGCTGATTTTCCACCCTTGATTTACATTTCAAAGCTGTTACACGCTGTTCCTCTGTGTGGTTTGTGCACATTGTCACTACTGGCACTGCAGCATCAGTCTTGTTTATGGGCACTGGTCTAGAGTGGTGAGAGAACAGTCTAACTCTGTTTGAGAAGGGGAGGTGCTAGCCTTCAGTGAGACTAAAGTTGTGTGTTGCTACATTCAGCTGAAGCTGAGATAATGGACTAGAAAATTATAAAGGCGTAATGGAGGGCTTTTTACACACACACATACACACACAGAGAGTAGCACATACAACCCCCTTCTCCGCCCACTCACGCGCACACACACACACACAAACCCAGAAAACCCCCACACAAGCACATACATAAACAGACACTAACACACACAAACACACACACAGGATTACACTATCACACATGCACACGCACAGCTACAAAGACAGTGAATGACTAGACCATTCCTGTCTGTGTGAGAAAAATGTTTTGATTGTTTTAGTTTTTTTCTTTTTGTCCTCTGTGTGTAAAATGTTGTTCTGAGCCAAGATTTTGGGAGAGAAGGAAGGGCTGCCTATTGACAGACCCCAGATCAGTGGGCATTCACGGACGACCCGCTGAGCTTCTTCAAAGGAGACCCCCGCCTCTCCCCCTGTCTGTTTGGACAGTTGGTGTTGGGGAATTCCTTAATTTTAAGCTCTTCAATAATTCCTTTTGATCTCAGTGAGAGAAAAAAATTTGATTGTGCGATTTTCCCCCTTTATGAATGATGACAATTTCCTGCCCTATTGAACAGGGTCTATGTGCTGATTGGTATATACACCCTTATATTTAAAAAATCTGCAGCAGCAAATTAAAGCAAAACCAGACATTTACAAACACAATTTCAGTAAAATGATCAAAACCATAAATCTGCTAGAATCACTTCAAATCAAATCAAATCATCCTTTATTGTCATTGTACATGTACAACGAAATTGAGATGCAGTCCTTGACTGTGCCACTTATCATATATAAAAACCTGCACTGTAAAAAAAAACAGTAAAAAATACGGTAAAATGTCAGTGCAATGCTGTCAATTAACTTGCATGGAAAATCCTGTAAAATGGCAACTATTTCTATTAGCTCAATCAAAGCTAATTACCATCTTATAAATTATTTTCTGTAGATGTACAGTTATTTGCTCTTATTTTACTGACATTGACTCCTATTTCATGTACAACTCCAGTTTAAATACAATTTTTAAATGACAAAATAGGTCAAAGCAGCTTCCATGCAGAAAAAAAAAAAGAGCTACAAAGTTTGGAAATAGATATGAACTTCAGATTATTTAAATCTGAGATTCTTGGGAAAGATGGTCATCATCAGTCAGACTGTGTGTGGTACAATCCAGAACCAGATATCAGGTAACTGTTTAAATTCACAACTAGATGTTATATCTTTGGCTAAAATACTCATATTCAAATTAGCATTCATAATTTCAATGGTCAAGTAGATAATGTGACACGCATACCACTCTCTGAACCTATAACTACGGTTACAGTTATTTATTAGAGTTCTTTCACAGGCCTAATCAAACAGCACAGTTACACATTTCATGCTAATGCAGAGTTTTGTCAGGTTCCCACTGAGCAGAGATTAAGAATAGAATGCCTTTAGCGGACCACACTGCTTTGCGGCCCCAGCCACATCGGTGATCATCCCTGATCTTCTTCTTGCAATATTATGGTTACGATTATATAGGAATAAGGAGGAGAAATAACCAGAATGTTTATATAAGGTGATAATTTCTGTAATTTCACGAACATGTTTCCCTCTTGTTAAAGTAGGCTACATTTATTTTTCAGTGTATGGTAAGTTTTTCATTTACTGAATTGAATTAAAATACATCAGAGAGGTTTACAGTTTACAGGTTCAAACCCTGTAATTAAAAATCCACGCTAACATTTTCTCCCCAGCTTATTGTGTGTGTGTGTGTGTGTGTGTGTGTGTGTGTGTGTGTGTGTGTGTCTGTCTGTCTGTGCATGTGCATGTTTGGGTGTGTGCATGTGCCTGCCTGCCTATGCATATGTGTGGCTCAGTAGGTAGAGCCATTGGGACTACATATACTGAAAAATGTAAGAATTTACTGCTGTAAGTCGCTTTGGATAAAAGCGTCTGCTGAATGGCATATATTATATTATGCATATGTGTGATTGTGCTACATGCTAGGCAGATAAATAACATTGCTTATATATCAGATCTAAATTATCCTTTGTTCATTTCGTAAGATTGCAATGCGACAGAAAGAAGAGGTCGTAACAATTAAGAATTATTCATATTTAACCCTGGTAATCAACAACTATGAGGATTCATGGCTGCTACTACCTCTGCTGTCCAAAAGTGGTAGTGCACCTCTCCTATTTTTGTCAGTCAACTAAACTGATTGGATTGATACTGTATATATCAGAGGTAGGGAACTCAAAAGTGACCCTGGGCCAGCATTAGAATGCGCACATCTGCAACCATTTTAACAGTTTAACTGTAGCCTACTTACACATACTGACACAGAGCTTTGAAAAAAATAAAGTAATTAAAATGTTGTCATATTTTAATTGAGGTGTTATCTTTCCATTTGACCATGCATGTAAACAATGCAATTATTAACATGTTAGCAGGGATAAAAAAAAATACATATCAGCTGGGCCGCTGGGCTGCATGTTCCCGAATATAGATCATGCTCTTTAACATTTTATCACACTGTTTATTAACTTAATTAAAATAATACTTTTTGGTTGCAGTTAATATGAATTATCTTCCGCTGTTTATTTGTATGCAGTTAGATGTTCAGGCTGGCTTCTTAGAGACACTATTGTAAAGACTTGTTGGCACCCTCTCCATATTAATGAACTGTTCAGAGTTGGAGAGAGGACTAATTCTGGGCCTGCTAGGCCCCTGTGAGTTATGTACATATATAACTAACAAGGGACTGATATTGTACTGTATGTGTTGAAAAGTGAAAGATTAATAAGCATTTTTTTGGTTTTCTTGTGGAGATAAACATGAAGATCTGTAATAAGATTATAAGATGCCCCTGAGGAGTTGATATGTGTGTGGTGTTACAGTCCCAGACAGAGCCTTGCTGTCCCTACCCAGGGGTCGAGGTGGAAACTGTGGCCAAAAATAAAATAAAACCCTACCTATATATACCACCAGAGGGTGCTTAATGCATTCTCTGAGAAGAATGGTTCCTCTTGAACTCTGGTGTCCAAACACATAGCTTTAGATCTGGTACAGAAGACAATGGCAACAGAAGGGTGCCTTTATAGGGAGCTGATTATGGTTCTATGAGTGAGTAGAACCCAGGGTAGGTGTTTGGTTGGCCATACTGGGCATTCATTAATCAGTCTTGGTCTTGTGAGGGCCATTGGCTTGATACGTTGCACCAGGTGATCCAGTACATTTGACTGAAACATTTTCTACAGGTTTTCTATTAATTCCAGATACATATTGACATACTGTAATGTGTCCTGGAACCCTCCAATTAATCTCAGATCTCCAATTAGATGTGAATGTGAAATTTGATCTATCTATCTTTGTATACTACTGATCATTTTAAGAGAATGGCTTAAATGGTGCTCCGCATTGAGCTGGGGTGGCTGGGATCAGCTTGGTGCGATGATAGAGATTTCATGGTTGTAGTTAATAGTATAGTATAGTTAGTAGTAAATGCCAGTATTTATTTTATTTTATTCATTTAAGAGGGACAGCACATAGTAATCAACATATCTGCAAAAGGCATCAATGGGTACAATGCCAGAGTTAGCTCGATAGCTAGTTTTCATCTGTAGTCCCTTGCCAGGTGAAAGATTGATACAAGACAGTTACAGCTTCACACAGTACATTACATTTCGGTATAGGAGAGTATAAACAGGGCCAGATAAACAAGAGCAAAACAAGAAAAAAGATAAAAGTTCATAATCAGAAACTTCCTATTTACAACATTACAGGTATGGCCAACCACTTTCACTTTCCCTGGGTTCTGCTCATTCATAGACCCATATTCAGCCTCCTATAAAGGCACCCCTCTGTTGCCATTTGCCTTTCATTGTCGTTTCACTGTGTTCAGTACTTTTAGTATTTTTTCCATGAGAGGTTACTGTGGGACATTCCTGGCATATTTCAGATGGAATTTAGTAAAGCCATTAAGGGCTCTGAGTTCTCAGTGGTCTTAGTGGTACTAAATTACTGACTGAGTTAGTGATGTCGAAGTGGCTGCACTCATAAACAACATACCGTAGAATACTGTATTTACCTGTGGATCCACTTCACTCCTGATTGTGTCATTTCTTTGACAACTTCACAAGAATTGGGGTTGTATAGCCTTCATTCATGGCCTAAATATATTACGCCATTTACCTTTCACATTACTCAATAAATATCTAGGAGCAGCTGCAGTTTGTTCCACTTCCTGAAACAGATGGATTTGTACCATGCCGCATTGGCCTCACTGTTACTTTATATGGGCAAAAGACTAACAAGTTCACTGGTATTTGAGAGTAGAGGAGCCATGTAGCCATTCCTGGTAAATGATTCAGACAGTTGCAATGAGAATACTATGCGTCTGTGATTGGGTAAAGAAATCGTGCCCATTCCCAAACTTGTGAAAATAGGTCAGTCTCCTTCCACTGTGGCTACATACACCACAACCATATTTGGAAATAACTATTTGAATGACTGAATGACTCATGATTCTTAGCTTCAAACAACTTATATGTGTGTAACTGGCCCACATAATCATCCCCCAAAATAATTGACTTAATTCCTTCCCTTTCCTCCTCAGCTGATATGTGGTGAGTGTTCTGGTACAAAATGGCTGCTAGACATCACCCAGGCAGGGGCTACACATTGGTGGTGGTTGAGGTGAACATCCCCCCTTAACTGTAAAGCTCTTTGAGACTGTGAAAAGCACTGTATAAAAATGCAATTACAGTACTATTATGACTTCCTATGACTCTTATGGCGTTTTCACACCACACTATCAGCCACATCTGGCAAGCGCTGTCTCCCGTGGTTTCATTCAGATCATCACTACATTAATGTCTTACAAAGCCCACAAGGCCTGGACCCCGTGGTAAATTAATTAGAAATAAGTAAGTAATTAGTTGTAATTGCCTGTACTTCTAAAAGGTAGTTTCTTATAAATTAAGATGGGAAAAGAATAAGTAAGGATCGAGTCATTTACTTTTACTACTACCTCTATTTCTAAACAGTACTTTTTGATTAATTACGTGATAAAATAAAGGTTGTTTCTAGTTCATTATATGGTCAAGTAGTTTGTAATAATTAGTGCTTTGTATAAGTCATTTGTTGCAACTACCTCTACTAAAAAGGTAGCTTCTGTTCAATTAGATGGATAATCTATATTTGGAATAATATAAATTAGGAATTTATTTGTAATTACCTTGACCTTTAAAAAGTAGTTTCTGGTAAATGATATGCCATTACCCATATTGTAGTATATTGTGTACATGTGTTTGTGATGGTGGGGTGGCTCCTTACACTCAAACATAGTGATAATTACTCTAAATTAAATTATATCAGAACCGGACAGTAAAAGTCATTTTCTATACAGGCAGTCCCCGGGTATACGAACAAGATCCGTTCTTAAGTCTGTCTTTAAGTTGAATTTGTATGTAAGTCGGAACAGGTACATACAGTTCTTATTAATCGTCACTTAGTCAAATGTTTGTCTTGGTATAGTATTTATTTAACCTTTCTGTGCATATAAAACACTTAAGAAAAACTTTCAAATACAATAAAACATCTTAAACATCACATTCAGTACATAATAATATTGTAATAATAATACTGTAATATTAATAATAATAATACAGTAATAATAAATGTAACTATGTACATACAGTACTGTACTGTAAAAAAACATTAAAGAAACAGTTCTTAAAACAGTTTAGATAGAAAAAAAGAAAAAGGATCATGATTAAAGGTTAACACTAATTTTTGAGGTAACATTATGATAACATTAATAACTGGATGATGCAGAAGATGATGGACTTGGAGATGGACTTTAGCAGCACTTACATCGGCCCTCGCTGTTTCACCTTGAACTTTAATATTATGTAAATTTGCTCTCAATTTAAAGCGATTGAACCAACCCCTACTCGCAACAAATTCTTTGTCGCAGTCGCCTTCCCTTGCTGCAGGAGCAGCTTTTAAGTCATTGAAAAGGCTTCGAGCCTTTTCTTGCACTAAAGAAAGACTAATAGGCATATTACGCAGATTTTGGTCTTCTATCCAAATTATCAATAGCCTTTCCATCTCAATAAACCACTGCGTTGCTTGGTAATAATTGTGGCATTCATCGGGGCATGGCCTTTCACATGTTACATTATTTTCCCTTTGTCTTTTAAAATAGTTCCAATCGTTGACTGGCTGTAGCCTAATGCTTTCCCAATGGCTGATGGCGTTTCACCTCTCACCGATTGTTTCCCTTTTCTTTGATGCATCACCAGCATTTGCATCAAATGTATGCTTTGGAGGCATTGTTGTAAGGGTAAGAGAAAGAGAAAAACGGGACTGTGATCTGACTTAAAATAACGGACGGTGATCTCTGTTCCTTGAGTCGAAGAACCGCTGAAACCGCGCAATGTTTTCATGAGCATCACAAAGTAGTGTGTGCGTTCGTTATTACGAACCATTGTATTTAACTCGATTTTTAAAATATAATAGGCCTTATGGCAGTCTGTTCGTAAGTACGAGTTGTTCATAAGTCGGACGTTCGTAACCCGGGGACTGCCTGTATTGTTTTTAGGTTATTACCTCTTTATCACACACATATTTAATACTAATATCATATGTTTACTGAAATATATGCCAGACACAGCTGCCTGGCAGTTTAAGTTCAGGGCAAAAATGTCCCCAGAGCACATCGGTAGGGCTTGCAGACAAATTTAATTTAGTAACTTATTTTGAGAATGAACGATTACAGGTAGGCTACAAGCTTTGGGCTAACTAGTAAGGCCAGTTTTAACAGTTAATTTGTGTGTTTCTTATGTCAGGAATTCATAACTAACTACTAATTGGAACTAACTAACTATTTTTGTATATCTGGAATTTGAGATTCTGGTATCAGAAACTCCCTATTGTTTCCTATTCCTGATATCAGAAACAAAAATGTGATGTTCTGATATTCTGAGGTTCTGATATCAGGATGATTACATACACCACAGCTATATTTGAAAACATCTGATTCAACTGGCCCACATATCCCCCAGGATAATCTACTTAATTCCTTCCCTTTCCTCCTCAGCTGATGTGTGGTGAGTGGCTGCTGTGCATCACCCAGGTGGGTGCTACACATTGGTGGTGGTTGAGGTGAGTTTCCCCCCTTCACTGTAAAGCATTTTCACATTTACATTTGAACATTTCAAGCATTTAGCAGACGCTCTTATCCAGAGCGACTTACAAGATGTGCATTAATACATGGTAGGAACAATCATAGTTTGTGCACAAAATCAGACATCGTTGTAGGCAGCTGCATACCATAACTGTAACACTGGGAAGGAAAAAGTTTGTCATTTTTTTATTTTTTTAAATTAAAAGAGTAGGCAGGGATACATATACAATAAGTGTTGAGCAAGTAGGCAGTGGTGATGACAATTGGATAGATGTACAGGATTCAGTGGTAATGGAGTCTGAAAATGTGGGTTTGGAGTCTCTTGCGGAAGATCGCAAGTGATTCCGCGGTCCTGACCGATTGTGGAAGGTCATTCCATCACCAAGGGGTCAGGACAGAGAAGGAGTGGCTGCCAGGTGCCTGGAGGGATGGGACAGTCTGTTTGCCAGAGGAGGCTGAGTGGAGGGTCTGGCTGGGGTGTAGGGTGTGATGAGTGTCTGGAGGTAAGGGGGAGCAGTTCCTCTGGCCGCCTGAAAAGCAAGCACCAGTGATTTGAATCTGATGCGTGCTGCGATGGGGAGCCAGTGCAGAGAGGAGAGTAGAGGGGTGACGTGGGTGAACTTCGATTTGATTGAACACCAGACGTGCGGCAGCATTGTGGACTAGTTGTAAATGGCTTGATGGCACAGGCCGGTAGGTCTGCCAGCAAGGAATTGTAGTAGTCCAGACGCGAGATCATCAGGGCCTGGACCAGGAGTTGAGTGGCCTTTTGGGTGAGGAACGGTCGGATCCTCTGGATGTTGTGGAGGGAGAATCGGCATGTCCGGGTGATTTGAGCTCTTTGATATTGTGAAAACCACTGTATATAAATACAATTATTAGAGTTTCTGAATTTAATTTTGATTAAGAATATTGTGAGAACTATTACATTGTAAACTATTGAAAAACCCATGCTCTTCAGTCATTACAATACAATGTACAGTGCCCTCCAGAATTATTGGATAATTATTTGAGAAAAATGTATATTTTTTGATGATGATTTTTTTTGTTTAATTTTACTTAAAGGTTCGATTTCTCTCATATGTTGAGTGTAAGATCAAGCTGTTGAACAACAAAAACATATTTTCAGAGCCTTTTTTGCTCATCTTTACCAAGGGTGCCAATAATTCTGGAGGGCACTGTATAATACAATGTAACACTTTTTCCTTTGAGTAAATAGGCGTATGTCTGCCAACAATGCAATGATAAGGAGAACTGCAAGTAATTCACAAAAGTGAAAATTAAATATTAATGACCAAGGAAATCAACGGCCATTTGAACAGATAACATAGGCCTACCAATAACTCCAGAACACGTTTGATAAACATACATATTTTATCTGTATTTTTCACATCAATTTGATTGCGTTAGTGACTTAACTAGGCTGCTTGAGTGTGAAACTCACATGATTTTGGGGTGGAAGCATGAATTTGTATTGCGAAATTGAAAAAATAAAAAAAAAAATTTCAACTATATAAGACTTTATAACTTTTATAGCTATCTAGCTAGATGCAAACTGCTATAAAAGCTATAAGAGAGAAATAACAGATTTCTTTAGTGACAGTGATAGCCATTTGAGTGTCTCTTTGAGTTTTAGTTCATATTCATTGAGGAACTGAATGGTACATTTTACATTACATTACATTACATTGAATGGTGATAGCCATAAGTGTAAGAGAGCACTTATTGAGAGCACTAATCTATGCTTTTACGAAGGCTGGATTGTCATTAAAATCTGTAGATCTGGAATCATTTGTTTCCTGATGTACTTCGAGTGATGGCATGCCACTAGGTCCATGTCATACCTTTTTTTTCTCTCTAAAATTTGTTTAAGATTTTTCCCCCGTTTTTCTCCCAATTTGGTGGCCAGTTGTACCCTCTATTTCTTTTGATTTGCCCTCCCCAACGAGCCCGCAGCCCGTCACTACAATTCAAGCTAATACCCAGAGGCTGGCAATGATCCACCTCCTCTGAGACGGAACTTGCCCATCTACTTTACAGGGACACCCTTCGTACTGGCGCAGCTAGATTTCAAACTGTGGTGGCAGTGGGCAACTTGCATTCCAGGCAAATGCTTTGACCGCTACACCACCCAAGGCCCCTTCCTGTCACACCTTTTATAAACAACTAAAACATGACCCTACGAACCTAGCCTGAACTTGTGTATCTTAATGAGTTCAGGATACTCCCTGGAGATGGTGTTCTTAATTCAGATATCTCTCCTAAAGTGTCAACATTTTTAAGTGCTCCATTCTTGAAAGACACTTCAGGTCAAGATCAACCTCTAGTAACCTTTAAGAGGGCAAGAACTGTCCGAAATGTAGTTGTTAAAGAATGTCTAATCTAAAGAAGTCAAACCCAATACTTTCACTGGCTGTGCTCCTCTTGGTCACTTTAAATGTGGTAATTGTGTCAACTGTCAGTATATGAAAAATGCTAAGTGTTTCACACACCCTGTTAATGGTGACATAGTAAAGACTAGACTGCAAAACCAGAAATGTTATTTATATGATAGTGTCCTTGTGGAAAGATCTACATTGAAGAAACTCCACGTCCGCTTAAGGAATGAATGACTGAACATAGAAACTCAATTAAAGTCACACTTAACAATGTGGTGATGTCTTACTTTAGAAAGAGAAGGGAGGCCTTTTGCATTTTTCATTGTAAAAGTTTATTTCCACAAGGAATGAATGAAGATTTTACCATCAAACATTTTTTTATAGCATGTTTTATGCAGTAGCATTTATAGTTTTATACATTTAAGATATATTAGATATTTTATTTTATTTTTGAATTTATTTTAATTTTATTTTCTGTTATGCTTTTATTTGCCATTTTTCTCCCTATTTCTATTATACCCTTTTTTTTCATGTCAATTATCCCAACCCTCGTATGAGAGGTCACTGCCATAGTCCTGAGACCAGTGGTGGGCACTGTACTGCCTCCTCTGAGCCGGCACCTGCCATGGTCACCGTAACACATAGGACCACTCACATATGCAGCGAGCTTATATCGGCTTCCCTCCCCCCTCCCTGGGGTGGACAGACAATTGCCGCCCCCTAGTGGCACTCCCGGCCAGAGCCGAACTGGCACGACCTAGGTGGAATCAAACCCTGGTTGCAGTGGGCAGCGTCAAACATTCTTACCGCTACACCACCCGGGAGGCCTTATTTGATCTATTTGTTGTCCTTAACTTGGGAGAGACTATGTACCAGGTTCTTTGTTTATTTCATCTGTCTTTCACCTCAGTGTTCCATGTATAACTGACAAACAGTTCCCTCCCTTTCCAATGCCATGCACTTTTGAAAACTGCACCTGTGACAGTGGTTGGATCTCATTAGCCAAACATAACCTACTGCCCACTTCCACTTGATTGTTTGTTGGACCCTATTGGGAGTTGATCACAGGATTTATGCCTTACACTCTGTATGGTCATTTTAAAAGATATGTCAATGTATGCCATTGGTTGTCTGTCTTAAGACCCCCTCTCCTTAATTCCCATTGGACAATTTACATTTGTTAGCCAATCTTTTATAAGCACTGATTTTATCCATTAACTTTAGATAGTTATTGCTAGCAGTTGTGTGCTGGCCTGAGCCCCTAAGATGTGCTCTTGAGAGGGCGAAAAACCACCAAAAATCTCATCAGCTAGTTCAACTGATTGCCAAGTTGGATACAGATTTGCTAGATGTGAGGAAGAAAGGTGGAAAATTCCCTCTCTGCCCCTTATATAAGGCGACAAAAGTAGAACTTTAAGAGCAAATCTGGCTGTCCTGTTGGTGTGGCTGCTTGGGGTGGAAACAGGGGTTAAAAAAACCTGCAAATGCCTCTCCCAATTTGGAGTGGCCAATTTCAGCTGTAGGCCTGTCCCAACACTATAGTGCCCTCTGTCATTTCAGGACGGTACATGGTAGCACTCGGGTCCTATGAATCATGTACAGGCATCCGCTGCTACTGTTCAATCTGCACAGCTACCGCAGTTGGTACAGACAGACTGCAGGATTTGCCCCGATCCACCATGATTTGCTGTTGCAGATCAGGCGGGGAGATAGGCTAATATTCTACTGACTGAAATCCCTTAATGTCAGATTGAGGCACTGTGGCCAATTGTGCGCTGCCCTGAGGGACTCCCTGTGTCATCCTCCATTTTGGGAGGGCACACGGCAGCACTTGTGTCCTATGAAACGTGAGCAGCCATCCATCACTAACCTGCAAAATAACCAGAAATAATTTGCGCCATCACACTTTCCACAAAACTGAAAATGTACAAGGTCTTGCAGAAAGCTAACGGCGCAAGCATTGAGGCTATGCTTTTGCTTTGTCGAGATGAACTCCTGGAAAATGGTGGGATACAGAGAAAAACAAAAACAAATAGTCCTTGAGGCTTATGAGGCTTAACAGACCACCGGAAGGGCATTCTTCGGCATCCTAAGTGTAGGGGTGGGGTGGACCCCTACACTTGGGCTCATCCCTCCAGATACCAGGGCAGGGCGGGGAATGGAACCAGCAGCTAGGGGGTGGGGGGTTGACTCTGGGGCAGGTGAGCTCCGAGCAGGTGCCATGAAGCCGGGGAGAAAAGAGGAAAGGTGCAATTATGACTATGATAAATATCACACCGGATCAGGGGAAAGTCATCCAAACTGAGGACCTCATAAAGCAAAGGAGTAACACTGCACGAGTTGTCTTCAATTCTGATGGACTACATAAAATACAGGAGTAACACTGCAACAGTTGTCATCAAAAGTGACGGTCATGACTGTCATCATCAAAAAACATAAAGCAAAGGAGTAACATGCACGAGTTGTCATCAAAACGGACAGACTACATGAAACAAAGAAGTAACGGTGCACCAGTTGTCATGAAAACTGAAGGAGAACATAAAACACAGGAGAAACACTGCACGAGTTGTCTTCAATACTGATGGACTACAAAAAAGAAAGGAGTAACGGTTCACAAGGTGTCATCAAAACTGACGGTCATGGTGCACAAGTTGTCATCATCAAAACTGCTGGACTATATAAAACAAAGGAGTAACATGCACGGGTTGTCATCAAAACTAACAGACTACATGAAACAAAGAAGTAACGGTGCACCAGTTGTCAACAAAACTGACGGACTACATAAAAGAAAAACACTGCACATTCCCACCGCAAATTTTCTCAAGCCGAGGTCAATACTGACGGACTACAAAAAAAACAGGAGCAACACTGCAACAGCATCCCATCAAAGTTGAAGGTCATGGTCTTCTTGCAGAAGTGTGTAAACACTTCAAAACTGCCTTGGAAGGAAATCGCCCGCCTGAATGGGGCATCTCTGGCATTGTGCCAGTTCCGAAAAAAGGTGACCTGACCATCCCAGACAACTATCGGGGAAACTCAAACAGCTGCAAAAATCTACAACTGTCTTTTGCTGAATTATATTTGTCCTGAGTTGGAAAAGGTCTTTTGCCCCAACCGAAATGGTTTTCAGCTTCTGAGATCAACTTCTTCACAAATCCTTACTCTCAGACGAATAATTGAGGAAATTCAAAATCATCAGAAAGAAGCTGCAATAATCTTCATTGACTTCCGCAAAGCATTCGATTCTATCAACAGACAGACAATGTTTAAAATTTTGAATGCTTATGGAATCCCGGAGGAGATTGTAAATGCCATCAAAATTATGTATGAGGATACAAGTGCAGTCGTTCTCACTCCGGAAGGCGAAACTGATTCATTTTCCATCAACACCGGTGTTCTCCAGGGTGATCCACTTGCCCCCTATCTATTCATCATAGTTTTGGACTACGCCCTGCGGATACCAATAAACGACACTGATGGTCTAACTTTGACTTGCTGTAGAAGTAGTAGATATCCTGCTCAACACCTCTCTGACCTAGATTATGCTGATGACATTAGTCTGCTTGCTGACACCCTACGAGATGCAGAATCTCTCCTCCACAAAGTTGAAACTTTCTGCAAGTCCATTAGTCTCTCTCTTAATGCAAAGAAAACTAAGTACATTCACCTCAATCCCTCCACCGCTGGCGACATCATAGCGCTTGATGGCAGTAAGATCGACAAAGTTGATGACTTCAAATACCTGGGCTCCTACACAAACTCGACCTACGATGTTGAATGTAGGAAGGCTCAAGCTTGGTCTGCTCTCCACTCATTGAGGAATGTTTGGCAATCTTCGATCCGTAAAAGCTCCAAAATGAACATCTTTAAAACATCCGTGGAGTCCATTCTCCTCTATGGGTGTGAGTCTTGGGCCCTCACCAGCAAGATCACTAAGTCTATCGATGGTACCTACACACGGATGTTGCGTGCTGTCCAGAATGTTTCCAGGCAGGCTCACCTTCCAAACTCCGCCCTGTACGGTGCCCTCCCCTCCATCTCAAGTGTCATCAGACAGTGTTGTCTTCGGCTAGCCGGACATATCCTTCGGCACAATGAGCCAGACAGTCGTGTCCTCCTTTGGACGCCAGACTCTCCCCGTCGTAGAGGTCGACCTAACATCACCCTTAAATCGTCCATCAAACTGGAGACAGGACTGTGCGGATTGTCTCTTTGTAACGCAATGCTTGACAGGGAATGCTGGATGAAGCTCATCAAGTCATCACGATCTGCAACACCTGCGCTGCCTACTCACCTGCCATCAATTATCATCAGCCCTGCAGTGTATATCAACCCCGGTTTCTCCTTCATTCCTCGTCAGATCAGTGGTTAACTTCTCGCCTGCCTGTGTTGCTTGTTCACTTGCTTGCCATCCTGCCTGCCTGCCCACGGACCAGCCAGCCCGCTTCCTTGCCTGTCAGCTTACCTGCCTACAAGCCAGCTTCCCTGCCAGCCAGCTTCCCTACCTGCCTGCCAGCCAGCTTCCTGGCCTGTCCACTTCCTTGCCTGCCTGCCTGCCCGCTTCCTTACGTGCCTGCCTGCCCGCTTCCTGGCCTGCCTGCCTGCCCACTTCCTTGCCTGCCTGCCTGCCTGCCTCCTTCGTCTGCCCTCACCATCGTTTCCCTACCCCAGTCCCTGTATATAATAAATACCCTCACCTTATCTCATCCTCTGTGTCAGTGTCTGCATTTGGGTCCAATCTGTGTATCAGTCATAACACTGACTACATGAAACAAAAAACAAAGAAGTAACGGTTCACGAGGTGTCATCAAACTGACGGACTACATAAAACAAAATAGTAACATGCACGAGTTGTATTCAAAACGAAGAGAATACATGAAACAAAGAAGCAATGGTGCACCAGTTGTCATGAAAACTGATGGACTACATAAAAGAAAGGAGTAAAACTGCACGAGTTGTCTTCAATACTGACGGACTACATAAAACACAGGAGTAACAGTGCAACAGTTGTCATCAAAAGTGACGGTCATGGTGCACGAGTTGTCATCATCAAAACTGCTGGACTACATAAAACAAAGGAGTAACATGCACGAGTTGTCATCAAAACTAACAGACTACATGAAATAGAGAAGTAATGGTGCACCAGTTGAGATCAAAAGTGATGGACTACATAAAAGAAAGGCGTAACACTGCACGGGTTGTCTTCAATACTGACGGACCACATAAAACAGAGGTATCGGTCCACAAGTTTTCTACAGAACTGATGGACTACATAAAACAAAGAAGTAACGGTTCACATGGTGTCATCAAAACTGAAGGAGTACATAAAACAAAGGAGTAACACTGAACGAGTTGTCTTCAATACTGACGGACTAAATAAAACAGAGGTATCGGTGCACAAGTTTTCTACAGAACTGACGGATTACATAAAACAAAGAAGTAACAATGCACGAGTTATCTTCAATAGTGATGGACTACATAAAACAAAGAAGTAACAATGCACGAGTTGTCTTCAATACTGACAGACTAAATAAAACACAGGAGTAACAGTGCACCAGTTGTCATCAAAAGTGACAGTCATGGTGCACGAGTTGTCATCATCAAAACTGCTGGACTACATAAAACTAAGGAGTAACATGCACGAGTTGTCATCAAAACTAACAGACTACATTAAATAAAGAAGTAATGGTGCCCCAGTTGTCATCAAAACTGTCGGACTGCATAAAAAAAGTAACGGTTCACAATGGACTGCATAAAACAAGGAAGTAACGGTGCACAATTTGTCATAAATACTGACGGACTACATAAAACAGAGGTATCAGTGCACCACTTGTCATCAAAACTTACGGACTATATAAAACAAAGAAGTAATAGTGCACCAGTTGTCATCAAAACTAACGGACTACATAAAACAAAGGAGTAACACTGCACGAGTTGTCTTCAGTACTGATGGACTACATAAAACATAGGAGAAATAGGAGAAACATAACAGAGTTGTCATCAAAACTAACAGACCAGTTGTCATCAAAATATAAAAAAAACGTTGCCCCAGTTGTCATCAAAATTGATGGACTACATAAAACACAGACTACATAAAACAAAAAGAATGCGGTTCACGAGTTGTCATCAAAACTAACAGACTACATGCAAAAATAAGTAACGGTGCACCAGTTGTCATCAAAACTGACGGACTACATAAAAGAAAGGAGTAACACTGAACGAGTTGTCTTCAATACTGACAGACTACATAAAACACAGGAGTAACGGTTCACATGGTGTCATCAAAACTGAAGGAGTCATCATAAAACTGCTGGAGTAACACTGAAGTAACAGTTGTCTTCAAAACTGACGGACTACATAAAACACAGGAGTAACAGTGCACGTGCTGTCATCAAAACTAACAGAATACATGAAATAAAGAAGTAATGGTGCACCAGTTGTGATCAAAAGTGACAGACTACATAAAACACAGTAGTAACATGCACGAGTTGTCACCAAAACTAATAGAATACATGACACAAAGAAGTAACACTGCACAAGTTGTCATCAATACTGACGAACTACATCAAAAAGAGGTATCGGTGTACAACTTCCCTACAGAACTGACAGACTACATAAAACAAAGGAGTTACCCTGCACGAGTTGTCTTTAATACTGACGGACTACATAAAACACAGGAGTAACTGCACATGCTGTCATCAAAACCAATGGATTACATGAAACAAAGAAGTAACAGTTCACGAGGTGTCATCAAAAGGTGACTACACAAAAGAAAGGAGTAAAACTGCACATTCCCACCGGCAAATTTTCTCAAGCCGAGGTCAATACGGCTATCACGCAAATGAAACTTGGCAAGGCTCCTGGTATGGACAGCATCCCTATCGAAGTTTGGAGGCTTCCTAAACTGAAGAAGTGTCTTAAACACTTCTGTAATACAACCTTGGAAGGAAATTGCCCGCCTGAATGAGGCATCTCTGGCATTGTGCCAGTTCGAAAAAAGGTGACCTGACCATCCCAGACAACTATCGGGGAATCAGTCTAACTCAAACAGCTGCAAAAATCTACAACTGTCTTTTGCTGAATCGTATTTGTCCTGAGTTGGAAAAGGTCCTTTGCCCCAACCAAAATGGTTTTCGGCCTCTGAGATCAACTTCTTCACAAATCCTTGCTGTCAGACGAATAATGAGGAAATTCGAAATCACCAGAAAGAAACTGCAATCATCTTCATTGACTTCCGCAAAGCATTCGATTCTATCAACAGACCCAAGATGTTAAAATTTTTGAATGCTTACGGAATCCCGGAGGAGATTGTAAATGCCATCAAAATGATGTATGAGGATACAAGTGCAGTCGTTCTCACTCCGGAAGGCGAAACTGATTCATTTTCCATCAACACCGGCGTTCTCCAGGGTGATCCACTTGCCCCCTATCTATTCATCATAGTTTTGGACTACTGATGGTCTAACTCTGACTTGCTGTAGAAGTAGTAGATATCCTGCTCAACACCTCTCTGACCTAGATTACGCTGATGACATTAGTCTGCTTGCTGACATCCTTCGAGATGCAGAATCTCTCCTCCACAAAGTTGAAAACTTGCTGCAAGTCCATTGGTCTCTCTCTTAATGCAAATAAAACTAAGTACATTCACCTCAATCCCTCCATCGCTGGCGACATCATAGCGCTTGATGGCAGTAAGATCGACAAAGTTGATGACTTCAAATACCTGGGCTCCTACACAAACTCGACCTACGATGTTGAATGTAGGAAGGCTCAAGCTTGGTCTGCTCTCCACTCATTGAAGAATGTTTGGCAATCTTCGATCCGTAAAAGCTCCAAAATGAACATCTTTAAAACATCCGTGGAGTCCATTCTCCTCTATGGGTGTGAGTCTTGGGCCCTCACCAGCAAGATCACTAAGTCTATCGATGGTACCTACACACGGATGTTGCGTGCTGTCCAGAATGTTTCCGGGCAGGCTCACCTTCCAAACTCCGCCCTGTACGGTGCCTCCCCTCCATCTCAAGTGTCATCAGACAGCGTCGTCTTCGGCTAGCCGGACATATCCTTCGGCACAATGAGCCAGCCAGTCGTGTCCTCCTTTGGACGCCAGACTCTCCCCGTCGTAGAGGTCGACCTAACATCACCCTTAAATCGTCCATCAAACTGGAGACAGGACTGTGTGGATTGTCTCTTCGTAACGCAATGCTTGACAGGAATGCTGGATGAAGCTCATCAAGTCATCACAGATGTGAATGAATTAATGAATGAATGAACACTGCACGAGTTGTCATCAATACTGATGGACTACATTAAACAAAGGAGTAACATGCATGAGTTGTCATCAAAACTAACAGATTACATGAAATAAAGAAGCAATGGTGCACCAGTTGTCATCAAAAGTGATGGACTACATTAAACAAAGGACTAACGCTGCACGAGTTGTCTTCAATACTGACGGACTACATAAAGCACAGGAATAAGAGTGCAAGTGCTGTCATCAAAACCAACTGACTACATAAAACAAAGATGTAACGGTGCATCAGTTGTCATCAAAACTGACAGACTACATAAAAGAAAGGAGTAACATGCACAAGTTGTCATCACAACTAACAGACTACCTGAAAAAATAAGTAACGGTGCACTAGTTGTCATCAAAACTGACAGACTATATAAAACACAGGAATAAGAGTGCACGTGCTGTCATCAAAACCAACTGACTGTTACGGCCACAGCCGCAACTTTGCATATTTTTAGGTTTCCTCGCGTTTTTCCCTTCCCTTTTCCCTGTGTTCCTGTTCTCCCTGTTGTGTTTGTCTGTGTGTGATGTGTGACCTCACCTTCCTCCTCTGCATTCTCCGGCTCCCTCCTTGATTATAACAGATCTGCAACACCTGCGCTGCCTACTCACCTGCCATCAATTATCATCAGCCCTGCAGTGTATATCAACCCCGGTTTCACCTTCATTCCTCATCAGATCGTTTTGTCTCTACGCTTCAGTGGTTAACTTCTCGCCTGCCTGTGTTGCTTGTTCACTTGCTTGCCATCCTGCCTGCCTGCCCACGGACCAGCCAGCCCACTTCCTTGCCTGCCAGCTTACCTGCCTACAAGCCAGCTTCCCCAGCCAGCCATCTTCCCTGCCAGCCAGCCAGCTTCCCTGCCTGCCTGCAAGCCAGCTTCCCTGCTTGCCTGCCTGCCAGCCATCTTCCCTACCTGCCTGCCAGCCAGCTTCCTGGCCTGTCCACTTCCTTGCCTGCCTGCCTGCCCGTTTCCTTGTGTGCCTGCCTGCCCGCTTCATGGCCTGCCTGCCTGCCTGCCCCCACTTCCTTGCCTGCCTGCCTGCCTCCTTCATCTGCCCTCACCATCGTTTCCCTACCCCAGTCCCTTTATATAATAAATATCCTCACCTTATCTCATCCTCTGTGTCAGTGTCTCCGTTTGGGTCCAATCTGTGTATCAGTCATAACACTGACTACATAAAACAAAAAACAAAGAAGTAACGGTTCACGAGGTGTCATCAAACTGACGGACTACATAAAACACAGGAGTAACAGTGCAACAGTTGTCATCAAAAGTGATGGTCATGGTGCACGAGTTGTCATCATCAAAACTGCTGGACTACATAAAACAAAGGAGTAACATGCACGAGTTGTCATCAAAACTAACAGACTACATGAAATAAAGAAGTAATGGTGCACCAGTTGTGATCAAAAGTGATGGACTACATAAAATAAAGGAGTAACACTGCACGAGTTGTCTTCAATACTGATGGACTACATAAAACAGAGATATCGGTCCACAAGTTTTCTACAGAACTGATGGACTACATAAAACAAAGAAGTAACTGGTTCACATGGTGTCATCAAAACTGAAGGAGTACATAAAACAAAGGAGTAACACTGAACGAGTTGTCTTCAAAACTAACAGACTACATTAAATAAAGAAGTAACGGTGCCCCAGTTGTCATTAAAACTGACGGACTACATTAAAAAGTAACGGTTCACAATGGACTACATAAAACAAGGAAGTAACGGTGCACCACTTGTCATCAAAACTGACGGACTACATAAAACAAAGGAGTAACACTGCACGAGTTGTCTTCAGTACTGCTGGACTACATAAAACATAGGAGAAACATGCACAAGTTGTCATCAAAACGGACAGACTACATGAAACAAAGAAGTAATGGTGCACCAGTTGTCATGAAAACTGAAGGAGTACATAAAACACAGGAGAAACACTGCACGAGTTGTCTTCAATACTGATGGACTACATAAAAGAAAGGAGTAACGGTTCACAAGGTGTCATCAAAACTGACGGTCATGGTGCACGAGTTGTCATCATCAAAACTGCTGGACTATGTAAAACAAAGGAGTAACATGCACGGGTTGTCATCAAAACTAACAGACTACATGAAACAAAGAAGTAACGGTGCACCAGTTGTCAACAAAACTGACGGACTACATAAAAGAAAGGAGTAACACTGCACATCCCCACTGGCAAATTTTCTCAAGCCGAGGTCAATACGGCTATCGCGCAAATGAAACTTAGCAAGGCCTCTGGTATGGACAGCATCCCTATCGAAGTTTGGAGGCTTCCTAAACTGAAGAAGTGTCTTAAACACTTCTGTAATACAACCTTGGAAGGAAATCGCCCGCCTGAATGGGGCATCTCTGGCATTGTGCCAGTTCCGAAAAAAGGTGACCTGACCATCCCAGACAACTATCGGGGAATCAGTCTAACTCAAACAGCTGCAAAAATCTACAACTGTCTTTTGCTGAATCGTATTTGTCCTGAGTTGGAAAAGGTCCTTTGCCCCAACCAAAATGGTTTTCAGCTTCTGAGATCAACTTCTTTACAAATCCTTGCTCTCAGATGAATAATTGAGGACATTCGAAATCATCAGAAAGAAGCTGCAATAATCTTCGACTTCCACAAAGCATTCGATTCTATCAACAGACCCACGATGTTTAAAATTTTGAATGCTTATGGAATCCCGGAGGAGATTGTAAATGCCATCAAAATTATGTATGAGGATACAAGTGCAGTCGTTCTCACTCCGGAAGGCGAAACTGATTCATTTTCCATCAACACCGGTGTTCTCCAGGGTGATCCACTTGCCCCCTACCTATTCATCATAGTTTTGGACTACGCCCTGCGGATACCAATAAACGACACTGATGGTCTAACTCTGACTTGCCGTAGAAGTAGTAGATATCCTGCTCAACACCTCTCTGACCTAGATTACGCTGATGACATTAGTCTGCTTGCTGACACCCTTCGAGATGCAGAATCTCTCCTCCACAAAGTTGAAACTTGCTGCAAGTCCATTGGTCTCTCTCTTAATGCAAAGAAAACTAAGTACATTCACCTCAATCCCTCCACCGCTGGCGAAATCATAGCGCTTGATGGCAGTAAGATCGACAAAGTTGATGACTTCAAATACCTGGGCTCCTACACAAACTCGACCTACGATGTTGAATGTAGGAAGGCTCAAGCTTGGTCTGCTCTCCACTCATTGAGGAATGTTTGGCAATCTTCGATCCGTAAAAGCTCCAAAATGAACATCTTTAAAACATCCGTGGAGTCCATTCTCCTCTATGGGTGTGAGTCTTGGGCCCGCACCAGCAAGATCACTAAGTCTATCGATGGTACCTACACACGGATGTTGCGTGCTGTCCAGAATGTTTCCGGGCAGGCTCACCTTCCAAACTCCGCCCTGTACGGTGCCCTCCCCTCCATCTCAAGTGTCATCAGACAGCGTCGTCTTCGGCTAGCCGGACATATCCTTCGGCACAATGAGCCAGCCAGTCGTGTCCTCCTTTGGACGCCAGACTCTCCCCGTCGTAGAGGTCGACCTAACAATCGTCCATCAAACTGGAGACAGGACTGTGCGGATTGTCTCTTCGTAACGCAATGCTTGACAGGGAATGCTGGATGAAGCTCATCACCCAGCCCAGTGCACCCAGACAACATCAAATCGTCAAATTCGCGGACGACACCACGGTGGTTGGGCTCATCTCTGGAGGGGACGAGTCTGCCTACCGAGATGAGATCCTGAAATTAACAGCGTGGTGTACAGTGAACAACTTGGCACTGAACACCACAAAAACAAAGGAAATCATCTGCGACTTCAGGAAGAACAGAGCAGACCCCGCCCCCCTTTACATCAATGGTGAGTGTGTGGAGAGGGTCCACACTTTCAGATTCCTTGGCACCCTCATCTCTGCTGACCTCTCCTGGTCTGAGAACACCACAGCGGTCATCAAGAAGGCCCAGCAGCGATTACACTTCCTGAGGGTGCTCAGGAAGAACAACCTGGATCAAAGGCTGCTGGTGACCTTCTACCGCTCCTCTGTTGAGAGCCTGCTGGTGTACTGCATAACTGTGTGGTACGCCAGCTGCACCAGCGGACAGAAGGGGGTTCAGAGAGTCATCAACGCAGCACAGAAGATCATCGGCTGTCCTCTCCCTCTCTGATGGACACTTACAACTCCCGCTGCCTCAGCAGAGCAAAAAGATCTCAAAGGTCAGCTCTCACCCTGGCTTCCACCTGTTTGAACTGTTGCCCTCCGGGAGGCGCTACAGGTGCATGGGATCCAGAACAAACAGGCTGAAAGACAGTTTCTTCCCTAGAGCAATAACCACCTTGAACTCAAACATGCACTGATCCCCCCTTCCCCCATTCTCCCCCCCACTGTGCAATATAAGCCATTCAGTGCAATATCTGGTGCAATATTTATGTACGGTACAGTACAATATGCGCAGATTTAATTTAGTAGCCTATATTTTGTGTTTTGTGTTTGTGTATTATATATATATATATATATATATATATATATATATATTATTATTATTATTTTCATTATTGTTGGGTATTTTTCTACTTTTCAATTTTTTTCTACTACTGTTGGTATACTGTATGTGTTCGTGACTGTGTTGTATGTTGTCCTGCACTTTTAGGCCGAGCCTATCTTAATTTCGTTGTACCCTGGTATAATGACAATAAAGACATTCAATTCAATTCAATTCAATCAAGTCATCACAGATGTGAATGAATTAATGAATGAATGAACACTGCATGAGTTGTCATCAATACTGATGGACTACATTAAACAGAGGAGTAACATGCACGAGTTGTCATCAAAACTAACAGACTACATAAAGCACAGGAATAAGAGTGCAAGTGCTGTCATCAAAACCAACTGACTACATAAAACAAAGAAGTAACGGTTCATGAGGTGTCATCAAAACTGACAGACTACATAAAACAGAGGTATCGGTGCACAAGTTTTCTACAGAATTGACGGACTACATAAAACAAAGAAGTAACGGTGCACCAGTTGTCATCAAAAGTGACGGTCATGGTGCACGAGTTGTCATCATCAAAACTGCTGGACTACATAAAAGAAAGGAGTAACATGCACAAGTTGTCATCACAACTAACAGACTACCTGAAAAAATAAGTAACGGTGCACCAGTTGTCATCAAAACTGACAGACTACATAAAACACAGGAATAATGGTGCGTTCCAAGCAACTCGTAACTCGTGTTTTTCCCACCTAAAGTCACGACTTACGACTTCGTAGCGTTCCAGGGCAAAGTCACGGATTCTGACGTAACTTGCCCAGGAACCAATAGAAACATAAACAACCAAAATGGCGGACCGTGCGACCTTTTTGATGATTTATAATCAATTCTACAGTCAAAGGTGCCGGCAGATTGCTCATTTTTACAGAACGGAGGAGGAGAGACTGCGCATAAGGTAACAAAGAACTAAATACATTTTATTTCACGTTATTTGTATGTTTGGAAAACGTATTTTTGTAGACTATTGTTGTATTCCTGCACTGAAAACGAGCTAGCTGCTGCCAATAGTGCGTTAACACTAGCAGATTTAACTTGCTGTAATAAACGATTTTGCCCTTCTTTAACGTTAGAAGACCACACCAGCCATCTGAAGGCATCTGATTGAGCATGACCCAGTCCGCCAAATGTGAACAGTAGACTAGAAGTTTACACTTGTAAGTTAGCCTAGTTGTGATAGTCTGCTTCAACTGTTCAACTGTTGATATTTCACACACACACACACACACCCAATAGCCTGCACACAGTTCAACAGCCAACAGTGAAGACCAATTATTTTATAATATAAAAATATCTTCGTTCATTAAGTCTGTCTCACCTTACTTTTCAGAAATGCAATTGCTCTATCTGTCGTCCTGCCACAGACGATAGTGAAGACGGGCATAGAGTGGGAGCTGCTCTTCCACATGGATGAGCACACTTTCTACCGCCATCTCCGCGTCACCCTTGCCCAGTTTGACCACCTTGTTGAGGTCCTGGGGCATCAGGGTCTCAAAAGGGGACCAGCATGACGGCGGTCTTGAGATCCCTGTCAGGCAAAAGGTAGGCCTATGCCCTGATAAAGACTGGTTTTTTTGAAACATGTAATACCACAATTAAATACATTTCTGCCTTTGTTTATAACTTGTTGAATGCCTGGGATACATTCTCTGTTTTCAGGTTGCACTCTTCCTCTGGTATATGGCGAACCAGAATAGCTTCAGGGAAATGTCGGACAAGTTCAACGTATCCCAGTCATCTGCACACAGGTAGAAGGTTTAGATGGTACAATGATGCTAGAAAACTGATTAACAGACTGCTGCTAGAATGTAAAGAATAAATTCTTTGAAATTACCTGATTGATAAACTGGTCTAGTCACCTAGCAACTGAGCATACTGTTTTGAATATGAACATTCCATGTAGTCACTTCGCATGCATTCCAAGGCTTCCTGTTTTTGAATATGAACATTACATGAAAGGGTCCATATTGGCTTGTGTTATGGTCATAAAAAAACCTCAGATTTTAAGTCTCTATTCTATTCTATTCTATTCCACAGGTGCGTGGTTGATGTACTGAGGACCTTTTTGCAAAATGGTTCCAACTTTTATCAGCTGGTTCACCAATTGCGAAAAATGGCAACCTCTGCTGCCTTCAGGGCGGTGTGTGGCATTGACGGCATCATAGGTGCGTTACGATAGCTTTTACTCATCCCCAGGGGGATCAGGAAAGCTTTCACAACTGCAAGGTGCAGACCAAAGTAAAAATCAAATAAAAAATCAATACCACTAGTCATTGTTTATCTCTGTCATAAACTGTGCATTGTGCATTGCAGGTGCCATAGATGGATGCCATATAAAACTGCAGCGGCCACCCGTCAGAGGAGGGGACTACCTCAACAGGAAAGGCTACTATTCTGTAGTCCTCCAGGGATTGTGGATGAAAGAGGGAGGTTCCGGGACATCTATGCCGGAGCACCTGGTAATTGTTTATTAAATCTTGTAACTGTTCTGTAACTGCCATGCACCAATATACCCCAAACAGATTCTTTGTAGGCATAGCATACACAGTAATAAAGCACTTCTAATATTGATTCAGGCAGGGTTCATGACTCCAGGATCCTCAGGAAATCCACCTTCTTTGAAAAATGGGGGGGGGAAAAAATGGGGAGGTTAGTATTTTGTAGCATCTTGGAGAACACCTTGTTTCAATCTGTTCTGTACCTCGCTGCTCTGAAAACCGAAATTTCCCACCCTGGGATGAATAAAATCTATCCTCTTATCTTCAGGTACATGCTACTTGGCGACAGCGCATACATCAGTCGCGACCACACATTTATTGTCACGCCAAAGCGGGACAATGGTGCCCTGACCTTGCAGGACCAGCAGAGGAACACCAACATCTGCAGAGGACGCGTTGTGGTGGAACAAGCGTTTGGCAGGTCAGTAGCTCATTTGAGAACATGTTCTCGGGCGTAGGTGACACTTTTTCTTTTGGCAGGGTCAAATGCAAGTGGAGGAGGATGCGGGATCTGCAGAACACCAGGCTGGATGTGGTGGTCATGCTGATCATGTCAGCCTGCATGCTCCACAACCTCTGCACCGGACCTGCTGACATGTGCCAGGAACATCCCGCCGGTTGCCCTCGCCATGAGGATGAGAACATTTGAAATTCTTTTTTTTTTTTTAATGCCTTAATTGTTGAAAAAGGTTTCAATCAATCAACTTATAATTTTATTTTACAAACATTCCTTGAGTTTGCCTTGAGTTTATCAATAAATCCTCAAGCAAAAAGTGTATGTGGGACCCATTATTTATTTTCTGAAGACAAACTACACTCAAGACCTTTTCAGGCTTTAGCAAATATACATCACTGGGAATGTAAAGTCACATAATAAATGAAATCCACCACACAAGCATGTAGTACAAATGGCACAGCACAGCTTTTTTGTTCACATATAGTCTGTGTTTTCTTCACATAAAAATCCAGCATAACAACATAAGAGACCTGCATTAAAGTTACAGCCAACCTGTAAACACTGTGTACAGTACACATCACAATTTTATATTAATTTGGTCAACAACTACAACAACACATAAAAAGGAAGACTGTTACACTAAGCTAACTGGGTCAATTGAATTGACTTAAAAATTATTAAGCACACACACAAACGCACGCACACACACACACAGAATTTAATGAGAGAGTATCTCAGCAATCATATTGAGTCAGGCACACACACCTATCAAACCAATCAGAACAGATAATAATAATTTGAGCAATAACCAATTCTCTACTGCTTGCTGAGATACTCTCTCATTAAATTCTCAAACGTGCTCCGCTGAGCTCATTTCCTCAAGCATCTCATCGTGTCTCCTCTGGCTAGCCTGTTCTGACTCCCGGATGAGATTAATAAGTGGGTTTGCCGGTCCCCTTGCCCCCCTCACTCTGCGTGGGTATGGTGTGTGTGTGTGTAGTGTGCGTGTGGTGTCCCCTCTGCCGCCCCTCCACTATACTCTGACTGACCCCCTGCGCCACTATCCCCTGCGTCCAGCACCTCCGGCCTACGGACATCTAGGCCCCTCTCGTTGTCCCCCACAACGGCAAATTCAATGTCGTGATGCCCTCCCAACAATGAATCCATCTACAAGCGTCTGCCATTTCCAGGCCACTTTAGCCGGACAGAAAACCTGGCCAAATTGGGCCATCAGCCTCCTGGCCATGTCCTCCCACAGATTTTTTTTTTGCCCCCTTCCCCTCTTGATCCTTGCATTGAGCTCCTGCAGGCTCTGGGGGAGCCCAGCTATCATTTTCCAGGTGTGCCCTGTGTGAGGAAAATCATTGAAACAATTACAAAGTCTGACTTGAATAAATAATTTGAGTTTATCATTTAGTTTGCCTTTTAAAATCTGGCCAGGGACAGCAGATGAAAACTAGTTCACTGCGACTTCACTGTCCTACACTGTGTTCTTATCTTATCTATTACATGCCTCATCAGCTCGATAAGAAATCGAGTACTCTCCAGAGAGAACGCCGTCTCCTGCCCTGACCCTGACGGACTGCTGGGGCTGGTGGTACTTGACTGTGCTGCTGGGGCTGCTGCACTGGGGCCTGTGTGGGACTGGACGCCAGCCACTTGTGTGGAGCTGGACTCCGGCTCCTCTCCACACAAGGAAACCGCGGACGTGGACACACTGCGGCTGCTGTTCTCTGCTCCTTAGTCAATAATAAAATGTAACTGTCTATGTCAATAACAGCATACCATTAGATATAACTACACAGCTTTTAACTCTAATGATTGGCAACAATATGCTGTTATGCTTTACATTAACTGTTTGTTAACATTTGAAATTCTTTATTTTTTTAAATGCCTTAATTGTTGAAAAAGGTTTCAATCAATCAACTTATAATTTTATTTTACAAACAATTCTGTCCCAATCTTTTGTTCACTATACATGGATGACTACTAGAGCCAAATCCACACATTTGTATAGGAATGATTCTGTCCCAAGCTCTGTTCATGTCCACATCCACATTGTGTGTGGTGTGTGATGATAGGAGTATGTTCTCGATACTTCCAGGGCCGCGACGAGGTTGTTCCTATCTAGACCCACACCAATGGCAGGTAGGCTACCATTGGGGGCAATTTTAGTGTATTGCCCTACCTCCTGAGTAAAACATACCTGCTGGAAGAGGAAGATGGAGTACCGCCCTTATGGTATGGGCTTTATCCAAGTAAAGAATACCCCTGGAGGGACTTGTACAGGGGGCCCAGGAGGGGTTGACTTCTCTCGACGTCGATGAAGAACCTCATTTCAGCATCCAGATACACTGTGATTGAATGGAAGCCGACAGCAGATAACGAGCATGGATTGTGCTTTTTTTAAATGATAAAAACAACATGAGATTTGGCACACTGTCAGAGCTGGCTAGCTAAACATTGTAACGTTACACCTAATTTCGCTATGGTTGTAACTGCCTCACATTGTCAGTTAAGTTTCTAGTAGGCATGTTGCAATTTTGGTGCGGCTGTTTTATACAGCATGTTACAGGGACTATAATAATGTGAATGTGAATTACATGTATATAATGGCCTATATTTAGTTACAAAAAAGGCTATAAACAAAGCAAAATCTTTGCTATCATAAACATGCACGTACTTTATCTTAAATGTTCTAGAAGGTAGAACACAAATTGATATGAATTTTTTTTAAACACTATGTTTATTCTCTTATTTGTGATTCTATACAGATGTATTACGATACAGCGTCCGTTTTAAATCCAGGTATCGGTGCACAAATTTTCTACAGAACTGACAGACTACATAAAACACAGGAGTAACAGTGCAACAGTTGTCATCAAAAGTGACGGTCATGGTACACGAGTTGTCATCAAAACTAACAGAATACATAAAATAAAGGAGTAAAAGTGCACGTGCTGTCATCAAAACTGATGGACTACATAAAACACAGAAGTAACGGTTCAAATGGTGTCATCAAAACTGAAGGAGTACATAAAACAAAGGAGTAACACTGAACGAGTTGTCTTAAATACTGACGGACTACATAAAGCACAGGAATAAGAGTGCACGTGCTGTCATCAAAACCAACTGACTACATAAAACAAAGAAGTAATGGTGCACCAGTTGTGATCAAAAGTGATGGACTACATAAAAGAAAGGAGTCACACTGCACGAGTTGTCATCAATACTGACGAACTACATAAAACAGAGGTATCGGTCCACGAGTTGTGCACAAGTTGTCATCATCAAAACTGCTGGACTACATAAAACAATGGAGAAACATGCACGAGTTGTCATCAAAACTAAAAGACTACATGAAACAAAGAAGTAACGGTGCAAGAGTTGTCATCAAAACTGATGGACTACATAAAAGATAGAAGTAACGATCCATGAGTTGTCATCAATAGGCCTACTGACGGACTACATAAACCAAACTAGTAGCGGTGCATGAGTTGTCATCGTAACTGATAGACAACATAAAACAAAGATGTAAGAGCGCACGTGCTGTCATCAAAACCGATGGACTACATAACAAATAATAACTGTGCACCAGTTGTCATCAGAAGTGACGAATTACATAAAACAAAGGAGTAGCGCTGCATGAGTTGCCATCAAAAAGAAGTAACGGTGGACAAGTTGTCATAAAAACTGACGCACAACACAAAACAAATAAATAACGGTGCATGAGTAGTCAGTCAAAACTATGAGAGAGAGAGAGCCAGAGCCAGAAAATCTTAAAATCTAACTGGAAAATGTTATCTTTACATTTTGCTATTTCAAAAAACAGTCCCTATCTCCATTGCCCTATCCAAACTCCAGCTTATCCTGCCTTGCAACACTGACCTCCCTCTCCTTTAGAGTTACCTGACTCTATAGGTGCCACAGCGCGTATCGCTGTCATCACGTTGGCCTCTGCCTCTGCAACAGGAACCATCTCTGCCTCGGAAATGGCGGCCGCACCCACTTCAATGAGAGAAGCTGCTGCGGTGTAAAGGGGGAAAGGGTCCCTTTTTTCTCAGTCAGACATAATAATACATTTATTTGTTATGCGCCTTTCAAGAAACCCAAGGTCGCAGTACAGTGGGAGGAGTAGATAAAAGTTACATAAAACATACATTTAAGCAGATACAAGCACAACAGAACGGAGACAACACAGGAACCACAGAAACTAAACAAAGGTTTTAGAAAACAGATGAGTTTTGAGGGCGGCTTGAAACTGTCCAGGGTTGGGGCTTGGCGAATCTCTATGGGGAGAGAGTTCCAGAGGGTGGGTGCTGCCACACTGTAGGCTCTGTCCCCAAAGGTTCGACATCTGGTGCGGGGGATGGAGAGCAGACCCGTGTCCGAGGACCGCAATCTCCGAGATGGAGTTTGATGGTGGAGAAGGTCAGACAGGTACTGGGGGCGAGGCCATGGAGGGATTTGTAGGTGAGGAGGAGGAGTTTGTATGAAATGCGAGACTTGACTGGAAGCCAGTGGAGTCGGATGAGAGTGGGGGTGATGTGCTGCCAGGGCTTGGTGCGGGTGAGAACCCGGGCAGCTGAGTTCTGCACGTACTGGAGCCTGTCCAGGGCTTTTTGCTGGGTACCCCTAACAGGACTCCATTGCAATAGTCCAGACGGGAGGTAATGAAGGCATGGATGAGGGTCTCCGTGACGGAGTCTGAGAGTGACGGCCGGAGTCTGGAGATGTTCTTAAGGTGGAAGAAGGCAGATTTGGTCATGGATTTGATGTGTGACTGAAAAGAGAGGGTGGAGTCCAGAATGACACCCAGGTTGCGGACTTCTGGGAGATGGTGAGATGGAGCAGCCGTCAACCTGGAGAAGGAAATCTCAACCTTCCGGAGCAGTGCCTTGGGTGCCACAACCATGAGCTCCGTTTTTGCTGTTGAGTTTGAGTAGGTTGGATGACATCCATATTTGTATTTCATGTAGGCAGTTGATAAGAGACTGTGGGGGAGCTGAGTGGATGGTGAAGTGCTGAGATACAGTTGAGTGTCATCAGCGTAGCAGTGGAAGTTGAGACCATGGTGGCGGATGATCTGACCGAGGGGGAGCATGTAAATGGTGAAGAGGGAGGGTCCAAGCACCGAGCCTTGAGGAACACCATGGTTGACTTGGGCCGGGAGGAACTGGAGCCATTGATGGTGACAAACTGTTTCCTGTTGGAGAGATATGACTGGAACCAGGAGAGGGCTGTACTGGTGAGGCCTAGGGTGGTCGGATAGGCGGTTGAGGAGGATAGAGTGGGAGACTGTGTCAAAGGCTGCTGAGAGGTCCAGGAGGATGAGTAAACTGATGTGGCCAGAGTCAGCAGCAATGAGGAGATCGTTGCAGATCTTAATGAGGGCGGTCTCCGTGCTGTGGTGTGTTCTGAAGCCAGATTGGAGGGTCTCATAGAGCTCATGGTTGGACATATGCTGATGGAGTTGGGCGGCAACTGCTCTTTCCAGGATTTTGCTGAGGAAAGGAAGGTTGGAGATTGGCCGGGTAGTTGTTGAGGTCATCAGGGTCCAAACCAGGCTTTTGAGGGATAGGGGTAACTGAGGCCGTTTTGAAGCTGGTGGGGACTGTGCCAGATTGTAGTGAGGAGTTGATGATGTCCACCATGAGGGGGCAGAGGGTCGGTAGGCAGGCCTTGACGAGAGCTGTGGGCATGGGGTCCAGAGAACAGGTGGAGGCTTTAGCCTTGGTGGTCAACTCGGCGACTTGGAGAGCATCCACCAGGGAGAAGGAGGAGAGGCAGCATTGAGGCCGGTGTGCCGCTGGGGGGGCGCTACCCTGCGGCTGAGCTGTGTGTGGGGGAGGAGCAGGCGCCAGAAGCTGCTGATGGATGGAGTCCACTTTCGTCTGGAAAGTTAGGGTAATGTAACTGCCCCCATCCTTCCCACAAGCCCTTTCTTGACCATCACTACTGTAACAGTCCAGAAGGGAGAAAGCGACCAGCCCTGCTGTGCTTGCTGAAGATTTTCCACGATGAACAAATATTAGTTTGTTCTAGTTGTATACACTTTTTCATGTTTGCGTCACAGTAGGTCGTGGCAGGCAAGCGATGCTATTACGTCACAGTCCCATCTCATATGCAGCAGCCAGCGCGTTCCTGAAGTTCGGAGACCACACAGAACCGTGTTAGCTCAGTGGCTAGCTTATGTCTACAGTATATGTACATCATGCTTCCCTTTTGATGTACAGCATTTTCCTTTTCGTTAAATGGGCTGACGTTTGCCAACAAAGCAATGATACGGGTAGCCTATATACGCTTGCCTTTACTGCATGTCATACACAAAAGTGAAAATAATAAAAAGTTACAACCCCCTTGGCCTTGGTCCTTCCATTCGAATAGATAATATAACCCTGCAAATATCTCCAGAACATGTTTGATAAACGTGTTTCATTTTTATTTATTCACATCAATTTGGTTGATTTAGTGACAACTTGTCGCTTATAGCCAATACGCCATACAATTAAAATGTAGCCTACATTTCATACATAATAACATAGTCGTTTGAAGCAATTCGACGACACAAAAACAGTCAGCAAGATCAAATAACACGTAGGCCTATGTATTACGAAAACAAAAGTTATTATATTACAGAAAAGGTAACGCTTAGAATATGCTATATGAATGATAAACTAAATTTAAATTATAAATGTGTCACTCATAGCTGTATTACATTTTTTACAATTCGTAATTCAAAAAGCAAAATGTTCCATGTAGCCTGGGCAAATGTAGGCTACCCAGTTAACTGAAAATAACCGCTACATAATTAAACAGTGTTTTGTTGGGGGGCAGGTTAAAAACGTCCAAAGTTGATCTGTGCTCATCTGCTCATGTGTTTTGTTTGTTGAATTCTCTGATGACAAGGGTGACATCCAATGCATCCAGAATGTGACAGTGAGTGTTCATCAGGGCAAGGTGTGTGAGTCTCTTCTGATTCAAGTGGAGAGACGAGAGCGAGAACGATCTTTTTCTGATCCCGCAACAGAAAGGGAGAGGCACAGTTTCACTACGCTCTCCACCCGACTGAGGAGACTTCTTTTTTGTGGCTGTACCGTTTTGAAGAAGCTGGCAATGTCCGGCACTTGTCTTCGATTTTGATTGTTTTTTTATAAAATTCTAGTCACTGGCAGAAGTATTATGAAGACGTCACGTAGCCTATTAACTGCATAGACGTGATTGATAGCCTGAATACAGTGTGAAGCTCATATGCACACTTCCAGAAAGTACAAATTTAGTTGACATGTTGTACAAGGCATTCACATTCCAAAGTTATATCATGAAATGTGACCCCTTGAATTGCTTTTCAAACATGAATTTCTACACAAGAATACAATACAATGCCCATTTGTTGTATGTTTGATGTTTGGTACTTTATGTTGTGTTGTGTCATCATGCTATATGATCACACCGCACCTCATAAACCGCATGGTGTTTGCTTTCAACAGATACCAAAATTAGGCATGTGGCCATCATAGTTTTTGAGCTATGAGAACTTGTTATATTTGGGTCTCCTTTCTGTTCGAGTTGGTTTTGTCTTGTTGCACTTTAATGTTAGCAGAAAGATGCAGGTCTAAGAGTTCATTGTTCACCCTTCTACTCTGGTTTTCTTATGTTTATAAAGTATGTCCTTAAGGTCACTCCTTTACTCGCTATTTTACAGCAGGTGCAGAGGTGGTATGCGGTGATGATCTTTGTCTCCCAACGCGGATGTCCGGGGTGCGAGCCTGGGGTTCGTCTCCTTTCTTGAGACTAGTGCTTGGAATACAGATCGCTTGATTGTTATAGTAAGCACAACCCCAATTAGGTTACATCTGAAAATTCAGAATGTAAGACAGGGTGTCTAAAATGTTAGTTTCTCGGAATGGAAACTCTGTTGGTCAGAGAAAATACTTACCGACGATTCTCATGTAATGAGAAATAAAAGGGAAATCAAATTGGTTGTGCAATGTTATTTTGTGCCACAAGATGGAGCCAGAGGCAGATAAATGAAAATGTGAGGAACGTACTACCGCACGTTTTACATCCATTGTTATTTATGTAATTGCCATCACAGTAAGTGAATTTCGCACGTAAGACACTTCCGCGCTTCCGCGAAAGTAAATAGATACAGCTGATAACGCTCCGCTGAAGTGACGGAACAATTCCACAATCAAACGATTAAAAATATATTTATACTGTAAAAAGACTACTGTAGCCTATAATGTAGGCCAGGTAACTTACATGAAGTGTGACATTCGAGGTATATACAATGTAAAAATCTCAATTGTATACACATTTAACTAAAGATGTTAACGTAGCCTACGTCTTGTTTGTTTAGTAAAGATTACTTAATAAAGGATTTTATGTGAAAATGATAGCGAAATCTTATACATCGTTCCTATAATAACAACATTTCACACCATTGTTTGTAACTCTTTAGCATCCGCAACAAGTACATACAAAAATGTTATCTAGGCTAATACAAATCGTTTTGACTTGAGTTTTATTACAACTAAAAACTCTTGAGTTTGCTCATTCATAAAATACAGTTGTTGGAATCGTGTATATGAAACTATATTCTTATTTTCCACAGAAAACTAGGAGCACTATATCGTATTCAGAATATAACTGGAAACCTTGTGCCGTTCTAGAGGAGGGGGGTGTGTGCACACTGATCACATGACCGAATATATCAACTGGGTTCTGCCTCCTACTATAAATCTACTGTTGTCCTGTTTGCCAGCTCTTTCTGAATAAGGTTACCTAGTTTTAGGACCGGGGCTACAAAGTAGCTTTAACAGCAGACGCATCATGGCAGGTATGTGAAATTATGTTCGTGGCATTTGTCGCACATTCGGTTGAAGCGTATTTTTGGTCAGTTTCACTGTTTGGTTCAATGGTCGAACTGTACACCGTGTTCTCGTACGAATTACACGCAGTTGCACGCCCTTTCATGCGTTAACGGAACGCGTTGTACACCTGCACAAGTGTTGTATCAAATCTATTAATAAAATGGTGGGGTGCATATTGTTCTGATTCTGAAACGAGGCCCATGTGCATGGGTAGTTCTGAATAATACCGTAGGCAAGTTTGCAGCGATTTCAGATCCCTGATAGGAGGCGTGGGCCTAGCAGACCGCTTCCCTACGTGCATTGTATCGTTTCTTCGGTTGCATGTTTGCGACAGTGTTTCCTGTTGCAAGAGATGTTGCCTACTATTGTGTGGCTGAGCAACGTTACACAAGTTTCTAGTTTTGTGAAAGAGGAAAATCTCAATTCATTTTGGGGACCGAAAATCTGACTTTTTCCGCAGTTTGTGGTAACAGTAAACCTGCAAGCGCACGCGCTCACCTGTCCCCGGCGATTGCTTGTCCATATATAAATAACTTTTGAATGTATTTAGACGTGTTTATTTCTAACAAGGTTCTAACAAAATAGCACGCTAAAACGAACACGCTTCATGCACTAAAATATCGGCTATCTAGCAAATGCCATGTCAGATATTGAAAGAAATGTAGCCTACATGTATTTAACAGACATGACATTCTCTTGAAAGTTCACTTACGCTGCAGGTCACGTTGTTCGTTTGATTTTGGAATTCGGAGGTGTTGAGAATGGAGAAATCAGGAGATGGGACATGTACGACACTTGAAACTTGAAACAATATTTTTTCGCAACATAAACCTCTGTCTTCTAAGCTACTTTCTATATCAAGTTGATACTCTTCATTAAACAAATCGCAGCGCGTTAGAATTGTGTCATTACGTATTGAGTATTGCACGAGTGATTCATTTCTTTGGTAATTCTGTAACCATTGCCACTTGAGTGGATTCATATCTTAAATAGGATTTTATTAATTTATGGTGTCTTTATTCTAGATTTGCTTTAACCATGTGACGCAAGGTTGGGGGCGTGTTCTCTGCCAAACGATAATACCAGTCAACCATTAGCTGGTTTCAACACAGCAGCAATCGCAGTTTTAATGTTCTGATCTTAAAATTGAACCAGTCAAATATAATAGTTTGCGGTGTAACGGGTTGATCTGTGGTAAAAGTGGGTTTCAATGTCTACAATATTATACAATACCATTTTGATTACCCATTGCGCCTAAGCTTAAAGAATAGCACGGAGTAGACCAAGATGAAAGCCCGAGGTGTAAACCACCCCACGCAGGATGGACTAGGGATAACCCGTTACACATTAAAACATGACTTAACATATGAAGATGTAATTGGGTCTAGTAGGACGAGTATGATGATTTCAATGTTTATTGCAAACATTTGGGTTGAATGTTTCCTGTCCATCTTAAACTAAATGAATAAAAACTTTGATTTCTTTCAACGTCATTGTTTCTAAACTATAGGCTTTGTCAACACTTCAATAAGGAAACATCAAGATGCAATCCTTTATGTGATTAAATCAGTGAAGTTGTAGGCTGTTTGCTATTGTAGACCTTGTTACCGGTGGTGTTTTTACTCTGAAGGTGAATCTCACACACAGGCATTCTGTTGTCTAATACGAGGATTTCAGCGGAGGGCAAATGGCAGGTTTTGTAACCAGAGAATATAAATACCATTACACCAGAGGCTTTAAATACGACACTTCAATCAGACAAAGCCATTCAAAATGTTTAGTATGTGCTCTGCGTGTTCTCATGTTGCTCTGTTAGAGGTCATTGTATGTTCTTTCTTAGTACAAGCTAAATTGTTTATTGTAGCTGTTTTTCCTTTTCTCCACACCATATTAACTTTCCAATGGACAACTTAGTATTTATGAAAAAGTTGGACTTTCTCCCCCATATGACAAAAAAAAAAAATACAGATCCAATTTTCCACATGGACATTTTGTTGTTTGTCTCAAACTATCAGTAAAATGTTGATTTGAAAGGGTAAAATATTTTGTGGGTAGTAAGTAAGCTGTACTTCCCCCTCCCCTCCCCTGCTAGTGTACTGCAGCAAGAGGACATTGTAGGACTTTTTGTTCTCGGGAGCTGCTCATTGTGAGGCAAGTTTTGTTGTGCTGTGCTTTCAAACAGACCAAGCATTTGTGACGCTGGCCACCAATGACAACTATGCGAAGGGAGCCATGGTGCTCGGCAAATCCCTGCGGAACCACAAAACATCCAGGAAGCTGGTGGCTTTGATTGGCCCGCACGTGACGGAGCCGGCCAGGTACCGCATCGCCAATCACGGCCCAGCCTCCGAGCGCACCTTTAGGGATAGTGCATCACGTATCATGCACCCCCTCCTTTTTAAACTCTGCTCAAAATGGCAAAGGGGCTTTGTGAACACCCCACAACCCCCTGTAATGGGTAGAATCACTGTGTGCCATCAGTCTCCCTCTCCCACCACTAGATCCCATTCACACACACACATAGCCCTGTAAGATGGAGCCGGTGTAGTAAAACCTGCTCGCTATAGTGGTTTTGTTTCGCCTCAGAAAAGCGGATAACCTGACTCACGAGTGTTCCATTGGCCCACACAGGTTTGAGAGATGGATTGTAAAGCTGTTTGGAGCCTGTAATTTGTCCCTCCCCCTCTCAGGGAGGTGCTGCGCAAGTTCTACGACGAGGTGCGGCTGGTGGATGTGCTGGACAGCGGGGACACGGCCCACCTGGCCCTGATGAAGAGGCCGGACCTGGGCGTCACCTTCACCAAGCTCCACTGCTGGACGCTGACGCACTACACAAAATGTGTCTTCATGGACGCCGACACGCTGGTCAGCCACAAGGCCTTCGCTCGCATGACGCATGGCATGCGTAATGAATGTTTGTTCAGGTTTTACACGCCTGTACAAAAGATCGGATGGTAAACCTGTCATCCGTTCGAGCCCTCGCTCAATGCATGACAGGTTATTAGAAGGCACCCAGAATGGTTCTGTGAGAAACTAAACCCCTGGGAAAAGTGGCCCAAGTTTATAAATATGATTCCAAAGGCATTCAGATCAGCAGTGTGCGAGTGAATCTTGCTTTATGCAATTAAGCAATTTAACATATAATAAAGGTTCCATCTAAATTATTATATTCACCCTGAAAATGTCATTTCAGGATCAGATTAGATGTACAGATTCATGGATGATTGTAAGGTAAATTACTGGCATCTTTTCAGAGAACAGCCACAAAGCCGTTGAAGGCTTTGGCCTGGATTCAACCAACCATCTGTCCTTAACTTTGACTTACAAATCTTTTTTTTTTTTTTTTTTTTTTTTTTTTTTTGCAGTCTGGCAACTTTAATTTTGGAAGAAGAAAATTACACATGTATTTGAGTCAAAATTAAGAACAAGTGCTGACTGATTGAATTGCTGCACCCCCATGTACAGTTTGTCAGGTGGGCAGGGTATGAAAGTGCAGGACGCCAGCAGCGATGATTGTTCGTAAACCAAAGATTTTGGTTCATTTCCCAGGTGCTGTCGAATGTGGACGAGCTGTTTGATCGCGAGGAGCTGTCCGCCGCCCCAGACCCCGGCTGGCCAGACTGCTTCAACTCGGGCGTGTTCGTGTTCCAGCCCTCCAATGAAACCTACGAGAAACTCCTCCAGCGCTGCACAGACAACGGCAGCTTTGACGGTCAGCTGTTCTCCGCTTGCTGAGCCGAGGCAGGGATTTGGTTTCTTAGTCTTAGTTTTCCATTTCCCTGCCAAAAGTGGTGATGGGAGGAAGATGGTAACAAGTTGCACTGCGCACTTTGTGGTTGTTTGTAGAAGTTTTTCCTGACGGCTGAGCTTATATAGCCTATTTTTCAGTTTTCACCCATGAATATGATTACGTTTGTCAACTTTTCATCCCCAGTTTTTCTTTATTCCCTGATTTTGGAATGTCCCATCACACTTGTAAGCCTGTCCCTGCAACAATCACCCTCTGTTTCGGAGGAGGCAGACCACAGGCCTCCCTGATTGAACAGAGTGGTCGCTATTGTGAGAGATAGGGGGTCCCCTCCCTCCCTCCCTGGGTGACACTATGGGCAATATGTGTCACCCTGAGGGGCTCCTGTCCACAGTTAGCACTGGCATGGTCAGGTTTCAATTTTGGAGTGAACTGCACTCAGAACCAGTGCTTTAGCTGGACACGCCACCCAACAGCCCTCTGAAAATGTCCTTGTTTTACAGCTCCTCCCTAGAGTTTCTGTTTAACACACTTCAACGCTGAGTTTTGACTGCAGGCATATCCAGCAAGCCCCAGACTGCTTATAATGCACAAGAATGGCTTGTCCATCTTGCTCTGTAACAACTCTGAAGTTCTGGCACAGGAATGAAAAATGAGCACGTTTCTGACCAAATGTGTGGACTGTGTTTGAGCTTCATAGCTTTGGGAGCTGGCTGCCTCTTCCATTTCAAATGTAGGGTTGGACTATTTCAGGCGCTGGCTGGCGGTTTCAGTGCTGTAATCTTGCCCCAAGTTATAAAACACCATGTTTACCTCCTTCATAAGTAACTTCTTTATCAAGGTCTGAGTTCAAATACAAGGCTCTTCAGTCATTGTGACTCCCCACCCCCCATGTGTCCTTGTGAGTTATTTTAGGGTGTGGCAATCTTTTTTTCTTTTTAAAAGCTTTTTTCCAGTTTTTCTCCCAATTTAGTGGCCAATTATACCCTCTATTTATTTAGTTTTGCCCTCCCCATACCAGTTCGCCGCTTGTGTCTACGAGGCAAGCTAATTCTCCGAGGGCAGTGAACTCTACTTCCTTCGAGACAGAATTTGCCCACCCACATTCTGGAGACACCCTTGCGTGCTTCACGGCGAACTCGAGCCGGCTCACCCTCCCCCTGGGGCGGACAGCCAAACGCCACCCCCGATCGGGGCTAACGACCAGGGCCGGTCTGGCAGAGACAGGTTTTGAAATGTGTCCCTGATGGGCAGCTCACACTTGTATCGGACCAGCCAAGATGCGGGTGCGTTAGACCGCTACTCTATCTGCCGTGGGAATCTTTGAATCCTCTGTTGCAGTAGCCACGCTTGTAGGCATGAGGACTTGGTTTTTAGTCCTGTCTCCAGTCCACTTGACACCTCCAACGAACGGCCACTTGATCTACGGCGTAGACATTTTGTACCGCCAGCACTTAATGAAACGATCCCACCTTGTTTTCTTGCACCCCGCTCCACTAGGCACAGACCTGTAACAGGCCCAGCTAACTTTGCCCAGCACTGCTGGCACCCAGGCCCCAAGTCTCCAAACTGTATTCAAGAGCAGCGTGAGGAATTTGGCAGGGGTTCTCCCAGAACACAAAAGGCCTTTTTACTGAATCCTCATCTTCGTAGTGTTTTATAAGAGCAGGCCCATTACATAAAGTCGCCTCTTTCAAGTTTTGTGTTTGATTACGTGGTTATTTTCTGGTTCTGGATTTTTTTAATGGTTTTTGTTTTTGTTGGTGGTGTTTTACAGGAAATGTGCACATTCTGCATGCAATTCCTTTAGAAAGCAGAAAAAAAAAAAAAAAAACTTTTTTATTTTTATTTTTTAAAGGCTCTGAGCAGAAGCCTGTATCATCTTGTCGTAAAACGGTGGTCCACTAACCTTTGTGCAACCCCTGCTGCTGGGGTGGATCACTTGAACCCGTAAAAACCCGTCTGGAGACAGTGATGACATGCTGTTTTTATCCCAATCGCACACCAGGTGTCGTCCCAAGTTTGGCACTGTTGTTTTATAAAGACTCTGATAAAACATTAATGAAACAATTAGTAGTTGTTGTTCAAACTTTATTTTTATTTTTATTTTTTGGTGTTTAATGACCTTTTAAGGTGTCAGTGCATTAGGCTGTTGGATTATTCTTGCTGGATAATGTTAGTACACTTGTGACTGACGATCAAGCTATGTACACTTGACGATCAAGCCAGTTGTACATTTGACTGCCAGAATAGCATGGACATCATTATGCCTGTCATATTATCAAATTTGCATGCACAGCTTTGTACAATGAGTTGTTTGAGCTTCATGCTTTCATGCCTGGCATGGCCTGGTTGTGATCCCCTAGTTCCTGGGAACAGCCACAGTATTTTTAGCACCCCTCTCCTGCTCTGTGGTCATGTTCCCCCTCCCCCTCTCCTCTGGCCTTAACCCTTTTGCACCCCTTTAACCTCTCATGGGCACGCTTGTGTTCATGGTCATGCGTTGTGCTGTGCAGCTGTAGTGCTGCTAATGCACTGCACGTATCGATAACAAAAAGGAAATTAAAGACCGCCTCACGGGCCCCCTGGTGCTGCAGATCCACTCCCGTGCTTCAGTCATCGCAGCTCTGCGGTCGCAGCGCTGCGTGATGTGAATGATTTCATGAGCGTACCCAGGGGGACAGTGGAAAGTATTCCTCATTTTTTTAATATCAATTCTGAGAAGGCCATTAAACGCTGTTTGGTGAGATACAATGCAGGTGTTTTTCCATGAACTGTGAGGCATGCGGTACTGTACTCTACATCTGTCTACACTGTCATAGCTCTAGAACTTTTTTTTTCTCCTATAAATCGTCATAGCATTGCTGGATCAGGCTTGAATTTGGCACATGTATAATGTGTGTGAAATGCTTGTCACCCAAGGTTATAAGCCACTCCCACTATGGCCAGCACCACTGCTTTTTTCTCCATCCACATAGCTTTTAACGGCAATCGCTGATTCAGCTTGTATTTGGCACGTTTTTCATGCATGGGCGGTAATTGTACAATAAAATGCATATTATAGATTATTCTAGGTCCCCAGACATGCATAGCTGTGCCCAATATGGTAAGTGCCACTGTTGTCTCGGATAATGGCCAACATTATTTAATTGTCTAAACTAGATTTTCCACCATTCACTCATTAAAGTAAAGTGGCCAAATGTTCTCAAAGCATTGTCTCTGGTTGTGCTCTTGACCATAGTTGCTCAAAGTCATTGTGAAAGCCTTGTGGTAGCCAAGCGCTTCTAGTTCCCCTTCAGGAATTACGGAGTGAGGAAGGGCCCCCGAGAGGCAAACAACTGCTGTTGCCCGGGGTGACCATTCCAAAGCTTTTTGTGGTGTTGGCAGAGCTTGCCAGGAATGGTTGTGATGGGCCATGGTGCCTGCCCCTCCCCCTCCTCCACTGTAAAACCAGAGAGAATTTATGCACATACATCACTCCCAAGATTGCTGCTGCAGTTTGTGGGCGATGGGGGGGGCAGGAACAATGGTTGGCCATACAGCGGCTGGCACAAGGTCAGCAATCCGCGCAGCAATCAGCCACGCCCTCCGCTGTCCGTGCATGATCATGATCAGGCCGTACGTCTCTCTGAGGAACCCTGTTACGTGTGATACTCTGCATAGTGTCTCATAGGCCATGTACCTGAAAGGCCAGTGTAGTGGTAGACCCTCTGTTTATGAGCGTCTTGAGTTTAGCGTCAGTGTTGAGCATCTGCACTGAGACCGGCGGTTTTGTCATTGAAAGTTTTTTCGGGCGAGCGGTTCCTCACAGGCTCTGCTTTTTGTACGCTGTGCGGGACAAAAGGTGCAGCGTGTCTGGCCACGCGGTCGAGACTGGGACCCGTGGCCTGCTCAGCCGAACGTAGCAGGAGGAACCTCGCTTTGTGGGCTCACGTTTCCGAAACAGAAACCCCAAAATAGCTGTACGCCTTTGCTTACAGCGCTCAGAATAATGTGCCAAAAAGAGTTGGCCTCGCCTCCTTGCTTTCCCCTCATTGATTTGAGTAAAAACAAAGCCATCCATTCAGTAGTAATGCAGCCGCTTGGTGCCCGATACTCACTTGCTGGCAGCCTGTTGTCTGTCCAACTTTCACGGGGTTAGATTTTCGGGATGCGTGCCAAGGCCTTTGCGTGGTAGTGACACAGGTGCATGGGTCACCGAAGCGTCATTTTCACACGTTCTATCTGCTGTCCAGAGGCACCCAGCCGTGAGGGGGTGCCACACTGTGATCAGAGGCTATAGTTGGCTGTCATGTCATGACTACATTTTCCATAACAGCCTGTCTCTTCTTGAGTCATCGTCTCTAAGTTGCTTAATAATAAGCATTTGTCTGGCAGATGCCCTCTTACGGGGACGACTCAGAGATTATAATCGGCAATTGCATTTTTTTGGTATACATAGGCATCCTATCTAGCTATAGTAATTCAGTATGGCAGTTCCCCAATAAGGTGTCAAACCTGCAACCTAGTAGCTGCTGGCCCGGTTCCTTAACCACTGTGACACACTTCTGCATGTCCCTCTTTGTGCACTGCTATTGAAGTTTGTTGTTTTTGTTTTGAGTGTTTTCCCTGTAAAACAGAGGGAATGGGAAAGCACTCCTATAGCATTTTTGTTTGCGTTTCACAGGCAGCCTCTAGTTTGACCTTCTGTGTGGGTTTGTGAAATGCTAACTGGATCATGCTAAGGTGTGGGCTGTCAATCTCTTGCTTCTTTACAGGGTTTCGTTAGAATTTCACAAGCTGCCTCAAAAAAAAGTGTGCATGTGGCTGTGTGAAATATTAAAAAGCCTTTTGGTTTTATTTTGACATTGCTAATGGGCCATTTTCCTGTTTGAAGGTGGGGACCAGGGAGTTCTCAACAGCTTTTTCAGCAACTGGGCAACTGCAGACATAGCGAAGCACCTTCCCTTCATCTACAACCTCAGCAGCATTGCCATCTATTCTTACCTCCCAGCATTCAAGCAGTAAGTGTCGCCACAATAAAACACGTTTGTTTCCAGTGACCATATTTGCATATGAAGAGGACAGTTCAAATGCTTTAAGCTCTGCATCTGAACAAAAGCTTCAATTTGCTCATTTGTCCAAATGTGATTCGTACTCCCAAAATCTGGGTTTATTTGGGAAACAAATTCCCTTGCTGTTCTGCTTTCCTTGAAGTATTAATTATTATTTGAAGTCCAAGCAGGAGAGCAGCCATGTGTACTAACAAATGTATTTATCTCTTGCCCTGTCACTGCGAGAAGTTTTATGTTGTGTGTTCTAAAGTTAAAGAGTCCATGTAAACGAAGTGCAATAAATGTTGCGTAAGCTCTCCTGTTTTTGACTTATTGCACCAATATTGCCCCAATGAGCATTTTCCCATGGGTTATTGCTTCAGTTCGATGCTGCTAATCCGATAACTGAGCACTGGGCTGCAGGTGGTCTGATAGTTGTGTTGTGAAAGTTAAGAGAATAAACCGATCCAAGGTCGTGTGGGTGCATATTAGGTTACCGGGGGTGACGGAGGCCCGTGGCCGTCCTGGGCCTCGCCTGATACCAGCAGTCCCCAAAATAGAAGGATCCGTTTAAAGACCTTTTTGCATGGCCGAGGGAGGGAGGGAGGGAGGGAGCTGGCCAGAGGAGCTGGTTTTCAGGGGCAGCCCCCTGTCCCGTCCGCTTGTTTCACTGTAAACAAAGCGCGTCGCTGTGGAGTGATTCATAACCCAAGGATTGGCCTCTCCTGGCAGCCATGTCTTAGAAACAAAATGTCCAAGCATGATTTATTATTATTATTATCCTTATCCTTATTTGTATAGCACCTTCCCAGAAGTACAGCACAAAGTGCTTCACAAATAATGGCAAGATATTAAAGTGGACAGTGTAAAATCATAAACCCCAGTGGAAAATAAATAAATAAAAGATTTTAATAAGGCTGTACAGACGAGTTAAACGGATGACCGGTCGATGAACCCTGGGACTGTGTGTGTGAGCAGGGGATCACAGAGTGGCAGGCTCCCATACAAATGAACGCTGGCGGCTGTCGGCAACTGTACCGCCATGTGGCGTTGTGCGCCATAAACACCTGCCCAACGATGCACGTTGCTCAGTCCTCCTGCTTTTTTACTTTGGCCGACGGTGAGTCTGTTTGTAATGGGATTGTTGACCGCCTAATTATTTCTCTTGTTAATATGAAATGATTGTTCTAATTAGAGGAATAACATCTTGCCTGAAAGTGGGAATTGGTACAGAGCCTGATTTGTACAGGAAGAGCTGGTGTTTAATGTGTGCACTACTACAGGGCTGTCCTGTGCTCATTCATAAGCTTGACCTGCCTGAACATCAGACTATATAATTCCATTTCTCTTCTGGAGAGGGGCTATCATTAGCATGGGGCTATCATTACCAGAAGTAATGCTTGTGACTAGTGCCTTTGGTTATTAATTTTGTTTTAATCACAAAAACGCTGTTATTCCATATAATTGTTTTATATTACGAGGGCTGACTTCAATGCCCATTTCATATTCAGTGATTGAAACCATCAACTTGATCACCATATCTGCACTTACCTATTGCAGTTAAAAGATGTATTGGTTTTCTACCAAGTGATGGGAGAGGCAGGCTTCATAAATATATCTGCAATCAGTGACATGCTGTTGTGAACCAATCTGTTTCGTTACGGAAAACGTAGTTCTTTGATTGGTTTGTACAGATGGGTGACAAACCGCACACACTAGGTCCACCCATTATGGGGTTCATGAAGCCTCACTTTTTCATCACAGCTTACAGACTGTGTTTCTGTTCCTGACCGATTCTTCAATGAGCACCAACGTTTACCGTAGGCCTAGCCTCACGAGCCAGGTTTTGTTTTATATACGTTTGTGGATATAATGCCTGGCTGTAAAAGCTCTGATAAGCCCGCCTATATTGCAGGGAAGAGCCCTGTTCATCCCCTCCCACTGACAATGATTTAACATGACAAATGACCATTTCTTAGAGGTGATTGCTCTAACAGTCAGCCAATGAAAAGACCGTAAGCCAAGGACTTGCTGTATGAGAATGAGCAGAAACGTATGCCTGCAGTCAGACCTCATCTTCATCTGCGTCCTTTCTCACCACCTCCGCTTGCGATCACGCGCAGGTACGGAGGCGACGCCAAGGTGGTCCACTTCCTGGGTAAGGTGAAGCCCTGGAATTACTCGTACGACGCCAAGACGAGGAGTGTCAAGGGCCACTCGCAGGATCCGTCCACGCTCCACCCCAACTACCTCCTGAAGTGGTGGGACATCTACTCCAGCGTGGTGGTGCCCTTGATGAAGGCTGAGTATGGCAGTCAGGCATTCTTCTCTGGATGCGATGAGCCAGTAAGTTCCCTCCGTGCCCCAAAATCAAACACACGTAAGACCTTTTTTTTTTTAGAAGTGTAGGAAAGGTTTTTCCTAGTATCACCGTAGAGTGCATGTATGGATTGGACCTTTTTCATTCATAAAGCTTTCTTTAATAACTTGAACAAAGTATAAATAACTTTATACTTTGTCAAAGATATTTGGTGTTAAATATTTCCTATTCAAGTATAATATTCGCAAGGTACACAAACACACTAACTTGGACACCTTCCCAGGACATTTGTAAAGTGGGGCATTATTGTTTAGAAGGTGTGATTGATTGAAGAGACCAGTGTCTTATCGTGCAGTCTAACTTGAATGGCCCCTTTATCTGTTAAAGACGCGGCTCACTGATACAGGCCCCTTTCAGCCAATCTATTGTGACTACTATAAACGGGTGTGCGGTTAAAAAAGGGCTTCCACAAGGCCATTCACATTCCTTATAGGTGACCTGCACACATTTCCAGCTCTGAGTTCACTGGGCCAGTTCACGTAAAGCAGTGTGTGAAAAAGTATACAAGGGGTCAAGGGTTGAACCTTGCCATATGCCAGAGCTCAAAACTGCCCCCCAACCAGGCAACAGTCCTGCGGCGCATTTAATGCAGCCATGCGTATGGATGTAGTGCTTTGGCTACCTGGCGATTAGCGTTGGACAATCTGGGCTGCAGTTTAAAAAAACAAAAACTATAAATTGTCATGTGGCTTCCCGTTTTCGTGTTTTGTGTTCAGAGCGTGACACGCCATGCTGTAGAGGCTGTTGATGTCAACACCAAAATGCCACCGTTTAAAATGTGGCTTGTGTTACCTGGCCTTAGATATTTAAAAGATCTGTGAATAAATGCTACTTGTCAAAGTCCATATTCAGAAACCGTGTTTACCCCCCATCCCATCCCATCCCTCTATTCAGGATGAAATGCACGAGGGGATGTCCCAAATCCACGTCTCCACGCCACCCTCGCACGCCGACATCTCCTCAGAGGAGCGCAAGCAGAAGTGGGAACAGGGCCAAGCAGACTACATGGGAATGGACAGCTTTGACAACATACAGAGGAAGTTAGACTCTTTCCTAAATTAAAATCAGAAAGGGGGTGGGGGAAGGGTGGGGGGAAAAAACAGATCGAGAAAGAATTTGCAGTTACACAGATTTCTTAAGGTTTTGGGCACGCACAGGATGTGGTCGATATTCTCAGCTGGTTCACTGTCTGCGGTCGGTGCGTATTAAAAATGGTTCAATGCAGTGTGAATTAATTGGCTGACCACAGTATGTTGGTGGAGGTAGTGCTACGATGGATAAGTTACTTACTTTAGACTTTGTAGTTCAGTGCAACTATGCAGTCCTGACAATGTGTTTAGAAGCGCCTCTCTCTCTCTCTCTCTCTCTCTCTTTCTCCTTTTCTCTGGCAAAGACCGTGCTACACACTGTGGGGCAAGAATCTGCCAACACCAGACATCAGCATTATGAAACCCAGGCTTGTAACTTTGTTTTAATTGTCACATATTAACGAGGATGTGACATTCAACCAGCACGACTGCAAGGAAAATGCGATCTGTTTTTAAATATGGAAAGGCTGGAGGAGGAAAGGTTTGGATCTAAAAGATGTATTTGAGGGGTTTTGTATTCAAAATCTCCTTTTGAAGGGATAAGTACAGTGTAGGAAGTCCCTGTAAGATTGCCTGTGTCGTCTTGTATTGTGGGGTGTAAGGATTAAAAGAAAGCACGTCCCGAGTCTTGACAAATGTGAACCTCTGTAAAGTATTTTGCATGTTTGTTACCGATAGGGTTGAGGGGAGCCCTATGGGGTCGCTTTTGTTCAAATCCAAGAAAAATGCCCTTTTCCCCTTAATTCTTTGCCTTCACAAGTCTACAATAGAATACCAGTACAAAGTGGACAGCTGCCTTCCTTTTGGTATACTGTTTACGTCACACCTTGCCTGCTGCTACAGTCACTCCTGTTTAAAGCCTTGTACCCTCTGCCTTGCTCCTAATGTACAGTACACTTGTTCTTTTCCCAGTGTGGAAACTAGTGCTGTTACACTCCACGTTACTGGAGACTGTGTGTGGTATCCTGCTGGTTTTTCCCTCTAGGTCACCGTGTACGTGGCTGTGCACTCGATTAGCTCTTGTTTTTTTTTTGTTTTGTTTGTTTTTTTAGTTCTCTTAGGGGGTAAAAAAAATTAACTACTGAATTATTAAACCTTGCCTGTATCAATGGCCAATTTACCTGCAAGATTAAAAACACAAAAAAATGTTGTGAAAGCTGTCGTCTTGTCTACTTTGATGCACTTTTTTTTTGTTCTGTTGAAGGTGCTGTGCCAATAAACAGACAAGGTGGTCATTGTTTCAGATGGATATTTTTTTTTGTATATATAGTTTTGGTATTGTTGAAATTCAACTTTTTTCCCCTCATTGCGTTGCAGAATGCCAACATCAAAATTCATGGGAACCGTTTCCTCTCTGTTACTTTAACCGTGATGGTTCACTGTGTCTGCACGAGTAGATCTCTGTTGTTCTCAGGGCTGAGAAACCGTTGTACAAGCTACAACAGGCCCACCTGTGTTATAAGGTGCCTCAGACTCCACTCTGATGAATGATCATTCATTTTTAGGACATTTGCTAATACATTTAATAAAAATCAAAAGTGATTTCTTTGGTAGTATTTATTGATTTAAACACCAACCTATGAACAGTGTCAGGGTGTTGCCCCAGATGGGAGTGTGACACCATTCTTCCACAGGAAATTCCACCACTTGGTGTTTTGTTGTTGATTTGGCTCCAAAAGTGTTTAATTTTGAGATTGATGGCAGATGCACTTGCTCCTCAAACCAATGACCAGTGGTACATTGCCATCCAACCCTCCCATCAGGAAGAAATGCTTCATAGGATAATCACCCAGAATGGTTTTGTATTTATTGGTGTTTACCTTGCTGCCTAAGGGGTTGAGTGGACCTAAACCATGCTGGGAAAATGCCCCCCTAACATGATCTGCCAGAACAATTCAAAACACATGTACATGTCCACTTGGATGACTCGTCTGCCTTATTTCCACTGCTCAGTAGACCACTGCCAGTGTTCTTTGCAAACGAGCTTTGCAAAACTATTTGCATTTTTAGGTGTAACAAGGGGTTCATACATTGCAACCTAACCATAGTATCCCCTGTGAAGTTCTCGACAGACTGCTCTTGATTAAACTGTCTGCTCATGTCCTAGATTGATATTTGTAGACAACCGATTCAGTTTCTCATCTGTTTTGCCTTGTGTCTCAAACCTGTGCAAGAATATCAGTTGAGTATGTGCTTTTGACCACAGTTGCCCCTAGATGATGTCTTTCCCTCAACTTCCATGCCAACATCACATTAGCCACTGTTCCTCGTGAAACATCAGTTGAGCAGTCTCTCAACAATCACCCCTCTTTCAAAGTCACTGAGATCTCTTCTTCTAGACATGGTAGCCATAAATAATGGACAACTGGGCCTGCCCAACGTCTTGAAACATGACCCTAAGCATCATGGGATGTTTATTGCTTAATTGGCTCAGGACCCACACCTGTGTGGAAGCACCTGCTTTCAATATACTTTGTGTTCCTCCCTTTACTCAAGTGTTACCTTTATTTTGGCAGTTGCCTATTTCTTTTGTCTGAAGTGAATGATTTCAGATCATGATTTCTTTATCGTCATTACTTACTTAGTGGGTGTGGGGGTGGCAGGAAGAGGTTGATTATTTGGAAATTCTTGGGAGCCATCAAACATTTCAACACTCACTCATAAAAGTGTACACCCTTTGTGAATAGTCTTGTCTGTCCAGATAACCTGTTTGTCCTGTTTGTTTTCTGGCAGAGCAACTGCAGGACCTTTTTTAAAATGCTTTTTTTCATTTTCTCCCAATTTGGAGTTCTGAATCATATTCTTGATATCTGAAACACACATCAGGCACCGCATATTTTCACACCGCAGTCTACAGGTTGAGCTTGTACAGACAAGAGTCAGAGGAAGACTCTTGTGCGCAGCTTTATACAGGCAGACTGTAGGTGCCTGATTGACCAATGGGGGTCACTGGTGTGTGCTGAGACACGGACGGAGTCCCTCCCTGGGTGTTGCTACTGTTAATTATGCGTCGCCCAGTGTAGCTGCAGGCCAGTCAGCACCTTCATGGCCTGGTTTTCGTTACCTGACTCCACAGTCCTTAAGAGGATGAGCCACCCAGCAGCAGGTGCTTTTAAAAATTAATTTATTTTGTTTCAGATTTTTCACTGTTTTTCTCCCCAATTTGGAAGCCAATTATACCCTCTATTTATTTTGATTAACCCCCACCCCCACGAACTCGCTGCCTCTCTACAGGGCAAGCTACTGTCCAAGGCCAGAAATGATCCGCCTCCTTAGAGATGGAACTCATTGACCCCCCTCCTTCGAGACAGAACTCACTGACCCCCTTTCTGGAGACACCCTTAAGTGCTTCACAGTGAGTTCGTGCCAACCCCCCTCCCTCAGGAGCAGACAGTCAAATGCCGCCCCCTATTGGGGCTAATGGCCAGGGCCGGTCTGGCAGAAACAGGTTTCGAACCGCATCCTGATGGGCAGCTCCCCAGGTGCTTTTTAAATGCTTATTTTCATACTGGTGAGAAGTTACTCATTTGGGCCTTGTCCATGATGCAGCCACCCCCATGTCTTGCCTTGATTTCTTCTTCCCCTCCCCCTCAGCTTGCAAATGCCTACTTCCATTCATAAGATGAGCTCGTCGCTGAAACCAAACCACCTGTCTTAATTTGGGAGAGCACGGACAAGCAGTCGCTCTCCTCCTAAACACGATGAAACCCGCATACACAGTGGGTCCCCAGAACTGAGGCTAGGAAACACTGATCTAGATTACAAAATGTGATTAAAGAAAACAAAAATGTAATTAACTTTGGAACTTTTTATTTTCACATCATTTTCACTTAAAAATACATTTCTGTTATACATCTTTCAAATGCTAGTGCCTGCAGTTCAACTAAAACATAACCTCAGAATCCCACAAAACTATACAATTGGACTGGTTTGCATGTCAGTATTTTAATAAATCATACCAAAATAAAAAATACCCTGGAGGAGGTCTCTTATATCAGCCAATGGAGAGCACATTGCTCCTATTGGTCCGTCTCGTCAAATATGTGGACATTTATTCTAGGGCAAGGTTTTCTGTGCTTCTAATGAAAGAAATAAGAAAACCTGGGTTGTGGTAAGCCATAAAATGCCATTGGGCCATTCAGACTCTCAGAAGTGTCCTTTCTTACAAATTTCTTAAGAAAACGGATTTATTAACAAAGTAACAAGGGCTAGGCAGGACTGTGTTAAATACAAAAATATGTAATTATGCTATTAGGAAGCAACAGATTCTACAACAACAACAAAAATACTTTGGACATCATGCTGGAAAATAAGAGCCTGATAAAAAGTCACACTGGCTCCAGAGTACAGCACAGTCGACGGCCTGGGTCCCCTACAGCTCCATCAAAGCCCGAATCTCCTCGATTCGCGACTGCTTTCGATCCTGCGGGTTCTTTCCCCCAAAAGCTTTCTCCACCAGCTCCTGCTTCTTCTTCTGGATCTTCACCATGTTCTCCTCCACAGAGTCCTTCACAATGAACTGGGGGAGGAGAAAGTGCGCTCACTCTACAGGGGGGGCTCCACAGGGAAACGTGTCTGTGACCCTTGTGAAGCGGCTGTTGTTGACAGTACAGTAGCACGATGGCCAATATGAAAGGGATGCACCGCCCCGGAAAGAGGAAATTGTTTCTGCTTCAGGGCCTGCACGAAACCGCTGAAGAATTCCACTCTCCCCATCCCAGAATACTGTGACCGTCAGAGTTCTGCCGGTCTGAGATGTTCATATCGAGGTCAGTTCGTATAATTCTCATTTACTTTCTGTTGTTTTTAACTTGGAAGTTAATATGCCTGGGGTATATTAACTGTAAAGTAACTCAGTCATATACCTGCGTACATATGTGCAGTTAGTGTGCCAGTGTGATGTCATTTTGTACTCTTTTGTATAACTGTATATGATTAAACATGTAAATCTCCTAGGAGGGCCTCATACTGGCATGCTGCAATCAAGATATAGGGGAACACCATGGAAACGCTCACCTTGGTGATAACCACGTCCTTCGTCTGGCCCAGTCTGTGACAGCGGTCCACACACTGATCCTCTGCAGCAGGGTTCCACGCCTAGGCGGGGAGACAGACGGACAGACAGAAAGAACAGGAGAGACGGGGAGGCATTCAGTACATAAAACAGCTGTGTTGAAGTACTCTGAAATGGAAGCGGGGCTGGAGTGGAAAAAAAAACACTCCTGGTATGCCAGAGACCGCCCCCGTCTTCAAGAAATAACACAGGCAGCTGATACTGAGACATCAAAATATTATATGAGCTGCGTAACCACTAATAATACACGAGCTAGCCCACTTAACCACCATAGAACTACAAGTTAATTTGAAATGTAATACACATAGGCTACACACAGGTCGTAGCCAAAAAGGTGGAAGCACAACTATGGTATCATATTGACTGTTCTTGCGGAAACTGCCTGCTCACGGCCTAGACTGAGATGTTCAGTCAACTGATTTACTGAGTTGCTCGCCAGTTTAGCCTTGCACTTCGAATGAATGCACGGTCATCACGATACAGGAGTATGCCACAAATGTCCCACATCACAGCTCTCCTTAGAATACACCAAACCCTGCATTTAAGTGTAGAGCTCATCTGGTAGACTGCAGTGTGAAAAGACAAGACACGCATGCTAGTCTGTGCTATCCTGAATGTACGGGGCACCCAGCAATGGGAGGGGCCTACAAATAAGGAAGGGCATTCCAAATAGGGGGAAAAGTTCAAATTGGGGAGAAATTGGTTGAATACAAAAAAATATATAATAAATAATACACCCAAACAGCAGTGGTTTAATCTCTTGCAGGTTGAGAGAGATGGGTGGTGTCTTGCCGTTGAAAACACCTTCAGAGTGGCATGCTGGCCGTCCCTGTTACAGTGACACGGTGACACACGTGCAGGGGACGGTCTTAGTGAGTCAGAGCTGGAGCGGCCAGGGACCCACCGGATCCATGAGGAAGACCTGGGAGGCGGCTGTCAGGTTAAGCCCCACCCCCCCGGCCTTGAGTGACAGCAGCATGATGGTGGGACTTCCCCTGGCAGTGTCCTGGAAGGCCTGGATGGCTTTGGCTCTGCACCGCTGGCTCATGGAGCCGTCCAGACGGGTAAAGGAAATCCCCTGTTCCCTACAGAACAAGGAGGATGGTATGAAAGTTCACTTCTGTAGCAAGGGTGTCTGTGTGTGTGTGCATGTGTACGCGTGTGTGTGTGTGTGTGTGTGTATGTGTTGGCTTTGTGCTCCACACTCTGCACTTCAGTTTCTTAATCAGCCCTTACAAGGTTTTTGGCATTTTTAATTTAAAAAAAGAAAGATTGATGACTGCTGAAGAGGTAACATGTGTCCCGTGTTCAGATATTTGAGTGAAGTGCACCCCTAGGGAAATACATCCGTGTGAATGTAGACAACAAATTGAACTCATTGGACCAATTACGTCAAGGTAATTAGCATTACGCTGTAGAAACAAAAAAAACAGCATACACAGCAGTCAAACACCCCTGTCCTATAGGCTCCTGAACTTGCACACACAGCACCATCTGAGCTTTTTATCATTGGAACCTCTTTTTTTCACCACTTAAATCTTACACTGTAGACATATGACTGTCTTCTTCTTTTTTATTTATTTAAAAGAATATATACAGAAGGGCCGGTGTGGGCACAGGCTTTTGTTCTAGCCCAGCACTAAAACACCTGATTCCACTAATCAGTCTTCAATCAAGGCCTGAATTACTTGAATCAGGTGGTTTAAGGCTGGGCTTGAACAAAAACCTGCACCCACACCGGCCCTTTTCGGATAAGATTGGACACCCCTGCCTTAGAGGGCAAGGTAAACACCAATACATACAAATGTATTCTGAGAGATGACCTGAGAGATTCATTTGATATAAAAATCCCTCACCTCAAAGGGACTTCGAGTACAGACAGAAACTTGGTGAACTGAGACACCACCAGACTCTTGATGCTCGGATCTTCTTGCCGAAGTCTTAACAGGTTACTCATCAGGGCATCCACCTACACACACATGGCACATGGTAAAGACAAACGTGCCCTTACAAACTGTACAGGTCAAGAAATAGTCAAGTTCGGGGACTTACAAGCTATTTGCTGGCCTGGACACAAAATGAAATGAGACACGGACCCTATGCTGCAATTTACAACATACCTGACTGGGGCAACCTAATATAATATATACGCCATTTAGCAGACGCTTTTATCCAAAGCGACTAACAGTAGTAAATGCATACATTTTCAGTATATGTGGCCCCAGTGGGGATTGGGGCAATGCTGTGCTCTACCAACTGAGCCACAGAGAACCACAGAACCTGCCTATGGATGTGGCATATTAGTACTCATTTACTAATATAAACATCTTGATTGTTGGACAGGAAAAAATGGCAAGCAATGCTATTGTGCTTGTGGAAGATGGAAAATTATTCTGCTTGTATAATGTTGAAATGCTGCTAAAATATCAACAGGGAAAATCATTGAGTGCAATAACACGTGTTCTATCTACCTCTGCAATAGCCGCAGTTCCTACTTTGCCTGAGACAAAGGACCTCCGCGCCAAAAGATCAAGGGGACATACTGTATGTCCCTACGTGGCTTGTTCTCACAGCAGGGGGACCACCCCCGTAGGTTTCCTAGCATTTGGGCAAAGTTCCAGTAATTTTCCGTCTGGATTTACACAAAGTACCGCCCAGGTACCTCCTTTTTATTTGTTTACCATAAATATGACATGTAAATATGTCAGCGGGAGAACTTGCCTTGTGAAGGTACAGTTCCCTTGCAGCTGCTCGAATAAAAGCTGTATATTTTTCAAATAATGATCTTCTCTTTTTCCCCCACAACATGCTTTTCAGATTTTAAATGTATTCATGCCATCTTTTCTTATATTTTTTATGTATACATTGGAAGATCTACTTCGATATTGTGACCATGCTCACTGTTGGCCTATGGTAGGTTTATTATCAGCACAAAATATTCCCTGTAGCTCAGGTCAGGCCTAGTGCACTTTGATATGTGCTGAGTGGCTCATCCCAACGTAGAAGGGCGTGACAACCTTATGAAAACCATAACAATGCAGATCCATCAATATATACAGAAATGCAAATTAGTTTGTTTTACAGTTAATTACTTAGACCCACAGTAAGGAAACCACTGCTGTAGACAAATCTCTCAACACAAAATTCAAACACTCTAAAGTCAAAATAGTGTTATTTTCAAGTCCAAGTTTTTCTCAAATTTGTGGACTTTCGAGGAGCATGAGAAACACTGCTGTAGAGGACATGGAAGCGGCGGTATTATTTGCCTGATCTGTTTGTAGGTAGAGTAGTTGGAAATGTTTGGATGTGTGCTGCTGTCTTTTAACTTAACTTTTAACATTCCCTTTTAGCCCCTTTCCCCTTCCCTCAAGAGGCTTTGCCTTTTGCCAGGCCGCCATTGTAAATAAGAATTTGTTCTTAACGGCTTGCCTGGTTAAATAAAGGTTAAATAAAAAAAATAAAAAATAAAAAAAGCGTCCATCTTACTTTTGAGCTGGACCTCCACTTGTCTTTGCTGTCAGTGGACGCCGACTCCGCCTCCTCCCCAGGATACTCCACCAGTTCCTTGATGCGGATCTGCGCCCGGCAGAGCGGGCACTTTGCGTGCTCCTGAAAAACACAATCGCACAGCCAATGAGCCATGAGGTAGGCCGAAACGGTCACCTGGATTCCATTTAATTGTGTTTGATTGATTGATGGAAATGCCACAGTGCATTTCATTCCCATTTCTGTACTGTAGAACTATATCAACTGGACTATGGCTACCTGAAGTAATGTTACTCTTGTGCGAATAGTGTTTTTTTAGTTACTGATCCGGTTTCAATTACCAGACCAGACAACTACAGTTTCCAGGTTTGGCTTCTCTACATCCATTTCATGCTCAGTAAGAAAACTGGTCACAAGACAATTCTTTCAGTAAATATCCTGCTCTATAAATAGATAACTATAAAAATACTACGCTATAAAAGGCTGCCCTGAAAACTGCTAAAACAAATAAATATGGTTTTGTATAGAAAGCAAGTAACGTGCGCCACATTGAAGTTTAAATTGATGAGTACTATAAAATTGTACACAGACACACACGAAGAGTGGGTGCTGACCTTTTCGCAGTGTATGACCTCACAGATGCAGGGCTTGCAGTACACGTGTGCGCAGTAGGTGATGACGGGCTGTCGGAGAGACTCCAGGCAGACAGCGCACTCCTCGTCCGAACCCGAGCTCAGGACCAGTGTGATCTTCTTTATCAGGTGCTCTCTCAGCTCGCTGGGCGTGGATGCTTCTGAGGGCAGGGAGAAGAGGGGCAGGGCTGGGGTCAGTCCCCAAATTTAATTCACTGTTTTCCCAGGAGTGATTCTGGATCAGACACTGTACCAAATGGTAGCAGATGGTAGTAGTGTATTTGAAGGGCACCACTCTACTTACTAAACATTATCTGTAGTTCACCTTCACAATTACCATTCAGCATGAATGTGTATCTAATTTGAGCTTGAAATAGTTTGCTGGGAAGAAAAGTCAAGAAGTACTTGAAAATCAAACCTGGGAGAAGGTATGGTTGGATGTACCAAACAACCGATGAATTAGCCCTTCTTAGTTGCGTGCAAACAAAGCACCCCCTTTGCATTTCAGCCCAGAGGTGCTTTGAAGCAGGTCCACAACCCGCCCTCAGGTTATGGGAACCTGTTACGTTTGGATCCCTGCCTGCGCTCACCTGTGGAACCCATCAGAGCGGAGGAGCTTCCCACGAGGTTTGGGTGGCAGCAGAACTGTCGCAACCTGACGAGGATGGCCAGCACGTCCGCGTAGTTGGTCATGATGGTCTCCTCCCTGAAGTACCTGCGACAGGGGAGCGTGGCCGGACCCCGGGGTGAGGAAACGGCACACATTTCTGAAGCCTCGGAACATGAGCTGACCTAGCGACTAGCGGCTGCCCCCCTCCTACCTGCCGATGACGTCCCTGCCCTCGCTCTTGACAGCGTCGTACTCCAGCCTCTCCTGATCTGACAGGGTCACCTTCTGGAGGAACACCCTCCTCTCGGGGAGCTGCACCACGGCGCGCCCCCCCACTTTGCTGGCTTTGGTCCGCCTCAGGGTGATCCCCTTAATCAGAGTCTGCAGGTCCCTGGCGGGAAAGCATGAGACAGTGGGCATATGCCTCAGCGGACACTCATCTGATTATACAGGAACACACACACAATTCCCTTGTCAAAATGTTTTTAATGCCCTTCTCTAGTTGATTTCTGCAATTAAGGTTTCAGGTAACTTATCACACAAAGTGAAGGTACTGTGCTGGGCTTTGGCTCCACCTGTCCCTGGATACTCACTTAAGCCCGTTGCTGTCACCGAGGGAGACCGGCCGCTCAATGATCCGGTTCCACCACTCCTTCACGTCGAAAGGCTTCATCTTCAGGAAGGAGATGAGCATCCACAGATCTTTCAGCGAGTTCTGGATTGGAGTGCCTGAGGACAAAGAGAAGCACGCACAGCACGGCTTATCCAAGCCTGAACATGAAACACAGAGCAAGTTCCTGGGCGCCACCTGGTGTCTAAACCGAAGCAGTGCAACATAAAACAATTTAAGAAGGTATCATGCTGTTGTGCCCTTACAAGGCAATATAACTCCTGAGCAAAAATGCACAATACCCATCATCCTTTGCTGATCTGATTAGTAATAATCATGTAAGAAATAATGTGTGAAGTCTAAAGATCAAAGATCCTCTTTGACGTTCAGGACAAGCCTGGCCCTTTCTCACCCGATAAGATCCATCGCCTCTCCGCAGTCAAGTTCAGCACAGCCTTGCTCTGCATCGCGTTAGGGTTCCGGACGATGTGGCCCTCATCCAATACCACCCGCAACCATTTAACCTCGTGCAAAGGACTGCTCTTCTTACCTCCCTTTAAACATACATGTTAAATGATAATTGTAAAAGGTAAACCAAATTTTTATTTTTTTTTTTTTTTGAGGATAGTCATTTAAGGATCTGCCTTATTAGTGTGAAATAATAATGAGTGTGCTCCAAGAGTGCATTATAATTTTCAGAGAGCACAAACGGTTGTGTGGGACTTGGTGTAGTGAGACTCGCTCACCCCGTAATCTGCAGACAGCACGCTGTAGGTGGTCAGCACCACGTTCTGCTGGGTGAGGAACTTGACTTCCCGCTTCCGCTCTGCGCCGTAGTACAGGTACACGCTCAGCTTCACGCCTGCGCGAACATGCTGCTCAAACTGATCCTGGAACAGCATTTAACAACACAACAAGACCATCTGGACCAGCACTGTTAGACAAAACACCTGCCGATTAAATGACATGGCACTGATCCTGAAACAGCATCAATCGACTGAACAAGAAAGTCACGTGACAGTGCAGAAAGTCGCATGACCATGCACTGCTCAAAAGACATTTGCCAATGAGAGGAAATGTAAAATGGCCGTTTCGAGGGTCTAGGTTCCTGCAGAAAACTACGGCCTGACTGCAGGCCCAAAGCCTCACGCACAAGCCAGTTGCTGAGCACGGAGAGAGGGCAGACGATCAGAGTGGCTCTGGCTTCCCCACTGGATCCAGGTTTGGAGGAGGCTTTGCTGACTCCTGTGAAGGACAGAAACATGTAAATACCTTTCCTCTGCATCCATGACATTATTCCATCTACCTGTACCTATTCAAACTAAATGAACAAATATGCATACATGTATATAAATGTTTTGTGTGTGTGTATATATATATATATATATATATGCATACACACAGATACACAAATTATATTTTACAATTATTACCATTACTCAACAACATACCCCGGCTCTTCTTCTGAGCTTTCTTATTGTGAGAACTTCCTCCTGCCGCACCCCCACCCAGAGCGGCAGCAAAGTCCACATCCTCCATCATCACCATCGGGCCTGGAGTCACACAGAACAGAAGCCTGGATTCAATCAACACTCTCTTTAACTTTAATTTGCAAACATATGCAAATGTTAGTTTTTACACAGTTGGCAAGTCCAGCAATAACCAACATTAACTGGCTAAATTGTGTTTATAAAAATAATTTATTTGTAAGTTACAGTTAAGGACAAATGTAGGCCTTGGTATGTAACATATTCCCCATATTTATCCAATCACAATTACAATGGCAAAAAATAAATTAAATCACTCCGACCGGTAACGGACTTGCCTTTCTTTGGGCCGGAGGAGGGTTTTGCTGCTTTTTCCTTTGTCTTTGCTGAAAGAGAGCCAGATAGGAGTGAAATAAGATCCACGGACCAAAACAATGAGAATATCCATATCGATGTTGACACTGTAATGGCCGTCCATTCTGACCTTTCTTCTTGGGTGCTGCGTCCTCTTCCGCATCATCTGAATCGATGACGATGATCGGAACGGGGTCTTCCAGTCGCCTTTGAAAGAGGTTCACAGGCACAAGTGTTGTATCCCCCCAACCACCATTTTAAAATGAGATTTATTTAGATGTATTATTAGTGTGCTTTGATTAGACAGCTGGCATACAGCATAGAGGTTCATTATACTCGGCTTCAAGTGGAGATGTACTCAATGTTATGAGGTGAAAGAGAGAGAGAGAGAGAGAGAGAGAGAGAGAGAGATGACATGTTTATTCAAAGGACCATGTTTATGCTATTCCATGGATTTGTACCTTTTCGAACAGGAGGCGGTTGCAGATTCTTCTGTCGTTAACGTATCTCTCCCCTCCCCACTGTTCTCTAGAGTAGAAATAAAGGTGACACCGGTAGCGTGCGATTGAGACATAGGACCCTGACACTACCTCTTTTACAAGCCTTTAGGCTTTTACTGGAATTCCTTCTTGTAAATCTTCAAAATATTGTACAAATAATATTCAGATACACATACGTTTCACAGAAGATTTCTTTCTCTTGGTTGCAATAGTTTCTGGAACAGGTGGTGCATTCTCCTAAAAAGAGGACATGAAACACTTCAGGCTGAACTCTTGTCACTCTTTAACCCCAATATGTTTTCTTCTCTCCCAACGTGGCATTCTCATTCCAGTCAATTCAGAAGAGCACAGAAAAGAGTGAACTCTCCCCTGAACTGCGTGCTGCCGACCGACGCTTCTTCTAATGGCTGAGCGGCGCAGCCATGGCGTTGGAGGTGTACACTTCCTGTGCAGCAGGAAAAAGGCAAACGGTGGCCTGCACGTGAAAATCAACCAGAGGAGTCACTGGTGCGCGATGAGCCGAGGACAATCTCGTGGACTCAAGCCATCCCTCCCTCCCTCCCTCCCTCCCTGGGTGCCGCCCTCCCAATTAGCATCGCACTGCAGGGCTGCAGGCCACAGTCGGCACAGTGCCACGGTCAGGATTCAACACCAGGCCATGGGCCACATCCACACTGGAACCCAGTGTCTTGGCAGGATGAGCCACCCAGCAGCCCCCTTAGATAACCTTCATACTGTCACTGATATCAGTGCATTTGTACACATTTAAGTGCGAATCTGTTCAAGGCGAAAGGGTTCACCAAGAATGCACTCAAAGGCAGCAGGGCTAGTAACAGTTTGTAGAGTCTTGTGCTTCTGCTGCCTAGCCTTGTGCACACTTACCATCTTCTCCAGAGGCATTGGCTTCCCATTGTGAGAGTTGGTCAGAATGAGTGCAATGGTGGTGAGGGTTTTTCCCTGAAAGAGAAACAGGTCATTTTCAATAAAAGGCGCACATAGGACACACTTAACGATAGTTCAGTTCATAACGGTCATTACAACATACTGTCAAAATAAAACAGTAAAGCAGCGTAAGGAATAAGGGTGTAAAAAAGCACTGCGAGGATCTAACACAGATTCAGAAATGCATGTCTGCACTTTGAACTTCCCCTTTCAGCTGAAGAATTCAAACCCTTCGCCAGTTACAGTGGATTTCTACCCATAAGTCCATGGGCCTGGTTTGGTTGGCCCGGCTCTTACCAGTCCCATATCATCGGCCAGAATCCCTCCGCGGACACTCTCCGGCCTCTCCTGGACGCCAAAGTTGGTGAGTACGTTAAAATAAAGGCCGCCCTTCTGGACCCAAAATGGAGGCAAGTCGTTGCTGTTCTCCCGTGTGGTCATCCAGGCCAGGGCCTGCTTCTGATGTGGGAGCAGTGGTGTGCACACGGCCTAAAACAAGTTACAGCAAAAAATACTTTATTTCAGAGCAAGATGTCTCTGATATAACTTGGTTTGATTTGAATTTACTTTGATACCTCTGAATACATCCACATCCTGACATGACTAACTCATAGATGATATAGAACAACTTGTATTAAAACTGTAGAGGACAAAATCACCAAAAATTGAAAAGATTTGTTTACACTGCAGTCCTCTTTGGTGCAAAACGGGACAGTTGGCTTGTCAGCCATGCATAATATATTAAAAATCTGAGACTTGGTGCTCTTGACACTTGAGTGTTCCATCATTGATTGCACTGCTGAATCCTAAGAGTTCTGTTAGGGTAGGTGCTTATGAATATTAATTAGCGGCCAAAGCGTTGTTTGTTTTATTCTTATTCATGTCTCAATGGAAAGGTGTAGTTGTTTTAACTCCCAGCGCTTCAAAATCAGAATGTGTTCCATGCCTCTGCTTGTGAATATTCAGATTGCTGAAATCAAAAGTAATTGAATAACAGATCAGATTGGAGATTGTAAAGTCTTCTGGATTGGCACCGTGTGGTCACAAAAAATGAGTGACCCACCCCATCTTAATATAGCTGATCCAATGCGACTTACATGGTTTACACTTCAATATATGATCCATTTTTAAGGCTCCAAAGAAACTTAAGTTAAGTACCTTGTCCAAGGCTATAACTGCAGATTCAAACCTGCAACCCCACTATTTAAGTCTAGCTCTTACCTCTGTGCAACGCAAAGAGCTCATAAGGGAAACTTCACAGAACTAAGGCACCATTGGCTTCGACCATTTCTACACAAGTGTGATGCTAAGACGTCATTACTAGTGATGAAAGAGTGCAGTTTTATGAGCCACATAATGGGTGGGGCTACAATTAAAACTATCGCTGAGCTGTCAATTCTCCTGGCTTGTGTGAACCATTCAAAAAGAATTTGCTCTCCACAGCAAATGATTGGTTAAAATCATATAGTAGCTCCACCCATTTTTGGTGTGGCCCTTGCACCTCCTTAACGGTGACCTCATACTGTGAGTTACATTTAACTAGAGACGTTGCGGTCACTCGCCTCCCCTGCCTCCATCTCCCGAGCCTTGTCTTCCATCAGGTCATCAAACAGCTTGTCAAAGGCATTCTTCAGCTGAGAGGGAGGAGACAGACAGAAATTTGGTGACGACACAGAAGCATTGGTCTAAGCATACAGCAATCTGTCAAATAACTTGAATCCAGCTTACCGACCCTCCCCAATTATATTTCATGTAAGTGTAAGACTACACTAGACCAGTTCCCCATGATACCTTTTTTAACGGTAAAAAAAAGGTGGGGGAGGGTTACATCTTTGCTAGCCTACTATGAAATTTCAATTTTAATTTATACAGACCATACAGAAAATATAATTAATACATACTACACTACCGGTCAAAAATTCTAGAACATGTAAGCAGTTCAAGTCCAGTGAATAACCTGAAATGGTACAAACGTAAGCAGTAAACTGCCAGAGGTTAAAAAAAAAAAAAGTTTAGGTTACCAATAATTTTTGGCAGTGAGTAGTTTCCTACACCATCAAAAGGCACTTGGAAACTGGAGGAAACTCTGACAGGAGGGGTATACTTCCTGTGCAGCAGGAAAAAGGAAAAAGGTGGCCTGTATGCGCCAATCAACCAGAGTCACTGGGGCAGGATGAGACAAGGACATGAGGACATGATTGGGGTGTTCTAAAACTTTTGACCGGTAGTGTATGCCTATATGTACAGGATACACAACAGTGTCGTTTTGTTTAACATGACATACCTGTTCGGGTGTCACTAGTATTGCCTTTACCCTTTTAGGGGGTGCAAGCCATTGGCCCAGAATGTTACCTGGTACCATAATTCCCCGCCCACCTGTCAAAAATAAAAGTTCAAACCGTATAATTTCTTTCCATTTACAACACAATACTGGAGGACCCCAGGTGGACATCTGGTGTGGCCAAACTTAGATTATCAGGGGGTGATGTCCACATATTACAGCTGACCTAAAAGCTTTGAACCTTCAAAGTTTTAGTTAATGGAGAAGTCTTTGAATCCTATCATCAACCATCTGTTAAGAAGCATTTTACTCATCAATTGAAAAATAAAATAACTTGATTTCATATACTTTTTTATACTATATTACCATTTTTAAAAATTGTCATTTTACTTCCACCCCATGCACATGTAGGCATCATCCTAATATATTTGTGACCGAGTCCAACAATGTTACATTTAATTTAATACGGTCAGGACAAACATTTAGTCCAGTCATACCTTTCGATTCAAGGCCAAGTTTGAACCGATGTCTTTTAAGTTCATTCACTACTGCATCTTTGTTCTCCTCCTTTCCCCAGAAGGAGAGCTGCACAGGCATGGTAAAAGTATTGTTCAAACCATAAGGAACAACCCTGGAGAAATTAGGAAACAGAAAACATTTCATGATCTCTCTCTCTCTCTCGCATAATTAGGCTAATTACATTATGTGGGACGTTATTATCAATATTCATAATTAATATGCAAACATGTGCCTCAATTTAAGTTTAGTTTCAGTTTAAACAGATTTTTATTATTTTTTTACAACGAATCTTTGATTTTGGACTGACCCTTCAACTTTGGCTAGATTGCTGTCCATGATGTTGGCCATCGGGGCAGCCAGCTCCCGTTTGATGTGCCCGACCTGGCTCCCGTACACATTGGCAACCATGATTGCGTTTTTATCATATGGGTTTTGCGGTTCCCTCACCAGCGACACCATCTCTCCTTTGTTAACCTGCGACAACATTCAGGGCGAAAACTACAGCTACTGACAACAATATGTCAACAGATGCCTCATTGGCTAGTCATCCTGCAAGCTGGGAAGAGATTTGGCCACACCACCCACTGAGTAACGATGTTAGCAAGATCAACATATATCTGCTGAACAAGGTAACGTTAGCTGGATCGAACTAGCAAAGTGGGCAGTTCGCTTCTAGAAGAGGGACACAAAACAAATCTTGGAAACCTGCGTGTTGTAGATATGCAATCTCACATAAGCAACATATAGTGCAAACTAAATAACAATGCACACAAACTAGCTGCTAGCTACCGTTACTTACAACCCCAGTATAGTAACGTAATCCAACAACACTTCCTTGAATGTTTCCAAACAGTACGTTCCCCTCCGACTCGTCGTCCGCAGCTGTAGCAGAGTCCTCTTCAGATCGGCGGATTGCTTGAGATAAGGTTTCCGCTTGGTCCGTAACGTTACCAAAGAAATCTATGGAACTTAATTCCAGGCCGCCACCAAACCGCCGAAATGCCATCGTGCCTCTGACAACAGCAAGAAATAGAAGAAATTAGCACATTTGATCTGAAATAAACATTGCCATTGCATTGGGTTCTTAAATTCTGCAGTGTATACTTTATCTATCTGACATTTCATTGCTAGCTAGTTAGCGTTAGCTAGCTAAGATATATATACATATGTTGCTGCTACGCAATGCTCGTAGCTGGCTAACATAGTTATCATTCAAAAATAATAATTTGCTCATTTGAGTTGACTGAACAGTTAGCTAAGTTACAGTACCTGGTGAATAGCAATTAGATTGGTTTTCTATGCTACCTAGCTAGCTACCTCATATGACAAGCTAACAAGAAAACGTTACGAAGGTAATCACTTATTTGCAACGTACATTACCAGCTTGTCTGACAAGCGTACGAATAATTTTTCGTATAATAACAGACGATAACCCACGCGAAAAATGGATGTATAGCTATGAATCCCACAAAATACTTAATGTCACTGAACATGCGCACACGAACACTCCCACCACGTGCATCAATATTGGCGTTTCCCTTAACGAATAGGAATTAGAATGAAGTTTCAAAATAGTGTGTGGAGGAAATAGGGGTGTCTTTAAACGGTTCATTTTTTGTTTTGTTTTTGCTTTAAAGTCCCGGTTTGCCTGATGCAGGCAGAGGTATTTATTTATTTATTAGAGCGTAATTAATCAATTTGAGGCATCTGTCACCTATAAGACTTAAGTTTCACAAATCCACAATGAAATTTCCATTGTATATTTGAATGAACTAATTGATGTATTTAAAACGAAAACAAAAGGCCTACATACAGGTAACTGCAAAAATAAAGAAAACACCAGAGTAAATGAGGGGTTCTGTTATAGTGTAGGGTGCATTTTGCTGGCATGGTTCAGGTCCACAAAGTCATTCTGAATTATAACCATCATCCTATAGTGAAGCATTTCTATCCATTCACAGTGCACTACAGGTCACTGAATGGTTTAATGAGCATGATAGCAATGTAAACCATATGCCATGGCCATCTCAGTGGCCAGATCTCAACCCAGTTGAACACATGGGAGATTCTGGAGCGGCACCTGAGACAACATTTTCCACCACCATCAACAAAACACCAAATGATGGAATTTTTGTGGAATAATTGTGTTGCATCCCTCCCATAGAGTTACAGACACTTGTCAAATCAAGGCGCATTGAAGCTATTCTGGCAGCTTGTGGTGGCTCAATACCCTATTTAGACACTTTATGTTGTTGTTTCTATTATTTTGGTAGTTAGCTGTATGTGCCAAGCGTGGAGAAGGGAGAGGTTGCTGCAGATGGACAAACAGGAAGTGGCAGAAAATTTTGAGGCCGAACAAGAGATGGGTGCAGGACATGAAGAAAAAGGGAGAGGAGTGGAGGAGAGAGAAGGAATTGAGTGCATGACATCGCATTATGAGGAGAGAGACCAGAGAAAAGGAAAAGAACAGAGGAGGAGACAGGTGAACGGAGCGCTCTGACCATGAGGGTGGCAGGCAAAGTGGTGAGAGACATGTTAATAGAGAAAGAGCAACCAGGAGGAGGCGGAGAAAGAGGAGACAATCATTCTGAAGGGATAGAGCAGTCACACGGAGACAAAAACAGAAAGAGGAGGAGAAAGAAAACCAGAAGGAAAAGAAAATGAGTGTTTTGGTCACTGCGGCTATCGACAAAGCAGGTGACTATGGAAATAAAGAGCAAGGAGGAGGAAAGAGCTGGACAGAGGGAGGCAGACACCACGAGGAGGGAGACTGTTGATAGAGGAGGAGAGCAGCAGAGAGAGATGGAGAAAGAGAGGAACCCCTTCACAGTGGAGGGAGAGAACAGTGTTGGGCAGATGGAAGGAAGGAAAGAGGTCACAAGAGAACCAAGCTAAAAAAAGTTTTTGGTTAGTGCCAAGTTGGAAAAAACAAGGAGGGTAAAACACATAAAGACCACAGGGGAAGTAGGAAAAAAAAGTGTATGAGAGAAGAGGAATATCCAAAAATAGAAAGATTAAAGTAAAACAGTTTTAGATAGCAAAAAGAGGCCGAGCAGTGAGGAGTTAATAATACAGGATGAGATTAAAAACAAACAAAAAAAGGAAAAATACTGGTCAATCAACCAACACATTACAGCTCACACAAAACAACCAGACCCAGCTAATCAGGTGAGATGAAAAGGTATTAAATCATATATATATACAGTCAATTCCCAAATTATTCACACCATTGATAAATGATTAAAAAAACATCAAAAAAGGCTGTATAAAATAAACAATACAGCAAATATTGTATGCTCAAAAAATGTTAAATTATATTATTTTATATGAATACAATTGCTCAGAAAAAAATATTTTGTAATATTCAAAATATAAGTTTTAAAAAATCCTGAAAAAGATTTCTAAATTATTCATACCATATTCATTCAGTACTTTGCGCACCCTCCCCTCACAAGAATAACACTATTGAGTCATCTTCTATAGTGTTTTATGAGATTGGTGAACATATTGGGGGGGAGGGATCTTTGATCATTCCTCCACACTGAATCTTTCAAGATCCTTCAGATCATTGAAAATTCATTCACTACTGTAAGTGGATAAAACTGCCCTAAATCATATATTATATATATTATCATTTGCTCTGTGCTTGTGGACTGCCCTCTGGAATGCCTTCTTTTCCTCCCCAATATGTTAATCTAATAAAACAATGTAGAAGATGACTCAGTAGTGTTATCCTTGCGAGGGGGGGCACCTTAGTACTGAAAACAGCGGTGTACAAAATTGTGACACATATCTGTTTGGGGGGGAATAAAATCCTATTCTCTGAACAATTGTATTAGTATATAAGTAGTTTTTCCCCATTTTTTGAGCATACAATATAGCACATTACCTGTATTGTTTATATTATGCAACCTTCTTTGCTCATCTTTATCAAGGGCGTGAATAATTTTGGAGGGTACTGCATACATGGTAAAACACAACCCCAAATCTAGTGCTCCCTGATCTACGAGAATGGGGATAAAAGCAGACAGAAGATGAAAATTGTCCATACTGGACAGCACTGTTCAAGGGCTTGCCAGGAAAGCATTCATTGTTCAATGAAAAAACGCATGTACTGGACTCTGTAAATGCTTCAGGAATGAGCTCACCTGCACTGAGCTGTGTGTGTATCAAGGGGGGTGTGCACAGAAGGACAGAAGAACATATCAAATCGTCAATACACTATATCAACAACATTTTTTTCTTGTTAAACATTGAAAAAACATTGAATATAAATTACAGTTAGGGGGGAAATAGTGGGGGTGAGAGGGGGAATTGTTTTGGAGAGTGATCTAATAAGTAAATTAATGTTTTTTATCAAACATTAATATCAGATTACAATTAGAATGTAAAAAAAATCGAATTCATCCAAAGACATGCACAATATTGTCTAAACAGAAATGTAATATAATGCTTCATGGGATGGCCGACCCTGACCCCTTAGACAATGAGATGAGATGAGATTAAAAAAACTTTATATTGCCGGGGTGCACCTCTTATTTCTTTAAATTCCTCTGATAGTACATGTGTACCAAATTTTATGCGTTCATCAAAAAGTGAATGATCAGCTGAGAAGCTCTACTATCGAGACAAAATTCAGTTACGCTGCATAAGTGGTGCGATACCCATATTTACCTGTAGGTGGATTAAGAGAGCTATTTAGTTTTTAATTAAAAATGTGCATGCTTACATACATACGCAGTGTACAGTATTCATATATATATATATATATATATAAACGTCATACATATAGAATTGTATTTATAATACAAAAATAAAAATATTTATTTATATATATTACTTCTTTAAGTTCCTTTCATGTTCCAATTAAGTAAACTTTGTGTCCTACTATATATAGTGCAATACCCATATTCTGCACTAGATGGATTAAAGAGCTATTTTAAGTTTTTTGGGGTCCTTCAACGTTCTTTGAAATAGAAAAGTGCACAATATGCATATATACATGCCATATATTTGGAATTGTATTTCTTTTATTTATTCATATAGCTTATTTACAATTATGGAAACTTTGTATCTTGTATCCTGTATTTGGAGATTGCTGCATTCTCAGATATCCAAAGCCTGCGGTTCCTGTCCAGGCCTCAAAGTTATTAGTTGAAATCCCCAATAAAAACAGCCATTAGTCCCTTACATGGACACATTTGTGGCTCAGTGTCTGAAAAGTACTGTTTCCTTGGCAACCAGCTACTCCTGACATCACGCCCTCATAACATCTGAGCATTTTCTCAGCCTTCATGCCAGAAGGCTAGGTGTCTGCCGCATGCATTTCAAATGAAAACTGAAGACAGCATTCATTTTTTATTCTCTCTTTATACTATCACTACAGAGTGATAGCTCTGATAGCCAAATTTATTCATACCCTATATTCTTCTCTAAATAAACTCCTGTAAATGTGATACTACATCAAGCCTCTATTGTCTAGAGGTTAACTAGCTTCCGGGACTTCATAGAAGCTCAAAAACCTGTATTACCATCTGGCATATCCAGAGAGAGGTTATGCACTGGAATGAGCAATGCATTACACGCATTAATTAACAAGTCAGAGAGCAGTGTGAACATTTCAGACACTGACCTCCACACAATGAAAATAAAATTAACTGATTCCTGCCTTTCCAGGAAGAAGACACAATACAGATTTACAACAGCATGCTGTAGGAAAAGTGGTTTGGAAAGCAAATTAAAAAGAACCTGAGGAAAGAGTTGTGATCTGTAAGTGGGATATTCTGGATCACCTGCCCTGGGAGACAACATCTTAAAAACTGCCACGTTGGTACTATTAAACCTGCGCTCATGACTGTGTTAGGTAGAGGAGGCCTCTTCACAACACAAGCACCTTGCGTCCAAATATTCTGGAGTGCGTATGCTTTCTAGTCCAAAGCGTGCCTCCCAATCTAAAGATAAATTGTTCAGTGAACACAAACTCTATATTGTTTGCTGGCTAGCTCAATCTCCAAATCTTAATCCACTAAATGTGTGGCTTTAACCCCTAAAACAGTGGTTAACAAAGGTACACCAAGAAATACAAAGGAACAGGAGGACCCCCTCCAGCTGGAATAATCAAAAGTCGCCAAATAGAAGTACCAGTTGAAACTTAAGATTTAAAAATAATATTTGTGCGTTCATGTCAATGAAACATTGCCATGAAATGTTCAGATAGAGGATCAGGGCTGATCCGGTCGAGTAAAGAACCCAACAGCCAGATTGCATCAGTGGCCAACGATGTGAAATAAGAGCTGGTGCTGATAATAACGTTTAGGCTGTGGTTTTATTCACAACCAGTTGAGAGCTTGTTGTAACATGAAATCCCCATGCCAATTTGTAACATGAAATCCCCGTGCAAATTCACTGCAGTATGGACAACAAGAATACAGAGCAGGCTGCGGTCAGAAAAGAGAACTAGCTATGAGGCTTTTTTTTTTACACCTGTTATTAAAGGGAGGGAAGAAATCCGAGCGCCAGCCAATCAAAAGTTACATTATGAACCACGTGAAAGAGGAGGAAACTAGTGAACAGGGCGAACTGTGGGGTCTCAAACTTTAACGATATTTAACCACGCAAGTAGGCAACTGTACTCACTGGAGGGATTTAAAAGGTATCTTTTGTTCTGAAAAAGCAAGATATCAATTTCCGGACTGTCCAAAGTGCAATGAAACAGAATTGTAATTCGAGTGAGTATCTTCGTTTCATATTTCATGTAGCTTTGAATGTGTTTTGATTGAAACCGACCAGCTTCGCAAATCGGACAGGACCGACCGAGCGAAGTTTCACTGTTACATGCGAGTTTACATGACTGCTTGACGTTTAAAGGCATAGCCGAACAAAACAAAATAAAAGTTATTTGTTGGATGGAATTTATGTGGCATAAATTCGCGTCAATATATTGGGCTATCAGCTAGCCTACTGACTAAAGCGCTATATATGCGGTGAAGTAGTGGTCGTTTAAAAAATAACAATAAAAAAGAGAAGGCAAAAATATTTTTTTTGCTAAATAGTTTACCTAATACTAGACCTAGTGACCCTGGTCACAGTAATGTCTGACCGCTATTTATCATCTGCAGTGGATAAAAGCCAGTTGCATTGTTGGTTGTTCAATGTGGACATACTTCAGAATCAAAACAATTATTGTATTCAATGCAAAAAATACGCAGAATGCACCCCCCCTACAAAAACTAGAATTGCAGTAACGTTAGTCTCATTAAAGGCTTAAAATAATGTTGGATCCAGCGCTGGCTAGATTAGTTGGGTCTTTATGTTGTCATCGCACTCTGTGAAAATGAATTATTATTGAGTTGTAGAATTATGGAACATATTTTTGTCTCCTTTAAAAAAAAAAACGAAGACCAGTCTTTTCATTCTCGTTAAGATGTTTTGCAGCCACGTCTCGGTATATTTTCAGGTTGCCAGGGACCACGACATATCACTTTAGTGCCCTGGGAGTAAATTTCGTGTTTTGTAGATAATCCTGTATAGATGGTAGACGTGTGATTTGGCATGTGCTCCAACTGGGGCCCCACAAGACCACGTTTATGCATTCCATAGTCCACAAATTATGCATTGCCAGGTTTTTAGCTTTTTGGATTTGTGAAAAATAAATGAGAACTCAAAATGGATCCATATTGTTTATCCCTGGGCTAGCATACCTAACAGTTGACAGTTAATCCCGTCGTACATATGGCAGCACATTGTTTTGATTAGACCGAGGAATGAAGATAGTCGTAATAGATTAGAATTGATTAATAACATTTCAAACATAATTTGAAACAATAATGTTTTTTCAAACATAATTCAGACGTCATGTAATGAAAAGTAGATACATGAAATGTAGATATGGTGTATTTTTAGTGTGATTGGGATACTAGGATCACAGAACATACTTTACAAGGTTTGTAAATGACCTCTCGCTGTTTTACATTGTTTCATTCAAATATTATGTTATAAATAATATTATAAACGAGTGAGAGAACAAAGCCAACAGGGAATCTGTGTCACACCAAATCCACAGTGTGTGATTTTTTCCTTTCTTTAACACAGTACGTATATAAACATTGAGGTTGCCAGTTCACAACCCAGGTGGGGATTGCGGTTGTACCCTTGAATAGAGTACAGTACCTAAACTGATTATCTTCTGTAAATGTTCAGCTTGTATAAAATGATATTATTTCAGCTGTTAAGTGTCACCATGTGTGACAGTATTTGTTAAGTAATTCTATGATATTTGCTCACTGTAGTATTTTTTTTGTTTAATTTTGCACAGAACGGGTTATCTGATGTTGTGTTGAGATCTCCTTATAATCATCCTGTTCACCAGCCTTGGTCCTCTTACTGGAAAATAACATGACTGTATTTATGATATTTGTATGTGTGTGTGTACGTGTGTGTGTGTGTGTGTGTGTGTGTGTGTGTGTGTGTGTGTGTGTGTGTGTGTGTGTGTGTGTGTGTGTGTGTGTCTGTGTCTGTCTGTGAGTGTCTGTGTACGTATGTGGGGATTTTATTTGAAACAAAAAACCCACTGAAATAGTCTAGAACCCTGCATGTGTGGCATTGTGGCATCATCTCATTTGGTTGATAAAGATGGGCACACACAAAAGCATTGTTGATGTGCTTTTGGTTGGAGCTGTCAGTGTTCCTATACCATGTTCAGATTACAGCCTGTCCATTCTATGAAATATGACCTTGGTAATCACAGTCTCACAACACAGTGTGTGGTGGCCATGATTACCTTGAGGTTCTTTTGGGGTGCCTTGTTCTCCTGGGTCGCCTCTTTAGAGGGGAAATTGTAATACTTTATTATTGTGATGTTTATTGTATGCGTGGATTTCTACTTTACACAGTGGTGATGCAGCAGTGAAACATAGCTGGCACAGGTAGATCACCCCACCATTGAGGACCGCTCTTGCTCAACGAGGCTGGGAGTACCCTGCCAGCTGAAACCCTCTATTCCTGGGCAACGTTATGCCATTAATGTGATGCCCTGTGGGTCTGCCGACCACAGTCGGCACTGGCACAGTCGGGATTTGATTTTGGACCATGGGGCGCGTCACTGTGCTGAGAACGAGGGCTTTAACTGGACGCAGCCCAAGGCATGCCCCGAACTGTATTTATTTCTGGTGCCATAACAAAGTAGTTAGAATACTCATGTCATTGTTCAGAACAAAATAAAATATGACTTTTAGTAGTGGTGTGGTTATGGGTGGTGTGTATTTCAGGCGTGGAATGCATGCCTGTAACCGGACCTCCGGTGGGTGCTGTGGTGATGGCGGCGGTGTTGGTGTAGGAGCGAATGCTCATCGAAGAGGGGAGGTTGTCCTCTTTATGTTTTATGTGCCCGGGTTTCTGCTTCTGAAGGTCCTCTCGTCTTTGCAGGGGGGTCAGCTCTCCGCAGGCGGGGGGGGCGTGGGATCCGCGGTTAGCGTGGCCTCAGATCGTTCCGGAGCGGCGGCAGTGGCACGGACTGGGATGTTGCGGCAGAACGGCGGCAGCGGGAATAAGCGGTCCCTGGCCTTTGGACGCCTCTCCAGCCCGCAGCTCCTCCCCTCGGCGGGCGGCTCCGGGACGTGGGGCGTTGGGCGCAGCACCAGGAGGAACTCTCTGAGCAGCGCGGGCTTCCAGGCAGGCAGCGCAGACGGCCCCGGGGCCGACCCGGACTACATCATGCAGCTGGTCAACGACGTGCGCAAGTTCGCCGATGTGCTGCTGCGGCTGAAGGAGGCCTTCCACTCCAAAGGTAGGTCTGCCGTCGCCATGGTGATAATGTCACGCGGGTCTTGCCCGAAACGTTCCCTGGATGGGCTTTGGTTTTGTGTGTGTGAGTGTGTGCACGTGCAAGTGCATGTGCGTGTGCATGTGCGTGTGTGTGTGAGTGTATGTGTTGGAGGGGAGGGGCATTGTGGACAAGCTACCTGAAGGAATGTTGTGGTCGGTTGTGGTCGGCCCTGCAGTGCGGCTGGGGTCACCGGCCTCCTGCTCACGGAGCAGCCCATCTTTGCCTGCCCGGTCACTGACTCCGTATTATCTCCGCCTCGGGCCCCGGTGAGAACCGCGGTCGAAAGCTTTTCCTTTCCTCGAGCTGCGGGAGTGGCCCCGGGATCCCACCTGCACTTTGTGCAGTCACACGACATGTTTAGGCAGTCTTGTCACTGGAACATTCCTCAAATGCCCCCCGCTATAACAGATTACTCTGTTCCTGATCTGCTCCAAGGAGAAGACCAGATGGCGTTTGACCGACAGTGGCCATGTTTGTTGGTCTTCTTTCACCCAGAGCACCAAAGTGTTTATCCAGCATTTCTCGACAGTCTTTCTGTGGGAATGGGATATTAAGGTGAGCCACATTTTATCCATGCGCGGTGAAGTCTGATACAAGCGGTTATGAGTCCCTCCATCCCTTTTAGCTTCCTTGTGCTATTCAGATATTATTAGTACAGTATGTTAATACTGTAGCTCCAAATGACATCATTGGTTATTACTTTCAAGGACGAGAATAGAAGATGGATGTTTGTGGGTCTTTCTTCGGCTGGAATTCTGGGAAAATAAAGCACTTTCATCTATAATTACTCACCTTACCCAATTTATGTAGGCCAAAACTTAAACCAGATGCAAATATGTGGTTTGTGAACATTTTCTTATTCGTTCAGAAATGCACTTTAAAGTATGGAACAATAAGTGTGGATTAAGTGGGTGATTTGTCACAGCTGTCGGTGACAGTGGCGTTGAGCCTGGAGCTCCGGTCAGAGCGATGTTTCCAACCACAGCTCCAAAACAAATGAGTGCCTGTTTACACAGGGATACTGAGGCCACTTAAAAGTCACCTTGGGTGGCTCTGTGACAAAATCAGTTCCAGGGAAAGTGTTTAGTTGGACATAATCCATGTTTGAACAAACAGCCGGGTAAAGATCATTGAGTTGGTGCATGCTTGCCACTTGCTAAATGTTATTTTTTCAAAATACGGTTTTCAAATACTTGTAATTTTCCTCTTCAAGCTCCAGTCAGCATCTTTAATTAACAACATATTTTTGAGAGAAATGGGTACTGGTCCCCTTTATAAACTCATTGCCTATTTTAGGGTGTATGGGTGGGGTGGTGTTTTGACAGGGCTTGATGCGAAAATATGGTGTTTTCTTTTAATGTTTGTGGGAGTTTCTCCACTTTACCACAGCAATTTCCATCAGTTTTTTTTTCCAGTTGTTGGTTTACTTCCTCGTTATCTATACTTAGAATAAATGAGTGTTTCTTACACACGTGCTCTATGCATGAAAAATGTGTTCTTTCCCCCTCGTAGAAATACTCCCTGCAATGCATTTGAAATATTTGTACTTGATTTATGACAAAGTTAATCAAGTGGGTTTTTTTTGCAAGTGGCAGTGAACGTTCTGGTAAAATTCTGTTAACTCTTGCAGGGCTGCTCCAGAAATACTTTACAGATACTTGCTTTCCTTGGTTTTTATATTATATAGAACAAAGCTACCTGTCTTTTAACTTACCATTATAATGTTCAGAATGTAGTAGTCTATAGAAATAGGAATGCATATGTGTAGTGTATAGTGTATAGGATAGTAAGTACATATAATGTCATATAAGATACTTTATATAGAGTAGAGAATTTAAATATTGAGCATATACAGGGTTATACAGCAGAAAGGGCCATTCCCACCATAATAGATAACAATAACGATAAAAATCGAATCAAAGGGGGCCCCGGGTTGTGTAACGGTAAAGGCACTCACCCGGAGTGAAAGTTGCCCATTGCAGCCGGGGTTCGATTCCCCGGCTGCGCCAGTCCGGCTCTGGCTGGGAGTACTGCTAAAAGGCACTCACCCAGGGAGTGAAAATCTGTTGCCCATATAAAAATCTAATTTGAATTCTGAAAATGTTTTCTCAATTGAGAAGCGATGAGTAACAACAGTTAAAGAGGAACACTCCCAGATATGTATAATTTTACATGTTTTTTACATGTTTTGTCCTTAGTCTTTTTTTTTGGCAGTCTCATAGCTGCTCCAGTAGCCAGAACTGTGATTTTGTGCCAAGCACTGCTTATGTAGTTCAGATCAGGAAGTCCTGCCTGCCCCCTGTGAATGTATGGACTATTCTCACAACCACAGGGCTTTTGTGATTTATTCACAACCGCAGGGTTCATGTGATTTATGTGTAGGTGAAGGTTTGTCACGAAAGTTTGTTGAGACTTATGAAAAGTGTGTGCAATGACTGTATAATAATAATTATAATATAATAATAATAAATTGTATTTGTTTTGTGCCTTTCATTTTCATCGCCTTTGTATCATTCTGTTTGTACTCTCACTGTACCTGGGGAGATATCTCCCGCCCCTAATTTTAAATAAAGTGAAGACTTTAAGAGGAAGTTGAGACTTCCTCCGCTTCCAACAGTTGTCTGAAATGAACACGATTTCTGAAATATCTATAGTATTTTCATGGACAGTGTATACATTTTCTGATTCGCAAATGATAAGAATGTCTGAAAATCAAGGTGTCATTTTAGTTTTCATTAGATCATATTACAGCAACTCTCAGGAAAGTGAATATAGCCCATATGTGAGGAAGCAGGCAGGACTTCCTTATCTGAACTACGTAGGCTGTTCTTGGTGTGAAACTGCAGTTCTGGGTACTGGAGCTGCTATGCGACCACTGCAAAAATCTAAAATCTAGCTTGTTGACAATACAGGTATTGTCAGAGATCAGTCACAGGGGTGCATGAATGTTGATTGGCATGTGTACATTAACAATAACAGCATTCTTGATGCAGATGCAAGACAACGATTTGTAGTTGCCGCTATAGGTTTCATTATAGTTATCTGGTGGGAATGGCCCTTAAAAAGAATAGATAATTGAGATACTGGCATGTACTGTATGTTCGAGGACATTTTAATGGTGAGAACCAAAATAGGCATGTAAAGAACCTCACTGAAGCTTTAACCTTTAACCTCCTGACTGCCAGTGATACTCGGGGGGGAAATGCAGGAATGAACAAAACTGCAAGGGAGGCAAAACGTTCCCTGGAGGAGGCTGAACATGAAGCACTGCAGAACCAGACAAAATGTACTTATTTTCAAGAACAATCTTCAACACTTCATTTAATACCAGACATGTTGTCAGGTTAGTTGAATGTGCTAACAGTGAAGTTGATTCTAGCACTCCCTGTGACACTGTTATTGGCTCCAGAGAGTGTTAGGTCTAATTATCCTTTTCTGTAGCCTCTTGTGCTTTGTTTTGTGAGTCACTCTGGATAAGAGCATCTGCTAAATGGATGTAATGTAATGGGTGTAGGTGAAGGCCAAGCGTGGTCTGGTTTCAACCTTGGGAAACGTGCCTTTCCCTTTAACGCCAAAGGAAACCCTTCTGTCAAGACCCTTATTCAGTCAGCCATTCGATGTGATGTTTGTTTGGCCCCAGTTTAAGTACAGTTACAGTTGCCATGCTTGTAAAAAAATGGGATTAAAAAAAAGTGATGACAACATGGACACAGGTGATAATAATGAAATCCTTAAAGAGTCATGAAAAATCTAGGATTGTATACGACGCTATGTTAAGGATGTGGCGCTAACAAATATGAAAGAGATTCTCATTAGGCCGACGAGACAGGTCCAGCATGTGCTGCAGACGGAATGGAAATGGTTTAACTTCAGGACATGAACTTGCAGACTAATGCAGGCTAATGCAGATTTATCAGGGCAGTTTCAGGCTGAAAATAGAAGGCAGGGTTAAATGCCTGATGAACGTTTTAAATTGAATTGAGGAACGATGAGTCAAGGTCATTGCCTGGTATTTATAGAGCGCGGTGGTGGAAAGAAATGCATGATGGTGATTCCATGTGGCTAAATTGCATTACGGAGTGATGAGCGTCCACTGAGTGTGACTTGTGTCAGGTGGCAAGGGCAGTACTGCTCCAGAAAAGAGGCTATTGTTGATCACTCTGCCAGGCCTGGTTTTTTCTTCTCAGTCCCTTCCAATTCATAACTTCTAAAAAAAATTGAATATAAATTTTCCTTTCAGTTTAATGACAAAAAGGAAGACAGTGTACTTTTATGAGACAAAGAATGTGACATTGTTTTGGTCTTGTTTCAACCGTCGAGCAGTGTATAATTACTGAGAAATATTGTACACTGATAATCTTAGCCATGGCAAGTTTGTCCACCCTGATTGTGGGAAGTTGGCGGGGTCAGTCCCCGGCCAATGATAACCAACAGTCAGACCCAGTTCCTCTCTGATTGTCACTCAACTTAAATAGTTGTGGGTAATGGCCCTGTGGTAGACTAACCTGCACCTGCCCTGGGGGATGCTTGTACATCCGCCACACCACGGATGACAGGACACGCCTCAACTCTATACCCACCCGCCTCGGGCAACACTGTCACACTGAATGTTTCCCATCTGAAAAAAGCAAACACCCCTGGCCCATGCCTGGTGTAGTCCTAAAGAAGTCTGTCATTTCCAAAACCATCCTACGCTTTGCAACTGAGAGGTTGCTGGTTCAAATCCTAGGCAGGGCACTGCTCTTGTACTGCTGTCGAGCACCTGTTTTTCTTCAGTGAAACATCCAGCTGCATTGAACGTATAGTTTGTATAAATGTCAGCTTTGGATAAGCAGATATGTGATCTTGTGCGCTAACTATGATTGTTCTTACCTTGTATTAATGCACATCTTGTAAGTCGTCTGCTAAATGCTTAAAATGTAAAATGTAAAAAATGCAGATAAAAAATATATAATTACCACTTGGATTTGGGGTTTAATTTAGGAAAAGTAACTTGAACAAGTAGGCTAGCTGTCACAGGTTCGGTTATCGGTGTGAATGACTTAGATCTGGGATCATGCTCAGAATGAAAAGCATGGTCCTTTCACAAAGAAAACAAATTCAATTCTAAAATGTGGTCTATGCTGTGACGATTTGAGGTGGAACGATGTGGAGCAGGCCTTGTCTTCTCAAAGTGTTCTTCGTGTGTGTGTGTGGGGGGGGTTGCTCTCCTGAGGGGACACTACACTACCCTCTTTCAGTGCTGTGAGTAATGGCTTTATGACACTCACTGGACTGGGTTATTGTTAAGTTTGTACCAGCTGTGGGATAGGCAGGTCAGTTTGGTGGTCCAAAGACTCAGAGGTCTATCCTGCCCTTTATGTGGTTAATATAGTGCCTTCATTAAATGCTTGTGGCAACAATAACCCATGGAGTATTTCATTTATAGGCAAAAGAGCACCTTTCACATGATGGGTTGCAGTGTGGGTAGTGAACTGGACCTTTGCCAAGGAGGTCTCTGGTTTGAATCCCAGCCGGGGCAGTGCTGCTGCTCCCATGAGCGAGATTCTTAACCCGAATTGCTCTACCAGCTGTTCAATTGGATGTCATGGAAAATTTGAGCTACGCAATTCGCCCGGATGGAATCTGCAAAGCAAATAAATCATGTGAATTTGCATAACAAGGGGGCCATTTCCCAGGTTTGATGAAGTGCCGGTGGCCATAGTACGGAGTGCATTCCCCTGTATCGCTGAAGAAAACGAAGCGGGAGCAGGAAAGTGGCACCCACCCCAGGTGTGTTTCCCCTCATGTTCGTACGGGTCAGTTACCGGAGCGGGGTGGCGACCCCTCACATGGCTGTTCTCTAAGGTTCTTTTTTCCTTTCCAAGGGCCCGGAAGGGGTTGTGTCCTGGTTCAAAAACAGGCCTTCATGTCCCAACCGACCGCACTCTGGGGACCGAAACCCAGCAAGGCAGCAGCTTTGGGGCTAGTATGTTTTTCTAAGCCGTTTGGCATCTGCGGGGCTAAATATACAGTGTGCCTGCCTGACATGTGGACCAACAAGACACTGTGTATCCGTCACCATGGGCGATGCTTCAGTCATTTAATAAAATATGTGCCCCCCCCAGCTCAGCTCCTATAGTACTAACAGATATGTTAGGTCAACCTTGGTTTAAACCCTGACCTCTTGTCTTAATATTTGGTCCTTGGCCTAACATCCACTGCCAATTATATTTTGGGGATGTTTTCTGTGCTTACTTGCATTGAAGTGCGCGTCGGTTTTCTGGTCTTGGCTCGTTTGAGTTGGGTCCCAGAAAGAGGTCGCCTTGCTGGACCTGGGTTGTCTTCCAGAGGTTTGGCCCGAGCCGTAGCGGGGCCAGGTGGGCCCCCGTGACCCGTCCCGCCCCATCTCAAGACGGTCTCCTTTGTGTCACGTTTCTCACAGGCGTAAATGCTTGACCTCTGCCCTGTTATTTTTCTCCTCCCTCCTTCCCCCTTACACCAGAGGAAAGCTACATTAATGATCTCTCCTTTTCTCCTGTGTCTGTCCTGCTCCATGCCTTCTGCTCTCTCTGTTTCAAGCAGCTACTTTGTATGTTTTTGGAGTTTAGAAGAAAAAAAAATCATATTTCATGTTTCACATCTGTATTAGGTATGGATGTGACAGGATATTCACAACGTGCAAGGAACACAAGATTCCCAAATGTTACATTGTAATCCAAATGTTTTAAAACTGCAATCAATATTCAGCGTATGTTTCGTTTCTATTTTCTACCTGAGATATTTGATGGTTTATACTATAACCTATTTCTTCTACTATTTAATTAATAATAATATTGTTTCGTCTTCCTGAAACAGGTGCAAGGTTTTTTTTTTTTTTTTTCTCTCAGTCTAAGAAAAACATATACGATAATATATCAGGTGTGTTTTTGTAAGAACTGTAACAATATTGACCCGTGGCTATTAACTGCACGGCTAATCATTTTAATCGGGGTGAAAAACAGACCCTTGGTGTCCACAGTAGGACTGATTCTCCCTCCCCCCTCCTCCCCCCTTCGGCATACTCCGCATTCCTTTAGAACAAACGTTCGCTTGTTGCTATAGTGCCTCAGATCAGCCGTTGCTAGGTGTGAGACTCTTAAAATGCTTCATCTAAAAGTTTCAATTGTTTTGTGAGAATTTTTTTAATCCGTAAACTGATTTGTTATTCGTTGACCAAAATATAGTGTTTTGCGACTGCGGCCGGTTTGAGTCGGTTACAAAAAAACCCGAATTCGCTCGAGGGGGGAAACCTCCCAAGCCGCCCAGCAGTATCTAAAGGGTGGGGCGTTTACTCTCTGGGGGCCGCGGTTCACGACTACAGAGTAATTTTTCCTAATTTCGTTGTTTATCCTGCACTTTTGTGACTCGCTGAAAATAAGTAATTTGTAGAGCTCGATTACGTCAGCAGCGAGAGGTTTGTTTTGCTTTTCGTTTCACAATTCTTCCAGTTTGAGTGAACGCTTTTTCTATTATGAACGGGGAGATAATGAACAAAATAAAAAATAATTAAAAGCAGTACGATGCCACTGATGTTATGAATGTCATCATTGCCGACGGCTTACATGACAAGCATTTAGTAATACAAGCAGGCTCAATTGACAGTGTCGGGGTAAAGCGCATTTCTCACGCTGCTTTCTCAAGCTGTTGGAATTGAGTAAGCGCTCTGTCAAATGGACAAAACTGATTAGTCCTAGTGTAAGTGGATAATTTCAGGCTTGCCACGATTGCTCTGTTACCAACAAAACTCGAGGAAAGCAAATCAAGGGAAATGTAATATGAAAAGAGTCTGCAAGAAATTCATTTTAATTAATTAGTGAAATCAATAATTCCAGGAACATATTTTTTTATAATTGTCCCACTTTTAACAGGCATTTGGAAATGTAGCCTATAATTTGAACATCATTCTTGATTAATTTTGTTATATTGTGACATTGCATAGTATTTTACAGTATACACATTAAAGTACATACATAGAAAATGGCTTTGATTGATATATTTTGTAATATCAGTGTTTATAGCACAAAAACAAAAATGTGCCTTATTTTTGGATTGATATATCCAAATATATATATATATAATATGCATGTAGGCCTATTACATTCTCGTGCCATTTCATTCAGTTCATGAAATTTGAGTGATATTCTGGTCATTTCAAAGGAGTGGTTTTGATTTACACAAGCAGTTCAGTGATATGGGACTTTTTGCTGATGGCTGTGAGAGTATACAATCTCTCTGTTCGGTGGCAGGTTGTAGAGAGATTAGCTTCAATAAACCCATAATGGGTGGAGTTACCAGGGGCTGTCAGTCTCGAGAAACTCGAGAAACCAATCGCAATACTCTTCATAGCAAAGATGTTGTTGTTGTTTTTCAAGCAAATAGCTAATAACATTTTAAGTGACTTAACGTTTTTTCTCCAAAACTTGGAGCTGGCTATTGTACAGTGCTGTGTCAAGGTGAAATGCGGCTGAACCAATTGCACTCAACCAATGCACTTTTCCACACTACAGGCTACATAGTACTACATGAGAGCTAGCACTAACTGGAGGAGATGCATACTATTCACTGACTGTAAATGGTAGCTTGTGGGCACCTGATGCATTTTTGGGAGAAACTAATGTGACAATAATGTGACTAACCCGAGGAACACTGGCCAACCTAAATCCTCCAAACCCCTGGGAGGCTTAACCCAATTTTGTCCTGCATAGTTGGCTAATGACATGGACCTGCAGGGTGTAGTTTATAAGGCCCACCCTGCATTTGTGGTGAATACCTTTACCAACTGAGCCACTTGGAGCCACAATGGAGGTAATTTTAGATTTCATGAAGCCTCACTCTCCCATCATGGGTAGTATGAGGTTGACAATTGTAAGGACAGTATATGGTCGCCATAACCACACATTTCTATTTTTTTTCCACTGGAAAACAAGTCCATGTACAGTAAAAAAAAAAAAAAAAAAAAACTGGTTTAAACAAATGTCTCCCAACCATCTGGGTCTATGATTTTGAATCTGTTTGCTCTGTTCATAGGAATGAAGGGTCAAGCCACAGGGCAGTGTTTGTTCCTAAATGTATCCACGGGCACTTTTATGCCGATGACGAAAAGAGTAATCCTTCATTCATCATGTTTACAGTGGAGGTGCATGCACAGATTGCTTTGCTTTCTTTCTCTGCTATTTGCCAAAGGTTTTGTGCAGCACTCAGTATCATTTCTCTCTTGACTAAATCAGGAATAATATCTCCCAATTTACCAGCTTTGAGTTAGTGCTCCTCATATTTCCCATTAAAAAAATACATATATAGCTAATATGCACACATGGGCCTGTATACGTACATACATGCCATAAAAGGGCAAATCCACTGTTGATAAGGGTCCTTTGGCCTGGTAGATGGTCCCATACAACTGGGAGGGAAAGTAATATATTTATTCCCCCACATGTTGTAGTTTTGTGGGAAACTGGTTTAGCTGGCTGTCCCTTGAGAGAACCTAAA